>OX336889.1:24691087-25291087 GCA_946959425.1 Argyrosomus regius | reverse complement strand
ACAGGTCTTCAGGACACGCCAGCATTACCCTCAAATATCGCCATTATGTCATCAAACTGATGGCCAAGTTACAACCAAGCAGAAACCTCCGTGGCTGTGAAGTGAAGCCAAGCAAGTGCCAATGAGCAAGTGCCAAGTGCAGTTCCTCAAACGTCCACTTGAAGCTGGCTACAGAATGAGTCAGTCTCCATAATTCCCCATGTTAAAATGTCCAACTTCACAGCAGAAATAAACATGTTTACAGCCTGGTACAAAAAACAGTTTTGGTCTCTATAGCTAATTTCCCCGTTCATGACAACTGTACTGAGGGTGAATTTTTATACAACTCACCTGTTCAAATGATATTAAGGCTTAAAGTTTTGCATAATTAACAGTGTGCCCGCTTTGATTGACAGGTGAGTGCTGATACAAATAGCTTGTTTGAGCAACCAAGCATCATTTGGCCTGCCTCAGGTTCACAGACAATCCACGTCTTTGTGTCTAGCTTCGTAACGGCTCTTTGGAAACCTGTGGGTGACGCCACGCATACGCTGTCCATTCTTTATACTGTCAGAGGTTACAACCAGCTACTATCTGCAGTTAATATGTTACCAGGTCTTAGTTTTTCACAACATGGCTCCTACCAAGTTAGTTGCTGACTTTTTTGCTGACTGTTTTTTTTTTGTTGTTTCCTGCTGGAAGGTAGCATACAGTCTTTTTCAGAGCTTTGTCACTAAAAACAGACTGTATGAGAGCCGTGACACTCAGCCTAAACAGTAAAATTGTGCAACCCTAAAATCAAAACAATGAGCTGAAAGTCTCTAACATGCTCCACAGAGCTCAGAGGAGCTGCAGAGTTGGGTGATAATTCTCTGTAAATTTGTCTATGAGTGACACCTTTCATATATGTGGTTATTTCATACATTGTTCTCAGAGAAATATTAATTAGTCCAGCTTTAAAGCTGCAAACAGTTTGCTGACAAATGCGACAACCCCTCAATATAAAATATTTACCCTTTCCCTCCAGTTTTTCCCACCATGCTCACACTGTGTGAAGTAAATAAAGGTGATGGAGAAGGTCCAGTACAGGCATCCGCTGGCTTTAAGGAGCAGCAAGCCAAAAAGCTTTGCCAGGCAAGATCGTGACTGACAACCAATGAGTAAAAAATTGGCCATTTGGCCCTGGACATGAATCAGTCTGTCTGTCAGTCTGTCTGTCTGCCTGTCTGCCACCCCTGGATCTTACATCTGTGCCTTTTTTTAAATGGTTCATTTAATTTTCATGCTGTTGGAGGGGAAATAATGAGGTCTTGCAGAGGTTTTGCTTGACCACAACATTGTTTGCCATGGAAACACATGACACACTGATATACGCCTGCATACACACACACACACACACACACACACACACACACACATGATCCGTCTTCACCTTAAGTAATGGTACATTTACTTTTTCCTGCTATTTACCTTCCTATGTCCTATTCTTTCTGTCTTTCTGCCGCTGTACCTGTCTGTCTGCCAGCCTCTCGGTGTGTCTGCCACCTGCTGACTGGCTGTGTCCGCCACACCGACAGATTTATTGGCTGCTTCCCACCTGCGCTCTGACAGCCAGCAGGGAGAGAAGTTGAGTGTTGACTCAGGATGTCTGTGCCTCTCCGCTTCGTCTGAGCAGGGAAAACCAGGCGGACATTAGCCCTCATATATATTTAAATTTTAGTGTCTGTGTGGGAGGAAAGGACGCGAGGAGTGAAGATGAATTTGTGGTTTGAGCGTTTTAATCTAGAGCAGGTGATACTGGAGCAAACATTTTAATATTCTGAGCCTCTTTTCAGCAGCATTATGAAGATATTAAGAACCTGAATGATTTGACAGACACAGACGGACGGAGAAGTAGGCAATTATGGGAAATATCATTGCTGGTTTCTTACCCATTTTCTTGCCTGAAGGAAGTCATTGATTTGCCATCTTGTGTCCTTTCACACTCAGTCACCTCTGCTTTTATTGCAAACCTCTCCGGAGCATTTATTTATACTAATCAGCTGATGTAGAAGGCTCTGACTGCAGAGGGAGTTTGATGTTGATTCACTAAAACATCTCTACTTTATAAATCATATTTTTGTCCGTTTCAGGTTTTGAATTGCTGGTTGAATTTTTAGTGATTGTTGATAAAGCCATTAGTTAAAAAAATGAAATTCACAGTCCTTTTTTTCAGTGGAAATTGCAGAAGTAGTCTGTGTGCCAAATCTCATCCAAACCACATTTTATATCTGGGAAACAGATTTTTCTACATATTTGTGGACAGTAGAAACGAGCTGTAAACACACACTGGCGTCACATTTAGGTTGATATGGTGATCATCTTGGAAAATAGTTTATCCCCTTCACACGTCCAGCTAAATCCGAGCAACATCAGCATTCCTTTTAAAGTCATGTATCTGGCTATCTCGTGAATGTGAGTTCAATATTTACTCTACTTTTAGCTCTGTTTCACTCTCCACCAACTCCTGAAGGAATTATCTAATGTTTAGCTGCTAAATGTTCCGCTATGTTCACTAAATGTTTCACTGTAAACAGCTGCCTGTACCGTCTGGCTGTGAGACTGTACCGAGACAGTAAAGTTTAGGCAGCTGTAAAGCCAAAACAATGAGCTTAAAGGAGCAATACGTACAAATTTCAGTTTCAAACATTTGTGAATCGACAGAATGTGAAGATGTTTGGCATTATGTCAAAGACAGCTATGTATTGTCTTGCAGAGATATCTACTGAATTTAGCATGCTAACCAGCTAGCCCCTGTACTGCACTGTTGTTATTATATTGAACTATGTTCATAATCTATAAAGCTTTTCTATAGGCAGTTCTCTGAGGAAATTTGACCAATAACCCATGAAGGTGAGACTACCCCATCCTTCCTGAAAGGTGTTTGACTGAAGGTTAGAATTATATAAAGACACAATTATATAAGGTCGCACAACCTAGATAAATAATCAGTTATTTTGTTTCTCCATGTTTGTCTCACTCTGGATGAGGTTGATCATGTCTACATCCAGGAGAGCTGTTCTCATCAGTTTGACATCCATCATAGTTGTCTCTGTAGTCTACCAGATCACTTTCCACCCCTGAGTTTATCAATGGCTTCTTCCAAAAAAAAGCAATTGACTCTTTATTTCCTTTGCATGCATGTTGAGGGTAGTGCTTGAAAAATTATGCGTAAAAGCTACATTTGGTGCATAGATATTCAGCAGAATGCAGGAAATTAAGTGTCTGACACTCAGAATCTCATTGGGAGTCCCCACGCTTGATTTGTGTCCCCTGGGCATGGAGCCACTGGCAAGGTGTACCTTATTCTTCCACATCCAAGGTGGCAACCCTAGCTGTAAATCACCTCGGTACTGTGTTCTGTGTCATCATATTGGCCTCAGTCGATCTCAAAAGCTGGGTTTGGTCCCGGTCTAACTGTGTTCACAGGCTGCCCCGGCTTACCCGGCTCAGCTCGTGGTGCCCAATTCAGTTGGCACCAGCATTCCCTGCTGGGTCCTTCCTCCTGCCCCAAGCCTGAAAACCTCGTCCTTCTTGCAGTCCAAAGCTCGTGTGCCAGCAGTGTAAACAGCAACACTCCCCCAGTGCCCCGAGCTCCATCCCTCCCAACGCCTAGCTGCAGCTAACTTGCTAACGGCAGCTACAGTTAGCAGCAGTTAGCGGTTGTCCCGTATTTGTTTGGAGTAGGAATTCAACAAGTGGCCAATTCTCACTCATTGGACTGCAGAATAGGCTGATCTTTGTGCTTTTGAATGCTGATCTGTCTAAAATGTAACATATAAGATAACTTTGCCCCATTTAATCACTTTCAGTGTTCCACATCAGTCGAGCCCAGTGGGATGCAGCATTCATGGGCATAGACTGATGAGCGAGTAAACAAATGCTATGATGTATGTGGTTTTCGACATTTCTGCTGTCATTGTGATCTATTTGTAGACACTGTTGCTGCATCAAAATGTCACCTGGCTATGTTTTGTTCTGGTATGCATCATTTGAAATAATTTCTCGCGTTTGCAACAGAATTCAGATCATCCATCACTGACACATTAAAATAACAAGACAGAAAACACAAGTCAATTCATGTCACAATGGAAAACAACAGTTAAGACAAAAAGATAAATAGCTGTCTTTTGTAATGTAATGAAATATATTTTACAGTCTACTCTGTTTCACTTTATTTTAATTTAAGCATTTTTAATCTTCTTTTAATCTTAAAGAAAAGAGGCCTTGTCATTTCTGTTTCCTGGTAATGTTGAGATAAACTGAATTTTTTCACAGTCACTCTCCTGTGTTGCATTGCAAATATCTAGATGTCCATTTTTCTGTTTTTGAATGGCGATTACAAAAGTAGAGCACAACAGATTTAATGATCAAGACCATTTTATTTTTCTCTGTCATCCCTTTAGTCTTCGTCTTGCCCTGTTATTTTTCCTATATGTCTATAATTTGGTTTCTGTCCTGTGGTGTTGACATGCTGCTTCCTCCAGCATGTGTCCATTTTCTCCCTGTTTTCTGGTATCCACAGATCAAGTAGGCCTGTATGATTGAAATTTGAAATTATTTTGTTATTAAAGCAAGATTGTGTAACTTTTCCACCATAAAACAACAGATTTAAATTCATGTTGATGCTACACTGATGGTGTCTCTGTCATTCCTGCGTCTGTTCTTGCACTATGTAACTTTGTGCTCCGGGTAGGATCATCCGTACATAAAGCTTTATGGCACTAAGTCACACACCACCAACTATTTGACTGGTTTTGGTGAAACTGGATCATATTTCATGGAGAAAATGTTTTCTGGTTTTCCCTCTGATGTCCTCTGGCTGCTTCGCCTCAACTCTCTGTGGTTTCCTGATGGACAATGAAGTAAACTGCTGCCAACTATAGCTGCTGTTAGCTAATGTAAACTCAGTTTCTTAGCCAGGCTGCCCGGACTGTGAGCTCAGAGCACCGGGGAGTGGGAGAACACAGGTGTTTTGGACCACTGGGAAGAGGAGGTTTTCAGGCACGAAGAGCAGAGGAATGCTGACAGGGAGGGGACAAGTGTTGTGCCAGAACTGGAGCTGGGCAAGTGGCCAATATAACTGGACTCAGCTGCCTCTATGGACATAATGGCAGCGGTGAAGAGACTGAAGAGGACAGTGACTGAGGAAGCTAAGAAGAGAAAAGGAGAGCATGCGCGAGCAAGAAGCCACCGGACAAGAGTAAATCTGGGACTGACCTTTAGTGGTTGGTGAGAGCTTGGTGAAATAAAAGGCTGAGAGATAGACGCCGATTAGTAAGTAATATTAGCTGGCTGCTATGATGTTGATGTTTGGCTGTAAGCAAAGTTGTCGACTCGCTAGCTTCTGATCATAAGTAATGTAATCAGAACAAATACACGTGTACAGCTGTCCATATTTACCACAGTAGGATTACACTCTGAAACTGGGGGCAAAAAGTGTACCAATGTCTACGCAAATCCTTGAATGTTTATCCTCAGTTTGAATAAAGATTTGTCTCTTTGTCTTGACACTGTGCAATTCATCTTATTTGGCTTCACTTGGGCGGAACGTTAAACTTCAGTCTTGAAATTTTAATTCAGGCTTCAACTTACAATTGTGAAATAATGAACTTTCAGAATGAATCAGAGCGCTTCAAAAGCTCTTGGACTGGTTTTCTTTCTCTCCCTTTTCTCATTTTGATCCAAATCTTTTTTACTCTTTCACTTGATTCGTCCTCTAAATCATTCTCTGCCCATCTCGCGTCCCAGATTGTACACTTCTGCCTTTCCTCACTGAACAGCATATTTACCTCGAGGCTGTTGTTGGCTTAACAATAACTCTGTGTTCATAGCACACAGAGGAGAACAGGGAAACAACGAAACAACCATTTCTAAAAATATATGAGATTATGACAGAACCGCCGGCGATGCTGTGTGAGTAAAACACAATGAAAGATTCAGTAAAAAAAAAAGAGGGTGAAAGGCGGATTGTGCTTTTGATACATTTTAATGATCTGCTCTGTCAGGGCTTAGAAGAAAAAAAATAATTTTTCATTTGTGAGTCCAGATGGTGAATCGAAGCACGTCTTTAATCCCACCGCTTCATTCTCACTTCAACACGTCTCAAAAACACCCAAAGACTGTCCACTCTCATCTATAAACATATACTTGTTTATAAAAATGTCCATTCTTCTTGCATTATGCAACACACATTCATATGAAGTATTGTGGTGAAGCAGAGAAATTCAAATGTGACCTTTGCTGTGTGTGTCCATGATGTAAAGCTCACTGCCGTGTCGATGACACAGTGCCACACAGGTCATCCATGAACGCACTGGCATGGCTGAATATGTAAAAATCAGGACATTCGAATCAGATTAAAAAAAAAAAAGGAGTGATGGTTTGCATTTCCATCTCCAGTCTCCTCCACAATACAACACCATCATTTGTTGTTGCCTCAGTGTGACTCATGTTTATTCCCAGTGGACAGTGACCTCTCGTAGCTGTGTGAATAATGGTATTACCCACTGAGCTCCTCTGCTGCCTGACACAGATAAAGACACTCTGTGCAGACTCACTCTTGACTGTTCTCAGTGTATTTTGTGGATGAATGGATGAATCGAGGCCAACTGCTCCAGTTTGGTTTCTTCTTCACGTTATTCAACTTAAAGATAGAAACTGAAGTTTGCAACAACGTTCTTTCTCAAAGTTCTTTTTTTAGAACAGTAGAGGCTAATGTCTGCTGAGGTGGTACACAGTGTAAAAAGTTTTAGCTATAATCCTTATAGTGTACTGTTTAGAGCTGCAATGATTATTTGATTGATCAACAGAAAACTAATCAGCTGTAAAACTATGTTGATAATCAATTCATCTTAAATGCAGAACACACTCTGGATTCAGCTTCTGTAATGTGGCGATATTTTTTTAACTCATGATAGTCAGTTGAAAATGTTTAAATGTTTGTCAGACAAAACAAGCAAGTTGGAGACATTACTGTGGCATTTAGAACTATTTTCTAACTTTTCTTAGATTAAAGGATTAATTGCTTCATCAGGAAAATAATGGGCATATTAACTGATAATAAAAATAATCATTAGTTGTATCCTTGATACTGTCTTGTAGTTGGTATCAACCGAGAATGGGTTGATAGTATACAAGAAGAGTGGCTACTGTTAATTAATTAATTAATGTCAAAGATACAGCCAATATATATATATATTTTGTCTTTTTTTAAATGTTATTCATTGTATCCTGAGGTGTTATATATGAAATATGTAATTTTGTCATATTTCCAGTAAGACCAGTTAGTATTTGATATAGCACCACGTGTTAGCAGAGTGTACCATATCCAGCAGACAGAGTCGTGTTTCTGACCACAAAATGAGTTCCACATTAACTCCTCATTTTGCTCTGTTTTGGTCTCCACCATCTCCTGAGACAGTTAGTTGCTAAATGCTCCATGACGTTCACCAGCTAGTTGCTAATTTTGTGTGTCTGTTTTTTAGGGGTTTTTTTAATGGTGGATGTTTACATCCACTTCTTCATGACAAAAACCAAAACAATGAGCTAAAAGGAGCTAAAAGGTTCCATTGTGCTGATTTCTTATTAAACATTTGAGTTGATGTCAGAGGAAAAAGTGAAAATAAAAGTTGCTGATTATGCTAGTTTGAATTTCTGCGGTCTCTGTGCTTCAGCTAATTCCAGTAGAGAAAGTAGATCAGAAAAATACTGAAGTGGGTCACCTGGACGAGAGGAAACAACAGACATGATGCCGTTTCATCGGGAGATGATGTCAGGTGGACAAGTGGTGAACTAGTGTCATGGAAAACAGTGTGCTCTCTGGATTATCTTCCACCTGAACACTCGAGCAGCTGATTCCCAAAGCTCCTCCTCTCTGGTTGAAGTCGGCCTAATCAGTGTAATCAGATGCTCCACTGATTGCTCGGAATGTGACTCTGCATAAATACAGCTGCTGATGGCACATGATTAGATAAAACCACCGAACAAGACAATGGCAGTGGAGTCAGTGATGTCTGCTGAAACTGTCAGAACAATCCTGCATCGAAGACGAAACGTTCCCTCTCATCTAGTGTAGGTTAACACAATCAGGCAGACACAAACACAAAGCACTCACACCTTCGATGCTGCCTTTGTAAACCTTGTTGCACGGGAGGAGAGGGAGGAGGTGGTGTTTTCTCATCTTCACCTTCAGAACAGGCGAGGAGAGGAAAGAGGAGGCTAAAGGAGACTTGCTGTCTTCGGTGTGCACACACACCAGCTGACTGGGTGATAAATGATCTCCGGGGGAGACAGAAAGCAAGGCAGGCAGGGAGGTAGAGGAGAAATGAGGACTGCAGTTGAAGCCATGCGTGGTATGCACAATGTGTCGAGGCCTTATTGTAATAACTAAATGTATTCTCGTGTCTGAAGAGGGCCGGTGGGGTTGAAGGTGAAATACAGTTAATCCTTGTGATGAAGCCCTGAAGACGAGCTGAGACTTTTTCAAAGATGTGATATGAAATCCAGCCTATAACGGGGTCCCTGTATCTTTATACAGGGAAATGACGTGAAATGCAGTGGAGGGGTAGCTTATGACTCACCAGATTGGATACGTAGGTCACCAGACTATGAGCCTGGGAACATTGGGCCCTCTTTTGTTCTTTTGTTAGATTTCTGAAAATTGCCAGCTAGATTTTAATAGATAAGTGTCATATTCAGTGAAGCCATACAGTGATGTCACACTGAGATACTATCCCAAAACATGCAGCCATATTTAAAATTCAGTACTTTGCCCAGTAAAACACACATCCACATTTATAACTCTATAACTCACAGTCCTGTCTGTGCCTCCTCTCGGCTAATCCAAAAATGAGCAGCGGTGTGGATCATGGGCTGAATGAAGACTGGCTCATACAAGAAGCCACCTGTGACGGCACCCACCTGTCCGTCAAAACAGCCACACTGTTAATTGTGCATAACTTTAAGCCTTAATATCATTTGAACAGGTGAGTTGTATAAAAATTCACCCTCAGTACAGTTGTCATGAACGGGGAAATTAGCTATAGAGACCAAAACTGCAGGTTTTGGCACTTCTGCACTAGCTTCACTTCACAGCCACGGAGGTTCCCACTTACTGTAGCATGACAGATGTCCTGCCAACGGGTAGTTCTGACTGGACACACTGCATTTTTGACTCAAACATTTAAGCTACAAATGATGATCCACTTTTAAAGGGAAAGTAAGTTGTGAATGTGATTGTCACAGCTGTAACTTGCACATATAACATGTCATGATACATTCTGATTCCACCCCTGTATCCATGTGTGCCAGATGAGCCAGTGAAAATACCAAAAGTGAATAAATAGATAGCTGCAGCTGATGAAATCTGTCAGTGATAGTTGTCATTTCAGACATCAATGGTCGCCGGATTAAAAAAGAGAAGCTGCTTCTGCCTCTTTCTGCCTGAAATCAAGGAGACATACTTTCAACATTATAATATGAGCGTAAAAAGTCACAGTTTATATCTGTACGTTTGGGATGATAGACCCAGCCCTCCAACCGTCCCATCATCCCCTAGTTGTCGTCCAGACAGGGGTGGGTGACCTTAGTCCGGAGTGGGGGTATGTCTCTCTCTCTGTAGCGTGGGATTCTGGTCTGAAGCCAAATACATCATGAGCTCTCTCGGTGTCTCATCTGCTTTTTATTTGCTAACTCCTAGTCTTGCCTGTTTTGTTTATTGCTTCAAACTGAGGAGGGTGGAGTATTGTTGGAGAGAAGTGGTAGATTGTCTGGGTAAAGAGAGGGAGGGGGGAGGGTTGAAACATGGGAAAGAAGCCCAGAAACATTTCTCCATGCTTATGACACATCAGACAAAGGTTGAAGGCAGTGTGCAGACGGAGAATATGAGCTGTAATGATTAGATCAGTGGTCTCAAACCAGTTGAGAGAGAGACGGGCATTGCTCCGCCAGCTGTGCTAGATAATGAGCACACTTTCACTGAGTGAGGAGGAAATGGGCTGCTGCGTGGAGTTGGGTTGGTGCAGACCTTCAGGGCCTCTGTGGGAAGTGGTTTTAGACCACTTACCCATACAGTGAGGCAGTGACAGATAGCCTTATCAGCCTCAAGGTGTTTTTTTTTTCTTTTTTTAAATTAATTTGCATTTACTTGCGAGACGTGACTTGTTTAAAGTTTTAAATGAAATAATACAAAACATATGTGGAGAACTGATGGTCAAAACCTCAGAAAATGGACCAGTCCATTTGAAACGTCTGTGTACAAGAACAGCTGTCTGTAATCTTACGGAAGAGTGATACAGTTTATTGTATTTGTGATGTACTATGTACTATATTAACATATGATATATACACCGATATACACCTGCTTCTCCCAGCTACCTCTGCGGTCAGCTGCAGCTGCTGCAAGCTACTGTGCATAATAAAAGCCGAAAGAAAAAAGACTCATGTGTGTCTGTAGCTGTATGTATGCACAGTATGTATTTGTACATGTGTGTGAAGCTGAATGACGGTTAAAATGTTTGAAAATGTTTGAAAGATGTGGAACATTTGAGAGTTTCTAGCTGAATACATAAGCGTTGAAAGTGCGCGTTCTGTCCTTTCGTTTTAATGGAGCTACATTTTTAGAGAAACCTGGAATATTTTGGAAAGTATGAAAGCAAAAATGTTCTAATTGAGTTGAATATTTTGATGATTCAATGAAATTTCTACATTGTAAAATGTGGAAGCTAGTTAATCATCACAAAAACACGGTGACAGAGTAACAACGAGAAAAAGCAATTCTTGAAGAAATCTCAGTGTGAATGCTCGATGTTGAGACTGACACTAAACTGTATTAAAAGTTGAATAATATCAATAATGTATGAAAGACATGGAATATTTTAGCGGCTGAATATTTGAACAGCTGACACTAAACAGAATAGCTGGCTTTAATTTTTATGAAGCAGCAGCTGAAGGAGTTGGAAAAGTGTGAAAGGATCTAATTAGTATAACTTTAATAAAGATGAATCATTGCAGAAGTGATGGAGTCTAATCAGAATGAATGGAACTGAAATGTTGAATCAATCTCATAATGTTTGTGATGGTGGAGACAGCAAATGCACAATGGTGTACACTGTAAGTTACCGGTTAGTTACTGTGAAATTCACAGTAACTTAACTGGCAGCTGTTGACAAGTAACTCTACAGCACATAATTTGGTTACTGTATTTTTCTACAGTACATAATTTGGTTACAGTAATTTTCACAGTGACTCTAATTACTGTAGTTTTTGACTGAATACACAGTATACAGTATAGTAGTGTGAAATGGTTTACAGTAATTTACTGGGCACAAACACAGTAAATTACTGTTGCTTTCACAGCTGAATTTTACAATGTATCAAGTGCGTTTGTGTATCATGTTTTAGCTGCACAGATAAAACTTTAAAAAAATAAAGACAGAATCTCTCCTTTAATGTGAATTTTCATCTTGTTTCATTTTTAATGAATTAATTTGGTCAATATTTTATGTGAGAGAGCTCGTAGTGACTAACCCACAGATAATTATTACTCAACTCTGCAGTTCTCCTCAGCCATACTGTGCGTTTTAGCATTTTTCAGCTCACTGTTTTGGTTTCTCATCAAATAAGCTCTCATAAACCTGCTGTGCACTACATGACCACAGCGACCAGCGAGTGGTGATGAACATTTAGCAGATAAAGATTCATCAGGTGGACTGAAAGACGACTTAATGCTGCACCATGTCTGCTGGATGTGTAAATAAGCAACTGTATTTCTAACACATTCTCCAACTTTAATAGGCGCTCAAACATCAAGATTGTGTTTTCCCTCGAATGGTTAAAACATCAGTGAATGCAGATGCAACATTGTGCATACTGTATGTATGTATTTGCTGTGTGTTTTGAAGCATGTAATGCTAATTTTCAGTGTGAGCGCAGTGAGCAGCTGTTGCCACAGGGAATGTGTTAAAGTTGTGGTAGTGACGATGATGCAGTGGATCAAGACAACCTCATTACATTCAATTCTGTAAAAATCTAGGTACTGCTTTTTATTGGCCAGTTTTTTTTTTTCATAAATAATAGGATTTGCAGCAGATTTGAGATATTTATGTCACTTCAGTTTCCATAAATCTGGAGTTATGTTTACTATTCGTCAGACTTCTTTTTACTAGAGCTCCTGCCTGGATCATAAAGTGCTGAAGGAACCTCTGCCATCTAAAGTTTTGTTCTGGTCACTGGAGATGTAAGAAGCTGCAAAAGAAATTGTAGTGACATGTTGAAGTCCCCTGAGATCACTGACTGTGTGGTTCATGAGAGACTTTTTCAAACCCCATAACAGAGGCCATTAATAGAACACAAAGTGATGTGAAAGGGGGCAAAAACAACCAGACCAGAGCAACCAGACTTTCAATATATAAGCTCTTGTGGGAAGGCCAGGATTTTGACGTGACCGCGTCAGTGAGCAGAATGGACCAGAACAAACAGATCATGGTCTGAATGCCACGTGTCACAGTTACTTGTAGTATAGAAGTAAGTAGTGTGTCCTGTTGTAAAGCCAAGCTGTATTTTTGGTTGGATCTGAGAGTGGAGCTCAGGTTTTCTGCAACAGGCAGGACAGAAGAGGCAAACAAGACCAAGGGGCAAACACAGGCAGCCCATAAACAGGCCCTTTATGCAGGCAGGCAGACAAACAGAAGGCTGGAAGGCTGTGACGCACAGTCGGTGATTGGCAGAGAACTCTGGATATAGGGCAGGTGTATCCATGGGGGATAATCCACCTGGCTGCAGGTGTGCAGGCAGGTTAAGAGTCAGGTGACTGGCAGAAGGCAAGGACACGCTGACACACCGATGGCAACCAGTGAGTGAGGAGAGAGGAGTGAAATGATGAGTTAAAAGACAGGACGATAACGCTGCTGTCACCATGACAGCCATAATTTAAAGCACAACATCTGCTTTGCTTGTTATCCCAATAATTTCCCATATCTAGACACAATTACATGGCAAATAAGACAAGAATAAAACTGCACTGCTACAATCAATCTATTTAAAATTGGAGCCATTCTTTAAAGCAGAAATGCCCAAAAAAATCTGTAGTTACAGCTACTCCAGTGAGAAGGTTCTGCATATGTCGCTGTTAACTAGATATATTTGGGTTTTAGGCAGCTGGTTGGACAAAAGACATTTGAAGTCATCTTAAGGGATTCTGGGGAAGATATGTTTTCATTATTTCACCAAGTAATTAATTAGTTAATCAAGAAACAGTCTACAGATAAATCAGTAATGAAAACATAAACCAACACCAACCATGAAACCCAACATCTGTGTTAATGGGGTCCAAGCATGTTAGCATGTTAGCATGCTAGGTGCTAGGCAGGTATAAAGGTATATAATTTAGCATGTAAACATGCTAACACTAGCTAATGAGCACTAAACAAAGGCTGAGTCTGGTGGGACTGTCATGTGTTCTGCATGCAGTATCGGACCAATTTTGACCTGATTGTGGTGCTATAGAGGAGGTCAGGGATCACCGAAGTCATTAGGATTCATCCTTTGGGGGCCATGAATGATTGTACAAAATTTTTAATCTGATCCATCAAATAGATGAGATATTTCAGGATCATTCAACATTGCCATCTGTGGTGCCACATACAATTTCTTCCTATTTCAGCCTCCCAGTCCCAAATGATGTTGGTGGATTGGTAGATTGACAGCTATAGTTGCATGTTTTGCCCCCAAAGATCAGACCATAAATATACCGCAGTGACAGATCACTCTTCACAACCCTTGAGAGAGCGGGTAAAACATTTGTGGAAGGCTATATTTGACTCACGTTCGCTGCTTTGCTTTGGGCTGCTCTGGCCTAGATTCCTCTGAAGTCTCTCTGGTATGTGCATAGATAAATATATTCAGCTGTTAACTGAGGATAATAGTTGAACCCCACAATCTGTACCACACTATTCTCTCAGTGAACCTCTGGACATCTTTAGGAGCAGATTCACATACAGCAGGTTAATCCTGAATGAAGTCTTCCTCCTGGACTTTGTGTTTGTGTTCAACCTCACTTGCATATGTGGTGTTTGTGGGTGATAACTGATGCTGGCCCTCATGTCCAGTGTGTATTTCGAGTATTGTTTTCATTCCTACGCTAGTTTTTTCTGTGTGGACCAGACCCCAGATCAATCTTTTGTGCACAGCTCACTTAATTCTCTGCCAAATCCAGGCGCCCCGCTGGGTTTATTTTTAGCTCGGACCATGTGGTTGGAGAGTATAGCTTTAAGTGTTTTGCTGCTCAACAGCCCAAACTTCTGTTTCTTAAGCCTTAAATCCTCCTTGTGTCTCGCTCTGTGTGTGTGTGTGTGTGTGTGTGTGTGTGTGTCCAGAGCTCTGTTCAGCTGCAGTGTTTGTGGTCCTCAAGTGTGTTGTTTATGTAGTTTTCCATTAACTGTCGAGGTACAACGCATACTTTCTGTGCACATTGCCTTGTGCAGCGTGGACTTTTATTCATTCTCTCTCTGTCTTCAGTCTAACTCCATGACAGGCATCACCGAAGGGCTTTAATAAGCTGGCATTGCTTTTAGATTCTGGATCGAAGTTGCTGGTGTACCTGAAGTTTCCGCCTCCAGAAATAGTTTGACATTTTGAAAAATGCGCTCATTCACTTCTGTGCTGAAAGTCAGATGAGACGATCTGTATCACACAAACATCTTAATTAGTGAGCTTTAGAGGAGCCCAGAGGTGGATTTCTTTGGCGTACGGACAGAGCGAGGCTAGCTGTTTCCAGTCTTTGTGCTAAGCTAAGCTAAGCTAAGCTAACCAGCTGCTAGCTCTAGCTTCACATTGAACAGACAGATCTTGTCATGTGTCTCTTCATATTTGATCGAAATAACAAGGAATGAAATGGACCATGTGATAATAAACTAATAAGACTGGAACATTTGAGAAATTTGTTCAAACAACAAAGTCCACTTACTTGCTATTTGTGGGGCTTTCAACCATATTGCATGGTGTTCCTCAGCGGATGGATCTGTTCACATCAGTAATTGTTATAATTTCATCTATGGCAGTTTTTTTGACTTCTTGTTCTTGTTGGCTTAAAATTACATAACAGTTAGTAAGTGAACCTTGAGTTGGGACAAGAACTTTGATCAAATATTCAACAAATAAATTCCAGAAATTAGTTTTAAAAAGACATATAACAGCTACGGGGCTCATATTAAATTCAAATATAATATATGCATCAACAGTCAGTTGAAACAAACATATACAGCACACAGTTTTCAAGTTCTATTGTCTAGCATGGCCGATCAGATCAGATCGATCAGTTTACTTTTACTAGTAGGATTGTATTACAACCGGGTGATATACAGTATACTGTGATATTAGCCTATCACGGATATATCAATATTGGCCTATATGTTGTCTGATATGCTGTTATTTTTACAAAACATAGAAAAAGATGCTTAGGATAATTTAGATCTATTAATTATGTTATTGTGTTGTGCTTTCTATGCATAGTTATTCATAATTTTAAAGAATTAATAAATAATAAATAAAATTTTTCAGTTTAGTTGTTTCAGTGCACTGTCATATTGGACAATACAGTTTATTGGGCATCTGCCCCTAAATTCCAGTATCGGTCAGGTTTAGGGGATGTTGCCGGCCGGAGGGTCTAACATGTGGAGGGAGTGCTTAACACTGCGTGCAGAGCAAACATGACATTCTAATAAAGTCAAAACAGTCAGCAAAGCAACCAATTGTTTGATGCTTTGTGTGCTGGTTGTTCACAGTGCATAAATTACAGCCAACAGATTGCAAACACGGAAATGGAAACATTAGCATGCTGCCATGTCGTCTTTGAAAGTGTGAAATTGCAGTTGATTGCTGATTAGTGGAGGTGGCCAATGTTTCAAAATGTGTCACATTATTATATATAATTATTATGTGAATCTACTGGCATGAAATGTATGGAATGAGGGTATAGTTATAGGTTCAGTACAATAATGCATATAATCAGATGCAGACTGTCAATCTTACTGCTGACCACTGGCTCTAACATTTGCTCATGTCTCCAGTTTGAAGGCGGTGCTGATGGCCCCTCTGTCCAGCGGGGCGTTGGATCTGTCCGGTATCCCTCTGACGGCTCGGGACATGGAGCGTCTGTGTGCGCATCTACAGCGTCACGCATCCACCCTGGTCAGCTTGGAGCTGGGTTTCACGGAGCTGACGGACGAGGCGTTCCTCCTGCTTCTACCCACGCTAGCCGTCCTGCCACACCTGGAGACCCTGGCACTGAACGGAAACAGGCTGACCAGAACGATTCTGAAGGAGCTGACTGACGCCCTAAAGGTCAGAAAGTCACTTATCTTTTCAATATGTTCATATATTTTTCAAATTTAATTACAATATAGTTGTAGTGTTAATGTTTGTATCATTTCTGTAAATGAGACACCAAATAATGTTGTAATCTGTCTCCTTTGTAAACCATCAGCCTTTAACTCATGCTATTATCTGCCTTTGCAGAGTTTTTATCCATAGATACAGATCTTGGTAGTCGTTGGAGCCACAAAAATCTAATTTGCCAAAAAGGGAAGATCAGAGGTAGTGCTGAGGTTGGACTCATGATCTGATCACAAATATGCTTCTCCTTATTATCTTATTTATCAATCAGTATCTTCATAGTAGAAAAATTCTGACAAAGTTGAAGTCACTATTAGCGCTTTTTTGATTAAATACCTCTAGGTATTAAGGAGCCATAGGAACTAAACTAGGAACTAAAAAGTACCTTTCAAATTTGGCACATTAGTCTGATTACAGATTACTCTACAACAGCCCAAAACATGTGCCATTAGGAGACACGTGCTGCAGCTTCACAAACGATGCCAAATCCAAAACAAAAGTGACAATGGGAGCGTGCTGCAAATGGAAGCGTGCTGCAGAAAACTACAATGAATACAGAAATTATGCAAAATCAAAAACACAGGAAAACAAATGCAACAGAAAAACACTGCATGTCCGGTAAACACAGTAGATCTTCGTCTTAGGGGACTGCTAAGTGGAACAGCTTGATTTTTGACCCTAAAGAGAGAGACCAGACAGAACTAAAGTGGAGTAAAGAGGCAACGTAAAAATGTAGTTATTCTTTTTTTTACATTTGACCTCTCTCTCTCTCTCTTGGGTTGAAAATCAAGCAGTTCTACTTGGCGCTTCCCCTAGAGCAGGGGTGTCAAACTCATTTTATTTCATGGGTACGACCCAATTTGATCTCAAGTGGGCCAGACTAGTAAAACCATTACATAATAACCTATAAATAACAACCTCCTCAGTCAATTGCAACCAAACAATGTAACAGATTACTTCACTTTCCGCTTAATTTGGCTGTCCAAATCTGCCACAGAGTTTCTCGTCACGCTCGCGTTGGCAAAAGCCTGTTTGCTCGTTGGGACGCATGATTTCTGCAGCTTTCAGCGTGCACGTCTTCACAAATTCGCCCTCAGAGTACGGCGTTGATGCTGATGCTATCCCATTAGCATCAGCTGATGCTATTTTAAGGTTTTCACACTAGAGGAAACAACAGCACAGAGCCACAATAATGTTTTTCATGTTTACTGTTGCATGACTCTGATGTCTGGATGGATGTAGAGGAGACATACAGTGCAGAGGTGCTGTACAGTCTTTGTTTGATCAATCAGAATGGAAATTTTGCCCAAGTACCTCCAGAACCATCAGAAACTTCTGCTCCCGGATCAGGGTCCTCATTGGCTTAGGGAACTAGAGGTGTTGCTAGTTCAGTTCCTGGTTCCTCAGGTCAAAATGCAGGTAAAGTTCCTTAAAGTTTCTTTGTTCCCTAGGAAACTTCCTGCAGGCAAAAGTGGAAAAACATTTCTTTCTTTGACATCTGGTGGTAATACTAAGAATTGCACTCATTGACTTTTCTTTTCTTTTAAAGCATTTTTTGAGGGGCGACAGATCGGAAGGACAGGCAACAAAAGGCAATAAAAACCAGAGGTCAATTTGCTTGGAAAAGTTCTGGATTTTAATTTAGTATGAGCTGTCAGAAGCAGCATCAAGTTGTTGAAACATTCAGGATAATAGCTCTATCTGTCGTGGATGAAGGAACCTCTTTCTGCTTCAGGGTGTCTAAAGGCTGGTAGACGTGGACAGTTGTTTTGACTCATTTGCTTGCAGTAATTTACTTAAAATAAGATGATGATGATGTTTTAATACAGTATGTTGATATTTTTGACCCTAGGATCCAGGCAGCTTCCCCAGCGTGACGTGGATTGACCTGGGCAACAATGTGGACATCTTCTCCCTGCCACAGCCCTTCCTGGTCAGCCTGAGAAAACGCTGCCCCAAGCAGGGGAACCTGCCTACCATCCTGGAGTTTGGAGAGAGTCAGGCCAGCGAACCCCCCGAGAGGCTGAGGGGACTCGGGGAAGAGGAGGAGACAGACGACACCAACCGGACTGAGAGCATGGGTGAGCTCCGGTCGGAGGTGGAGGAAGAGCTGGACGGAGAGATGGAGATAGAGGAGATGATGGAGGAGCTGCTGGACTTCGACAGGGAGGTGCAGGGGAAGGACGAGGACGACAGCATGTGGACACTGGAGGAGCAGAGGAAAGTGGGGAGGGGGAGGAGAGGGGAGGACGGGAGGGAGAAGGAGGCACAGAGCAGAGAACAGCGGACGGGGAGGAGGGCAATGATGGTGGAGGACGAGGACGACACGCAGAGCCGCTCCTCCCGCCTGTCCTGCTCCAGCCAGTCACAGCACTCCTCTGGAGCCCTCGAGCCAATGAAAGCGGAGGAGGATGACTTAGACGAGGTAACCGACCAATCAGACCACTTGACCTGATTGCCGCTCCCTGCTCTGCTCTGCTTATGTTTCCCCTCCTGTGTCGAGTCCTGTGTGGAAGGAGGCGAGAGAAGACTTTATGTCCTGCGGAGGCTAACTGAGCGTGCTCAAAGTCAAACGGGCTGCAGCGCTGGAAGGATGTAATCCATATGAACATGCTACTCGATACTCCTTTCACTGATCTGAACTGTGGCCAGCCAATGCAGCGTTCAGATCCTGGAGTCACAGCTGAACTCAGGTGACTCTTGGTGACTGTATTTTGAGAAGACAATCCACAACAGGACGTCTGTTTTATCCTAACTGTCTGTTGTTTAAAGGATGCTAATGCATAGAATAGACTGATTAATTATAATCACATGAGGCTTTTATGTATAGAATGTTCATCTTTATTCAGGTCCTTTCCTCCTGGTAACCCTGCTAATACCTACATGTGCCTGTGACATGTCCCGTTACTGGTTAAGAGTGTGTATTGAGACACAAAAAGAGACAAGAAAAACATACATACACAGACTAGTCAGGGCCCTTAAAACCTTTTGAAAAGTGTTTTTGCCAAAAACTTGGAAGTGGAAATGGATAAAACGCTTCCCTCCCACATACATCGACGACGATCCAGATGGATCGGAAGATAGACAGGAATCAGAAGTCGAGCCAACAGCTTTGTGGAAATCAGTTTGTCTCTTAAGAAATGAACAGATGCATCGTTTTTTAAGTGGAGGGGGAAGATTAAATTAGTTATTTGCTGAAACCAAAAGAAAATAAGCAACTGATAAAGAAAAGGACGCAGCAAAGGCCCGATGATTGTAAGGAGTGAAAACAGTAACCGTTGGAGAAGGAAATGGGAGCCTGCTGTGGTGTCCATGTACAGTGGATAGATAGATGTGATAAACTTATCGCCATGTCTCCCAAAGCGAAGTGCTGAGGTATCAGTTGAAATATTTAGTAGCCTTTTTTCTCATAATCCAGGTCAAGTTCCACTCCACGGTACTGTACACTAGTGTGCGTCACATGCTTAGCTAGTCTAGTGCTGTGTTTATATATAGGCTGCAGCTATGATCACATTCATGTACGCCGGGTTAACAACAAA
Organism: Argyrosomus regius; assembly: GCA_946959425.1. Lineage (NCBI taxonomy): Eukaryota > Metazoa > Chordata > Actinopteri > Sciaenidae > Argyrosomus > Argyrosomus regius. The sequence goes on along the minus strand of OX336889.1, from coordinate 25,271,138 downwards.
TTATATCCTTATGCAGTATGTAGCTCTTACCCGGCCTGTGCTTTCCATTCATGCGTCACTTATAGCCCATGCAAAGCTTTAAGAAATAAGCAGTATTTTTGGATGTACAGTATATACAATATATAAATGTATATTGTTTTTATCTGTGCAGGGGTGATTGTTTAGATCGTAGGTTAGCTATTTAAAGAGGAATACCACTCAATTCAAGGGTTTGTTTCTGTGGTCTGGGTAGTGCAAGCAATATTGCACCTGAATATTGTTTAAAGCTGTCGAGAGAAGGTGAACAAGACTCTTCATTTGTGATATATTCTAAAAAAGGCACTGAGTGGAAAGGTTTTATTGATACAGACTGGAGGACTTTGTTGAGTATTAACTTGTACAAAAGAGAGTCTCATCCTAAAGTAGCTAAAGATGAATAAATGCATATACACCCCCGCCCCCAGGCGTCAACACATTCACCTCCAGAGCTGTTAACGTGTGTGGCATCAAAAAATGAAGGCCTTTAATGACACGCTGATGTAAGCGGCTGCAACACATCATCACGGAAAAGTCCATATGAAGACTGATTACTGATCCAAACAGAAGATTCTCCTGTTCACACATTTGATTTTACTTTCTACAGAGTCATCACTGTTAATAAAGCGAGTACAACAAATGGACAGCCTGGGGGGTTTGTTTGCTTCCCAGTCAGGTGTTTTCGATCATACGCCCTGCTCATGGAGACCTGACGATGTGCAACAACTTTAAAATTGCAAGCCACTATATTTAAGAGGAGCACTCATGAAGATCAGTGTTTTGAGGAGTACCTGTCATAGTGATGTAGATGTGGCTTGAGACTTAAAATGTTTAACAGAAAGCCTGCGTTGCAAACTGGGGCATGGAGTTCTGAAGACCTGGGTGTTTACCAGGCAGGTAAAAATGCATTGCAGGTCGGGGATATATCAGCATCTCAGCCTGCTGCATTAATTTGAACCATCTTATTCTTGCAAATCTTCTAATTTAATGGATAAAACTAAATTCTGTCCCCCTTAGCTGTTGCTTATTTATGCAGAATTCCCCCCAGCAGACATTTGACAGATGCCAGATTTTTATTTTACTCCATTATTATTTTCTGCTTGAAGGATAGATTACCTCTGAATGGATTTGCATTCAGACTTTGCGGAAAGGTCAGTGAGTGAACATGGTGAGAATCCAACATGTAGAACGAGAATATCTTGACAGTTGCATAGAATTGACGGAGGTACGCCATGTACTGAGTGACAGCCAGTTCCCCAGAGTATCAGAGCAAAGCTATTTTTTCTCTTAGGACGATTTTATTGAACCAACATTCTGAGAGAAACTGTTGTGGGGAATTTTATTCATCAATGGTCAGTTCAAGCAATGGAGAGCAAGTACACAGGAGTCAATTCTGAAGAAGCTGTCCTCTCTGGCTCGTCTTCATGCCATCATTACAGTGACACAACTACTCTATGTCCATAAAAAGTCATACTAAATGCCTATTTTTATATGTTTACTCTTCGTGGTCCTACATTGTTATCTGACTCTGTAGAGGCTTCTACATTATGTGCCTATCTGTTGTGTCTAATGAGTGAGACAGCCCTATCCTCTGACCTTGGTTACCATAGCAATGATCAGAATGGTGCCTGCTTTCTGTATCTCAAGGAGAAGAAGTCAGTGTCCACATAACAATCTAAGATTTAACACTGTCCCCACAGTGACTTCAAGACAAGAATATGCTTGTCGCTGTGTAACCTTCATATGTGGCACGCTCGAAATAGAAAATTCCCTCGCAGACGCCACAATCAAATGTCTGAAAAGGAGAATTTCAAGAAAAACACATGATCAGCATAAATAACTAGGTTCTCTGACTTACAAAAGTACGGTATTGAAATAAATGGATCCCATTAGGCCTAAAAACAAGGCAAGCAACCATTTAAAAGTTACATTTCAAATAGTACACTTCACGGGGAATTCAGAAATTTGGTATTGCACGTTTAGCAAACAACTACCAAATTAAGTAATCTCAGTTTTGTAAAAGGTTTTTGCATGTTCATGTAATGATGATGAAAATAATATTCATTGTAGCGCAGGAAAACCCTGCCAGTCCACTTAAAGCCACAGTCTGTTTAACCTACCTGCCACTCAGAAGCTCTCCATACAGCAAACCGTTTCCTTTCACTTCACTAACACAAGCTAGCCTGCAGGCGTTCAGTGGTATTACACTAATACAGCTAATTACAAAGAGAAACTTCCCTTTAAGCTACCATTACAATAAGGTAGTACTACCTACCGTTGTCCCTGCAAAATCGACTGTCCAAACAGCTCGGTACAACGAACCCTTTAAACAGAGGAGGATGGGTTGTGATGCCGAACACTGAGTGCATCACATACACAGTTAATGAAACAGAGGAAGACTGTCCTTGAAAGCCACAGTGATTTTCAGCTATTATGAGGATGGAGGACGTCAAATATCGATCTTTGCAGAGTGAGTTCAGATTGTGACGTGAACATTTTCTATACCATCAACTATTGGCCAGATCACTGGCTTTAGATACAGTGTGCAGTCAGTGGTTGGACTTGATGTTCAGGGTCAAACTGACTGCACGTGACTTCATCACCCAGAGCTCTCGTGAAAGCTTATATACTCTATTCTCAGGTTTTCTGTGGTTTTCTGCTCGCTACAGTAACAGGACTCCTTCTGTCTGCAGAGAGAGACAGTCGGGTGGACGGTGGAGATCAGAGTTGTGTGTTTGTAATGTGCTGAAGCCATGCACTTCTCTTGTCTGCTTTTATGTTAAGGTCACCACAAATCAAAGCAAAGAGATCACAACTGGAATTAGGCTCATACGTCAACTTAGATGCGGGATTTTAATATGAAACCTTTTGATCCGTCACTCGGTGTCATCCACGTTTGATATGAAGGAGTCAGTGCGGTTTGATCTTGAACAGATTGCCTTTTTGAAGGACTTTTGGAGGATTAACCTGAACCGAGGCTGCGCAAGAATGCATAAACGTGGTTTCTAAAACCGTTTTAAAGGTGGTCTGCCCTAAAAATAATAAAGTGTGTTTGCAACACTAAATTAATTTTTTTTTAATTTACTGCATGGAAAGAAAACTTGAATATAAAGATAGATGAGGATTTGGTAAATTGGTCTCACCCCTCTGTTTGTGTGTTGGTATCAGTGGAGAATATTGATCAAAAGCTCACATATGGCTCAGCTTTACTTTATTCACTGCACAGCCATGTTAATAGTCTAATTCAAATGGTAGCCACATGTCTATTGTTTGGTGTTTTTCTCTCCAGAGTTCTTTGTACATCTATTTTGGTCTCTTTGTACAGCAGTGTGGCACAATGACTGAAGACTCTCTGCTCATCACTGCGGGCAGAATCATTAGACCTTTCATATGTGTTTACCTGGAACTCAGAGAGCAAAGAGGGGATATGAATGCTTTAAGTGACCAGATGACGTGAAGATGCTTTTTATGTGTCTCTCAATGACTCTGCTGATATATTGTGAAAGGACAGGAGTATCTGTAGCTTTGGATCTTTCCTCTTCTTCTATGTATTTCTCAATCTACAATATACCTCTGTATTATTCTCTATACAGTATCTTCTGTCTCCCTCGAAAGCTACCATGGATTTTTTATTTTTATGCCATTTTATGGAGGTGATCCGTTTAGAAGAATGCTCTGTGCATTCATTTACAGGTGATATTGTAAAATGTATAATTTTCTGTTACACTATGGACCCCAATAAATTCTATGATTCAAAAACAAATCCCAGCTTTTCTTACTTTTGTGTTTCAATATTGTGACTCCTGAGAACTGTTTGATTTGTAGGCATCAGCTACGTTCAGTGTGTGTGGGGTCCCAAAGAGCAGCAGAGACTATACAGACCCCGATGTGGAGGTGAATCCATCAGCATACACCTGTTGAGTTTCACATACTGAAAAATATACTGTGTGTTTTACTTATTCTAATACATTAAGTAATAGAAAAATGAACTTGTTTATGCATCTTTTTTGGAAAAAAACAAAACAAACATACTAAATACATAGCAATACTCATTTGTTGATGGTTGGCATACAAGGGGGAGCATGCCTCCAATGCTTTCTTCCCCTCTAAGAAAACCATAAAAGATCTCCACATACTGTCAAAAATGGGATATTTACCCTTTAACGTAAAAGTGCGTTTTTCCAGTGCAAGAGAGTTTGACAGTCCTGCAGGCCAGACACTAATGCTTGGTTTTGTAGTGGATTTCCAAGATTTGGCTATGGTATATTTAGCTTGTAACATGCAAAAAGAAATCATAGTTTGCCTCGCTAAGGTTATCATTTACAGGGAAAATACTTAAATGAAATAGTTAATTAACCATTAACAAATCCATTAGTTACAAATTATAAACCCTTTATAAATGGTGCCTTATCGTAAAGTGATAGAAAGAGAGGCATGAATGTGGTTAACACAGTATGTTGGTTTAATTCAGTGAAATGGTGTCCTGGTTTCTGTCTGTAACTACAATAAGATTTTTATTTACAAAAAGAGTGATTGTTCTGATTGTGGATATCAAACCACGTGAGTTAGGTGGGACAATATTGATACTGTAATGATTATGGATTTAGAATAGTGTTTGACTGACATCTAGTGGCCAGACTTACAAATTGCAACCGGGCTGTTATTTCTGGGGTTAAATGTGTCAGACATATTTTAAAAGAGAGCTTCAAAATTCTCGTGGGAACAAATCGCAGTGGGCATTTGTGTAAACAATGTTATTACAACACTGCTGCTGATCTGGCGCAAGAATGTGGCAAGCTGCAGGTTTCACAACAAGCCGCTAACGTGAAGGACGAGCCGCGTCAAGCTGAAGGGAGTTCAACAGGAAGAGCGGTTCACTCACTTTGTCTACAAAATAAAAGCACACAAATTTGTTACTATTTACAGAGAAAATTCACAGCCACATTTTTGATGGTAAATGACACAAAGGCTATAATAGAGTGTTTGCCAGATGTTATTCTTATATTTAGTTTACTTTGTCTGACAGTTTAAGTATGTTTACAATATAACAGAAAGTCGCGCGAAACGGAAGTTCCTCGTGTACGTTAAGACGAGCTTGACGCTGGCGCGTCTGTCTCACATAATTATTACATCACATCCGGTGAGTGGGGTCTTTTTTTGTTTTCCCGTATCCGCCATTTCAGTTTTTGAAGTTAGTTGTCATCGGTCGCTGGATTGTGGCTGGAATTCTGCCGCTAAAACGCATTTATATGATAATTAGAGCTTATTTCCGGCCATAAACCAAACAAGAGTCCTTTTTATCCCCCGGCTGTGGCGCTATATCGGCGAATTGATGTCCAGACGGATAGCCGCGGATGCCGCCTGTTTACTAAACGTGCTCTAGGCGCTAAAGTTTTTGTATGAGTTGAAGGCTTCGCTTGTGGATAACGGGAGGGAGAGAAGGGAAGGCCCGGTGAAAGCCTCGGCTTTGGAGTGGTTATCATGGCCGGAAATTTTGACGCGGAGGACCGCGGCAGCTGGTACTGGGGTCGGCTGAGCAGGCAGGAGGCTGTGTCTCTGTTGCAGGGACAGAGGCACGGCGTGTTTCTGGTCCGGGACTCCATCACCAGCCCCGGCGACTACGTGCTCTCGGTATCAGAGAACTCCAAAGTCTCGCATTACATAATTAACAGCATCAGCAACAACCGACAATCCGGTCCAGGTAAGATAACGGAGGGGGCTTCAGAGAGGGGGGTGGTCGGCATGTGGAGGTGCAGATGTGACCGTTCTTGCATGGCTTGCACCAAAGGAGATGCGCAATAGTGCTTTTTCTACTCTACTGTGGAGAATTACGACAGGCCAGACACATTAAAACTCTGTTGAATGTTGGTGTCTGGTCTTAAACCAGTGCTCAGACAGACAAGTCATTAGGTGTGATTCAATAAATCATGGAGATTGAGGCACGTTTTTGTCACTATAACACAGCGCGGTGGGCGGTAGCAGACGTGTAAGTTCAGGCCTGGTGCACCTTTCAACTGAGCCTCATTCACCAACTGAGCCTCAGAGAGTTGTAAATGTGCAAAAGTCTGTCATGTTGCCAGGTTTTAATAGACTTTGACCAGACGTTGCACCCTGCCTCGGCTGGGTTTTTCCTTTTTTTTGTGTGGACTGCAGGAGAATATCTGCTGTATTTCCTTATGCTTTATCCAAACTCCACAGATCTGTCATTAAAAGGAACAAAACAAATATGAAAGGGGGAAGAAATGTCAAATAAGGAAACAGAAATCCTTCCTGGTCATTCTGGAAATCACCTCCGTCATGCTTGGCGGTATAAATAGACAGATCTGCCTCATGTGAACATGCTAGAGCAGGTTGTGTTTTGAAGATGATGTATCATTCTGTCACTCTCTGACGTTTTTTTAAGTCCTGCCTTGTTTTTTTTGTCAGGTTTGGCCCTTCCGAGGTTCCGCATCGGTGACCAGGAGTTTGACGCTCTCCCTGCTTTGCTAGAGTTCTATAAAATCCACTACTTGGACACCACCACCTTAATAGAACCCATCAACAAGTCCAAACACACCTCCTTCATCAGCGTCGGCCCCGGTGGAGCTCCACCACCTCGCCTCGAAGACGAGTACGTCCGGGCGCTTTTTGATTTCCCCGGCAACGACGAGGAGGATCTCCCATTTAGGAAGGGCGACGTCCTCCGGGTTCTCGAGAAGCCGGAGGAGCAGTGGTGGAATGCCCAGAACTCTGACGGCCGGGCGGGGATGATCCCTGTGCCGTACGTGGAGAAGTACCGACCAGCGTCTCCAAGTTCTGTGGCGGGGTCCGGGGTGCCTGGGGGGCCGCCGGGAGGAATGGGGATGTTAGGGAACTCTGACGGCTCTGCAGCCCAGCCCGGCGCTCCGCTGCTGGGAGACCCCAGCCAGTACGCGCAGCCCACCCCTCTCCCAAATCTCCAGAACGGACCTGTCTTTGCCAGGGCCATACAGAAGAGGGTGCCCAATGCCTACGACAAGACCGCCTTGGCCTTAGAGGTAAATATAGATGTGTGTGTGATATGTGTTCTTCACTCCGTGCATCCTCTTAACATGTGCTGGGTGGGGGGATGCAGGAGTGGACTGAGGACGGAGCTCGCATTCTTGTGCTTTCTTTCCCGTTGTGCTTGTGATCATTTCTTCCTCAGCGTTTGTTGAGCAGGGTGAAGAGGAATCAAGGTCAGAACACGCTCAGTCTGTTCTCTCCGTATTTTATCACATAATCAGTCATTTAGTGTCTCTTCTGCAGAGATCAGTGCCACAGCGACATTTCACTTCAATCTGCATGAAGTCCATAATTTTTATGAACTCACCGGCTTCGTCTTTCTGGACTAAACTTGTGTCTGAGTCCCCTCACCTCATTTTTCTAACATGATGAGGTATCCCAATATGAAAACTGCCATTCCGCTCTGCTCCCTGCTCACGGCGGCTGGGCTGTTAAACTGTCCGGAAGCGAGAGCGGGGCTCCCACGGAGCAGGTCGTTGGGGGAAGGAAATAGTTTGTGTTTGGGAACAGGACCGTTTCCTCTGGTCTCTGTGAAGCCAGGAGTCAAGCTGAGCCAGGAGTGAGACTAGCAGGCAGGCTATAGTTGGAGTATGCTCTTGTCTCTCCTGCCCTGCTAACACTGAACATACCAAAGCACAAATCAGATCCATCCATAACTCTGTGCACTTCTTTTGTGTTTTGTTGGAGTCCTGACAATTTGTCTTTCTCCAGCTCATTTGTCAGCCATAAAGTCTTGAGTTTGCACAGGTACATATGACAGGTAGGTCCTTTGTATAAGTTGGTTTCTGCCACTCCCACCTCAGGTAGGCTTTTCTGTCTTTGACTTTGAATTTGCTGCATGTTTTCTCCACTCCAGTTGGCCAGAAGTGACTCAGCAAGGCGGCACTGGAAGGTTAATAATTAGCTCATGTTTCCTGGACTCGACGTCTTCAGAAAACCTTCTGACTGTGAAGATCACTCTTTATCTTCAGTTCACGAAACTAACTTCAAATCATTATATACATACTGTGTCTGTGTCTTAATAACACCTCCAGGTCTAAAACACTGCATCCCTCTTCCTTCATGTGTTTATGTGTTATTTATAGAGCTAGGTATCATTTAAAAATTACAATACCAGTACAGATCCCAACAGAGTACTTTAGTCAGTACCCGGTGTCGAAGAAGCCATTGGTCTTGCAAACAGGGTGCAGCTACACCCTGAAGTTATCTCTGTGTTCGAGGTGCTTTATCATGTCACTCAGGTGTAGTATAGCCATGCTCTTGACATGCTGAACTGCCATCAACTGTGTAGCTGTGCTGTATGTCGCTGCAGCTGTGGACCAAACATGCATTTAATCAAACAACGCTTGTGGAGATTGTCACAAGTCATAGTTTTTCTACACCTGGGTCATGGGTCAAATGTGTAGGTACCGCGGGCTGGAGAAGTTTCAATGCTCCTTGGCACCGGGTCTGTTGTTTTATTGCTGCAATAATGAGATTCTCGACAATATGACAAAATCCTGAGGAATATTTTCAGTTCAGAGCTCACAGCAGCATCAGGTGCTTCTTCTTGAGGTGGTGAAATAAGTTTGTTGTGTCGCCCCCTTTTGTTGTGACAGTCATCTTGCACTTCTTGTGTAATGTTACTGTCACTTTCAGCCATTTAAAACATGCCAGCATCGTAAAGGTGTGGCAGTGGTTATAGTCTTATCATAAAACTGGGCTCAGACTAGAATTCCGGTCTTTGTGAATATGCATATGGCTGATAAATATTAAGCCATTGGACATAACATGAATACTTGTGCTGTCTTAATCAATCCACTTCAACAGCCTTGGAACGAATGTCATATTCAATTAGCAGGAACTGGTTTATTTTTGTCATTTTTTCTTGAAATTTGCTTAAACAAATAATAGTCACAGATTAAATTATTATTGATTGACTAATCAATTAATTGTTTCTGCTACCTCTGTGAGGCCAGTACTGTTCAGTTTTCATAGAAGCGTTCGTGGTGCTGCTATGTATTGCCTCAAATTGGTGTTTGTGGTATTTTGCACTCACACTGTAAATAGAGCCAAAAGAGCACATTACGGTATTTTGCGATTGACTCCATCACAAACTGCTGTGAGCGGCATGTGTCAAATGGCTGTGGCTTGTTACATAATGATGAAAAGGCCTGCATGCTCAGAGGTACATTTCTATTTAAAGAATCCTAAATGTAATACCATGGGATGTCCTGAGTCAGTTCTGAGCACCGACATGGGGGCAAATGTCTTAAAGGCATCAGTACCTGCAGAATAAAGCCATATCTGTTACAGTACTTCAGGTACACCTTTGTGAATAACACCTCATTTTACTCTGCTATAAAACCGTGACTGTTTCCTGACACGACAGGGAAGAAGTGACCTACAAAACACAACAAACAAGTCCACGAGCTCCAGCAGACATGCAAGCAGAGTCACTTTGAGTTGATGCTGTCATGTTTTTCAAAGTGAAAGTCAGGCAAGGATGGCAAATGTTCTCTGGTTTCAGGATGTCACATGAAGATTTGTTGCTCATTGTCTCGTGTGATAGCAGATTAAATAAATTTGGGGTTTGGACTCAAGATTAAAACAAACTATGTCGAAAAAGTCACACACCACTCTTTATTAATCTGATCCAAGCGGTAACCTCCATGGCTGTGAACTGAAGCCAACGCAGAAGCTCCAAAAACCGCAGTTCCTCAAACGTCCACTTGAGGCTGGCTACAGAATGAGTCAGTCTACATAAGTCCCCATGTTAAAGTGTCCAACTTCACAGCAGAAATAAATAACAACTGTACTGAGGGTGAATTTTTATTGAACTCACCCGTTCACATTACATTAAGGCTTAAAGTTACTCATAATTAACAGCATAGCCTCTTTGATTGACAGGTGGGTGCCATTACAGGCGGCTTGTTTGAGCACCCAGGTTTCTTTCAGTCTGCCTCAGGCCCACTGATGATCCACGTCTTTGCCCATTTTTAGAGGCAGGATTGTGAACATGGTGGCAGCCAGAGCCACACATTCTGAGCTTTAAAATGGCTCTTCAGAAACCTGTGGTTGATTTGATATACATACAGTGTCCATTCTTTATACTGTCAGTGATCTCACTGAACATTTCAAGCTGTCTTCCAGTTTCCTACAGTCCATCAGTCAGTCCTGTCACTCATGGATCACCATACATCCTAAGAGAGAAAAACAACATTACGATCCTTTTAGAACACCACATGGATGCAGAAATGTACAGAGTAAAGAGAAATGTACATGCCAAATACACAATGTTACAACCAACTTTTAAGAATATTCCCTACTAAATACAATCATCTTTCATCTTTCCTCAGTCGCTTAAGTAGAATCAAAATGGTAAAATAAGAAATAACCTACTAGAAATAAAAATACACCCTTGTTGCACTGCCCTTCTACGGCTTTAAGTTGTGATTTGCATATGTTGCATGTGGAGAAGTCATCAATAGAGAGAGTCTGTGGAGAGTCGTCAATACAGGATACTTTACTATTCTTCATTTTAATATATGTTGTCTAGAATAGTTAAATATGTAATGCTGCACACCAATTAGAAGACTTCAAGTACACTGTGATCAGTATTGGCCAATACAGCTGCCAGTGATCAGTGATCTGCTTGAAAAATCCTGATCAAAGCACCTTTAATATTAACCATCAAGCCAAGCTATAGTACACATAGTGTTTTATTTCTTGACTTGTCTCAGTTTAGGTGGTCTTGACTACAACACTGCCACGTATGGAATTCTACTCCTTCAGTCTCTTTCATTTAACTCATTTACTCTTCTACTGTTGACCCTAACGTGGTGACAACATTTACAATAGTTCTCAGAAAATGGCGGGACGTTTAAAGACGTTTGCTTTGGTATTTTCTGGCATTTTCTAGAACAAATTAGTGTTTGAAAAGACTCTGCAGATTAGTCGATTGTAAAAAAAAAAAAATAAAAATAAGGCAGCCCAAGACATGATGCCAAATTTAGATGTTATACTAAACTAACTACCGTAGAAAAATGCAGAGCCATTGAGCTGTGGAACATGCCTGAATTGCTTCACTGATTTTATGTGTGCACTACTATTATTAAAGTTCTTACATCAGGGACTGAGACGTCTTTAGTCATGCAAATGCTGCTGGTTACACGTTTAACCTAAGGACGGTTGTCGTAACAGGTTATCAGGCTGATACTGGGAGCCCGGCACGCAGCTTTAACCTCTGACTATTCAGTCGTTACCCGCATCGACCTGAACTTTGGAACTGTCTGTTAGTCGTCGTTGTTTGCTCAGGTTCAGTGACACAGAAAGAGCCACTCCTCTCCGTGTCCAGATCAACAGAAATAACACACGCTGCCACCCAACAGGAAGGCTTTTTAAATTTTAAATTTTAAATTTAGTCTGTAGAATGTCAGAAATGTGAAAAATGTTAATGCTAACTCCCAGAACCGAAAGTCCCATCTTCCATCTTCCTAAAGATATTCCATTAACAGTGATATAAAACAGACAAGAGCAGCAAATCCTTGTATCTGGGGGAGTGGGAGCCGTGGATATTTGGCATTTTTGCTTGATAAATGATCAAAAATCTTGTTGATTAATGATTGGTTTCAGCTTTTCCTGCCAACAATTGATTTGAGAAGGATTATTCTGTGTTTTTATTGTTTTTAATGACTCCTCACAGCTGAACTCTGACGCTTTTCTCTCTCCCCTCCCACCCTCAGGTGGGCGACATGGTGAAGGTGACCAAAATAAACGTGAACGGCCAGTGGGAGGGCGAATGTAAAGGCAAACGTGGCCACTTTCCCTTCACACACGTCAAACTGCTGGACCAGCACAACGCCGAGGACGAACTCAGCTGAGAGCGGACGGCCACGCCGCAACCTGGACACTAGTATTAGATCCTTCCTCACCCCTCCCTTCCTTCCCGTTCCCCACACACACACACACACATTCACCCGCTCCCCCTCCCTCACGTCTGCTCCAGCTTTTACCTGCACCAAGTACAGTTTGAGAGAATCGCCAACAGGCCCTCGTAACACACACACACACACACACACACACACACACACACACACACACTCACTCCATTTCTCTGAATAATCATGCTCGCCGTTCTCCACCACTGACTCGTCGTAAAAAATAAAAAAGTGGTCATATACTCTACAGCAGAGCTGTAAGCTGAATCTCCGGTTCCATGAATGTGGCAACACCCTTTTCGATTCCTCCCCTCGTCATGTCTCTCTGCCGCGGACATGTTATCAACGCTCACTCCTCAGGAGGCTCCTCACCGCAGAGTTCAACCACTTCCTCTTCCTGTGTTGGAGCCAGTAGATAACTGCTCAGTGCCGTGTCATTTTTCATCCTTGCCTCCTTCCGTCACCATGGTCACAGCGCCTCATGCTGCATTCATGTCAAATAGGAATACAAATAGGAAGAGTAACAACAGTGTTCATGTGTTTTGTCTTTTGTTTTACAAACTTTGTTTAAAGGAATAGTTTGACATTTTTTGGAAATATGCTTGTTCAGCCACTTGCCATGAGTAACAAGTTTGGTACCCCTTTAATGTTAGCCCTTAGCATAAAGACTGGAAGCAGGTTGAAACAGCTAGCGTACTCTGTGGGAAGGTAACCAAATCCACCTTTGAGCACCTTTTCAAGCTCACTAATCAAACATCGCATCTTGTTTGTTTTAAGCTGCAAAAAACAAAGTTCAGGAAGACAATTTGGTTATCAAGTTGCCAGGCAACCAGCAGGTAATCCAGGAGGTCACTGCACCCAGCCAAGAAATAGTCCTCCGTAACGGTAACCGTAATCTGTAACTCTCTGATGGTAAAAAATAAAGTTACATTTGGACAGAGCCAGGCTAGCAGTTTTCCCCCTTTCTTCTAGGCCTTATGCTAAGCTAAGCTAGCCGGCGGCAGCTCCATATTTAGCTAACAAACAGGAGAACCGTATGGCTCTTCATCATGTTGGCAAGAAAGCAAGCAAGCGTGTTTCGCAACTATTCTTTTAATCCTGATCAGTTTGTTTCACACTTCCAAGTGCGGCCATGTGGTGAGTGATATATTTAGAAAATCACAATTTCAATATCTGCCACAGAAATGATACAGATGTTTGCTTAAAGCTGCCACGGCAGCATCAAAGTTCTCTACATTTCACTCCTGTTTGTCTGAACTGGTGTCCTGTTGGTAGCGATGTCTTCAAGACACACAGGAGTCCTGACTAATATTTAATTCTAAAAATATTGTTGAAGGATCTTTTGCATTCATTTTTAGTTTAGAAGTGTGTATCTACCATTGTTCTTATTGGACATGAATGCAGCATTATTTTAGAGTGTGAGATCTGCAGCATTTAATCACTGAAAGAAATGAAAGCGCCAAGTCAACTGGAGGTGTACAGCCCCCCTGCAGCACCCACCCCCACCTACCAAATATCAAACGGAGAGTCGAGAACCAGCAGCTCGGAGCGACTTCACGTAGTTCTAGTCGTAGAGCAGGCCCCAGCAGTGAACCTGAGAAACTTCAAGACTATTGTTGGGGGGGGGGGGGGATGAAGGCAACACTACATTCAACCTCTCCACGCCTCCCACCTTGGCTCACCTCAGCCCCCCCATCCACCCATTTACTACGACCAAGTACCACCAAGTAGTCTTTTGTAAGAAAAAAAAAAAAAGAACATATTGTTATGAAACGATGTACTATGTGATTATCATTACATGCTAAGATATTGTTTTTTTTTTATCTTTGTAGTTTTCTTCATAGCTGATTTTTTTTGTCTGGGAGGAAACAGTTTGGATGTACACTTTTACTGCTGAATGTTGGGAGGGAGGGAGCGATGGGTCACTGGTGGAAAATGGATAAACTGACTCGAGGTGGGGGCTCCACATCTGTTTTGCCCCCCCAGCCCAGCCCCTCACAAGGCCACATGTGTTCTCATTCTGCGTCTGCTGTACATGAATGAAGTCAAACGGAGTGAATGTAGGCTGTCCACTATGTTTGTTAGTGCCGTATTCTCATATTAGTGCTCTGCATTCAGCTCACTGAATATACCTTAGCCGATGTTCACATCTCGTCAAATGTGTCCAAGGAAAGAAGAATTATTTGGTACCTGCCCTTTTTTTTTTCTTTTTTTTTTTTAGCCTTTTTAATAATCTCGTTGCCACCTTGCACCGGTTTGTTCTTTTAATCTTGGGCTCATCCTTTGTGCTTCCTTACTTAATCCTGTGCCACTCTTTTATTTAAAGCCTTGTCCGTTTATGATGCACAAGCCAACTGGACTTTTTGTGTTTATCTACCGTCTGCCATGTCTGTACTGCCAAGAGATGAGGCAAATAGAACAGCAAATTATAATGTAGTCCAGATTGCCTTTTTTATTTCCTCCAACAACAACAACAACAACAACAAAAAGGTTGTTTTCTGTTGATTGAATCAATCTATTTGTTGACACCTGACAATCATCACCCTCTTGTATCATAATGCAGACTGGTGTGGATTGAAGCAGGCTCGTGTCTGTGTGTGTGTCTGTGTGTGTGTCTGTGTGTGTGCGTGCTGTAGCTTTAGACCTTTGCCAGAGTGAACCTGGGCCACTTTGAATTTGAGCTGTGAGAACTCGCTGTCTCTTCCAAGCGAGGACTTCCTCTCAGATGTCATGGGTACAGGGTTTCTGGCTAGCGCACCGTGTCACCTTTAGGTGGCACTGTAACAGCACACAGAGAGAAAGCAGATTTCTGCCAGTGCTTATGAGATTAAAGGAGATGAAATTTGATTTTTAACAGGATGCACTTACTGCTTTTACACTGAGTTTGCATTGATTCATACGCTCCTTTTTTTTAGGGTTTTTAATTCTCCTTGATTGCTCCCACACATTAGTTTCTAAGGCCTTATAGCTTCCCCTGACATGGTCTGCCCCACTTTAATGTTCATTTTCAAATTGGCCATTGTCCAAAATCTCTGTTAAGATATTTGCTATTTAAAAACATTTGGTTGACTTGTTGGAAAAAATCTAGAGAAGTAACATTTGTGTTTACTGCCAGCCTTTTGATACAGTCCATTTTTATCCACGTCGTTCTGATCACATCAAGCTTCTTCGGTCGTTCACACACCACACGTGGCAGGTGCTTAGCAACATGAATCATTCTTATAAATTGTCTTGCCAATGAAACCACCAAGAAGTATTTTTTTAGTAGCCCTGCATGAAGCCATTCATTTCCTTTTATATGAAGGAAGGGGGTGGCAGAGTGCCAGTGGAAATTGTGTTAATATCAAAATGTGCCATTTTATTATAACACTATATTCTTTCAAGACAATTGAAATTACCTTTTTATTTTCTGTAGCATGTAATGTGTTAATATACTAGTAAATAAAGTCAAATCCATGACAAATGATTTGTTGAATGTGTTGACTTTTTAGTGTCTGCTGACTCAGGGAAGCTTTACTCAGCATTTTACAATCACACTCAGCTCAAAAATACAGTCAAGTCTAACATATTATTATTAATAAATATATTAATGCATTCACGATTCATGACTAAAAACCTGCTTTCGTTCATGCTGCACATGACAGTTGCCTAGTTACAGAAATCATTGCCATTCATATAACCATGAGGTATTTTTAGTAACACTGTATGAAGTTGGATGACTGTACAGTAGGAATGTATCCAAACAAGTTTAAACAGTATGTACATCAGCTCACTATAGCCAATGTAGACTCTATACACACACACACACACACACACATATATATATATATATATGTATACATATGTGTACAGCTGTACTGTACATTAGTTACTTGCTGCTAGCAAGAAAACCACAAGATAAAGGTGAATTATCTTGTGGTATTATGAGGAGTTATTTTATGCCTCTTTAAAAGCATTTTATTAAAAATAAATATTGTCCTAGTAGACTGTGGAGGAAAGGTACATTGCTGTTGAGTGTTTTCAGTGTTTTTTTTACCGTTATTTAACACTTTGAACGCCACCAACAATCACGTAGCTATATACTTTTGGTGCGTTCAAGTACAACATGACTTAATTTTGTTGTTTTTCACACTTATTCGGTTATTTCTAACAAAGAATAGCTCGGAATGAACTTTTTAATATAATAACTGTATTTATGATTTACAAACTCAAGGTGTATTTAGTGGCATTTACTCTAAATGACACAGATAACTGTTCTCTCTTTGCAAAAATAAAAATTAACGGGGGGACGTATCAGAGCTGGCGATTCATGTGCGTATGTGCAGTACGCGGATGAGGCTGGACGCCATCTTTACTCCATCCCCAGCACACAGCACTGCCGGTGGGGCGGAACACAGCACACTCATCGACCCACTTGATTTCAAGGAACCGCCGATAGACCTGACACACACACACACACACACACACACACCGCCGTGTCTTTCCACAGACGAATTGTCGCTTTGAACAGTTCGCCAGTCTACCTTCATCTTATTACACGATGGTAGAGCGAGAGGACCTAGTGTACCAGGCAAAGCTCGCCGAGCAGGCAGAGCGATATGACGGTAAGACACACTTTGAGGGCTCGCTGGAGCGGGACATGTTCGCCGCAGGGATTTTTTTTTTCCGTTAGCTAGCTAGCTAATGCTAACGGAGCAGCGCTCCACTAACATAAGTAGCTTAGCTCAATGCTAACAAGAGGGCTAACGTGACTATGGCCGCCGTCTTTCGGCTAACTGTTCATTGACATGGTAGGTGGCTCCTTGTTGGAGGAGACTAGTGCGACATTATAACAAGAGCAAATGTCAGGGAGTCTCTTTGTTTTAGCAAAATTGTGCTGATGTGACTGACAGTGGCTAACGTTAGCGGAGGGGGGCTACAACAAAATGGCGGATTACCGGAGCGTGAGCTGTCAGGAGTTGCCTCCCCTTGCACCATGCTATAGCTCTGTAGCTTAACACTCGAGCTGCTGGGCTCGGTTACATACTACGAGTAACACCCGGTGACATGCCACGGTCTCTGAAACCGCAGTTAACGTGCCAAGATTTTTTTCCCCGGTGATAGCCACCTTTGACATTAGCGAGCCGTTAGCTGACTTGCAAGGTTAGCTCTGCTGTGTGTGTGTGTAGCACGGAGAGTGGGAGCAGGAGGGCAGCTGTTCGCTTTGGTGAGGGGTGTTCCCCCCACCCTGCAAAGCAGGCTGTACGGATCGATGGGCGAGAATGACTCCCTCTTCCTCTCTCTGGTTCACTCCTGACAGACAGACGGACTGTCATACCATTACAGGCCGTTCTACTGTTGTACTGTGTCTGTACTGTGTCTGTTTTTAGACGGCTGCCGGTCATATGTTGCCCAGTAACGTTAAGTGAATGTGCCATGACTCATTCACGGGATTTGGACCGAGTGTATTTACAGAGTGATTTATAGTTTACAGGCTAAGTGGTTACCTGGGGGTTGGCACACAGTTGGGGCTGCCACATGGAGGCGTCATGTCACAGCTTGATGATGAAAATGATGCTTTAATTTGAAGAACAGACATTGATAATCAAACTTTCATTCAATCAGACAACACGGCTACTTTTTAGCTTGTCGAAGCGCCCCTAACATGAGTGTCACATGTGTCTCCTCAACAGAGATGGTGGTGTCTATGAAGAATGTGGCGGGCATGGACGTGGAGCTCACAGTGGAGGAGAGGAACCTACTATCAGTGGCCTACAAGAACGTGATCGGAGCTCGGAGAGCCTCCTGGAGGATAATCAGCAGTATCGAACAGAGGGAAGAGTCGAAGGGCGGAGAAGAGAAACTGAAGATGATCCGGGAATACAGGCAAACGGTAAAGCACTCAGCAAAAGGCTCAGGATGTCACCTCCTGTAAACAAGCTTAGCGTTTGTACTTAGTCAGGGAGCACTTACGCGGATTCACCGCTGTCCCATTTGTCCCAAATATGTTACTCATGTCAAAGCATCTCAGATTTGTTGTGCTAATGTGAGACCACTAGCTCGTGTCAATAATACACACTATGTGGAGCTACTGGACAGACTGCATCTGAGTCATAGTTGGCAAATCCTCCACTCTCTCTTGCTTTTATGAAGGGAAATAAGAGCTGGTTATTAATCTGGGAGAGGCCAGAGTGTGTCAGAGAGATGGGAGAGGCAGTTGGACTGCAGTCAATGACCTAATGGGATTCAGAGATGGGTAATCCTGCTGTTTTACCTTCATTTTCTAAGTCCCTCAGGGGACACATTGCTTCTTTCACTGTCAAAGCACTTGGTGAGCATTTAATAATAACTTGGATTATTCAAATTAAACATGAAGCTACTGGTGTATCATATGAAGGTGTTCAGATGCTGCCAAAAGAGGACGCACACACGGCAACAACAGGTGTACTGCACACACAGATATAGTCACATTTACATGAGATACAGTCGTCACTGTCTGATTTTGGCTGCCTGCAGACGTCCACGTTCACCCTCACAGACACTGACAGAGGACGAAATCTGCTCTATGTAGACTCTTCTGCCACGCCGAGGTGGAAAGGGAGTGTCTCCGTGTTTTTGCTGATCGTATAATTGTGTTTATTTTGTTTGGTTGCAGGTTGAGAAGGAGCTGAAATCAATCTGTGGTGACATTCTGGATGCACTGGAGAGACACCTACTCCCCTCTGCTCTCATGGGAGAGTCTAAGGTCTTCTACAACAAAATGTAAGAGCTCTGTGGTCTAAATAGATGAACTCTCTTCGGCCCTTGCACAGGATGATAACTAAGTTTGTTATTTGACATAATCATCTGGTTAAATATGGAGCACTGTGAGGTAAATTTCAGATGGCAAAGGTCAGGGCATGATGTTATCAAATGTTTTTCACGAGTATGTTACTGTGTATAAAGTGAAGGCTTGTGTAATTAGTTGCACAGCTAGCTCCAGAAACACACTATAGTTGTCAAACTTCATCTTGTGACCACTTTTGTTCCCCCTCCCCTTTCCAGGAAGGGTGACTACCACAGGTATCTGGCAGAGTTTGCCACCGGCAACAACAGAAAGGAGGCAGCAGAGAACAGCCTGGTGGCCTACAAAACTGCTACCGATCTAGCCACGTTGGAGCTGCCTCCCACACACCCCATCCGCCTTGGCCTCGCCCTCAACTTCTCCGTATTTTACTACGAGATCCTCAACTCACCCGATCGCGCTTGCAGGTTAATGTTTCTCCATTACACTTTATCTTGTGTGAACAATATTAAAGCAGAGTGTCTTTTACTCACACAGCACCTTCCAACATTTGACCACAAGATTTTTACGTATCGTAGCCCTGACAATAAAGAACCCAGGCACCATCTCTTTGTTTTTACCCTCACTAATAATCCCCTGTTGCCATGCACGCTGTAACTAGACGTTCTCACCTTTTGCCCCACCGTGGCCATTGTTCTGACAAGCGAGGCTGAAACTTTAAACCCTGTTCATTTTAAGGTTTTATTGTATAACAGCACTGAATCACAGTGGATGTGACGAGGCCTGTCTGAATAAACCAAACCTCTACAGGTCGAGTCAGTGCTGAGTAGTGTCACCTTTTTACCCTGAAAGTTTCCCCCATTCATCTTCAAAACATGGTTCTAACTGGCAGGTTGTAAGCTAACAGTGAGTGAACAGCAGTTTCCACATTCTGGATTGAGAGCTAGCCTTGACTGGGCCACTTCAGGACAATGACAGTGCTGTTTTGAAGCCTGTTGTTGGCTTTATGCTCACATATACATAAAGGAATATATAAGAGACCTGCAAGCAAACAAGAATTGAGTTCCACAAAGACGACCCCTGACACAGATGGACAATGTGGAATATATCTTTCTACCTTCTTTCATTGTGACAGGCACAAGCTTTAACAATAACCAGTGTGAATGTACTTTGTGATCGAGTTAAAGCTCTGACGTGATTTTAAACAGACGTGTTTGTTGTTCAGGTTGGCAAAGGCTGCGTTTGACGACGCCATCACAGAACTGGACTCACTGAGTGAAGACAGCTACAAGGACTCCACACTTATCATGCAGTTGTTACGTGACAACCTGACACTATGGACTTCAGATATGCAGGGAGAGGGTAAGATACACAGAGCCCCCCCCCCACACACACACACACACACCACCCCACCACACCCCCACACCACACCATCCCACTCCATTCATAATACTAATCTGAGGCATTGTATTCAAATTGAACTGTATCTGTTTGTCTCTGCAGAGTCTTTCTTTGCAGGGCTACATGCTGACACACTGAACTAACTCACTGATCTCCTCTTACCTGCCTAAAAGCTTTTTACACTGGATTCATAATGCACCTTCATACTGTGAGCAGCCTGATTGATGCTCTGTTCTTCCACTCATTGACAGGCAGCATTGGAAAAGTAAGCCATGCATCTGCCTGATGATTGTAGCTTTGTCGTCATATTTCATGACATGACATGGGTTGAGTAAATAACGGCAGCAATCTGTAAAATAAGAAATCAAAATGGTCTCCATCAAAGAGTTAGTCTCTGCTGAGCTCACAGCCTTTGTTTCTTTGTCTGTTTGCACAGCTTGGTGTACAGGACACCAGGACAATCGCTGCAATTGGTTAACAGTCTCAAGTAATTAATTGTAATTGGATGTGATTTTATTTTGTCACCGGG
Source organism: Argyrosomus regius (assembly GCA_946959425.1). NCBI lineage: Eukaryota > Metazoa > Chordata > Actinopteri > Sciaenidae > Argyrosomus > Argyrosomus regius. The sequence continues at coordinate 25,250,488 of OX336889.1, read as the reverse complement.
CTAAGTAGTTCCAGTTTCCTGTTGTCTGCTTTGTGTTTACCGTCACCTTGACCAGTCTAACAGGCCACAGAGGACCTGCGCCTGCCTCACAGTGATCCAAGTGAAGGCACATGTCATTTCTCTGATCTTATATGCAAGCAGTGTTGTAGCATTAGAGTTCAGTCTTGGTCCCAGACTGGTCTCAGAACCAATTTCAGTCTCATTTCAGAATCCAATGCATTCTTACTCTGTCTTGGTCTCAGGTTAACAGGACTTAAGACTTTATTTCAAGACTGGTCAGACCAAAAGTGCAGGGATCTAAACTTCCTCTGCATTGTCTGATTGTTAACATCATTACTGTGATCATGCAACAAATAACTTGACTCTCTTCAAATTAAAAATTCTTGTTACTGTTAGCGGCTGTCACCCTCCCCGCTCTGCTTCACACGCACTCCATGAAAGTGAATGTGGGAGACAGAAGAAGAAGAAGAAGCTGAGTCTGTCTGGAGTCAGACGTCAGCCAAATTTGCTGTAATAAAATAAGACTTCTTAAACCACAAAGAGTTCATCTGCTAAACAACATCCAGAAGGACACACATGTGAAAACTGAAAAGACAAATGTTTATCAAGAATTAGAAAGGAGGCTTAAAGAGAGGAAAAGAGGGGGGAAAAGCCTCACACACAAAGAGTGTCTTAAAGATCCACAGTGACATCAGGCCACGCTCTCAGGACGTGGATCATGCTGCTCAGTGTGCATGCCCAACAGAGTTAGTCTGTTACTGAACCTCGTCTTACTCATGGACATGTGGCTGAGCTGAAGTCATAAACTAGCAAAGATCTCACCGCTCTCCACCCTGTAGCATTTGATCCCAGGCTGAATGACTGGAGGAAAATGTTTTTTCTGATCAATATTATCACTTAAAATGCTACTCCGTTCAATAACATAAATTGACTGACAGACTTGGGGACAACCTCCCTCCACCCCTCAATGCGATGACAGAGATGCTGAAATAACTACATCATGATGGCGACTTGTAAAAAGTCTGAATTCCAAAAGACGACAAGCAAACAAACTTATTAATTGTTTATTTTCTGAACAGAGTTCAGATCGATAAGGCCTATGCTAACTTAGTGACAGACACATTTTCAGCAGTTTCCAGGCAGTCCAACTTTCTTGTTTCCTTTTCTCCAAAGGGTCTCCTTTCTTGTCGGTCTCTTTATAAACATGAAGCAGTATAGTTTTAGAGTTCCAGGTGCCCACAGACAGCTACATTAACAGTGGATGTCTGCACAGAGAGTGAAGATAGATCCACTTTTTAAGCTCTCTCTCTTCACACCTGTAAACGGCTCCGGATCAGAAAAGAATCTGACCTGACTGGTTACGGTGTCGCCGCTCAGCTTTGCTTCCAGTTTTGTCCAGTGGCCTCTCACAGTATTGCAGAGAAAAACTCCCCTGCAGCCCAAAGAGCATTTTCTCCCAACGACCACTATTATAAAAGTATTTCAAACAGATGACAGGACGTCGCCAACTGAAAGCAAAGTCTGCAAAGTTCTGAATCTGTGGCGTCAACACAATATAAGGTCTATGGGCCAAGCAGGAGAAAGACTACTTCACATGTTCACTGGGCAACAAAGGAAGGAACGCTCAAAATATCATGGGCTCTAATGGTCAGTGTTTGAAAAGTTGAAAGTAAACTTGGGTAAAAAAAAAGATCTGTTCAGCTCACATTTCTATAGATATTACATGAGTGTTATACAGTATTGGACATTTTAAACGTGAGCTTTGCTAACGTTAGCTTTACAGAACAACTGGACGAGCTGCTGAGTTTAACTGTAAGATTGCAACTCTTGTCTATCAACTGTGTCATTTGCCGACCTGAAGATGTTGATGTAGAAAAAGACTTTTGACTATTGTCACTGTTTTATAAACCAGACAGAAAGTCACTTCCTTCCTTCCTTTTCAGACCTTTTAATAGACAGTAGACAGTCGTCTGCATATAGATATTATATCAACCAGCCAACATTTCTTCTTATGATGTTTTAACATTATGCTACATCTGAGTAAATCTGCTGTAAGATAAAATCACAGCTCCTGCAACATAAAACTTTCAAAACATTGTTTTAGATGTATAAACATGAGGTCATTCAGCCCGATTTATTTCTTTTTTTTCCTCTTCCTCCATTCATTCCAGCAGTTTGCGTTTGCTGCGTTGCGGAGCATCCACCAACACCTTTTCATTTCTCAGTGACTCGTCATCTCTCTTGTCTCTTTCCCTCTGCTGTAGAGTCCTAAAGGAAACAAACCAGAGCGTTCATTTCCCATGTTAACTGTACTTTGTAAGTGTTGCTCACCCAAGCTTGCTGTGTGTGTGGCTGCCTTCTTTTTCCTCTGCACACTAACTCCCTCATGGTTTAATAATTCAATCCACTCCCCTGTGGCTTTGCCATTCACTCATTAACTCCTGCTACAGGCTGTAATCTTTGATCTTCAACCACAGTCCGTTAAAACAGTTTCTGGAGTTTTCAGCGGTTCAGCTGAGCCTGACTTCTGTTTGTATAGGGTGTGTGTGTCCACGGAGTTGTCTGTTAAACTGGTTTTTACACCAAAGAACAGAGCTTACGGTCATGCTAGAGTGCTTGCACACGCCGTAGTAGTCGACCGTTTTAACGCATGCAGCCCCTGCTAGAACAGCAATAAGGAAATGATGCGTCTCCGTTAAGAACAATAGTCAGATGTGTCTGCACGTACGTAGTTTTGTCTAAAAACTCAACTGACTTGATCAATTTCAAATACTCTTCACACTGTTTTTACCTCCTGAGGTTTTCACACTGTTTTCTAATCACTGTACACGAATGAGTGACTGTGACACAGTTTGATACCACTTTTCACTCAACCCCAAACTCCAGTGAAAGTTATGTTTGGGTTCAGCATGCGTTCAGACTGAAGTTTCCAGGCGGATTGAGGATTTTTACACTTGGAGAAAGTCAAATATGTTAAAACAAAAAGCAGCAGTTTAAGCAGATCAGCTCAGTAAGAAGAAAATATGATTCATTCTTCAGTGCACAAAATCTAAATCTTTTTATTCATTCATTTTAGTCTCTACTTGAGTCCTTCAAATCTAATGCCGTGTTTCCACTGCATGATACGACTCGACTCTACTGGCTCTTTTTTGGTTTTCCATTGTGGAGACTTGTGGATCAAGCTGAACTCATACTAAACGATGGAGTGAAAACACTGCAGACCATAAATTGGTCAGTCAGTCATCACTTGAAATCATCGATGTTCCTGTGTGTTCGTGCTGCATTGATGATGATTACATGGCATTTTCACCTGCTGTCACCATGACGGGACAGTTTAAGAGTCACATCTACACTGAGGAAGTACGAGCTGCAGCGGAAAACTTCATCAAGAAAAGTGCCTGGTACCAAAAGCGTGCCGAGCCGTACCGTGCAGTCAAAACATGACACTTTCTTACAAGAGTGTGTCAGTGCTGTCAGAATATGACATCCTGTTTTCAAAGCAAATCATCTTATTTTGTAAAATCGTTCTATACATGATTCGAGTGCAGTGTGCCTTATTTTTAATATGAGTCTCCATGGCTCCGAAATTGTAGATCTAGATCTGAATTGTTTTGTTTTCTTTCACCTGATTTTTAAAAAATATTAATTCTAGTATTTTTTTTTTTGATGGAAACTGGCCCAGTTTCCAAACTGGATTGCCCAAGGTTTGTAATTGAACCGTGTTAAAGGACCAGTGTGTTGGATGTAGTGGCACCTAGAGATGTAGTTGCTGATTGCAACCCCCTTGCCTCGCCCATCCTTCGGTGTGTGAAAGAAAAACTACGGCGGAGGCCCTATTTGGAGCCAGTGTTTAGTTTGTCCATTCTGAGCTACTGTGGCAACATGTCGGTTCAACATGGCGGACTCCGCCAAAGAGGAGCTGTAGATGCAAAAGTCTCATTCTTAAGTAACAAAAACATAACCGTTCTTGTTTTCAGGTGATTGTACACTCATGAAAACAGTTCTGAATGTTCTATCCCATTTTAGCTGTATTGTGTAAATCTCACACACTGGACCTTTAAGCTGCTCGCTCATAAAGGATCCTGAACACTGACTGTATATTTCTCCTGACCAGGTGAAGAACAGAACACAGAGGCACTGCAAGATGTTGAGGACGAGGCCCAGTGAGACTATGCCACCAACAGCCAACAACTTGAGACCCTCCCCCTCACCTCCTCACACTCCTCCCACCTTCGTCCTCCTTCCACCCCCTCCAACTCCTCTTCCCTTTCCTGCGAGTCGCCTTCCTCTTCCTCCTCTCTCCTCCTTTTCCTTTCCTCCACCTCTGCAGCTTCACGGTCCAGCAGGTCCGCGGGGTTAACAACTTTATTTTTCTCTTCTTTTTTATTTTTATATTAGCCCTTACATCATTCAAGTAAATACCACTTAATTGAGACAGGAAATACAATGTTAGAAAGACAAAGGTGAAGAGTCCCTGGATTGTTCTTGTTTTTGTTTTTTTTGTCCTGGTACAAGCAGTTCTGAAATGTTCTCTTTGTTTTCATTATTGTATTTTTGTTTGTTTTTGCTTTTTCTTCAATATTTTTATCAGTTGCTGGATGTATTGAGAATTTTTTTTTCTTAATGTAATTACAGAAATTAACTTTTATTACTGATAATGTCGACTATTAGTTATGGGAGCTATTTTATCTGTTTTTAGTGAAATGCGAATCATTTTACCTTTTTATGGGCAACTTGGAAACAGCAAGTGCCCTTTTTTGTTAACTTAGGTTTTTCAGAGGAAGTTGGCAAAATTCGCGATATCCATGTGGGGCAAAGCCGTGCTTAACTCGTACACCATAGTGATTCTGTTGTCATGTTTTTGTAGGTGTCCTTGGACTGTACTTTGTGCTGAAATACTGTAACTGTGCACACATGCTGAATCTCTGAAGGTTGACTTATCACTAGCTGGTGGTTTTAATTTAAAAGAAAAAAAAAACTTGGGAGATTTCTCACTTCTGTAAAAGACGAGTCTGAATATTTGGCCCCGCTCCTCGACAGAGAGCCTTAAAATCATGATAGTCAGTGCTTGCATGAGTTAACACATATTTTCTGCTGCTTCTCCCCTGTGTTTTACTAAAGCTCCTCTAGGTTCAGAGGTTTTCTTTCTTTGCCATTTCCTTTGTTTCTCTTCCTGTTTTGCTTCATTATGTGTAACTTGGAGCTGATTTGTACTACTGGATATCTGACTGAAGCCACAGACAGGGAATCTGTACTGTTCTTACTGAAACACAGCATGGAATTAACATTAAACAATCTAAATTAAACATTACAAACTGACTTGTTATCTTTATTATTTCATTAACCTTTTAGAAGTGACTTTGCAGCTCAGTGTGAACAAATATAATTCATTGAACTGTTCACACAAGGTGAATTAATGAAATCAAACTGTCCTGATGCTCGTTGAAGCTTCTGCAGGCCGTTAAATTTCTAATGTAGTTCAGTGTCAATACTCCAAAACAAATGAACCTCCGCACATAGAGCAGATGTTGCTTCTGGAATCTGAGTCGGCAACTGTGAGCGTAATCATAAATTCATATGTTCTATTTATAGTGTTTGAGAGACAAATGCAATCTTAATGTGTGCGGTTGTGCTGTAAGCAGCTGGAGGAGATGGATGTCTGCTGACATGCGCAGGGTTAACGTTCTAGAAATGTTCTTTCGTGGTTAAAGTAGTTTGACTATGTTTTGTGTTTCTGCCCTGTTTTATCATGGATGATTAGTGACTAATACATGCCATTATCTTGACACTGTGTGTGTGCATGCTCATAAAACCCAACTCTACCTGCCAATTCATTTCAAGCGCTCACTCATATACAGTATGTTCGTTCTGGGTGGATCCCTTAACCTTTTCCTCCCTAGTTTCAGTTGCTTGTAACCTCTAGCAGTTGCACCCTCTTCTATAATAACAGCCTGAGCTCAGTGCCGAGCCTAAATTTAGACACAGGTGAAAGTGGAGGAGCCAGTCAGACAGAGAGTGTGCAGCCTGCACTAACAGCCAGTCAAAAGAACTTCCTTCCTGCAGCGTGAGCTTCTGCAGCCGTATGACAGTTGCATGCATCTCCTGCTGAGGAGTGACACTGATCAAGACATGATCATGTAGTGCCACTGTCAGGTTAGAGTTTTTCCTTGACCCAAACTTTAGTCTGGGACAAGGTGTCCTGAAAACAATTGACTGTTTCAGTTACATTTGCTTTGAATATCATGCTCCCCAGAGGATGGAACTTCCTGGTTTTGATGCCCCATTTAACTGTTGTTACGCAAATCGGACCAAAGGTTCACAAGAAGTTTCAAAATCTGAGATCTAAAGGGCAAAATGTCTTGAATGCTCACCAGAGGATGAACGCTTTCCATTACTCCAATACTTTTGTATTCCAGTATGTATGTTCATACTCTCGAAAGGATTGAACCATAACCCTCGTATTGGTGACCCACTGACATTTCAGATGCCTGTTCTTTTGTGTTGTGCCACTGTCAGGTTAGATTACCTCCTTAGCCCAAACTTTGGTCAACCAAAGTCAAGCAAAACTATCAGGCCACAATTTTGTAAGACATTTCAAAAATCTGTTCAGACCTAAAGGGCAGATTGTCTTGAAAACATTCATGCTCACCAGAGGATGAACGCTTTCCATCTCCCCATTTTTCTCACTTTTTTTCCAATCACATCCTCAACTGATATCATCAGTCTGCTATAGTGAACTTACAGTATATCATTTTGCATTCAAATATGTATGATGATACTCCCAAGAGGATCAACCAAAACCATTGCATTGGTTATTTACCATCTATGGATGGCAATTGGTCTTTCAGCTGGTCCACCACTTCGATCCAAACTAAAATATCTCAACAACTATCTGATGGTTTGCCATGAAATTAAATTTTAGAGACATTCAAGGTACCCAGAGGATGAATGCTAATGACTTTAGTGATGGCCTGACTTTTCCCTCTAGTGCCACCATGCAGTTGACATTTATGTTTTTGAATGAAAGGTCAGACATTCATTGTCCTTGTGACACTTAATTTAGTGCAATCATCAAGTCATAATTAAATTTGTCATAGACTTTGGTTTATCTGTCTAATAGTTTGGTTTTCCTGTAGCTTCATGTGGTCTAAACATCATTGGTAGAACTTCTTTCAAAGCCCATTCGCTGTAATTGCTGTGTCTACTTTACTTCAACATGTGGTGGCGGCGTGATTATAGTGATTTACAGTGGAGCAGAAAGTGGCAGCAAAATGTCAAGGATGTGAGAAGAATTACAAGTCCACCTCTGTCCTTGTCAAACCTTTTAAACCTCCCATACTCGTCTGAGGAACATGATGGAAGCTCTGTAATAGATCTGAAGTGTGTAATTTACAGCAGGTATGCCAGACACACTTGAAAATAAGATAATGGAGAGGACGGAGAGGCTGTTTCCAACATCTCTGAGAAGAGACTGGACTTCACCTGCTGACGAGAAGGTTGTGAATCAGCTCCTCTAGTGCCCTCTGCAGGTCAAATATGACACACACAACAAGACGATGTTCCCTCACACATCACTTCATGATGTTGTTACTTAATGAGGCGTTTTATGATGAATGTGTTGAGAACTGGGAATAGTTAGTCCTCTGTCCTTGATCTGACAGGATGACAGGGTAGATAAATAGTTAAGATGACAAACACAGCTCTTTCTATTTGTTACTCTCACCACACCAGAAATACCAGAAATCAAGTGGCCTCTTAATGCATTGGATAGTCCCGCTTTCCCGCTTTGCCCAACTGATAATCTGACCTTGAGTAGAAGCTGCTAATGATCTCAGAAATTTTGTCATTACAGAAATTACACTCTCATTAATTTAGTAATAATATATTAATGTCACTTTTCTGTCCTTTGGTATTGTCAGTCTTTGAGCTGCCTTTATAGTAAAGATTGCCACCAAATGTCAAAGTCATTTGATTTAAATGTTCCTTTTACTTTCAGCCTATCTGATCAGTTGTATACATTAGCAAAAACAAGAGGACACTACAAGAGAAAATACTATACTACTACTACTACATTGTTCTGATGCTGATATTTGGTTAATGTAAACATGGCGATGCGAGGGGCTCAACTGATTTGAGAAATGGATGTTTTATGCGTGACGTTACCCACAGGTGAAGCTCAGAGTGTGGTGGCTCTGGCTGCCGCCATGTTGGCAGTCCTGCCTCTGCTGCCTCTGAAAATGGGCAGAGACGTGGATCATCGTTGGACCTGAGGCGGGCTGAATGAAGTCTGGGTGCTCAAACAAGCCAACTCTAACAGTACCCACCTGTCCATCAAAGCGTCCACACTCTTAATTCTGCATAACTTTAAGCCTTAATATAATTTGAACAGCTGAGTTCTACAAAAATTCAGCCTCAGTACAGTTGTCATGAACGGGGAAATTAGCTATAGAGACCAAAACTGTTTTTTGTACCAGGCTGTAAACATGTTTATTTCTGCTGTGAAGTTGGACATTTTAACATGGGGACTTATGGAGACTGACTCTGTACAAGCGCCATCCTCTGTGGCTGGGAAATGAAGCCAATGTGGAAGTGCCAAAAACTGCAACCCCTTGAGTGGTCACTTGAGGCTGGCTACAGAACAAGTTAACCTCCATAAGAGCCTATATTAAAATCCAGATTTTTTGACGATATTTAGATTAACTGAGAGGCAGGACAGCCAGCATGGCGGAGGCCAGAGCCACCACACTGAGCTTGAAAACAGCCCATAGAAACCTGTGGGCAACATCATGCGCCATTCTTTTTATTGTCAGAGCTTCTGTAGCCAGCCTCAAGTGGACATTTGAGGAACTGCAGTTTTTGACACTTCTGCATTGACTTCACTTCACAGCCATGGAGGTTGCCGCTTGGTCCAAGTAGTACCAAACAAAACAAAACCAACCTGAACAATTAGGTTAGACAGACCAATTGTTGGAACAAAAATATTGCGACAATATCCATTTTTATCTACTTCATATAGTTCATCTGACGAAAACGTTACCAATAACCAATAGTAACCAATAGTTTAGAGAACCTAGGACAAGACATGTTTTGTGCATGTCTTTTGTACTCCAGCTCCTCAATTAACTAAAGGTGCTCAGTCAGGTCAAGCTGCAGGACTTGTTCTCAGTCAGTGATGCGAAACTAAAAAGCTGTCACACTGCCAGACCCTCATGAACCTTTGGGGGGATTTATTGACAGTCAGGTTACCATGGCATCTTATGCTTTTTTTTCCTTCACTGGGCAGCTTGTTGTAACATGAAACCTCAAGAGGGCAGCAAGTTCCAGCTAATCTGAAATATATCACTCACCCTAAAATAATTTCCTGTGCTGTGAGGCAACATAACAAGGTGTGACATTGCTTAACTTTCCATTGGTTATAATTGAAGACCCTGTTCTCCAGAGGGTGCGCAGAGGCAGCGGCCTCCTCTTCAACATCTGCAGCCTAATCGGCGTCCTCTAGCTTCCTCTGCCTTCCTGTGGAAACTGGAAACTGCCGCGGTGTTCTGTTGTCGGAGCAAGATTACTGCTCTCAGAGTACGACCCAGGGAACAAACGTCAATGAAATATTATGAACTTCCTTTTCTGCTGCAGAGACAGCAGTTATAAATAGTCAGGGTTATTTTCAGGCAACACTTGTGAGATTTACTCAGCCCTGGTCTGATCTGGTCTGGGCTGAGCCTCCATGTGGGATCTGGTTACAGGACTGTACCACAAATATACAGCAGGATGAACCTGTGAACTGCAGCGTGCTCTGAAAGGCCCCACGCCCTTCAAACATAGTTATAAGTGTGTGTTTCAGGGTATCTGTGCATGAGGAGCACACACTTATGTACCCACAATCCACCTCTTTCTCTCTCTAGCAAAACAGGATTGATTCCAGGAAAGGTGTGTGGGTTAAACCAACACACTGGACCCATACTGAAAATCTGATCTGTGATTCACCATTCTTCATCACAGAAGTAATGGATGCAGTGCAGATGTTCTGGTCCCCAACCTTCTTTTGTTTGATTTACACCAACAGCCTTGTCAGATGAACTCAAGTACCCTGTCATCGACACCACCCAACATGTTCCAAATGAATTCTTTTGAATTGATTTTTAACTGGATCATATTTAACACTATTGATGATATATAAGGTGATCATGGATAACATCATTTTCTTATAGCTGAACTGTCAATGTTTTCATTGGTCTGCAGGGGCTAGCTGTCTCAACCACATATCTAACTATTTTAACCATGTATCCATTAGGCCTACTTTTAGCTTATTTAACAATTTAGCCATAATTTTTAGCTATCTATTTTAACCATGTAGACATCACTTTTAACTCATTTTTCTCTTTATCCATCAGATTTAGCTATCTATTTTAACTACCCATTACTTTTAGCTAACCATTTTAACTATGTATCCATTCCTCTTAATTAATTGATATTTAATTCTTGAACTATTTATCAATTACTTTTAGCTAATTTTATCAATAAACAGTTTATTGATTACTTTTAGTTATCTATTTTAACTATCCATTACTTTTAACTAACTTAACCGTTAATGCCTTTCTTTTTAGCTATCTATTTTGAATCAATTACTTTAAACTGTCTATTTTAATTAGCAATTATGCCTAGCTAACCACTCACTTTGAGCTATCTATTTCGAACCATTTACTTTGAACTATTTCAGCTATTTATCAGTCACTTTAAGCTAACTGTTAACTTCACTGCTTGCCTGCTAACTACTTTTCACCTGTTAAATCACCACAGGTAATGCAGGTGTTACAACTGACTCAAAGTCTGATCATCATTTCATCTAAGTTAATACTAATAATTAAACCTACCCATGGTATACAAGGTGATTATAATAATCATGATAATTATGGATTTAAAATTGCACAATTGTTAATGTTGTTGTGATCACAGCTGTTGGTCGTGCGAGTCAGATAATTCTGTATTGACCTTGAAAATCCCACATCAGTGTGTGTTTGCGTGCTTGTGTGTGTGTGTTGACGTTGCAAGGTTGTTCCCAGAGTCTCTGCCTCTGCCCTCTCATCGTGACTCACCTTGTGTGTGTCGAAGCAAAGGAAACACGGGGCGACACAAACAACAAACAGGCACACTTTACACATGCAAAGCGCGATCTCTTTGTAGTGCAGCACGATGAAGGACACAGTGGCATTTGACCCACCATCCACGGCTGTTACCCTTGAGATGTTTTTCAAAGGCACTAGAAACCAAGGGACAGGAAGTGTAATCTCCACACATGTGATCATCTGGCTTAGAAAGTATGGAAACATGCTTTTACCATTCAACCATTCCGTGACATGTAGAGCAACGTTCTCTTTCAATTCCTTCAGATTTCTCATTATTAATGATAAGATCCAACATTATTGTCATTGTACAATGAAATGGAGTTTAACATCTAACCAGAACTACAAAAAGATGTGTATGTGGAGACATAAATAACAGTGGATACACTCAAATGTGGAGTGATGGGCCGCCACATAGCGGTGCCCTGGGAGCAGTTAGAGGTTCTGAGCCTTCCTCAAGGACACCCCAGCAGAGCCGAGGAGGTGGACTGGCACCTCTCCAGCTGCCAGTCCACCCTCCATGCCACTGGTCCCTATGGACTGAACTAAGATATATACAGTCAGGTAGGTGATATTCATCTCTAAATGCAGAAACTATCAAACAAAAAAATAAATACATGTGAATGTAAGTTGAAACATCATTTTACTGCCACACAAACTATTAGAATTGAGTGTCCTCTCAAAACTCTCAAAATGGACTTCCCCCCACATTACCTCACTACAGTTGATCTGTGTTTGTGGTCACTGACTTGTTTAATTTCACTTTCGTTCGTGTTTATCTTGGAAGTCGATCATTTCCAAACGATGTGTTCTTACTTAAGAATAGAACTGGGCAGAGCTGCTACAAGTCTGAGTAGTGCGTGTGTGTGTGTTAAGCATGTGCGTGTAAGTGTGTGTCAAGGCCGCAGGTTTCCTGTTGATGCCAGGCTGTCAGGAATGCCTCCAGCTGGGGTCAGAGGTCAAAGGATGTGTGTCACTGTCACTTCCTGTCTCTCACCAGCAGCCTGTGATACACCTCCACGCGAACCCTGCTCCACATTCACACAGAGGAGTATTATGGAAGAAATATGTTGCTAGCGAAAATGATTTTCTTCAATATGATCTGCTGAAGAAAGAAGCATTGAGACACATAGGAAACATAAAGTTACAACATGCTGTAAAGTCAGAGTATTGATAAAAATCAAAATATAATAAAGATTCTGTATGAACAAAAATCTTCCGAAATCCACTAGTTTAAGTAAAGGCAGTTCATCGTTAAGGCTTTGCAGCTGCATCACATCGAGCAACATCTGGAAGGTTCATTAGAAGCTGGACTGGAAGAACTGGCTTTACCATTAATTTTATAATTGTAATATTTTTGGATGTAAAGGTGAGTAGTCTGATAAGCCAGGCTGGATTCCCTTACTTTGTTTAGCATTGTTTTGGGGGAATTTTTCCTTTCCTTTCCTTTTCTTTCCTTTTATTTAACAAAGACAGACAGAAAATTTGTAGTTACAGGTCATAGAGTATATTTACAGCAGCTTTAAAATAAGATGTTACTTAGTGTGCAAATCAGATGGATTTAAACTGAGTGGTCAGACATTTAGCTGACACTTTGTCACTAAACACAAAATAAATCTGATGTATTGTTGGCAAAATTGTGCTTTCATGGTCAAAATGGCATAAAGACTGTCAGCTTTACAGCCCAGTACAAACAGGGGCGTGTTAGTGTTTGTACCACAGGTGTTTTGTACCATGCTGGCGGTGAGCGGAGCTGGTGTCGTGCCAGAACAGGAGCTGGGCAAGCTGTAACCGGGCTCAGCAGCCTCTATGGACATAATGACAGAGGCAAAGAGACTGAAGAGGACAACAGAAGAAGCTAAGTGAGCTAGGTGAAATAAAAGGCTGAAAGACAGACGCCGAGCTGGGCTGACTGCTGTTGGACTAGTAAGTAATATTAGCTGGTTGCTATGTCTTGTGTTGTTGACCTTGCTTGATGGTTGGCTGTTAGCAAAGTTGTCGACTCACAAGTTTTTGATCATAAGTAATATAATCAGAACAAATACACGTGTGCAGCTGTCCATATTTACCACAGTGGGATTACACTCTGAAACTGGGGATGCTAAATTGCAAAAATACTAATTCCTATGCATTGTTGCTTAAAGAATTATGATGAATTGTTGAAAACTGGCACATTGCATAATGTACATAAATAACTGGATGTGTCTCCCATGATGCCGTCAGCGGGCAAACAGGAATGCAGGCATGTGTGTGAAGTCATCAGACAGGTCAGGGAGGTTGTCCACATGTTGGATGTTTATATACAGGAATGAAGCTGTTTATATTTTTCCGTCACAAAGACAGAAATGTACGACCACGATGTCAACTTCATCCTTCTACCAACATGGTGTGTGTGTTCTAACCAGTGTGTGTGTGTGTGTGTGTGTGTGTCAAGTCCCTGGTTAGCCTAGTCCTGGGGGGGGTGGGGACAGGGCAGGAAGTGCACCGCTACGAGAGCACAAGTCCCTTATTTGTTTTTAGAAAGTGTGTGCATACGCGTGCCTCTTATACATCCTAAGGGAAGCGCAAGTGGGTTCCGTCATGCACACACACAAACACACACTTACACACACATACGTCACACACACACTTTATCTACTGGGTGGGTACTGAGAATGTTTGAAGCAGGATGCTGGGTATTGGAGGAAACCCTGTTCAGAGGGTGTGTGTGTGTGTGTGTGTGTGTGTGTGTGTGTGTGTGTGTGATGTTAAAAATGTGTACACGGTGCTATAAATTCTCTAACAGGAGTGAAGGGGAAACAACAAGATGGAGCGGTGGCACTTCTTCCTCAGGGTGTCGAGGAAAGAATGTGGAGTAGATCGACTAATTTGAAAAAAATATATAGAAATTAGGAAATAGATATGCACATATTGAGTCAGTTATACAAGTGAAAACTAGTACGAAAGACCACTGAGAACTCACTTTATCAGTTCTCTGGGAATCAATTCACCATCTCAGACTTTACATGCATCATGATCTATTTTCATTCAAGCAGACAAATGTGTTTACCACTCCCTGAGTGAGTACACACACTTTTATCTCCCCATGCACGCACTCACACACACACTCCAGTAAGACAAAAGACACATATCCTCTACATGTGACATCCATCTCAGGCCAGCCCGGGCTCCATATCCTCCCCCATAATCCCTCAACTAGAGAGGCAACATCCTCTGACTGTAGCGAAGGGGAAGCTGGCCTCACTGCGACTCTCCGCTCCGCCACAGGTAACACCCCAAACTCCGAATCATGTGCGCCAATGTTTGAAATCTCCAAACACTGCTTTCCGCTTTTTTTGATCAGTGTGTCAGGAAGTGAAAGATTCTCTGCCAGGTAAGAGCTCCTGCTCTGGAGATGTTTTTCTTTCTATTTGCACATATTTCTGATGAGAGTGAAGGTGAGTTTTTTTCCTTTTCAGGCATCTCTTGGGATAGTTTCCTCGCCACATTCTCTTTCTGCCTGATCTACGGATTTGCTGACAGACCTGAAGGAAGAGGTGCAGAATTTTTCCTCAGGCAACTCCTGTCAAAGTGTGAGAGAGGAACAGACAGCAACAACAACAACGGACTCGCTTTAAGAAAAAGAGAAAATCAGAAAGGGGAACAATGATGGAATTGAGGATCCAGCTGATCCCGACAGGGGAAATCATCCTTCCTCCGGGGAAGAACGGAGAAAACTACTGCCACAACTGCAAGGTCAGTTCACACACACACACACACTGCGGCCAGGTTCTGGGGCCAAATCTGGAGTCAAATTTTTCCACTCATCCCTCATTCCGATGGGTTTTATGCAGCTCAGTGGGTAGAAATTGATGCTGACACAGCTGAGGTTACAGGGTTCGTCTCCCACAGGGACAAGGCTGAGAAACATTTACATATTTGAAGAAGTGTAATTTGCTGCAGAGTTTACGTCTGTCATGTGCATTGCATTGATAAATCAGAGCAGCTGTGGTTAGTAAATAAGTTTAAATCCCCTTGGTCTCTGAGCAATGCTGTCAGAATTATAATAAGCATCACTTATAGTTAATTATACGTGTAAAAATTAGCTGCCTCTGTGGACTTAGAATATAAACACTTATTACATGATTGGATTTATGCAAAGTCAAAATCCATGAAACATAACTAGAACTGTTGTGCAGCTACGATTGAGTCTGACAGCAGAAATACTGTAAAAGTCAGAGTCACTGTCCCACAGAATGAATTATAAAGGTGATGACATTATGGGTCAATATTCATGTCATATAAAAAGAAGAAGAGATACTGATTTCTGCACCAGCTGTAGCCTCAAAAGACCAGAATCCAATGCAGCCACACAGGATGTTGCATTTTAAAAGCTGCAATAATCATATATTAACAATGGGATCTAATGTATTGTGAAATGGGTGGCACATAGTGATGAACCCACAGAGAATTGTCACTACTCTGCACCTATTTGGCTGTGAGCGTTTTAGCGTCTTTGAGTTTGTTGTTTTGGTCTTAAGGCCCGTGACCTTATTGTTTTGGTTCAGTCTCGCCACTCTCAACAGCATCATTTCCAGCAGCAATAAGCAGCTGTTAAAGAAAGAAAAAAGAAAGGTTAAAAAACAGCTGTATACCCCCAGCCAGTGCAATATGGTAGCCAACAAAGTTAACTAATAGCTGTAGAGCATTTAATAGCTAAAGCCCCAGAGTCATCCAATAGAAGTTAGTTAGTTACTAAAACAAAACAGAGAGAAGAATATTGGACTTCTATTTACCAGCTGGCCAAAAACACCACTACAAATGAATGCTAAATGTTGCTCTTTGGCTGCTGGATGCATAAATAAGCAACTGTTTGCTAACGAAGTCGCCATGTCAACTTGAGAGGTGATAATGCCTCAATGCTGTGTTTATAGCTTGTTTCTGCTGCCCCCAAGTGGACTAAAAAATCAGCAAGGTTTAAGTAAGGTGATTCCCACATTACTAGCATCAGTTGAAAGTTGCTCACAGGGAAGCTGGGAAATTACTAACTTAAAGGAGCAGTGTGTGGGGTTTAGTGGAATCTAGTGTTGTAGTTAGTTGTGATTGCACACCCTCACCTCACCCTCTCCTCCCAACCATGAAATGTGCGAAAAATCTTAAAGACCCTGTCTAGAGCCAGTGTTTAATTTATAGTTTGTCCGTTCTGGGCTACTGTAGAAACACGGCGGACTCCGTGAAAGAGGATCTGCTTAAATCTGTAGATATGAAAGGTAATGCTAAGGTAACAAAAAGATAACAATTCTTATTTTCAGGTGATTATACACTAATGAAAACAGAGTTATGCAAATGATATTCAACTTCTGTCATATTCTGTAAATAGAACCTCTAAATCTCAGCACACTGACCTGAAGTTATTACGCCAAAAAAGAAATTAGAAGATCATTTTCTGGCAACACATATAATAATGATCAATTTAGTCCGTATAAGGAGTTCTACTGAGACTGTGAAAACAGTTGTATAATGTCCTCTGTGGGTTTGGAAGAGTTTTGTAAAGTCTAAAAAAAAAAAATAATAAGCCTGTCATCAGGGTTATCTCGGGTTGGGCTCAGAGACAAGAAGTTTAAAACAGAAAGTCTGCATTACATACTGAGGGCATGGGGTTCAAAAGATGTGCGAGGGGTTGGAGCCCATACTTAGGATAAAAATCAGGATATCTCAGCCTCTGCTGCCTTGATTTTGACCACTCTTTTTTTAAAAATATGTCTCCTTTAAACATGTGTCTTATGTAGGAGGGTATACAGACAGCAGATGTCTAATATCTATATATAGTATCTAAGGAATGAAGGGAGGGGGGCTTTTTCAAATCAATCTTCAATCCGTGGTATAAGGCACCATTTGGTACAGTAAAGCGTGGGCTGACACAGGATTACGATGTATAGTAAGAGGAATGTGGTGTGGTTAATGCAGCCTGCAGTGTGCTGGTCAGTGATGATTGGGGAGGTGTGGAATGTACTGTAGCGTGGACGGGAGGAAACGACAAAGACATTCCAGTACACAGCTCCATTTTTTTTCCCTTCCCACATTCCTCCAAGGTCAAATCACCCTGCGTCTCTGGATGTGTGTGTCGGGGGGTTATCATCTGTTAACTAAGCTGTGACTGAGACCCTGTAACCTGTGCATGTTGTTTGGCATCACACATTTGTCTTATATAAGTCTGGATTTCTAGAGACAATGACTGATCACGAAGGGTTCACATGGACAAGTCAGTTTCCAGATCCATCAATGACACGCCTTCCTCTCCATGCGTTTTATGATAACACACATTTCAATAACAGTTTTAAAGTCAGATGAAGTTAAACAAAGATAATTTTGTGGCTCTGAATCAAATTAAAAGGTTAAGTGTGTGTGGTTAGTGTTTTCTGGTCTCAGTTCCAAAGAACTGGAGCGGGGAGGGTGCAGGTTTGGCGGTGGAAGGGGGTGGGGGTGGGGGGGGGTCAGTGTCCGTTCAGTACAGTCTGTCTCTCTAATATTGCCTTGTCAACAGGATACAACCTCTGTGTGTGCGAGTGTGTGTCAGTGTGCCATTGGTTGTAGGTTGCTCCAGGCTGAATCGATCACTCCCCCCTCTGGCAGTGCAGCCATATTACAGTCCAGCTGTGGCCAGCTGAACGGCTGCTTGAGGTCACCTTCACATGAGCCCCGCACATGTTACATAATATTTGGAATAATCTGAGAAAGGTGTGCTGGGTGAGAAAAAAGTTTTGGCAGAATAATTTTTCTAAGTTCCTTTAAAGAAATCAGCTGTGGATCATGATGTGTTTTACAGAGACAGGCATTCACAGTAAATGAATGAATTATAATTATTTAATTATTATATAATAATTAAGACTAACACACAACAACAATCGGTACAAATAAACAGCACATACAAACTTATGCACACATGTGGACAGATAACTGTTTTCTCTCATCCCTTCATTGTATCTCTGTCAGAAAACACACCTGAACTTGTATTTACTTGTATTTTATTGTACAGGAATAGAATACAGTATCCATTAGTATGTTTTCATTAGTGTATGATCACCTGAAAATAAGAATTGTTTATATCTACAGTGAGAGCAGGTCCTCTTCCACAGAGTACGCCATGTTGAACCGCCATTTATTTTTTTCACAGTAGCCCAGAACAGACGAATTGAACACTGATCTAAATTTGGACTTTTGTTTTTATGTGAAGTTGGCAGCCAGAGTTTTTCCTACATGCTTGGAAGGAGAGGGTGACACATGGGAGAGTATTCAGTTGGGTGCAATGTGTAACTTCACCGCTAGGTGTCACTAAATCCTACACACTGGACCTTTAACTAAAAAAAAATAAAAATAAAATAGTGATGAGGGAGAATTGAATTATTTCCACAGTGCACATTATTTCTAACATTTTAATCACCATGATGCACACTGCAGTAGATCTCTGAGGTTCAGCTGGGGGTTGAGCTCTGCTGTAAATACCCATTATCATGTAGCATCTCTCATGTTCTGTCATTGTAAAGTCCGGGGAGTGACATAATGGTAAAACTGAAACTTTTTCTCAGGTCGTAACTAACTTACAAAATCCCCCCTGGAGATGTCCACTCGTCATATTGCTACAGATATTAATCCATTAATGATAAACACATTTCAGCCCAATCTGTACTCAAACTGACCTGTAACTGAAGGCGGAGAGGACTCCTTCCTGTCGCGGGGAGGAGCTGCGCTGTCTGCGGTGTGTCTTGGAGGTGCAGTGGCGGCCTCGGTGTCGGTAGAGGGTACGAGAACTCTTTGAAAGTGATCTCATGAGTTTGGAGAGGAGTTTGAGGCAAACGCCTGGCGCTTGATAATGTAATGGTGGTGTGCTGAACAGCTGGATTACACCGGCTACACCCATTTCACTGAAGAGAGAGATGGATTCAGATGTGTGGTTATTGTAATGATGTTTATAAAAGGTGTAAAAGTTTAAAGTCAAGTGCTGATGTTGTGTGAAGTGTGGCGATCATGGAGACATGAAGCTGACATGGTTGCCTGGTTATTCGCCGTGAGGTGTTTGCAGACAAAACAATGACGACATGGTGCGTGGCTCGGCTAAAATAAACCATATCACTCATGCGGGAGCTGTGGGATGGGTTCTTGTTGGACTTCCTGGTATTACAAGGCTGTGCTCACCCTTCACTGACAGAAAAGGAAGGGGGAAATTGCCACACCACTCCCAGGAGGAGGTTTAAGGGGAACCGAGTCCCAACAAAACCACAAACTGTCACATTAACACCAGCTTATATCATTTCAACACTCTGATATTACTATGACAGATCGTGTGCGTGTGTGTATGAATACACCGCTGAGCCACTAGAGGAGGTGAAGTCCTCAGCTGAGGCTGCAGTCGTAGCAGCAGAGCTCCACAGTGAGTGGTGAGTGTGTGGAAGTGGGAGCGGTGGGAGGGCCAGGAGGAACCCGGCAGGAGGACTCTCACACGTTCATTGAACGTTACCATACCGGCGGACACCAGTCAACTGACTGACTGGGCTGACACACCGAGCACCTCTGCTAACGTTACTCTCTCTGGACCGGCGGGGGGGACAACCTCGGCTGTTTGAAGGTACGTCAGTCCGAACACCTCACCTCACTGTCGCATTCTTTTAAGTCATATAACCGTTAGGGTAACTTTCGTTTACGCTAACGTTACGTGTAACGGCGGGGCTGCTGTGTTAGTTGACGTTACAGTAGTTACTCTCCTCGGAAAGTTTGTGCAGAGTAATTTTTTTTTTGACATTGCGGCATGCTTGAGCGAGTGGGCGGCAAGCCGTGATGGGTGCCATATGGAGAAAAAAACGCCATTCAAAAAAAAGTGTACATTTAAAGCTGCGCAGTGTGTTTGTAACTCACTAAGGCGGTAAAAAACACACACGTAAAGACCTGAGACTAACACACCGAGAGACACCGTACAGTTAACATGTCACTTTGTGTTAGTTTAACGACATTTAAACGCGTACTAAATGTTGTATTGTGGTTCCTTAGAGGTTTTTCTAAAGTTAGCCGAACTGTTGGGTGTGTGCCGGTTCAAACAATTAACGCTCGCCATGGTTTCTCATGATGTGTTCCGTTTGGTCAGTGTGACTAAGCTGAGAATAATGACTAAAAATCATATTTTGAACGCAGTTTGGTGTAACTTTGTCTTTTTTACGTGTCCGTCGTGGTGTCAGTGAAGAAGTGGCCTGGTCTGAAAGTGAAGGCAGTGTTGTGAACTTTAAGCCACGTACTGATTTGGCCTGCAGCCTACAACTTCAAATCCTTCAGGTTGTCTTTTAATAGACACCAGACAGACAGACAGACAGACAGATTAAGACAGTGAACCAAAACAGCCTGTCACACCTCTGAGTGTAAAGCTGTCAGGACTCTGTTGTTTCTTTAACTTTAATCACTGTTGTGTTAAATAAATACTGTTCCCACCATATGCATATCAACCACTAACCTGCTGTCCCTAAAATACCAAATTCCCATTCAACATTGGTTGGTGCTGCCAGTTTTTCCAGCTGTCTGGCTCCAGGCCGAGAAAGTGTTCCTGTCCACCTGTTATTGTATGTGTGTGTGTTTGTGTGTGTGTGGTTTGTGTGTGTGTGGTTTGTGCATGATGTAAATACACAGGAAGCACCTGGCATCCAATGCAACCTGTTCATGCCCAGCCAAACACAACACAACAACACAACATGTGATATAAACAGACACGAAACCATACCTAATGATTGAATTTATCTTTGTGTGACGCTGCAGCTGAAAGCATTGACATGAAAATATGATATAAATGTACAGATATGCTGATGTGGGGTTGGTAGTTGCTAATACGTTGGTCTTCAGTTGTTCAGAAAGTGTCCTCTTTGTCCTCATCTGATCTCCATCCTGATAATCAGTGACAGTCGATGTACATTAGGAAGATGCACACGATGGAGGAACCAAAAGAGAGAAGTGTGCAGAGCAGCGTATTCTTCAGGGAACAAGCTGCCTACAGACCTTTTGCTTGAAGGTCAGCTGGAGGACAGGACCTCCCAGCATTTACCGGCTGCCTTGCAGCTGCCACTCAGTTGACTGTCACTCCGTTGACTGTCACTGTAAGTTTGATGCAATCGCCTTTAAATGACAGCTCGTTGGGGTGACTGGCTTTGAAGCAGGGCTGCAGAGTAGCAAAGATGTTGCTGTATAGGCCTGCATAATATGTAGGTATATAAAGTATAGGTCTAATTTAAGAACACTGCTAGCTCGGAGGAGAAAATGCACAGTATTTATACAGCGTGCATAGTCTGCAACCG
Organism: Argyrosomus regius; assembly: GCA_946959425.1. NCBI lineage: Eukaryota > Metazoa > Chordata > Actinopteri > Sciaenidae > Argyrosomus > Argyrosomus regius. Next base: position 25,229,064 of record OX336889.1, on the reverse strand, counting down.
TTATCCAACTTGGCACAAGACCCACGTCAATGTGCTGTTGTCAATAGGTTTTTCCAAAGCAGTTCCCCCCTGTTGTATACTCTGGTGAGATTTATTTAGCTGCAGTTTCCATTGGACTGATGTGGTGCAGATGCCTTAAGGCAGATTTTTCCCTCAGTGCTTTGCTTCAGGCCTTTTTTAATCTCGATGGGCTGGGTTTACTGGTGATATTTCTAGTTAAGAGAGAGCTGTGGTGTTGGTGGTGTGGGGTTAGAATGAGCTTTTACCCCAAATGTCAGTGTGTTTCTGCATGGTTAGGCATTTTCCCCTTAGCTCTGTATACTTATGTAAGCACATGCACGGGTTGTGAAATGTTTTGCATGTTTTTGACATGATTAAAATAATTGTATGAAGTACAAAGGGTAATAGGCGTCTTTTGTCGACTTTTCATTTTATTCGAGGAGGTTCTAAGGTTTCATGGATTCAGGAGACGGTTGGTTTATTGGCCCTGGCTTGCTGTTTGACTTTTTATCTGATAAAATACGAGTCTTGACTTTGCCCTCATTGTTATGGTAGATTTCTTCATGGCAGATTCCTAATCTTTCAGATTCAATAGTTCAGTGAGTATGCACTTTCCAGAGCCAGAAACTAATAAATGTCTTAGGACAGTATTTGATGTGTTATGTCGAACAGCAATATTAGACTATCTTGGCCCAGTTGTTGAGCGAAACTGAGCAAGTAAAACAGTTTTGAAAATCCCTGAGCTCGGGGATCCGTGTACCTTCCCCTGGACCAACTTTTTAAACTATTTCTTTCTGTTTTGGCGGATATATGAACTTCTTTGAACTGCTGTTGACAAGGTGAAGGTTTGGTCGTGTAATAGGTCAGCTGCATGTTGTGTGGATCCTGGGAGGAACCCATAGGATACATCTGACTGCCTGGCTGTTAGCCAGACCTCCACCACCTCTACAACAGGAAAGACTCTTACACATGCATATGCACTCACACAGATTGATGTACTTGAACTGTGTTATAGGAAATGCTCGACGGGGGGTTTATTTCCACTTTTCTAACCTTTTACGGTGAACCTGTCATATCAAACCTGTAGATGTTAATAAATGGCGTGGCCTCTAGAGATATAGTTTTCATGCTGAGGGATGTTTACACCACACACAAATGAAAGAAATGGGCAAAACACTCCACCACCACCGCAGAGACAGGATTCAGTTCCATGAAGTGGTATATCCGGCTTGGCGACCCACACATTTGGCAGGGTTGGGAAGCTGGTGAGGGATCATGACCTTGTGACTGCATAGGTCAGTCTTGTTGGTTGGGCGAATGGCAAGGCACCTTAAATAAAAGCCAAGCTAAAAAGATATGTCTTAAAATGTCTACAGAGGTGCAGTCCCTTAGATCCAGAGGCAGACTGTTCCATAGATGGGGGACTCCCCGTATTTCTTTCTCTACCTGTACTGCCAGGCTCAAGATTTTCCACCAGTCCCACCTGGCAGAACAGAATGATCTGCTATCTGCTATTCATGTTAGTTACTGTACTGTATAATGTTTTAGTCGTGTTGCAAACATAATTTGGAAATAATTTGTAGATGTTAATGGAATAGTTCAACATTTTAGGGAAACTCTTCTTTGCAGGTTAGCTTAACGGATTTAATAAACAAGATATAGTGCTTGCTTAACGTGTGCCTTCACTGGCTTCACGCTTCGATTAGAATTCGAATGCAGAACGACTCTTGATGCATCTCGATGCGTTCCATGAAATCATGGGTGGGGAGTTAGCAGCAGCCACCACCCCAATTACTGCTGAGATGTGACAGTGGCTGGTAGATTTCAGACACAAAATAAAGATGTGGTGTGGCTGGTGAACATTTCTCTCAGCGGCTGAAAGATGTTCGCATATTAAAAAGGTCATTTCCCACTATGGGTGGCCTCAATGTTCTATATTACCGTACATGGCTGCTCGTCATCAGTCAACACAAGCAGTTAAATGAATCTGAATTCACTTTTTATTAAAAAACAAGCTAAGATAAGATAAGCTGCTGCTGTCTGTAACTTCATATTAAGCATCTCATCTCATCTGGCCACTGTCAGCAAGATAGTGCATAAGTGTATTTGTTATTCCTTGATTATGCAGTTTCACTGCAGTGTCACATTATCGAGTTTATATTGAAAGTCAATCTTGAAAATGGTTGGTGGTTACATCACACTTGATACCATGCTTATCTTTTAGGTGTGAAAGGGTGTGAAAAAAGTAAATGAGAGTTGTCAGGAGATTTCAAACCAATGAACTGCTGATCTAAATCAAGACTAAAGGACAGTCTATCTTATTTTGAGAATGGTGACACCCCTCCTGTGTAATTTATGTCCTTTTTAATGGAAGAAGTGAGAGAACAGAGAGGAACGGGGGTGATATAGACCAGCTTAAGTTGCACAACTCCATGTATAAGTTCAGTCATGGGTTATACAGATGTTCCTTGTCATACACGTTAAGCAACGCATGGTCGAGTTAAAACCCGGCATCTGTGACTACAGTGTGAAGCCAAGCGTTAAGACATGGTCAGCGTTTGGATATACTGTCTGATAACAGTAAGCACAGATATCACACTACACTCAGCCTTATAAGGTCCTAAAGGAAGAGCAATTTCAAAGTGGATTCATGGCCTTTGTAGTCATTTCTGTTGTATGTTACACAAAATTCTTCTCTGGCAGTGGTCATTAACAAATTTCCTGTTAGATGACACAAAAAGACTAATGTCTGTTTCTATATTTAACAACAGACCACTGTCTGATGTTACTACTCCACTATTTCCTGTGAGATTAAAGTAAGAAATGAGACTAAATCAAAGATCAGGTTAAGTGATAACTAAATTGAGTGAATATAATGAGCTTAATTTGGTAATGTCGGTGGTATGTGTGGGAGGCTGATGACTACAGCTGATAGACACTGTGTGACTAAGCTAGTGTATGGGAAGTTGAGTCAGACATCTATATGGGAATGTTTTGGCGACACTGGATGTGACTGACTATTGATCGAGGCTTTCCCAGACAGACACCAGGAGACACAGAGATACAGATGTACTGTACGATGAAATGCTAATGCTGTACAGTAGTAGGATAAGAGTGTATTTCATCATTTGAGCATATGTTTGTCTTCAGCAGAGCTGTAGTGGGGGTTGATATCTTTTTCAAATGATCTTTTAATGATCCAATCAGTAATTTTAAGATCTATTGTTACAGACTTTGACTAATGGGTTTATGGAAAATTATTGATGTAAAGTGAAATTTGTGTGCACTGAAAATTGTTGAAATAGCAGATAAAATGGGGGTGTAAGAGCAGTTTAATGTGTGTAAAAGTGTAATGAAGGTGTTAAAAGGAGTTCAGTTAGTGTTTCATACCCAAAGAGGAGTCGAAATGTCAGCCAGAGTATAATCAATGAGCTGAAAGTGTTAGCTGAAGTGAAAATCCTGCAAGAAATTAGTGCTGGCTCAAGGATTTAGCTTCTGATGTCAAATAAAGTGTCTTCTAATGTGTAAGCACCGTTGAAGTAAATTGTGCATGTGCTGAAGAGGTTGTTTTTGTCATTCAGAGGTGAACATCTGACACCTGAAAGGGTTTGAAGTGTCACTCGGAGTCTAAAAGCATCTAAAGCAACATTCTTCGGCCTCTTCACCTCTGCCGTTATGTCCATAGAGGCTGCTGAGCAATTACATTATCTGCTCGCCCAGCTCCTGTTCTAGAATGACACCCACTCCGCGCCGGGCCAGAAAACCTCCTCTTCTTCCTGGTGGTCCTAACACCTGTGGTACAAACACTAACACTCCCCCGGTGCTCTGAGCTTACAGTCAGTACAGCCGGGCTAACAAATTGAGCTAACATTAACTAACAGCAGCTACAGTTTGCAGCAGTTTACTTTATTTGATGATGATGATGATTTAAAGAGAAGAATATTTTTTTAACGCTATGATTTTTCACGTCAGTTACATTTGATGAATTAATTTATTAAGATTAACGCCAAATAAATATTAATTTTGGCTGGGTTAATTAAAATGATTGTAAAAAAGAGGGTCTAGTAAAGAGGTAATTTGGGGCTGTGCCTGGTAGTGATTCAGACTGCATGTTATCTGTGTGTTGATGACTCACACAGTGTTGGAGGGTGTGTATGTTACAGTATGTGTGTGTGTGTGTGTGTGTGCCTGGCTGGTTAGTTTTAGCCCACTGCTGCGGGCAGCCGCTTTAGCCTTTCCATGCGAATCTTTCCCACATCCCAAAGCCAGCCCAGCGGTCGAGCGAGCCCCGCCCTGCTGGGAATAAACGTTCTGAGTGACTGAATCCTGCCTCTCCTCACTGTTACAGCCTGGACTGCTGTGGGACTGGAAAACCAGCCTGGAAATGAGTCAAAATCAACGCCAGCTTCACTGCCATTTCTGTACATGCAGTGTGACTGGAGGAGGCCAGGAAGTCCTCAGATGACTTCAGTATGAATGTTTATTACCAAGGCTTCCAAAATAGATAATACTCTGCTGCGTTTTTTTCACTTTGCTGTCACTGTGTTAGATTCCTTTCACCGTAAGCATCTTTGACTTGAGGAAACCGTTTCGGATGTGTCTGTTTACTCCATTAAGCTGATCCACAGTCTTAAATATCAGTGGAGTGGAAGACATTAGTACATGACTTCACTCTCAACTGCATGCATCCTTGGTGCCAAAGGAATGCTTGAAGGACTTTCAATCCACTTCAATGCCATCTTCCCTCATTTTTGTCTGACAGGACGAAGTTGCAGGAGTTGAAGGAGAGGAAACTGTGCATTTGACCAGGACATTAGAGCACCCCTAAGACTAAAGAGTATCTCTGTAGCCTGTATCCTCATACACAATAACAGAGTATGATATTTATTTGAATATCTATTAATGTGAGTCATTGTATTCGAGCCCTGCCTCCCACACATGGAGATGGTAGGTGGCCTAAAGAATAGAAACACTCTTCTTACACGTGTAGTGTGCCAAGTAAACTGTGTATACCATCCCAAAATAGACCTAAGACACTAGTAAATGTAACTTTAGTGAGCAAAATATTAAGACCACCTTCAGTCACAGGGCTAACATGCCCTCCATGAAGGCTCTGCGCTCACAGGTTAAGTGTCTTGTATGTTTTGTACACTCAGTGTGTGACCATCAATCCCTGTAATCATGACAAACTGACCTGAGCCCTCTGAATCCCGTACTACATCATAACTGTAATTATGTCAGCTCCTCTCCTGTTCACCTGTGATTTTCCGACTGCTTCCTAACCACACAGCCAGTGTGGAGACACACCCACCCGCTGTGTGTGCTGTGTGATATGACTCCAGAGGCAAATCTCAGCGTTTGTTCAAACAAGGGTGCCTATGGCATGTCAAGTGTGTGTCAGCGTATGTGTGTTAGGTTTGGATTGGTGTGGAACTTGAAGGTCGTTCCTACTCAAGCACAATTAAACAGGCGGAAATAATCACCAATTAAATTCCCCTCCTTTATCCCCACTACCCAGCCCCTGCTAAATAAACTCTAGTTTTACTATTATGAACTCCATATCTCTTGTTCATGTTCAAATAGAAAAAGTGAGAACGAGGTGGAGGTGGAGGTGGAGAGAATGAGGTATGTGTGTAGCAGGAGAAAGTGGAATCTGGTGACTGGAGAAGACATGGGAAAGGAATAATGTGGACTCTGATAAATAGCATAGACACAACTTACTTTGCCCTGTGTGCAGCTAATGGCTGCCTTATCAGGAAACATTTGTACTGAAACCTTTAGCATGTTTAATGTACCATTTATATTGTGGACTTATCAGTAAGAAGAAAGCTTTGCAAAACAGTAGAAAATAGTGCTAGAGGCTCGGGCTGCAGGAACATGTTAGCACTACTAAGTCCAAACTCTCCAAGCTTCTTTCTATTTTCTCTTTACTGAGCCATTTACTCTTCCCGGTGTTTTGTTCTGTACATCATTTCAGTCAATAAAGAGTTATTAAAAAGGGATAAAAGCTCTCCAACCTGCAAGCTTGATAACGGTCAGGAGCCAGCTTGTTAGCTCAGTTGCTAATGGGATATAATTCACATCGATTGCTGCATCATAATTGTTCAAAGACGCAGTCCTCTTTGGTGAGCAGTTTTTACTCTGGAGGGTTAAATAAATCACGATGATGCAACGCCGCTAGTATGCTATGATAGTTTCCTCTATTTTGGACTCTCTGGCTCTCCGTTCCTTCAAAGGTCAGCACTGTCATGATGGCTTGCTATTGGTCAACGGTCAGTTTTTTAAATGTGCAGATTTATTTGTGATTGTGACCTTCCCATGAAATTCAGCTATTTAAAATGTTGCTGTGACCGGGCCTTGGCTTTTACTGTATTTTCAAACTCAAACAAAGATCAGCAGATGGGTTTCTGAAATGTATGACATGTATTACATAAGAAATCCTTGAGCAGGACAATAGGAGTTCTCTGAATGGGCAGTGGAAAGAAACTCAGTGTGTGTGTGTGTGTGTGTGTGTGTGTTTTCCATAGCCTTGAGTGTGGTGACAATACAGCAAACATCTTTGGTTAAGGCTATGAAGGCTTCCTCTTTGACTCATTACATTTTGTTAACATTTAACCAAATAATCTGTCCATGGAGCTTTGATAATGTCAGTCCTGTACAAGCAGGTGTGGCCTTGGACCTAGAGAATGAGAGAGAGTGAGAGGAGGGTGAGCTGGTGGAGTAGGAGGTGGAATGTGGGGAAATGGCAGAAAAAATGGTGGTATAAATAACTCGAGTGTTATGAAGGTTGAGAGAAGAAAAAGTAAATGTGGCATGAAAGCTTAGCCAGCAGAGAGAAAGGAGAAAAGAAAGCAGCCTATAGAGTGCGAAGGAATGCAAACACTGCTGATGAACGAGGTTAAGATTGGTTGTTGGTACATGCTCCTGATGGCTGATACAGATCCCAGAGCAATATTCATTCACTCCTTGTCTTTGCTCTTTACTATTGAAGGTGAAAGTTTCACGTCTATCCCAGCATGGATTGAATGTCAAGCAGGATAACACCCTGGACCCTGGACTGGTGAGCAGTCTGTGAGAAAGTTGACACAGATATTGAAAAGTGTAAAGGACAGACTGCCATGTGAAACCATGCTGCATTACTGCTGTGGAAACCAGGTTCTGTCCTCTCTGTGAGGAGTGAAGAGGTTAATGTTCACCTGTTTTGCAATCTTTTCCACTGGTGCAGTGACCAATGTGTCTATAAAAACTTGATAGTGTCTGAGTGCAGAGCGTTTCTTCAGGTTTTTCAGGGTGTCAGATTCTCCTATCTTATCTTTAGATTTCATACTATGAGGGAGTTTAAGTCATAAATTCAGTGTTTAAGGTCTTTTTCAGGTTTATGGTGCACCGTTTTGGCGGGAGCTCATATTTTGCTGTCTATGGTTGATAAACTTTTGAACTGGATTTCCATTTTAGTTTGAAAATTGTTTTTATGTCACTTTTAGCCGTGCTAGTTGCACAACTCCAGAAATGGTGGCCAGTCTTGTGGTGGTCCACCGCTTTGGTTCAGACTGGATTATTGATTGTCATAATATTTATAATATTTCCCACAGTCCCTCTGGATTTGGTGATTCACTGACTTTACCTCCAGCACTACCAGCAACTTTTAGACATGCATTGCACACAGTCATGGTCCCCAGAGTCCTATTGACTTTGGTGATTCCGTGACTTTGCCTCCAGCACCACCAGGTTCTCATTTCTGATTTTGAGTAAAGTGTCCCAACAATTATTGGATGCCATGAAATTTGGTTTGCACATTCATCAGGATGAACTATGATCATGTTGATGATCCCCTGATCTGTTTAAAATTTCACCTCGTCCAATACTTTGACTTTTGACCCAATATCTGCAAAACGAATGGCATCCCATCAGCCTCAGCTATACTTTGTGTTTATTGCTAATTAGCAATTTTAGCATGTTTAAATGCACAACTATTATAGTGAACATAGTAAGCAGGTGACATTAGCATCAGAGTCGAACCCTGGGCTACTGCAGCAAGGACTGAGCCTCTATACCTGGGGCGCATGCTCTACCAGGTGAGCTACCAGGACGCAAAGTACAGTCCTATGGAGGGCTAGCTAGCTGCTAATGTCTTTGTCTGACATTTTACAGGATCTCCTGAAGAACTGCCGTCTGAGAGAAGCTGCGTTAGTTTGCCGAACCCAAACTGTGAACACAGTGATTCCGTGGTCAGCGCGTCAAACCTCTAGGCCACCAGGATTTCCCAGTTGTTTTCCTAATTGAGGTATTTTTATCCTTAACACAGCTGTGAGCCGCATACCTCCTGAACAGACAGAAATAGTCAAAGCTCACTATCTAACATACCACAGCAGCCCTGCCCAGTCCAACTATGACAAGTGGTTAGATGGTTGTGAGTGTGTGAGGGAATCTTCTGCTGCTTTTAAAGGGAGAGTTCCAACAACTGTTCTCTTAGAGCCGGTCCCAGTCGGATTAAATTGTTGCCCGTGGGCCACTGGGGTGACATTTCTGGAAGTCCATCTGAGAAGAGAGAATTTAGATTTTTTTGAATCATATCTTCAGATGTCAGGCAACGAGAGCACTGGTGTGTGACGGAACCACCAACACTCAGTGAATGCCTCTGTGTTGTGCGAGAACTTCTTTACACCTCGCATCATTATCATCATTATCAAAGGAATGACTGGATGGTGTGTGTTTTGTAAGAGTTGTGTAGCTGTCTGGTCACTCCTGACTGATTGTAACCAAATGATCTGCTGCATCTTCCTGAAAAACACTGTCATTTTTCTCTCTGCTCTGCACCATGATTACCACAAGAAGCCATGTTTGTGTGTCAATGGACCTTTGTAGAAGTAAATTCAGAGTCTGCGCGCAGGTTAACTCAAGTTTGCATGTTTGGAAATGAGTGAATGGAAGATCTCAGCACAGCGCAGCATGTGTGGAGAACAGTTGTATGTATATTGTGTGTCTCAGCGGCCCAACCCTCGGTGATAAATCTCTGAGGAGAAGATTCCAGAGATGTTGCAATGAACTGTGTGTGCGACCAAATTGCTGAGCTCTCCTCTTGAGTTGGGAGAAGAAGATCTGTGTTTGGTTACTTTCTCCAGAGACTGCTCCGAGTTCAAGCAGTTCACACATAAATCGCCATCCATTTGTCAGATTTAATGTAGGTGGATGCTGACATGTCAGCAGCACTTTAATGAGAAACCGATGACTTCTGAGGAGCCATCTTTCCAAAGTGTCACACTTTCTTTCTAATCTTCTCTTTCTCTTTGACATTTTACCAACAAATAGTCCTCCTACTGCTCTGTACATGTGGAGGGATCAGCTGAAGATGCCAGCACAAATCCTGTCCTGTTGCATTCAAAGTGATGTGAGGAGGAAATGGACTCCACACGAGTATTTAGAGGGCGTTTGTTCTCATCATCTGCTGTTTTGTCCCGAGGCTCAGCTGTTATTAATGTCTAATCAGCAAAGAGGAAGTGCTCGGAGTAAACAGGAAACTAATGTTTGGAAATATACTAACTTGGTTCAAGCTTTTCTCTATGTCTCTAGTCTGTGGACTATGTGTTGATAGGCCCAAATTTCAAATCTTATGAAATACTTCCTTATTTACTTGCAAACATTACTGGTTGCAACTTTGTTTGGTGGTTCAGCTAACTGGTGTGCAAGGTAATGACGACATTTCCCTCCACCCTTACCATGTCCTGCTCCTCCTCTATTCTAAGTAGTTTGCCAATTCATAGTTTGAAGTCGCATATTAAACATTAATACTTTTTTGTCTGTAATAAAAGCCTCTAAAATAGCCGTCATGAGACAATAAAACTGCATTAGGTCAGCACTTTCATAAGTCAGGGTGAGGCACATTTCATGCCAAGTACCACTGTTGAATAAAATCATTTTCTCTCTTCAGTCACATGTGTAACAGAAGACTATTATGCAATATTTTTCCAATATCAGCCATTAAAACTTCAGAGTAGTCATCAGCGTTGTTATAATAAGGCTGTGTCCGTGCCAGAGTCTGTTGTTCTAGTCTGTATGAGGCGCTCCAGCATTGTTTTAACCTGCAGATAAAGCCCGACTCCATATAAGGCCTGCTGGGTATAAATACAACCAGTGAGATGTGGAAGAAAGAGAGTAAGAGATAAAGAGAGATAGAGAGGGGATAGTAGACAGAGATCGACAGAGAGAAGTGGTAAAAGACAAGCAGTGCAGGGAGCAGAGGCGTAGCAGGATAGATATGCACCTCTGTAGGTAGAAAAGGGTGGGAATGGGGGTTGGAGAGGCAGAATGTTCCCAATGTTTTGAGTTCCTTTCCAGCATGTCACCACCTGCCCTGTTGACTGGAAGGACCTGCTGACTGTGGGAGAGTAGACTGTATGTGCGTCTGTGTTTTTTCTTTTACCTCCATTATCTGTGAAAGGAGCAGTCCTAAACATTAGAAGAGAAAAACACACACTGCTTTCTGCACACAGGTTCACAGTTCACATTAGAACACAGATTAGGTATGGAAACTATGTGCTATATTTGGACATATCTGACTTTGGTGCCACACAGTGGTGATATCAAAAAGGGCTCGGATTCAACCCTTGGACGCCGAGGTAAATGGGATGAAACCATATAGACTATACCAATTCTCACCTTTTGCCATTAGAATAAAAATGGACTCAATCTGGACTCAGGTAGTTATTAGTCTGATATTTTCTAGACTAAACCAGAGTTCCCAAAGTTCTTGAGTACCAATTTAGGGAGTCAGTGTATAATTGAGGGCCATGGTAAAAAACCCATATACTTGTATCAATTTCATAATAGCGTTTAACATTAAATTCCTATGTAGGTAAGGATGATCACTCTCTATTGTCCAAAGTCCAACCAAGTGAAAGATTGGTTGAAATCCACCATACAGTGTTTTTTCAGTGGTGGCTTTGCCGTCTCACTTTCACATCAATCTGCTGAGTTGTCCATTGTGAGCTGCTTCAGCTCAGATCACCAGGATTGAAGACAGAACGTAGGACAGTACAATAAATCGAATATTAATCGTGATCACAAGTTTGGCTTTCCACAATTCATTGAAAATGCTCATAATGGTGGTCCACCATTTGACATGGACTGAATGAATGAATCGATAAAATAATCTACAAATGAATCAATAATGAAAAGAATCATTAGCTGGAGCCCTACTATCTACTTTGTAGAGTAGCCTACTTATGAAGGTTTGGCACAGAGTGTTAGAGCAAATGATCTACCAAATACATGGATGATATTGTATCTTAGCAAAGGTTTATTCTTTTATGAACACATTAAATTTTCCAGACTGTCATTATTCAGAGATATCACTCACACTGCATGCTTCAGTTTATTTATCCTTTTTAAACATTAACAATGACTCTGTTTGACTCAGAAAGCCATGACAGAGTGACGGTAAGACAGCTTGAACAATACCAGGGCCCTGACCCTGACACAGCTAAATGGAATTCAGCCACCACTCATTTGATTGTTCATACCTGTGCTAATTGTACTCCAGTTTGCTTCTTGATAATATTGACCAAAGGTCACTTTACGCCCAGGTATAAATGACCTACCCAATGGGGAAATGCAAGTTTTTTGGACAAATGATTGAAGGACAAGAAGGTTGAACCATGTCTGAAGTCCGTAACCGTGAAACATACCACTCAGCATGCAAGTGTAGCCTTGATGGGGATAAATGCTCCCACTTGCTAAGAGCTAGCCACAAAGCCACTTTAGGGCAGACGGATGTATGAAGCTGTAAGCTTACACACAGTTTTAGTCATGAATCTATGAAGACAGGTCAGATTTATAAAGCTTTGTGTACGGCTGATTGGGTTTTATAAATCTCAGTCACTGGAACTCAAAGTGATGATGAGATCTTAACATGCATGGAAGGGTCTTTTTAAAAGGTCTTAAAAGGTTCAGAGTTCCAGCTTCTACCCACTTCTTCACTTCAGTGTTTGTTGGCAGACTCACCTTGAAGCGTCAAACTTGTTGACCCCGTACACTGCCTGTATCGCGGTTGACGAGATCAGGTGTAAAAAGCCCTAAGTTTGGGCGGTGTTTTCGTGGTCGGAGCCTAATATCAGAGGTTATTTTCTGTGTGAATTCTGCAGAAGAGCTGCAGAGAGAGAGAGGACCAGCTTCCATTCATGCACTCTGAAAGATTCAACCACCTACTCGACTCAGCCGAGGATTATGCCTTCATAAAAGACGCTAGACACTTTAGGAAATGCCTGCATGACCAAAGTGCTGCCACAGTGGAAAAGTGTGTGTGTGTGTGTGTGTGTGTGTGTGTGTGTGTGTGTGTGTGTGTGTGTGTGTGTGTGCGTGTGTGTGTGTGTTTGTGTATGTGTGTGAAGGACAGGGAGTGTCTCTATGTTTGGTGTGTGTGTGAACTGAAATAAAACTAAAGCCCAGTTTCTCTTATTAACTTAATTTCAAGCCTGCTGCTTTAGTCTTTAGTCTCTGGGCTTCATATCTTTCTCACAATGGAAACAGCTCACTCTCAATGATCTGTTACACATGGACACACACACACACACACACACACACACACACACACACACACACACACTCACACAGAGACACATTTTGGTGATTCACTTAACCCAGAGCTGTGAGGGCAGCAGAGCAGCACAGAGGAACACTAAGTAGGCTGCAGAGAGAAACAGGAACAGTTTGACTGAGTGTATGTGGCCCCTGGGAACCCCCTTGTGTCAATATAGGGCTGGGCCACCATGAGGTAGTTATGTCAGAAAACACACACACACACACACACACACACACACACACACACTCATTTTATTATAATTCCTCCTGACTGTGACACTTTCACCATCTGCCATCAACTTCCTGCCTATTCTCTTTTTTGATACTTCTCTCTCTCTCTCTCTCTCTCTCTCTCTCTCTCTCTCTCTCTCTCTCTCTCTCTCTCTCTCTCTCTCTCTTCTGCCCTCTCGTCTCTGTTTCCCGACTCTTGTTTGCCGCCCACATGGCTTGCATTCTTTCGCTCTGACATCACAGCCGCCCCGCACTGCCATTTATTTTTTCACTTCTTCTTCTTTTTTTTTTTTTTTAAAAACTCTTTCGTCCCCTGCCCCATTTTTCTGGACGTGGAATCCCTCCCCTCCCTTCCCTCTTGTATTTCTTTAGATATTGGCACCAGCTTGAGTTGTGATTTGAAGGCTGATGCAGGACTAAAGCAAGCGATTGTTCTGTCTTGCAGCAATGCGTGAGTGTGAATTGGGAAAAGAGAGAGAGAGAGGAGAATAGCGTGGGAGAGAGGGAACGTGAAAGGTGAAGATGCTGATGGAATGACAGTCTGGCTAACGTCAGGATCTTGTTTGCATCAGTGTCTTTTGGTCGGTGGGGGATGTATGCAGATTTACAGCGACTTCGAGCAGGCATTGCATGGTTCAAACAGGCACCTCAAGACTCCGTATTTTCTTTATTCTTTGATTTGTAGCCAGAGGGTTAAGGTTTGATCCTCCTCTGGCTTTTCTCTCACAGCTCACATTGACGCTCGTATACCACGGCGGAGAAAGGCCAAAAGTTCACACAATATTTATTGTTGAAGCTATTGTAATGACTTGTATTAGTACCGATTTACAAGACGGGCTTTGTTATGGTGGAAGAGCCTGTGGAGTGTCAGGAAGAGAGCCAGGCCTGCTGGAAAGCAACAAAACACAGAAAGAGCCAAAGAGAGACATGAAAGGAGGAGCTTACAGAAGAGAAAGAAAGTACCAGATGCTTAGAAGGATGACAAACCTAGTTACAAGTCATTCATCTGACTTTCCACTTAGCTTTAGCTGATACCACGTCCTTACTTTCAGTTAATGCCCCTTTTATTGAGTTTTGCATATGGTTATAAGACCCTTAAGTCGAGGATCTATCAGGGACGGAGTGTCCTTGGTAGATTATTGGACAATCTCTCATCACATAACAGCAAAGTTGACCAATAAGCCAAAATTCCCCCAGAACTAGGTGTGTTCCTGAGAACTCTGGGGAGAACTAACTTATAACTCCTGACTTATAACTCACCTTAGAGGAGCAGACATTGTTTTTGGTTGAAATCCAGCTATAGCGTAATTCTGCCCAGTGGGACCGAGGTTGTAGATCGCCATGTAAGACGATTCTTGAGGAGATTGTAATAGAGACGGGTGGAGTCATCATATGGACTGTGCTTTCATCAACGTTCTTACAGGAGGACATTACTGCAGAGGGGAGTTGTTTATCAGTTTCAACCTATGGGACCAAATGTAAACATCATTCTTTTTATTTTCCCGTCTTGTCTGGACTGTCGATGTCCCAACTGTGTCATTGTTGTTCAATCCCGGGCTAATCTTCCCGGTGTCAAAGATGATTTGATTCATGGTGCTGTTTAGCGACAAGGACTGGTCCCGTGTTGTGTTACTGATGTCATAGCCTCCTTAAAAGAATCTGTGACGCCTGGGATTCGTCAGTCTGATGAAACCTTTACAGCATAGGCTGAAAATGAACTCTTGCAGTCAAGGGTGTGCTCAGTGTGATGCAACAATGCAGCATTGATAGAGCTCGTCCTAAAAACTTCTAAGTCATGACAATAAATGAACTTTTAGCATTTTTAGACCAAAAATGTAAAATTAAGCATCGTGTTTAACATGTTGAATGAATTTCCTTCCTCACAAAACATTTGCCGTTTCTCAGTAGTTTTTAGCAGTGTTTCAGTCTTCTTCTTCACTGCCTTTGTTGGCACATTGCTAACTTTATTAGTGCATTACCGCTGTCAGCTGTTGATTAATGAAATAGCAGGAAACTGATGGCAGGAAATAAGTCGCATTGCCCACATGCTTGCATCATTTGTATCTCTGTGTGTTGACAGTACAAACAAAACAACAAAACAATGCTCTATAGCACTACTAGTGGTCAAAAACTCCACAAGGTATCTTTAACTTAGATAAACAGATGAAGCTTGGGGCTGTTTGTCACCAGGTGGTAGGCCCAACTTCAGCTTATTCTCTAGTACAACTGCTCTCTGTTTACCTCACTGTGGAACTCATTGGAATCAGGTAATTACCTCACCATGGCAAATCAACCAAAAATGGTTTTACACTTCAGACTTTTCACTTCCACTTTCAGGCAGAGTGACGTCGGCACGGATGGTGGAAATGTCGGCCAAGTGGCGATTCCTCAAGTATTATATAGTCTACACATACAGACCAACCAAGATTTCATTGATACCAAAGCCATTACCGATTATCAGTCTCATTCTTTATTTTTTTTATTGTATTACAATCATATAATTATCGTATAATTATTAAAATAATCGGTGCAGCCAGACCTTTCTACAGCGCTGTGGAAATATGTCTGGCCATGAAAGACTAGTGCATGCCTAATGTTTACCGAAACACCAACGTCTGCCTTGCATAAGAGCTAACAGTATATCATACAGAAAGCTCTAACTTTTTGATGTCAATAATGTCCCTCTTTTATTAGTTGGAGAATGGTATGTATTTAAAGACATTGTTAGGATAAACTGAGAGAGAAACATCCTTAGCATGTGTCACACATTTAGCATTGGTATGCTAATCTAAAGTTACATGTTGAAATGGGGAAATCCTGTCTGTGGTTTTCTTCGCCTTTTTTTTAAAGCCTTTATTTGGACAGAGACAGACAGGAAACTGTGGAGGCAGGGTTGGAATTGAACCTAAGCCACTGTGGTGAAGACTCAATCGTAGAACACTGGGCAGATACCAGGGTAGCTACCAGAGCGCCCGAAGCCATATGTTCTAATGAGATAAATGAACTTTATCAGGCAATTTTGGGTGCACATGAGTTAGTATGACTAATTGAACGTGACTGTAGAGGATTTGGAAATAGTTTTGGCACGCTGCATTGTGGGTGCATCAGTCGTCTTTTGTTGACATAGAGCTGATGCTGCAGACGTCACTTTTAGTCACACTTTACTGTAGCTACCCCCCAACTATGAATGAATGATCCTTGCAGTACTTGTTAAAGCTGTAAGCCAAGAGAAGGCAGTACTGCAGATGAGCCTTGTACAGGCCAAGTCATCCCAATGTCAGCACAGCAGCACAGGGCAGTCAGTGTTAGCCTCTAATAGCCTAAATATGGCAGATTAGTGTGGCATGATGTTACATGACGACAAGTTCCCAAGCATTATTTCTGGACCATATGGGTAATGGATGGAGAGTGGAAAATTTGCTATATATATCCAAGATCACTCTGAACACACTGTGCTGGAGAGGAAGTGAGAGACGAAAGAAGAATTTAAGGGGGGGGGGATTAGGAGAGAGAAAGATGCAGAGAGAGAGAGAGCAGGAGGGGAAAGTCAAGTTCCCATTTCTGATTTCCCACGAAGTCGAGGTCACATGTGTTTCCCTGAAAGTGGTCAGTGGGATTTAAGCTCCTTCCCTCAATCTAAACAGCACAATGTTTAATTTGGTGTTTTCCACCATAGTGGTGTGTGTGTGTGTGTGTGTGTGTGTGTGTGTGTGTGGCAACACACACCATGCTTTAAATAGGAAGTAAGGCGCTCTATCGAGCTGATTCTACGCTTTTTTGCCCGGACTTCCTAATGACACACACCTAAACACACATATTTATATCTGGACGATTTGGTAATCACCATTAACCCGTCTCTGACCTCAGCTCTGTCTTATATAACTGCACATTAAGTAAACAATATAGCCATAAAATAACAAAATTGATAGTCTTGTTTTATTACCGTTCGTACCGTCAAAGGGCTGCATATGGTATCAGAGCCTCCTGCGCTGGCCAGATGACACACACAATGTAGTGTTTCCATGGCTTTATGCCCCTCATAGTGCTTTTATATCATATCATTTATCGCCTCAGAGCTATAAAAGACAGACTGGATATGCTGTTTTGTAGCCTCAGCTGGTGTCTGTAGGCAAGAGGGGCTATCAGGCCGTGTGAGGGAGGATCCGGCACCAGTGGATCATTAAACTGATTGCAAAGTATCTATTCCTTGCCTCATTCTTCTGCTGCTTAATCCGAAAGAGTTAACTCTGGAAGTCAAAGTGGGATAAGAAAAGTGGATAAGAAAGGGTTAAAGTCTGACAGCTGAGCGAGATACTGGTGGTCAGATACAGCCCCTCCTTCCTCCAACTCAGCACAAATGTGCTGCCTCAGCATGAGCCTGCAGAAACAAACACACACACACACCTTTACAATGTGCACACTTGCCAAAAGTCACTTGTAGCCAGAGACATTAGCACAGAGGAATAAACGAATGAATCTATTTGATATGTCGGGTGTTTAACAGCTGCAGCCGCCTCTATCTCATGCTGTATCTTTGCCTGTTTCCTGCTGTCCGTCCAGTGTATCCTCACACTGTGGTAAGAGAGACACACACAGAGACAAGGGGGAGAGAGAGCGTCTGGAAAACATTACTCAGATTCCTGCAGCAGGGGCTCTGATTATACTGGCAATGAAGAGAAAGAGAGAGAGGGGTGAGGGGGAAGGGAGGGGGGGCATCAGATGAGGTGTATGAAGTTTAATCTCTGACGCAGACACTGCTGAGACCAGGACAAAGTGTTTCTCTCAGTCACTCTGAGCATGCAGAGATGGAGATGGAAGTTATTTTCAGGCATTTTGATGTCTGCCTCAGCAAAAAAACCTGAAGGCTCTGTATTGGGTTTCATTTTAGATGAAGGGGGACCAGTAGAGGGCAGTGTGGTTTGTTTCCCAGCATTTGTTCTCCTACACTGTCCCTGCAGTACGCTCTGATAAGAGAAGGAAGTGTCACCTGCTGACTGTAGATACGTATAGTGAACTTGCTGCTATCTCAGTCCACCTTCAATGATTCTTCACAGCTTGGTGCTGCAGTGAAGAAATGAAGTTCACCAGTCACTGCTTTGTAAAGAAGCTACATGAAAGACCCTCACAGGATGTTTTGTCTGAGTGGAGGAAGCACACATTGAATGACCTTGACTGAGGCTTCATCTGAGCTATGTGAGCCTCGGAGCTGACTGGGGAAAACGGAGATGATGAGGAAGATGACAGTCCAGATATCTGGAACAAGAGAAACTAAACCCTCTCTCTCTCTCTCTCTCTCTCTCTCTCTCCCCCCTCTCCCTTGTTTCCAGTGTCACTCTACTTTTCCATCAGAATGACTGGACACAAACAGTTCTCTGTCTTTCAGGTGTGATTAAGATAACTTAGGTAGACCTAGGGACGTGTTTCTTGGCCCAAGCAATTCATTTCTTCTTGTTGGTCTCCCTCAGATGAGGTTTCTTTGCAACAAGTTACCCATGAAGGCCTGATTCACATTTGGTATTTGTTATGTCTTTAGATAGTTACAGTAGAGAGGGGATGACCAACATGAATCAAGGCTGCTGCAGTAAGGACTGTGCCTTGTCGTATGCACTTTACCAGGTGAGCTACCGGGGTACCCCAGCTTCTCTGGATTTATGGCCCTATTCTCTCAGATCAGCAGGAAGGAGTGGGTCATCCTAATGAGGCCTGTAAAACCTGGCTTTTCCTGCTGCTGCGTCGCTCTTTGATGCTGCAGCTTGTAGCCTCTTCCACCATAGATTAGAGAGCCCCGCTTTGTACAGCATCGGGAACTCTTGAGGTCTCTTTCATGTCTGAAGCCTTTTGAAAATATGTCCTTGGGTTTTATGCTTGTCCATTAACTATGTATCATAGTGTCTATCTCTTTCCTACATTGTATATTTGGACACACCTTCTCATTCAATGTTTTTGTGTTGTTCTATTTCTTTTACTCTCTACATAGATTAACACTGAAGACATCAGAACTAAGAAATGACCCACTATCGGTATGCTCTCAGTCAGCTTAGTGAGGTTGTCACCTGAAACGGTTTCCCAACAGTCCTGAAGGAGTTCCCATATATGCTGGGCACTCGTTGGCTGCTTTTCTTTCTCTCTGTGGTCCAACTCATCCTCAAACAATCTCAGTTGGGTTTAAGTCAGGTGATTGTGGTGGCCAGCTCATCTGACCCAACACTTCATCGCTCTCCTTCTTGGTAGAGGTGTGTTTTGGGTCGTTGTCCTGTTGAAAAATCAAATGTAGACCCACCCAAGCACAAACCAGATGGGGAGGCATGTCGCTAAAGAATGCTAGTAGCCATGCTGACCTTGAATTTTGGCGGAACAGGGTCACCAGTTAAGCAAACCACCTCCTCCATGCTTCAGGGTGGGAACCACACATGCAGATACCATCTGTTCACCTTCTCTGTGTTCTCTGTTTAATGGAAGGAAATACTGAACTTCAACATTTTTTCCCAAGAGTTAGATGAGAAGATTGAGATCAAATCTGCCTGTTTAATATGAATCTACATCAGGAGATGGTTAGCTTAGCATACTGGGACTGGGGAAAAAATCCATACAAAATTAGCATTGTGCTGTTCACTCCAAAAAGTCTCTGTGGCTGGTCAGGAAATGCCCTCCCCCAATAAAACCACAACCTGTCGCTTTTACACTAGATTTGCATAAATTACACAAACAAGAGAACACGGTAGGTAGTTTTTTTTTTTTTTCCACATTTCCCCTTTGGTGAGCTATTTCTCCATTTTAACAGTTCCAGCTAAGCTTAACGTAGCTTAGCGAATACCTTGGACAGGTAAAGATCTTCTCATCTAACCCTCAGCAAGGCAGACAATCAGCGGATTTCTCAAAATGTCAAACTGTTCCTTTACGCAGTGGCTCAGACCATCCCTCGTTAATGTCTGTGAATTAGTCCAGTAACTGTAGTGGAAACTTGTCTTCCTCTTTGTTCTCAGCAACATACGCCCATTGCCTGTGAGATGTCAGTTGTTATTAGTGTTAACAAGCAGATGCATTAGACTGCTGAGGCTTTGATCTGCTACAAGTGTGTGTGTGTGCATGCGCAACACTGGCTTGGAGTAATTACTGTAATGATATCGGACTAATGATGGTAAGTCCGTGTGCATGCATGCGTGCATCATTGTATACATGTATGTGTTGGGCGTGTGTGTGTGAGCTGGATGCAGCAGAGCCGTATTTACGACAGTGGGACTCTCGGCTGCCTGTCTGGTTCCTGCTTCAGCTTGTAAATGGCAGAGTGAGCAGGGAGTGAAGGGAGGAGAAGAAAGGGAGGAGGAAAGGAAAAAGGAAACTCTTCTAGCTCAAAGAGATGATTATTTATTGGCTCGTGCTGCATTTACTACTTCAGAGTTTCCCTGTTTCACACAAGCACGCTCGGATGCACACACACTCTTTACCCCTTTGGCATCGGGACACATTTTTCCTTTCTCATCCTTTTTTCTCTCCAGGGGTGGTTAGGTCCAGATGTGTGTGAGTGTGTGTGTGTGAGTGTGTGTGTGTGCATATGATAGACTTATTAGCTCTCTTGCACCCTCTCTCTTCTCTTAAGACCGGAGGGAGAGCAAGAAAAGAAGGGAAAATGAGGGGAACTTTGGTGAGTCTTTTTAGCATGAGTGCCTGTTGAACTGAGGAGAGGGCAACAAGGGGAAAAAAGCACAGAAAGAGAGAGGGAGAGAGACAGAGCGAGGGAAGGAGGGGGGTTGTGTGTCACCTAACACAGGGACTATTTCCTCAGGAGGGAGGGAGGGAGGGAGAAGAAAAGTGGGTGAATGAGTGTGGAGCAAGAGAAACAGAGTGAGGTGTGTGTGTGTTAAGCGGCAGTAAGAGGAGAAGCTATGGCAGCTGGGTTTAAGGACGGAGGGGAGAGCTTCTAAAAACAAACTCTTTGCTAAATAGCAGTCGGACGCAGCGCTGGAGGCCACATTCTTATAGCTGGACTAGGTGGGAACGAAAAAAAACCAAAACACCCCACGTCCAAATCACTCGAGAAGCCATGAAGTACAGACCATTGGTAAGAAACTCAGCCACACGGTCGCCTCGCAGGCACTCTGGGGAAATCTGGACACTTTTACACCGTTATCTTATCTCCACTTGCAGGTTTGCATTCATGAGTGTGAAAGGTAAGGAGTTGTGTGTCAGGCTAATGAAGTTGGGGGGTGGGGGTGGGGGAATGGAGTTTATTACAGTAGAAGCTGCTTTATTTGTAACGGGACCAGTCGAACTGTGTAACAACCTTGACGGGCCGCTCTTGAACTTCAAGGACAGACACAGGTGGGACTGGCGTTCACCTGCGCACGTCTTTCTCGTGCTCACCTCAAACTGTTTTTAATCTCTCCTTCTTGATCCTAGCATCCCTCCTCACCTCGACTCTGTATTTGTCGTGTTGATGTCAGAGCTATTTAAACTGGAATCTATTTGATATCTGAGAAGGTGTGCCCTCATTGCCGTCTCTCTGTGTTTGTGTGTGTGTGTGTGTTTGCACCATCCCAGGGCGAGGCGATCACATGGTGGTGTTGTGTGGCCAGGCAGCATTCTTTGGCATTCATTGAGATTAAGAGTGATGAAAAAAAAAAAAGTGTGTGTATCGGCCTTAAATCAGGCTCATCCTCTCTCACTGTTAATAGAATATGTTGAACTCCCAGTGAAACCTGTAAAGAACTATTTACACTCACATTCTGGCTCATGAATATGCATCCATAAGGATTTGATCAGTCTTTACGATCCTACGGCAGTGTGTGCGTGGAGGTCTGACAGATTTCATCAGGATAGTACAATGCACTGAGAGATTCCTGACACAGTTGTCATTGCTGCCTGCAGGGCATCTGTCTTTTGCTCAATCAGTAGTTTATGTTGGGCTCGCCTCACTCTTCTTCAGGCTATCCGCTCCACTCACTTTCTAGACTGCATCAAGTCTTAAGTTACGATGAAGTTTGACAAGTGAAAGGCTCATGAATGGATCTCTAATTAGTTTTATTGCACCTGGAATTAAAACTAATGACTTGAAAACCTCAGAGCTGTTTATCCATGGAGTATCGTTGGGGTCAGGTGAGTTAGCGTTACTGAATTCTTGCGCCTGATTATACTGACAACTTAAATGTCTCATAAAAATGATTTGAAGGTTAAAAGCAAAGGTAGTTACCCAACTTTAATTAACCTTGCAGCCGAGTTAATGCTTCCTAAAGTTTCAGTGTTTAGCAGCCTGTTGTGAAATCTTCTAAGGCTGAGTGAAACCAAGGTGAAACTCAGCTGCCTGTCCAGTACAGATGAATGAAATCTCTCTCATTTTTCTATTTGTAGCATTTTTGTGTGTCTGAACTGATTTAAGAGGTTTTGTTTCAGTATTTTTAGGTCATATTTTGGATTTTGCAGCAAGTTGATTTTGACACCATATAGCAACATTTCAGTCCTACACAACTCCAATTTGTCACCTTTTGTTTTTATAAATGGTCGTAATCATCGATGCAAAACAATAGTCTTCGGAAAAATGGCATACTTATGTGAATCCACAGTAGGGAACTTACCTGTTCACTTGCTCCCTGCCCCCCTCCAGGGAGCTCAAAGTTCAGGGTAAGCTACAGAATGGCACATTTGCTGGTTGTAGTGACTTGCTCAAGATCATTTAACCATGAAAAGTGACCAAACACGAGTACTCCGTGCTATTGGTCGTCTTTGTTTTGGCCCACATCATGTCATCAGACAGGCTGGTTCTTTTCTACAGCCTGCAGGAGACTCGGCTAGCTCGTCCCACCTGTCTGACTGCTCTGCAGTCTCGCTCACCGAGACGTCTGGAGGGCCGGTTCCAGGGTAACCGTAATCAAAATGTACAGGTGTGGAATGGGAAGTACTTGAGTGTTGATCATTTTGATTTCACCTACAACACACACAAGTAGCAAGTTGTAGCTCTATACCTCTACTTTGTTAGATATATTTCAGTGTGTGTGTGTTTCATCGTCTTCAGATGGAAGTTAGACTTTGACCAATGTCACCCTTGTCGGGATGTGTTTGGCCACTTCCTTGTTCGGTAAAGCCTGTGGTTGTGGTAATTTTTAACCCATCAAAACCAACAGGGCACCTTCAGCTCTCATTGCTTCTGATGTCACACTTGGCATCATCACAGCCTCACAACATTTTCACAAGGATGACATTCACGTCTCCAAAATGAATCTAGACGTTCTTCACTTCATTCCCCGTCCTCTCTACCAGATAGTGCAGAACAGATGAGAGAGGAGGAGAAATGAGTACCAGACTGATCTGATTCATAGTGGAAAAATGTAGAAAAAAGGGGCAAATCATTGTGTGAGTCGATAACCATTCCATCACAACCTCGCTCATTTGGTTGTCATTATCCATTCTCACAAATCCTGTGAAACAGAAGTCAGAAGAGCTTTGAATGCAACACTCCTCTATTCTCGTTTTTGCATATTTAACCTGGATATTTTACATCCACAAATATTTAACTCAGTTGGTTTAAGCGCTCTGGGGACAGATTTGTTTATTAGCTCTTTGAATCTCATGCAGTTTGGAGAGAGGCATACTAAATGCAGGCCTGTTACATGAAGCTGTGTGTCAAACAAAGTGGAAAATAATCTGATTTTTTTTTTTTGAATGTGAAATACTTTTACAAACTCTGATTAATGAAATGGAGTTGAGTGACACACCTGCAGGATCCAGAGCCATCTTTTTAATTATGGTTGCCATGGTAACACACTAAAATGAATGTTTTGTTTTTTTTACACTTGAAGTTCTCTAAAGCTAATGGACAAGATTGGTACTCATTATTGATATTGACCAATATATAGTAAGTGCTCAGTGTATCTGTAATAATAAAGTAGTCCTGGTGCAACATAAAACAGGAAACACTTTGTCTTTTTTGCAGTCTTAGATGGTTGTTATGTTTTAAATTTCTCGTCATTATCCGTCCGTGTTTCCATCATGAGCACTGTATGGCGCACTGCAAGCAGCAGGTTAGATGAGGTTTACATAAACAGTGTGACATCTGAGCTCCGTGCGCACACCCGAGGCGATGTAAAGGTCACGCTGCTATTGTTCACAAGCTGGCTGGATGATCAAATCCCTCTGCTTTCTCCCCCTTTCTCTGCTTCTCTTAGATGTGGTCGCTTCAATCTGTCATTTGAAAGAGAGCCGAGGCACTGAAGGGAGGAGAAAGCACAGGGACAGGGAACATCAAATGTGAAGAATTAGTACAACAAAACAAAACAAAACAAAAAAACAGATTTACCATACAGACATTGAAATAGTTGGCAAAAATAGTAGGCGGTAGTTAAATACATAGTACTTTGGATAACAAACATACTAACATACTTACCTCATCTGGGTATCAAACCTTCATACTTTTAATAGGTGTGTATCTGAGTAAGTAGTATCACAACTGTCAAGCACCTAAAGCTGGTATTAAATACTTGTCTTATTTACTTTAAGTAAGTAATCAAGTCATTATTTTGCCATTTATAATGACTTTGTAGCTAAAACTAAGGTTATATTCCTCAAAATTAGTTATATAAAGAATCTTTTATCTATATCAAAACTCAAAACTGTACTACTTTGAACTAAATACCAACATCTGCATGCTTACATGATTACAACGACAATGCCAGCATGACAAAGTTAGCAGATGTAATGTTGACCATGTTTACAAGTTTAGCATGTTAGCATGCTAACATGTGTTAATTAGCACTAAACTTGTGTCTGAAGCAGCTGGACTCACAAGATCACCAAATCACTCGAGAATCCATCTTGCCAGACTTCAAGCTATGTGCTAACTGAAGATTATTTCTTGATTGAAAGAAGAGCAAAAAACGACACCGGAGGAGTTTCTTGATTGAAAAGATCTCATTGATCTGATTGGTTGACATTAACCCATGATTGCCAGTGATAGATGGTTCATCCAATCACCTGCCAGGTAACAATCCACCTGCTGCAGTCAGGTAAATCAGGGGAGCTGATGAAGGGATGAGAGAGGGGGGAGATGGGGCAGTGTGGTAGAGTATTGTCGTCAACGATCGGCCGATCACCCTTCTTAACTTCTAAAGGGAACAATGTGCTGCAGTTTACATATTTATTGGTACCTGCCCTCAGAGACTCTGAATCAAATGTTACTATAGGTAGAGGTCTTAGCAGAGAGTTGTACCTCCTCAGGTCTCCTCCTGCTAACCTGGCTCCAAGCTGCCTTGTTTGCTGCACAGCATTTGGAAAACATGACGACATGTCGGAACCGGGTAGACACGTACTTGGCGTGTTCCTGAGACCGGGTGGAGGTCTGGTTTGCGGGACTACAAGCAGGAAAGCCAAACAGTGAGAGTGCCACTGGGAAACAATGAAGTAATGGAGAGAGAAGGCGAGAGACCGAAACAAGGAGGGAAAGTGAATGAGAGATGGAATGTATAGAGGAGGAAGAGGAGGGGAGAGGTGAGGAAATAAAGCTCTGCTTTCTTTCCTTCCAGGAGCCATAATATTTGGAGGGTTTTGTAATAAACCATGACATCTCAATGTACATGTATGTCAGGTTTGACACTCCTAACAGTGATTTAACCTGTTCCCAGATGATGAATTCCTTTTTTTTTAACCTTTGGTCTAAACACCCGCTGTCTTGTAATGCTTTCCCAGAAAAACTCTCCCCTACACAGGAAGTCAGATGTTTCATATGTGTGCAGCTGCAGCAACAGCAGCGTGTTTGATTAAAGAAAAAGAAGTGGTTAGTTAGCATGAGCGGAGATAAGTACGGAACGTTTTCATCACCAGAAAATCCACAAAGAGTTCAAAATACACTGTTGATTGACAGGTGAGAAATGCATGGACTGATAACAAAGAGGGTCTTACACACACACACACACACACACACACACACACGATAGAAATCAGGTCACATGTAATTATGAGGACGTTTTGAGAAAAGGCGGGAGGAGGATTTGCATCATGATAACTGCTTCTACACTGCTCGACTTATGAGGACACGTTAAATGTCCTCACAATTACGGCACGTCCTCATAAAGTTGGTGTTTATTCCGTCGAAATGTCCTCATATACAGGTGAAACCAGCACACACACACACACACACACACACACACACACACACACACACAGCTGCAGTTTCTTTGCTTTCTGTAGAAATGTGTGAAACAATGGGTGACCAGAGATCATAGCGTCCAGGGGTAAGAGAAACAAGGATGTAGGATGTGGGACATATGAACTCACTCATACTTGAAATATTATTAGTACTTGTATCAGTACCTCACTAACACAAATACATTTCTCAGCTGTTTGCTGACCCTGGTTGATTTTGTAACAGTAAGTTCAGTTTAATAGAACAGCAAACGGTTGTTGAGGAGCTACTTTTTCAGAAACAAAAGAACAGCTGGTGTATCTGTTTACAGTGCAGCCAAACAAACTGACATTGTTTTAATAAGGAAGTCAAAAAACATTCAAACTGGATTACATGCATGTGAATCCTGTGAGTCCAACACAGGAATGGCGGACTCTGCCACTCACAATGAAATCTACCATAAAGAGAGGTAATTACTGAATGTAAACACAGTTCAGAGCTATTGCTGAAAGTCAGAAATGGAGTTTGATTTCATGAAAACCTCAAGGATTGTAACTTTAACCGTAAATGCAACCATGAAGCTTTGGGTGTAAACCACACCTACCACTTTTGTCAGTGTGTCAGCTTCCTTTCCTCATCATCTGCCACTCGTCTTCGTGTGGTTTGCCTCGAAGCGCATTTAGTCTAAGGCGGAGGCGTCTGCAGAGCCTCCACAGGTGCTAAAGAAGCTGACTGTAGCCGATGTGTGATTAAAAAGCAACGTTAATGTTCACTCCATTTTCTGTTTATAGTCACTTTAATCTGGGAGTTGTGTATTGCAGGGCCTTGTAAAAATGTCCACACGTTGGATGCGTGCCATTGTTGTGTCCTTGCGAGGACGCACATGCTCACACATAGGCTGGATTAAGACGTAAAAGAGGGTCTCTGGTGAAAGCTTGAGTCATCATCAGATCATAAAGATTAGAGGTGAGTCAGCTCTAACAGCCTCCCTCTTACCCTCACTGAAAGGCTGTAAAGCTGAAGCACAGGGGTGGTTCAGTTAATTAAAGAGCATAAACATAACAGCCAGTGCTAGCTAATGTTATTAGGTTTATAGGGACCTGCTGTGGTGTCACTTCTGTTTTCCTGAACTTGTATTTTGGTCTATGTCTGGAAGACCACACCGGTGTCCCATGGCTTCTTCCACCACCCTCCTGTGTATGATGCACCATGGGACACTGTGATTCTTCCTTTGAAATCCAGGATCAAACATATTCATGCATACTTGTGTGAAATCCGATCAAGATGTTGTGCACGTGGGTGTCTGTTCTGCAGTGAGAAGTGATTTACTGGACTCGGTGTTGTGTTGTTGGGTGCACCGCTGTGAGGAATTTCAGGGAGTATTGTTAACTTTCCAGTACAGTTAAAATGGAGTGATGGTGCAGGACTGGAGTCATAACCCGACATCTATCACCTCCTCTCTTTTTCTTTTTTTCTCTCTCTATCCTCTGTATTTTTCCCTGCTGTCTTACCCAGAGCTAATTAATAAGTTCTCTCCTCCCTCAAGCTTTCTCTTCTTTCTTTTTCTCTCTCTCTCTTCTTCTTCTTTTCCTGAGGGATGAAGACTACTGTACCGCTTAACACAACAACAACACCTGCTGTACTTTGCATGTGCGTGTTGACTGTCCCTGTCCCTGCGCTGGCTGTCCCTGCCTCTACCCTCCAGCACGAGTCGATGTGGTTTTTCAGTTCTGTCCGGCTCGGTACATGTTAAACATGGATGTCGGCGACATTCGCAATCTTATGCGCAAAACTCAAGCCTCTATCTTAGAAAACGGCTTCTTGGGCAAACATATCGACGGTCTTAAAGATGTAAGTGTCGCACTTTAATTTCACTTGTGATTCTAAATTTGTGCTGTATACTTTTATATCTGTGTGCAGCCTGGGTGGGGCTGTGTGAGCTGTGGTTGAAGTGTTTCTCCAACACGTTTGGGCTTGGCTTCATTTCAGCTTTTAGAGATGGTTAGATCAATTAGGGCCTGCATTAAATAAGAAGATATCAAATCGTCTCCACTTGGTTTTATGATGTGTCTTATGTGAGGTCTGTGAATGGTTTTACACTGAGGTTAAAAGCTGTGGCGGGGGCTAAGGACTTTCTCTAAGTCCTGAAAGATGCGATGAGAGCTTACGGGACTTAATGAACCTTTTGAAGACTCACTTGCTCGTAAAGACAATTATATCTCAACAAAGAAATGATGAAATGATGTTACTGATCTTGTAAAACACTTTTGGATTGAAGCTGATGATGGATTATAATTTGTGCTCACATCAAATGTTTCATTTTATGCCAAAAAGACTCCATGTATCCCTGTATGTATCTTTTCCAGAGCTTTTAACAGTATCTCCAGGCCGTCTTCCTCACTGATAAATACCCTGAGATGTGACACAAATATGGATACATTTGCAATAAGCTAATATTAGCAGATATATGGACTCAGGCGGTTTCTTAGTCATGCTCTAGACCGCTGGTTCTCAAACTGCGGTGCAAGTACCGCTGGTTGTACGCAAGCTTCCTTGAGTGGTACGTGGAGGAATCTCTGAAATATATCATTTAAGTTAAATAAATTCTTTTAGAAACAAAAAACTACTTGATATCACAGGAATGTAAATGAAAGTAAGTTTTGCATTTCCTGTAATATATTGTATCAGTATCATCCTCCTGCTCCGTAGGGACATTCATGTACGCAGCGCAAAGCGTCCATGATTCATGACACATCCACAATCACTTATGAGCTAAACTGTGACAGGGGGATAAAAGTGGAGGTTAATATTAATTGCAGGCAGTATTAGGAAGAGAAATGCGGATCAGGAGTACCTCGTTTCCACCCAAATATCTCTGGTTCTGGGGCTGGTTCCATTCAGGATTCATTCAGCAATAAATAGTCTTATTAAGAGTAAACCTGTCTGTAGCTGAACAGAGTCGGCCTACGCTGCTGTATTTTAACATCTCTTATACCGGTGGTACTTGGAGAGAAACACTCCTAGACAACAGGAAGTGTCTCATGATTAATGTTTAACAATAAGAAAAAGATTCATTACAAACATTATTTAACATTTACTCTGAAGTCACAGTTTAGTGAGGAGCTGTTGGTGCCGGCCTCCTGCATTCCACACTCAGCTGATACTTGTACTGAAACTGAACTTGCTCTTTAGTGTCGGATGTTGTTGCCGTGTTGCACACCACTTCCACTGCTTTTACTCTCATTTATTTACAAGCAGTAGTTGGTGCAGCACTGATTTATGATTTTAATTGTTACTTTCTGTTCTTCCTTACTCTAATAAAGATGGATTATGTGTGTGTGGTGTTCTCCAGCCCCTCCCTTCTCCACTTTGTCCTCGCGTGGACCAAGCAGAGTCTGATTGATGAAGTGTTGCAGTACATAGGTTATGTCGATACATTCAGTCACTAACCGCACCCTCCCTTCCTGCTTGTCCTCCTTCTAGGTGGTGGCCAGTGACGGGGTGCGGGCTATGATGGAGTCGGCCCTGACAGCCAGAGACCGGGTGGGCGTGCAGGACTTTGTCCTGCTGGAGAACTTCACCAGCGAGGCGGCCTTCATAGAAAACCTGCGCAAACGCTTCAAAGAGAACCTCATCTATGTGAGTGGGCGGTGTAGTGGGGAGGGTGGAGTTTAACAGCATGTGAATGTATTAGAGATAAACCAATTCGCAACTTTGGAGGTCAATATTGATTTTTTTTTTCTGTTTATTAGGAGTTAAAAACCTGACAGAACAACCTTTAAGTCTCTCCTTAAACCAGTTTAACCTTGACCTCTAGTTAATTAGCATTCTTCTGTATTTTCACTCCAAGAAGAAGTGTTATGTGTCACTTGGAAGAAATCTGTGGATGATGCAGACAGCTGTTTGGTCTGGTCTTGGCTGTCTCTTAAACTGATAATGTAGTAGTGACTGTATGTTCCCTCTCCATCAGACATACATAGGTTCAGTGCTGGTGTCAGTTAACCCCTACAAAGACTTGGAGATCTACACCAAGAACCACATGGAGCGATACCGTGGAGTCAACTTCTACGAGGTCTCACCACACATGTAAGTGCACGACCTCTGCACACTTCTCATTGTGCGGCTCAGCTGTACATTCACTTTACACTTTCACTGTGTGACTCTCGCTTACAGTCCTGCTTAAAAGTTCTGAAAGTCGCAGCAACAAATGTAGAAAAGTCAGTTCCAGTAGATAATAAACATTCAATCGTTAAAGCTGTCCATCATGTTCCTGCCATTAGGTGATCTCATACAGAATCCATTCATTTGTCTGCTGTGATTGCAGCATTATATCTTTGAGCGAAAGATGGAAGAAACTCTAAAAGAGCCACTCTGTTGCTTTTCACCCAAGGATGACTTACCACACGTTGCACCTGGGTTCTTAACGTTGTCACAGTGTTTGTATGTTTAAAGTGCATAGGAATATTTGCCCTAAGAGCCACAACCACGCTACGTAATGCCCTCATGCTCTTTTTCTCTAGCAGTCGCACACTTTGCAAGACGTCATGGCATGAGGCATGAGTGTTTGTTTGAAACGTTGCCACAGGAATGGTCAGGGGATTCCTTGTTAAATCCTCCCAGACTCCATGTGCCACCTACAAAACAATCAAGTGCATTATGGAGACTTGAAGTGGCGTCATTGAAACATTTCAGAACCTCTCACTAGCTCCCCCCCCCCCCCCCTCTCTCTACCTCTTCACTTGAGTAGGGCCGAATGTTTTCTTTCTAGCAAGTAGAGGTGGAGGTTTAGAGAGGGAAAACTGCAGGGACATGTGGATAGAAAAGTAAGCAAACAAGTGGTCACATATAATCACACCTAACCCTAACCCTGAGAGCTTGAATTCTCCTGGCCTTATTTTTGCAGCGTCTGGTGTAGAATCTTTTAGACAGGTAAAGCACCACCTGATGTACATTCAGCTGAATCACTCTTTGCAGAGGCTTGTGGTCTTGTTTGGTGCTGTTTCCATACCAGACAGTGATATCCCACATCAGGATGCAGGAGTAGAAATTCCTCAATATCTGAGGGAATACCTGGAATTTCCTCAGCCAGTACTGATATCAAGGAAGGGTGTAGTTCCTCCCCTGCTATCCCAAAGTCCACTATCATCTCCTTAGTCTTTTGACGTGCAAGAGGTTCTTGTTGTCATGACACCAGTGAGTCGAGGCCCTCTACCTCCCTCCCTCCCACCACACTAGGAATATATGTGCTGTCAGAAATGTGTCCAAAAGGCTGAAACAACAAAGCAGCGCTGATAGCAGCAGTGAGGCTGACAAATGATACCGTAACTAAAACAGGCTGTGTTCCACTCTGGACTTGAACATGATTCATACTGCTGGTCCACTGTCTTTCCATGTTCACACACTATGAGATGCTATCATGTGTTACGTTCAGACATGACAAGTTTTCCAAGAGATTCTAAGAGTTGTTTTTTTTTTTAATAACAAATAAGACATTGTGACTACAACTCATTTTGGATTAAAACTGCCAATGGAAAATAATTCTGCTAATATTTAAAGCTGCTCTAATGAATATTTTTACATTAACGATGGATGAAACGACTGTATAATGGGAAAAGGGTCACTTGCAGTGAGGAACCTACAGAATTATGACCCGGCTCTGCAGATCTCCTCAGTCCTACAGAGCTTTTAATTATTTTCCAGCTTTGTTTTGATTTTACAGCCTGCAACTTTACTCTTAGTCCCCGCTCCCAGCAGTGTATTTCAGCGAAAAACTCTGCCTGCCCAGCATCAAACAGTAGACAACGTGGAGCATTTAGCAGCTAAACAGCCAAATATTTTTCTCAGAAGGTGGTGGAGACCAAAAAGTGAGCTAAAAGAGAGCAAACTGGACATATTAGTATAACTACTACATAAGTAGCCAGAACAGAATCCAACAAGTGTCTGGTGAATGTTTAAACGACCAACTGTTTTGCCATTTCAAGGTTTTAAGGTGATGATATGTCAGTTTTGTGTTTACTGCTTCTTTCAGTTGCAGATTTAATAAATATTTAATGTGTGTACTTTTTCTTCTTCTTGCTTGTCTGTTTCAACTAATAGGAGTTTAACTTTTGTACCTGTAATTACGGTTTAAAGCTACCAATGGAAAATACTTTTACCAATATTAAATATCTCAAAATTTGACAGTTTTTATAGTGACCAGTATTTGGAAACTGGAAACCACAGCACACCAAGATAATTTTATATCCATACTTTAGTTCAACTTAAAGGTGCCATGAGGAGTTTTCCTGTAAACAATGTTTCTGTTTATCTATGTATACATCTATGTATACATCTATGTAGACGTGAAGAGTTTGGAACCTGTATTGTTTACATCTATGTTTGCTGGCTAGCCATTTATTTTTCTTCTTGGTCTTCTCTGCTGGTGGATTGCTGTGTTTCTCTTTATGGTGACCGAATGGTTACCATTTGTCTGTATTTCTTCTAAACACCCTGCTGATCATTTTCCTGATCATCCTCCAGCTACGCAGTGGCAGACAACTCGTACCGTTCCTTGAGGACGGAAAGGAAGGACCAGTGCATCCTTATCTCCGGGGAGAGCGGCGCCGGGAAGACGGAGGCGTCCAAGAAGATCCTGCAGTACTACGCCTTCACCTGTCCAGCCAGCGATCAGGTGCAGACCGTCAAAGACCGCCTGCTGCAGTCCAACCCTGTGCTGGAGGTGAGATACCACGGCAGAGAGCGAGCTCTCGCCATACTGGATTTGTTCTACAACTGAAGTGCTGAGCTGCAAAAATGGGCATGCATCCCAAAAAGGAAGGCTGATGACAT
The DNA here is from genome assembly GCA_946959425.1 of Argyrosomus regius. Classification (NCBI taxonomy): domain Eukaryota; kingdom Metazoa; phylum Chordata; class Actinopteri; family Sciaenidae; genus Argyrosomus; species Argyrosomus regius. Next base: position 25,196,321 of record OX336889.1, on the reverse strand, counting down.
GTTGATTAATGTGGACTGATAGATACTGTACACTATATTGCTTTTGTTGATAATTTTTATACAAATAAGACATCAAGCTGCAGCAGAGTTTCAAAATAAGAGCTGATAATGTGTTTGCCAAGCCTAATATTTGAAGGCCAAAATAAGCATTAGACGTTACACCATCATGAATAATGTTTTATTATGTTTTACTTCTTACAGCAGAGATCTTTCATCCTAATGTTGTTATTCAATATATAGCAGCACAGCCAGCAGCCGCTCAATAGTCTGTCTGATGAAGAAGCTCTGTTTTGCTTTGACTCTAATCGCCATGCATCAGGATAAATGTACAGTGGCCCGCAGGGTTCAAAGACAAGAGCAATCCCATTAATAACCTGTGTTATGGATTCACCTGCCCAATATGAATTCCATTAGCATCTTTGACTCAAGTCAGTATTGTTCACCTCCACTGTGAGAGTTCATCTGATCTTCCTGGATCTTATTGGAACACTAAAACAATGAATTTATGCATGAATCTGGTCACTGTGGCTCACTGTCATCTACATGTAAATATATTCCACCTTCATATTGCTATGTGCTTTCAAAAACCTGCGGTGGCTGAACAAACTTGGCATGCAAACGTTTGGATACACACATAGGATGATTTGAGCATCGTGAGTGTTTGTTGTCCGCACATATTCATGAAATTTTTAGCGAAATATGTGTAAAGACTAAAGTTTCTTTGTGGTTTTGGATGATGAAGGCAGCAGAGAGGTGCTAGAGTTTACGGAAGCGCTTGTTTTGATGTCTGGCATGTCTCTGCCAGATGTTTTCCAGATGTGTATAAGTGTGCGAGCGCACAATACGCCCTGTAATCTGTGCTACTGTCCCAGACAAACACTGCAGGGATTCTAATGCCTGTGGTTTTCTCTTTGTCTCACCTCCTTATCTGCCGTCCTGTCTTCATCACACGTTCCTCTGTTGTCTCTCTACCTCCTAATCCGTCAATCATCGCTCCTCTGCTTTCTTTATCCCGCTCTGTCCTCTCTCCAGGCCTTTGGTAATGCCAAGACGTTGCGTAACGACAACTCGAGCCGCTTTGGAAAGTACATGGACATTCAGTTTGACTTCAAGGTGAGCGGGACGGTCTGATTTACTCTGGCACCTCCTTTGTGCCAGAGTAAACAACAAGTCTTTATTAAGAGTCATATTGAAAATCAAACAATAAAATCCAGCCTGTGTTGTTTGCATGGTAATATTAACAGTGTAAATATACTTTGTGTACGCTCACAACTCTGTATCATCCCTCCTGTCTGTGGGTATCAAACTATGCTCTGGGTTCCAAAACCACCTGCATGTTATATCAACCCTACATTAAACCTCAGTACCCCAGCCTTACCCTCTCTTCCTCCCCCCTCCCTCCCTGGACTTTATCCCGTTGGCAGGGCGCCCCCGTGGGAGGCCACATCATCAACTACCTGCTGGAGAAGTCCCGCGTGGTCCACCAGAACCACGGGGAGAGGAACTTCCACATTTTCTATCAGCTGATCGAGGGAGGCGAGGAGGACCTGCTGAGACGCCTGGGCCTGGAGAGGAACCCTCAGCAGTACCAGTACCTGGTCAAAGTAAGGATCTAGTAGTAAAAAGCCCCATTCATTCCCACTCTTCCAACTGGCCTCTTCTCCATAGCAACAGCAGCCGAGGCTTATGGGTATTGTTGTTTTTAGACCCTGGTCCCCATGCCAACATTACAGACAAAGCAATATTTATAGAAATAAAGCTGAAATAATTAAAAGTCTGTTCAGTAACATTGAGGTAAAATTGAACTGTACTGTTTTGACACGACTGGAACTTCTCATGTTCTCTCCGGGTACACCGGCTTCCTCCCACAGTCCAAAGACATGCACTTAACAGGTTCATTGGTGACTCTAAATTACCTCTAGGTGTGAATGTGAGTGTGAATGTCTCTGTGTGCCCTGCTATGAGCTGGAGACTTGCCCATGGCGTACCTCGCCTCTTGCCCATTGTCAGCTGGCATCAGCTCCAGATCCCTGCACCCCTGACCCTGATGATCTTAACATCTAAGTGAAGAAGTGTATCCCCATTATCAATATTTGCATTTGTTTTAATCAGACTGTACTGTGTTTCTGTGTTCAGCAAGCAGCCGTAGTTTAGGTTTCTTGTCTTTTCCGGTCTCCAGTTTAAGTTTTGATTTCCTCCATAAAGCTGTGTTATCTTAATTGCACAGGGAGGAGCTGCTCTCACTATCTTGTAAATGCCATGTTAGGAATGTGGTCTATTATAGATGTATGTATAAATCTTATCTTCCCGCTCATGAGTAAACCTTCTGCAACAATGCCAATTCATAGTTCAGTCTCAATGAAGTCCTTCAGCCGCTCCTCGCCGCCTGGAGGGAAACCTGTAGATGAATATAAACCTTTAATACTGCAGGGAAGTGGCAGTAGGTCTTTCTCTAACTCTCCCTCCATCCTGTCATAAGTCATTATTATGTCGGTATCGTGTGTGTGTGTGTGTGTGTGTGTGTGTGTGTGTGTCCGTGTCGCAGTGGGAGTTCTGGTTAATAGGCTCTCAGTCAGGGACTCTCAGTGCAGTGAGAGGAGCTCTCCTCAGGGGACAAATCTGCCTTAAGGCACTCGCTGAACCCTCACCTCAGTGCACGCACACACACACACACACACACACACACCAACAGCAGCTGTGCAAAAACACCTCATACATGTGTTTGTGCAAGCGGGTGTTTACATCACATATAAATAGGTGTTTACTTGCCATGTAAACACTTATTTACACATCAGACATTGTCTGGATTCTGCTGAGAACTTCACCAAGAAACGAAACAGTGAAGTAGATGATAAATACACAGAGTGTGTTCACGGTGACGGAGAGGTGTTTGTGTGTGTGTGTTTTCCACAGGGGAACTGTCCCAAAGTGAGCTCCATCAACGATCGCAGCGATTGGAAGGTGGTGAGGAAAGCCTTGACTGTGATTGGCTTCAACGAGGACGAGGTGGAGGTAAGGTCCAAGTCCAAGCTGTGCAAATCACGACTGACGTGTTTGTTTTCTCACCCAAAGCATTATGGGAGGTGTAAACTAGCAAGTGGACAGACTCTTTCTACATCTCTGAAGGCTGTTTGAAGCCTTTAAATGTTGAGAATATGTTACATTTTTACATCTTTGACAGATGAAAACAGTTCTGGAGTGTGAATAGTAAAGTACTCCATGTGCCTGAGGGGGCTGAGGCTGTTTCTGTTTTAGACCGTGTGTGTTACACGCTATTGGTGCTCAGTGTGGGAGTCTTACATGGTCTTGAGTCTGGGCTTACTGACAGTTCTTAGATCTCACACTTCTTCTACTGTGAAGGGTAGGTGTGAGTGTGTGCAGCTCTAGTCATACTCGGTGAGCTACATCTCTATCCTGTTAACCTCATTTTAATCACAGCCACCCTCACCCACCCAGTCTCGTAAATATATCCTCGGCAGCGTCTTCAGATCTTTATAATCTTATCGCGCCGCAGCCTCTCATCTCTTCACCTTTGTTCTCTCCCTCCTCCTGAATGTCCTCCTTTGTCTCCACTCTCCACCTTTCATATTCTTCTTTCTTGTTTCTGCGTAGGAGCTGTTGAACATAATCGCCAGCGTGCTCCACCTGGGGAACGTGCAGTACGGCGGGGAAGAAGGCAACGCCTGCATCACTTCTGACACACAGATAAAGTACCTGGCCAGGGTAAGACGTCACACCAAGCAGGTTCATAAAGACTCCTAACATGCCCGGGGAGGCCTCGGCCTGTATTTATCAAGCATCTGAAGTCCTCTTAGGAATAGCACTCAGAGTTATTTATGTCGCTTCCTATCCTCGGCGACTACTTTTAGAAGAGAGTGCAGCATTACTGTTTTATGACACTCTCAGACGCAAAGTAGAAATTATGACGAGCTGCAGTCGGTGTAAACGATGATGAAATAGGAAACACAGAAAACAGCATAAAAGACAAATAAATAAGTCAGTAGTACTCAAACCACAGCTCAAGTACCCCTCCATCAACACCACCTGTCACATTCTAAATGTGGGCCTTTAAACTGCTGCTAAACTGGACCATATTTAACACTGCAGACTGTATGAAAGTGGATTTTATTACAATATTTGATTTACAATTTAGTCCAGTTAGCATTCATACCACTACTACTTAGAAGGACAGTTTTACATATATATTCTAACCATTCATCAGCTTTTATCAATCTGTTTCAGACATTTATCTGACTTTTAGCTAACAACTTTAACTGATCATCAATTACTTTTAGATATCTGTTTCATCAATGCATGGGTCACTTTCAGCTAAATATTTCCATGTTTTATCCATCACTACTTTAACTCAGTCCTATCTACATTTACATGTAGTCATTAAGCTGACGCTTTTATCCAAAGCGACTTACAAAACAGGGAAACTGTCAAGGTACAGTGTGACAGGGCAGCATTAAGTGCTGTGACAGTTGTAGAGGGGGATAGATTTATCATGTGCAGTTGTTGGTAGTGTTGGAGAGGAGGTACTCTCTGAAGAGCTGGAGGTCTTCAGGAGGTTTTTGAAGGTAGAGAGGGACGCCCCTGATCTGGTAGGAACTGGTAGGACATTCCACCAACGGGGAAGTCTGGCTTGCCCTGAGCGTACAGGTGGCAGAGCCAGGCTTCGTTCATTGGTGCTACCAGCACCAGCGTCTTTATCTTGTAATACCAGTGTTGCACACGTAACAGTGAGGTTTTGTGGTCAAATCAAAGTCTTATTCTGCTCTCATTAAGAAGCTTTAGGTTGTACACAATATCTGAGGCTCTGTAAGAGTAACGTTTGGGCTGCAGAAGTGTTCTCTGCATTCAAAGTCATAAAAATGACAAATACAGACTTAGACTTGAAGCCCCCACCCCCCTCCCTGTGTCTTCATGCTGCAATTTTCCAATTATACTTCATCAGACATAATCAACAGATACCATACGCAGGATGTCACTGCTGCTGAGTGGCATGACGTCTGTCTGTTCTGGAGATTGTTTGTTCATCAGCGGCGAGGCTGCGAGCCGTGCTAATGTTGTTGTGCTTTTCCAGTTGTTAGGAGTGAATGGGGCAGTGCTGACAGAGGCACTCACACACAAGAAGATAATTGCCAAGGGAGAGGAGGTAGGTCTGGACACACACTCTCATTGTAGCACAAGTGTGCGATAATCATTTGTATACAGAGCTTTCCTGTCTGTGTAATGTCTGCTCTGGTCCACAGTAATTATGTCGTAAGTCGTTTCACTGTCCCTGCTGAACTCTGTGTAACTCTCTTATTGTCTGTCCGTCTGTCCGTCTGTCTGTCTGTCTGTCTGTCTGTCTGTCTGTCTGTCTGTCTGTCTGTCTGTCTGTATCTTCATCTTCATCTTCATCTTCATTAGCTGATGAGCCCGCTGAACCTGGAGCAAGCATCATCAGCTCGGGATGCTTTGTCCAAGGCGGTGTATGGACGCACCTTCACCTGGCTGGTTAACAAGATCAACGCTTCACTGGCATATACGGTACACACACACACACACACACACACACACACACACACACACACACCTTGGCATGACTGCTCAGCTGTCAAATTAGTACTAGAGGATGTCAATTTTTTTTTCTGACCTCAAACCTTTGAGCTGACATCATTTCTCATCATAGCACACTGTAGTGCAGAGCTTGTTGATCCATCTGTTACAGCACAGCTCCACCTTGTGGACATTCATAAGCTCACAAGGTGATTGTAACTCAATATGATATAATATGATATCAATGATATCTTATTCTCACTTAGTGTTTCATGACTGTGTCAGTTATTTTATACCAGGGTCACCGTGTACTAACATTATTCTCAATATAAGTTTGTTTTTTAATACAGCTGTTGAAAATCAGTCGATGTGTGAAACCTGGAGTGAAATACAGACTCCAAACATCGAGACATTGTAATAAGTTTTCTTCTGTTTCTCTGACAGGATGACACATTCAAGAACTACTCTGTCATCGGCCTGCTGGACATCTATGGTTTTGAAGTCTTCCAGAACAACAGGTAGAGTACGAGAGTTTGTTTGTGCTGAATTTAACCTGCAAGCTTGTGAACACTAACTCTAACTCAGCTGAATGTGACTGAAAACTATCCAGAAAACTATCGTTCAGCTACATCACATGGCCTTCATCAGCTGCTGAGCTCTACTCAGTTGCTTACCAAGCAACTGAAGTAAACTCCATGTATTTATATACTTATACTTCCCAGTAAGTGGACCTAGTACCAAGAACTTCGTCACACTATTATTTCTAAGGCCAATCATTAACCTCCAACCTGGACCTACGCAGTGTGCATGTAGCCCATGTTTATGTTATTTAGAGAACGACACCAGCCACTCCAAAATAATATGATTTAGAGATAAAACCACTAACGTGTCTGTGTCGTGTTTTCTTGTCGTGTGTTGCAGCTTCGAGCAGTTCTGCATCAACTACTGTAACGAGAAGCTGCAGCAGCTCTTCATCGAGCTCACCCTCAAGTCAGAGCAGGAAGAGTACGAGTCTGAAGGCATCACGGTCAGACATCGTTCCTCCTCTCTCCCTCAGTGACCTCCTCTCTTACTTTTACTCCAGGTGTCAGTGCACCTTAGCTGAGCTGCATTTACACACTGTACATGCGTAAACATTTTGGATCCTCCTTCAGCAGCTCTCTGCTTTTTACTCTCTTCCTCGCATCCTATCAGCGTCTGCTTTGACATTTAGCTTTCGCCTTCCATTATCGCTCCCATCTCTCCTCCCTCGACCGAGGTTCAGGCTCCGCAAAGAGCTCCTAATGTGATTGTGGTTGCAGTCGTGTTTTTCAATGTGAAACTGGTAATTAAATTAATCACTCAGCTGTTTCACTGAGGCTTTCACCCAAAGTGATTTGCAGTAAGTGCACATATTTTTGGAAGCTGCTTCCCCATCAGAAATGAATCCTTTTAACTCAGTTACTGGCACTGTTAGAGCTTTGTTTATTTATTCACAGTTAAATCTTAAATGATCCTCTTAAAGAAATAACATGTCACGAGATGTCATCCATTTCAAGATCTCTCTCTCCTCTGTCGCTTCTTTCGTCTTCGCCTCATTTATACCGTTTTGTTTTTCTCCTGGAGAACAAAGGCCTCTTGTGTTGAGTCTAATATAAATGCACTGGTCAGAGAGCAGGTTGTGGGAGAAACTTGGGCTCACCTCTCAAAGAGCCCATTATCATCTGACATCAGGGCCGTGGGCCGCCGTCTGTGTCATCTCTGTGGAAATTATGTGGCCGTTAACGCTAACATAAGCTCACGCTGCTGCACTGCGGCCCGCGGGGGTCCGTGTTCATGTGTGTGTCCACATGTAAGTGGGCGTGCGGCGTGTCTGTGTGCCAGGATTCCTGGGATTCTGCAGATGATTGACTTTACGGTCATTAAATAGCTCAGAACAGTTGTTTGTATCAGGTTCTGACTGATGCACTGGGTCATATTTTATGTCCCAGAAGTTTTAAGCTTAGACAGTTGGCTGTGACTCTTTAAAACACAGCGTCATCATGTTCATTATGCCAGATGAGGCTAATTTCTGACTCAAAGCGTGCTTGTGTGTTTGCAGTGGGAGCCCGTGCAGTACTTCAACAACAAGATCATCTGTGACCTGGTGGAGGAGAAGTTCAAAGGCATCATCTCCATTCTGGTGAGGAGAGATGCTGCACTCTGTCTCTGCTGCAAGGAGATATAAAACAATGCTTTGATTTCAAAAGGAAGCGTGCTTATTAAATTTATCCTGGGAGTGCATTTCTGCCAAAATATGAAACACACAAAAGGGAAAAAGTTCAACAATTAAGGAAATCCTGGGATCTCGTAGCAAGTGCGCCTCCACTGTTTCATGGCCAAAAAACCTGGAGTTGTAGTTTTATACTTTGTTTTTATGCCGATTAAAGACATAAGATACAGCGTGTTTATTAGTGAACCATAGGGTTGCAAAGGGGTGGACAATTTCCGGTAAATTTACAGAAGCCTTCCATGGGAAATTAAGCTGGAGAATTTTGGAAATATTCCTAATCAGAAACTTTCCATGGGAATTATGGAAATTTATGGGAATTAATGGGAATTTATGTGTATTAACTGGAAATTGGGGGTAATTTAGTAATTGGGGATAAGCTAGCATCATGATAAGATAGCCTCATAAATGGTCAATGAAATGATGCTAGCCATAGCTTATTTATATCTGTATGAATACATTTTGATGTGCTGTTTGCAAGTTAAACATTAATACCATACATCAAATATATTTAACCCATAATATCATCAAAACTTACTTCACTTAGTCCACAAGCTCAAATGTGTGGTTTCAATAGTCTTTAGATAGCATAGATAAAAGTGTACCTGCATGAAATCTGCTTGTTTTAGTTAAGATTATGCTAAAATGTATTTTCCCCAACTATATTTAAGTTCCTTGTTATGAGCCAACCTTAAATTTTGTAAATTCCTGGTTTATTTCCATTTATTCCCATAAATTTCTGTTAATTCCCATGGAAAATTCCCATAATTTTGCAACCCTAGTGCCGTTAGCGGTGCTCATAGGCGTAAAAGCTAAGCTAAGCTAGCCATCTCCTGGCTCCAGTTCCATATTTAGCATAAAGGCATGAGAGTGGTATTGATCATCTCGTCTAACTCTCAGCAGCAAAGTGAAAGTGTATTTCCCAAAATGTTGAACTCTTCCTTTTAATGCTCAGCGTAATGACACGAGGACATACAGTAGACTTTTGAGAGAATGGCCGATGATGCTCTTTTTGTCCTCCACAGGATGAGGAGTGTCTGAGACCCGGAGACGCCAGCGATCTCACCTTCCTCGAGAAGCTGGAGGACACTGTCGGAGGACACCCACACTTTGTCACGTTAGTTTGATTCCTGTACTCATTCTGTAGAACTACTACAGCGCTACAAATGTACCCAGAGCAGTTTGATCTCATGGTGCTTAAAAGTCTGTTAAAAGGCCCGTGGTACTATTGAATATGTGTCCAGTCCATTTACTGAAATATCCATGCTGTGTGTGTGTGTCCCTGCAGTCACAAGCTTGCTGATGCAAAGACCCGGAAAGTAATGGGCCGTGATGAATTCAGACTGCTGCACTACGCTGGAGAGGTCAACTACAATGTCAACGGTGTGTGTGTGTGTGTGTGTGTGTGTGTGTGTGTGTGTGTGTGTGTGTGTGCTTCTGTAAATAAGGCCAGTGTGACCTCAGGTCCTTGGATGTTTGGTGTTGTGGTCAATTTGGCACGGAGGTCATGGAAAACTATCTTCCAGTACTGAGTACCAATACTCTCTGTTAAATTTAAATATAACACGTCTTGAGGAGGAAGGGCGTATCAGTGAGTTCTCAAGGAAATACCAACATTCATGCAGCGGCCAGCACAAACAAATAAAGGCCGGTCTCTAATAAAGACCTTTTCAGAGCTACCTCACATGATAAACTCAGCATAATGTACGACAACACGGTCTGTACGACAGTCTCACACTGCATTACTGTGTGGGATTCCAGGTTTACATTATAATGAATAAACTGTTGACAACACGCTAGCACAGGGTATCCACAAGAGCATTGTGTTCACAAATCTAATCTGTGTTTTGTTTGTTTAAGTGTATAAGCTAAGCAGCTGGAGACTGGAACAACAGTCTGATCTTCTCTTCTTATGCATTTACATCAATCAACTGTGGAGTTTCTACCTCCGACCAGTTAGCTTTAGCTTACTGTTTGTATACTTTGTGTATGTAACAAGTGCAAATTCAGTCTGAGACAGCGTTCTCAACCAACTCATCAAGCTAATGCTAACTTAGCTGGATATCTAGATAAAGTCTGCAGGTGAAATCAAGGACCCATTGGTTTAAAAATGACAAAACACTAGCGGTTACTCTACAGTTATCATACCACCGGTTCTAATTACCACTAGTGGTACGCAGGCTCCCTTTGGTGGTACGTGGAAGAATCTCTGAAATATATATTTTTAAATAAATGAATTTAGAAACATTTAATACTACCTTAATGTCCTTAAACTTTGTTTCAACATCAGGCTGCTCTGTCACGTTCATACAGGCAGCACACATACACACATGATTAGTTACAGGCTAAAATGTGAATGTGTGTAAGATAGTGGAGGTAAAAAGAATCGTCCAAAAACACTGCAACCATGGCTACAAATGGGAAATATTAGGAAGAGACATGCAGATCAGCAAATTAAAACAGGGAAGCTTCCATACGAAATCTAATCAAGTATCGTGATGGGGAAATGAGAAATAAAGGCCTGTTTCTAAGGAAGCTATATATGAATTTACAGTAGTTGTGTCATGGTGATGGGATCAGATTCTTCTGGATAAAGCCAGTGACAGGTGATACTGTGGAGCCATGTATCATAAATCAAATTTCATTCTTGTCTTATTCAGGATTTCTGGACAAGAACAACGACCTGCTCTTCAGGAACCTAAAAGAGGTGAGACTGAGGAGTGAACAGGAAGATGATGAGCTGGGAGGATTTTAAGACAAACTGTAATCCATGTTGTTTGTGGAAAATTGAACAGTTTGTTGAATTCTGAGGTTAAAAATGTCCTTTGTGTGTTTTTCAGGTTATGTGTATGTCGGAGAACAAGATCCTGACCCAGTGTTTTGACAGGGAGGAGCTGAGTGACAAGAAACGCCCAGACACGGTGAGATACCTCGCTCGTGTGTGTGTGTGTGTGTGTGTGTTCCCTCTTTGTGTCCTGAGCTCTTATAAATCATACTCTCATGCATCCCAGCATACTTTCCCACAGCAAAACAAACAGTGGTGTGTTTCCCCTCTCCAGTGTGAGTGGGCAGTCTGATGGGGATTCTCTGCGGTCTCCCACTCACTGAGGAATGCCCTGACACTTGTGTGCCCTTCACAAAGACACACACACACACACACTTTAACTGTAACTGTCACAGGCTGGCAAGTTAGAGTCCCAGTCTGCCACACTGGTCCCAGTGTTCAGTCTGTACTGGACTGCTAGTCACATCAGCCACTCTCTGATTGCGTAGCTCTTCTTAGGTCATCATCTCCGTCCGCGGGCTTCGACTTACACACATCACACTTCTCCTCTTCGGTTTCTACCTTCAGCCGCTGAGCCTCATCCTCTCCATCCTCTCACCCTTTTCTCTTCATCCCTTTTCTAACTAGCCTCCGTTCTCTGTCTGCTTGTGTCTGCCCCTCCAGGCAGCCACCCAGTTCAAAGCAAGTCTGGCGAAACTCATGGAGATCCTCATGTCGAAGGAGCCGTCGTACGTGCGCTGCATTAAGCCCAATGACTCCAAGCAAGCAGGTATGAAGCCAGGTCTCGTTCTTTTGCTTCGTTACAAGTTAGTCCTACCGTAGTTGCATATAGTAAAAGATATGAATGTAGAGATGCTTAGAGTCTGAGGACCAGTCAAATCAGGCTGAAACAGATTTATCACAGTGAACTCCATGTTGTATTTGTTTGTGACAAAATGACAATAATGTCAATACTTTTCAGACATTTTCTTCTCAATACTCAAAACTCTCTGAATCCTCTTTTTTTTTTTTCCATTTAATTTTTTCATTTTAATTTAATCCTTTCCACAATGGAAGAAAAATGTATGAGCTGACATGAATATTGGACATTAAAAGTAAAATAGACAGGAGTAATAAACAGAACATGGTTTAACTTGTCAGTGTTTTATTTTGAAAAGCTGAATTTCTGTAGTTTGAATTGGAGCCCGACCCATACTGGATTTTTAGGGCTGATACTGATATTAGGAATGAAAGATTCCAATACCGATATATATCTGCTGATATTCTTCATACAATGTGTGTATATATACAACTTTTACAAAGATCCCTCAAACATGGTTATCACACATTTGTGACAAAGATATATATGAGGCAGGATATTTTACAGTTTAATAAACTTTGTTGTTTAAAATGAAATCAGTGCAACTTGACTGAGAATTGAATTATTATAAATAAGTATAAATAAAAAAACCTCATCTATAGCAGAAATAAAAGATCTTTTTCTGCCTTATGTCCTGTAAAAATAAATATTTATGTTGTACAACATATATGCCGATATGACATATCTGTGATGGCCCAGTATCATCAGCTGATAAAAACAGCTGACTGATGTTCAGGCTCCAGTTTGAACTCTTCAGAGGGTAAAAATGTGACTGTGAGCATCTTAAATGATGTTTTGAACTGGACGTTCTCGATCTTCAGACTTTAAGAACAACAATCAGATTGCACAACATGAAGTGACGTCCTCGTTTGATTTTCAGTGCTTTGATCTCGGCTTCATGTAACACTTCTTGTAAGCCCAGCTTAGCTGCTTCACGCTAATATTTTCCCAGCAGCGTTCTTTCTCTAATTCCAACCCAAACAGTTTGTTTTCAGCTGCGTGCGTGGTCTCAGTGTAACTCTCCGTGTGGTCGTCAGTATATCGGGCCGGCCTTTGTTCCTCTCCACAGTGGACCTTTTGTTGCTCTCACACTATTTCTCTGTCCTCTGTCACTCCTACTTGTGTTGTTTAGCATTTACTGGTTTTCTCTGGTTCATTTGTCCAACAGACTTTACATTTTTCTCTGACTGATTTGACCCTCCCTCTCTGATCTCCCTCTCCCACTTTTCCTCCCTCCCTCCCTCCCTCCCCTCTCTTTCAGTTCGATTTGACGAGGTGTTGATCCGTCACCAGGTCAAGTATCTGGGTCTGATGGAAAATCTGAGAGTGAGGAGGGCCGGCTTTGCTTACAGACGGCGCTACGAGGTCTTCCTACAGAGGTGATCAGATCTTTTGTTGTGTTTGTCTGGTGCAGTTACATGGAAAACATCAAGAATATAATAAGTACACAACCAATATGACTTCGCAGTTAAGTCAAATTGTTCACTCAGGCATAAAAAGCCACGATAAGAAGTGTTGAGAACATCTGGAGTAAAAGATACAGGTGTGTCACTTCACATCACACTCATGAATAACTGAAGCACAGTTGGCAACGAGGAAGCACTGATTTGGGCTTATGTGTCACAGCTTTTCAAAATGTCCTGAGCGCTGAGACACTGATCCCCTTGTAACTTTAGAGTGTCAACTTTTGAACTGGTGAATTGTAAAAGAAATTTTCATTTTAATCCAGATTTTTTTTATTTCATACATCTAGCAAACCCAAGCAACGTGAGCTGAGACCGTTCCTAAATCAGGCTGCAGCTTAATTAATTATTTCATCGTCAATATCAGTTAATTGTGTAGTCTATTAAAGTTTCAGATCAGATTTATGGGGCTGTATTTACAAAATATGGCAAAACTATGTTTCACAAGTGTATAATCACCTGGGAATATGAATCATGATGTTTTTGTTACTTTAGAAAAAGCCTTTTAGATCCTCTTCACTGAGTCTGCCATCTTGAAACTCCATGTTTCTACAGTAGCCCAGAGCTGACAAACTAAATACTGGCTCTAGTCAGGGACTTTCATGTTTTTCATGCGTTTTGTGGCCACTGTAGTTTCTCCTAGACACTAGCGAGGAGAGAGTGAGACGAGGAGATTGCAATCAGCACCAATACTGCTAAATGCCACTTAATCCTACACACTGCTCCTTTAAATGCCATGACAAAGTTCCTCACAGTTTCCTAAAGTCCAGCATGACTTCATCAGATTCCTTGTTTGGGCCGAGCAGCAGTCTAAATCCAAAAGAAAATCAGTTCACTGTCAGAAAGTCCTCACAAGGCAGAGGCTGGAACTAGAGATCATTTGTCATTTTTTTACTTCAGAAAAATAACTTAAACCATGACTCAGCAGTCAGAGTAGCTGCAGATAGTTTCAGCTCTAAACCTGAGACTTTCTATTACCATGCGCTCTTCATTCCTGATGCAGTATTCTAGTATTTATTGTGCTTGTGTTGTGTGTGTGTGTGTGTGTGTGTTTAGGTATAAGTCTCTGTGTCCAGACACATGGCCCAACTGGCAGGGCAAACTATCTGATGGAGTGGCCACACTGGTCAAACACCTGGGATACAAACCTGAGGAGTACAAACTGGGCAGGTCAGCAGCACACAGATCCATACAGTGTATATGTGTCTTTAAGAAGTAACCCTGATTTTTCTTGTTAAACATTGTAATTTTTATTTTTGTTGTGGTCTTCCTTCTGTTTCTTCTTGATATGATTTCATACATTTCATTTTAAACTTTTAGATCCAAAATCTTCATCCGTTTCCCAAAGACCTTGTTTGCCACTGAGGATGCTCTGGAGACCAGGAAACACAGTCTTGGTGAGAGCTTCTGACACAGCTGATGATCCGTGCTGAACATTTTGAGCGTCACACGCAGATTTAAACCAGATTTTCTCTTTCTGTCACCTCGCAGCCACCAAGCTCCAGGCAGGATGGAAAGGCTACAGCCAGAAGTCCAAATACCAGAAACTCAGAACTTCAGGTGAGGAAACCTTTACATGTTCTCATGCTTGTCTGTCATGTTAGAGTTAGAGTTGAACAGCTGCAAACACTTCTTTGTATGTTGAAGTTGTATGTCATGTACCTTGCAGCTATTGCCATCCAGGCGTGGTGGAGAGGGATCCTGGCCAGGAGGAGGGCTCAGCGCAGGCGACAGGCTGCTGATACCATCCGCAGGTACACACCAGTACAGCAACAGACCAGCAGGGGGCACAATACACTGACTGTCATGTGGTTTTAAAATGAGAATGATTTGATAGATTTTGTAAACAATTTAATTTCCTTTCATTCAAATCCTCAGGTTCATCAAAGGTTTCATCTACCGCCACAAGGAGCGTTGTCCGGAGAACGAGTACTTCCTGGATTATGTGCGCTACTCCTTCCTCATGACGCTGCGCAGGAACCTGCCCAAGAACGTCCTGGACAAGAGCTGGCCAACGCCTCCAGCCGCTCTCACTGAGGTGGGGATAAAACACACACAAATGACTTGAGTGACACCACATTCTTTTGAGAAGATCAAGGATGTGACCAAGCAAGACCTTTTGGGATAGTTATGGATCAAACCTGATATTCTGTATTGATATTGACTGTCTCTGTGTGTCCAGAACCTTCTTCCCGATCACAGCAGGGAGAAAGCGTCGTTATCTGCTTGGTTAGATTGTGATTTTTTTTCTTTCTTTGTTTTCAGGCTTCAGATCATCTGCGTAAGCTGTGCATGCAGAACATGGTGTGGAGCTACTGCAAGAGGATCAGTCCTGAGTGGAAACATCAGGTGAGTATTGACCCGACACGTTGATGTAATCTGACTGTCGGGCTACTTGTTTGCTGATTGGTTCCTTTGCCTCACTGTAATCAAATCTGTTTGAATAGATGGAGCAGAAGATGGTCGCCAGCGAGATCTTCAAGGACAAGAAGGACAACTACCCACAGAGCGTGCCCAAACTGTTTGTCAGCACGAGACTCAGTGAGACATCTTTACAGCTACAACTAATTATTGTGACGTTTGTACATTATGTTAAAGGTGCTAACAGCGTGTCTCTTGTTCAGACGGGGAGGACATTAACCCCAAGGTGGTGCAGGCTCTGGGCAGCGAGAAGATGAAGGTGAGTCGAGCAAAGTCACAAACAAAGAGCAGCGTAACGTCTGTCTATGAGTGTGTCCATCAAGTGTTCTGACCGGCATCCTTCTGTCCTCAGTATGCGGTGCCCGTCACCAAGTACGACAGAAAAGGCTACAAGGCCCGACCCCGCCAGCTGTTGCTCACCGCTAACAGTGCTGTTATCGTAGAGGAGGCCAAACTCAAGCAGCGCATCGACTACGGAGCTCTGAAAGGTCAGAGGTCAACAGCCGAGTTTGTTTTTTTGTGTGTGTGTGGACAGTGTTTGGTTCACTCCTCATTAAAAGCGTCCTTCCTCCTGCAGGTATCTCAGTCAGCTCTCTCAGCGACGGCTTGTTCGTTCTGCACGTGCCCAGTGACGACAACAAACAGAAGGTAAAACCCGGACTCTGTGTTCTGAATGAACCAGATCTCACGGAGCTTTGCGTGAGTCTTCACTGAGTGTCTGTTTGATGGTGTCTTCACAGGGAGACGTAGTCCTGCAGAGTGACCACGTGATCGAGACCTTGACCAAGATTGCGATCTGCGCTGACAAAATAAACAGCATCAACATCAACCAGGGCAGGTGAGGAGCGGGAACAGCTTGAACATTACGTGACGACACATTGGTAGAAAGTAGTAAAAAGTAAGGAGGCCTGTCTAACTGTCTGCGTTCCTCCTCCAGTATAAAGTTTACAGTGGGTCAGGGGAAAGAGGGGATCATAGACTTCACGCCCGGATCAGAACTGCTGGTGGCCAAGGCTAAGAACGGACACTTGTCTGTGGTGAGTCTGCTACATCTTCCTCACTTATCTGTAAATACTGTTTGATGTTATTCAATCCTAACTGACAGACGATCAGTTTCAGAATAAAATGTATGTAGACTTTCAAGTTATCAATCATAAACAAGGATTTTCAATAGCAGCATCAATAGGTGACATAGTGTGATGCTATTTAAAGCTGCACGAGTCAACAATTTCATGCTAACAATGGATCAAATGGCTGTGAAATGAGAAAGGGGGTACTAACCGTGAGAAAATTCTCATCTGATTCTGCAGTTCTACAGATAATTGTAGCCTCTTTTAGCACATTGTTTTGGTTTTATGGCCCACAAACTTGAGGTTAGGTGTTTTTTATAGCAGGTGTAGCAAGTTTATAAGGTGCCAATGTACATGTAATGTGAAGCCTTATCCTGTTTTTCTATGTGTGTCCTTACATGAAGCTAACAGCAGTATAACGCCACTCAAAATAAATCTATACGTGTACACACTCGAGCATCAGGTAGTGATTGTCATCATTACAGCTTGCTGCGCTGCCCCTGTGTGGCCAAAAATTTCAGTTGATGCAGCTTTAATATCTTTAAATTGGACAATTTTGTTGACAAAACTATTTCAAGAAGACTTTTACTCGATTACTCGAGTTTTTTGAACAGGTAAAGCAAGTTTTTAACAGTTTTCAAGGACTGTAAAATCCTCAGACTTCTCATAAAAATAATGAAAATTATTAACTAGCTTTTTGTGGTGGTGGCGATTGCGAGTCAGTGTTATCTGGTTAATGAATTCTAACAAACAGCTCTTCTTACTCATGTTTTTGTTGTCATCTGTTGTCAACTTCCTGCTTCTGTCCAAAGACTTGTGACTTGACGTGATGTTTTTCTCTGCACTGTCTTCCAGACGGCTCCCAGACTGAACTCCAGATGATGGCCACACCGATAACACCAGGACCCAAGTACTCCTGAACCTCTCCCATCCTCCTCCAATCACACAACCGCAGACCCCGCTCTGCCTAAGCCAATCAGACGCCAGCTGTCACCACATGGGTGACACGTGCTTCCAATTAAAAAAAAAACAAATAAAAATCCAGCAAAACAAATTGATATATTTATGTTTATATATTATATTTTTGGGATTAATACTGTTGCAGTTTGAATAGTCTGATTTTATATATGAGGCCAAGGAATAACAAATATTTTGGTGCATTTTTTTTGCACCATGTGTGTTTATTGTGCTTTATTTGGGAACATGACCAAGAAAACGATGAGGGAAGAGTGAGAATAAGAGACAACAATGAGAGGAAAAGGTGATTGTTGTTGATGAAAATCAGGGTTAGTTGTTGCCTGTTGCCTCTTTTTTTTCCTGTTAACTCTTTCTGCTTGACTTATAGGCTGACACTACTTCTTTAACTGGGGCAGATGGCTTGTTATTGAAGCATGAAGGTGTGTAGAACAAGGCTGACAGTATGTAGGTTAGCTGTGGACAGGTTCAGGGATGAGGAAGAATAACTTCTTAGTCAAACGGAGATACCTCGGCACATAAAGGCTCGTAGTATCAGACTGTGGCTCACTGAATCCGAATAAATAGCTGAATGTACAACTGAATATATTCGTAGTGTTAGAATAAGAAGGAACAAAGTATGTGAGACGTGTGTGAGAGAGGCAAAGAAAGCTGAAAAAAAAGACGATAGGACGCCTTGACCCCAGGTGCTCGTGCCTTTCTCCTTGACTAATTCATTCATAATAAGTGAGTTGAGCTGTATATTGATGTATGAAAACCATGACACTCAACATGAGTGAGTCGAGTTGTGTGTAGATAGAAACCCGTCGTCCTCTGACTGAACATCGCTCCAGCAGCAGCAGCAGCTGTCTTCCCTTGTTCAGAACCACATAACATGCTCTGACCTGGTCCAAGGCCCCACAGCATCTCTCTCTCTCTCTCTGTCGTTGGCTATGTTTCCTCCGTTCTTCCACCTCTCCTCTCCGCTTTGCCTCTCCAGTCTTCTCCCTGACCTGTCTGCTGTCTGTCTTAGAGAACTGGAGCTTCTGTCTCTGTGACTGAACTGGTCTGATGGCTCCACCTGATGAGGGTTTGACCAATATTTTTGAAAGCGTTGCAGCCCATTTTTTTTGTGTGGATACCCAATAAATCTTCCCACTTTTACAATTCTGTGTCTTATTAACGACATTTTATAAATGTGAGAATAAAACTCACAATTTGAAGCCACATTGTTGAACTTGAAGTCTGCCTTCAGCTAAAATTCATGTGAAGACCGAGAACCTGTGGTTTTAGATCACAGCTACTCGTAGCTGTGTTTAAAAGTGACATTTTTAAAGGAATAGTAATTCTGGGGAATGTGCGTGGTCACTTTTTCGCCAAGAGTTAGATGAGAAGATTGATACCAATCTCATGTCTGCACGCTAAATATGAAGCTACGGCCTTGGTTCACAGGCTATGGTAGCTTCACAGTGAACGCACAGATATGAAAGTTGTATCGATCTTTGCTTCTGATTATCAAGGGGGAAAAAAACACATTAGTGCATTCCCCAAATGTCGCGCTATTCCTTCAGTGCCATAAATCCACAGTTCTTTCCAGAATTTGGTCCCTTTCAGGGTTGAAAAACTTTTGAAGTAGCATCTAAATTGACATCGGAAGCTAAATATCTAATAAGTCAAAATAAGACACCGCTTCAGGTTAAAGGCATCCTATAGACCAGTTGTACGACAAATATCTCACTGTCTAAACTCTGACCAAAGACTGATCCTGAAAAAAGTTCTTGAAAACTTTTGAGAGGAGCTCCAAAATTTTTTCCAAGACTCTTTTTTTTTTTTTTTTTGTTCTTTCTTTCCAAGCCTCGCTCGGTGACAGAACTTTTTCTCTACATGGCTCTGGGTGGCAAGGCGGGTGCAATATGCCGACGTAGGACTGTGCGACTGCACTTAAAATATACTAGCCAAAGACCCCGTTGATTTCTAGTGATTCTGTGTTGTATGATTTATATATTACTATGTCGGTTCTGAATGTTATGTTGTTTTTCAGGAGGGAGATCTGTATGTACAGTTTGTGTTCTGTGTTATAAATGAGAGCTTCAAGCCAAGTGAGGTTTGATGTGAAACGTTTTTGGGAGAAGACGCTTCTAGTATTGTTTGTTAACGCAAACATGTTCATGTGCCTTTGTTGGATAGCAATACAGCAGACCTGTGTGGAATAAAAGAGAAATACCTCCATGACAGAGTCCAGTCTTTGGCTGACGACGGTTGTCGGGTCATTTCGAAATCTTTCCCAGCAGCGCCTAAAGGTCTCCCTCTGTGTGTATAAGCTTTAGTCAAACCAAATCCTAAGTTTATCTATTGATTTACAGATGCACTCCTGTTATCAGTCCTGACTTACTGTATGCACCACACCAATGTATAATTATGCCAACACACTAAAAGATAAGATACTAAAGATTTGAAAAATAAATTTGAGATGCAAACTTAATTTGTGTTTACCTGTCTGTGTTTGTTAATAACTCAGTAATAATCTTGAAGTCTTAAATTGCTTTGGTATGTGTGTCTGGATTACGTAGAAATTTTTTACATTACTTATGAATAAAAACTAGCGAGTCGACAACTTTGCTAACAGCCGAGCATCAAGCAAGGTCACCAACACAAGACATAGCAGCCAGCTAATATTACTTACTAGTCCAGCAGCAGTCAGCCCAGCTCGGCGTCTATCTTTCAGCCTTTTATTTCACCAAGCTCTCACCAACCACTAAAAGTCAGTCCCAGATTTACTCTTATCTCCACTCTTTTCTCGTCTGAGCTTCCTCGATCAACGTCCTCTTCTGTCTCTTCTCCTCTGTCATTAAGTTCATAGAGGTTGCTGAGCCCGGTCACATTGGCCACTTGTTGCGCCCAGCTCCTGTTCTGGCACGACACTAGCCCTGCTCCCCCCATTGTACTTTTTTACGTAACAGTATGCGTTTATTTAATCACATTTGTTTGAGAATAAACATTAAGTTGTCAAATCCAGCTCAGATTACAGTCATAAATTGACCCAGTTCTCTCCAGCAGAGGTTAAGTAAAACATTGTTCACCTGACATACCGTATGTGTAAAGAAAGCTGGATTTCACTACTTTTCACTGAGTCCTCTGACTTTTCTCAGAGAAACGTTAATAACAGTCCCTTCATAAAGAGGCCGCCTGACCATATGGGCCCCTGGGTCTGAGCCTGCCCGCTAGTCCTGTGTTTTAATCTATCAACAGAGGTGGAGTTTACTAAAGTACTGCACTTAAACACAGTTCTGAGGACTCATTTTTATTCAGCTATACTTCTGCTCCACTATGTGATGCATCGTTATGGATTAAATAAACAGTTCGACCAATAATCCACTGATATAACATTATATAAAAGAGTCCATTATGCATAGACTGACCTTTAAATTTAGCTGATAATACTACTGCCAGATGACTTTGCAAAGTGTGAAAAAATTGCAGAGAAGTTCAATTTTTCTTGATTTCTTCCTGCTGCTCATTTTCCAGGTCTAGAAATGCGCGTGCCACTGGAACTGATGCCGACATGAATCAGAACAAAACAAAGATTACCAGATTACTGCAGGAGTTTCAGTGACGGTTTCAGGTTTTCGGCGAACTTGAGACCAAATTCTCAGTTTTTCACTCATCATTTTTTCACAGTCTGATCTTCCCGTGGACACCCAACTTGAGATAAGTCGTTTTCAGTGTGACAGTGTGACATG
This sequence comes from Argyrosomus regius, assembly GCA_946959425.1. Classification (NCBI taxonomy): domain Eukaryota; kingdom Metazoa; phylum Chordata; class Actinopteri; family Sciaenidae; genus Argyrosomus; species Argyrosomus regius. Next base: position 25,175,237 of record OX336889.1, on the reverse strand, counting down.
AAGACTTACTGTGGTTTTATTTAAAGATAACAGCAGCTTCAATGCAAAAGAATCTGCCTCAGACTTCTGTGAAATTGAAAGAATTTCTAAATCTCGACAAGTTTGAATCATAAAAAAGTAAAAATCTATAAATCTAAACGTTCCCCTGTAGATCCACAGAGATCTGTTAATGTTAGTGCACATGTAATGACAGCAAAACAGACACGTTGTAAATCAGAATCAGGTTTATTACCAAGTAGGTTTTCACATACAAAGACTTTGTCTTGGTGTTTCGGTGCACGACAAACATGAAGTAAAAAAAATGAAGAAGATAAAATTGAAGTACTAGAAGATATAAATATATGTACAATATGTTTTTAAAATGAAAAGAGCTGTGCAGTTTGTGCAGGAATGTGCAAAGATCACAGTATACAGAATATATAATGTGCAAACTTGTTATAGTAATCCAAAAGATGTTATGAAAAGGTGGCTGTTAATGTAACGCAGAGAGTCAGTACATCTTACGTTAATGTAACCAGTTGGGTCTGGAGAGTGGAGGATGGCAGTCAGTGTCAGAGTTGGTTTTTGGTTCCTGATGGAGCGCAAGTGTCTCCACCTCTGGGAGGTGTTCCAGGTCCTGATCACTTTCTCAGCGGACTGAGTGACACGCTGCAGGCTGCACTTGTCTTCAGTGGTGGCAGCAACAGAACAGATGATGATGGAGGAGGTGAGGATGGACTCCATGATGGAGATGCTGGCGCTGTGCCCATCCTCTGCCCGGCTATCTTGATGAGGGAGCTGATGTTCAGCTGCAGGTCAGACATTTCTTTCAGACTCCACAGCGTCAGTGTACTTTAGTCCACAATTTTCAGAAAGTACTTCTTTACTCTAAAAGAAAGGGGAACATTTGGTGGTGTGGTTTACAGGTTATTGTGCAGTAGTTTTACTGGCCTGACCCACTTGGGAACTAAACTGACTTTGACTTCCTCAATATCTCAGTGAGAAGCAGCCACTAGGTGTCGCCCTCGGCAGTGTTTTTTTTGTTTTCACTTGTCTTTTCCACTGGACCATGGGAACCCTCAGCGTGCAGCTGGAAGTGAAAGAGTGAGTCACCTCACATGTTGATGGGAGGATTTACAGCTTATATAGAGTGTAGGTGCGGCAGCAGCGGTCATATAAACCCTCCAGTCATTTGTCACACAGAGAATTAGGATTAGAGTTTGACTGGGTACAGGTTAATGCAGTGAAGTGGCAAATCAGAACAAAGATCCCTACAGAGCCTTTGTCCTGTTTGGAACTATTTGAGCCCAGAAAACGTTCCCAGAATAGTTCTGTTGTCCCAAAAAATGGTTCTGTTATTCATCAAGCCTGCATAAACATCTCCTTTCTGTACTTTAGGAGTATAAATAACAAAGTCAACATCAAAACATTCTCCATTCATGTTCACGTATTAAAATACCTGCATAATTAAACACACTTCTGTGTTGTCATATGCTGACTCCATTGTTTTGAAGCCGTCTTCTGTCCCAGCTGTTCAGCCTGTGTCCAAACACACCGAATCTGTTTCCCCCCAACAATTTTTTTTTTTTTTGGTATTGAGAAACAACACACATGTAATATCGCCGCGCTCTGATTGGCTCCTGCTGGTCTCTAGCTCAGCCACGAGCCAATGAGGAGCGGCCGGTGTTTGTGTCTGCGCTGCTATAAATCGGCAGCAATGAGGGATGAGAGGAGGAATAGTGATTCAAAGAAACCAAAGAGACGTCCTGCGGGTGAATCTCTCACCACCGCCGCCGCCGCCTCTGTGTTCATCATCGAGGGGCATTTGTGGACGTGAAGGAGGCAGATCTGAGAGAGAGAGTGGACGGAGCGGCTTCCATTGTCCCTGACATCCACAGGCTCAGGTAGGTGATGTCCGCGCCGAGGATGCTCTGACACACGGGCGCTCCACTGGTGGAGGAGGAGGACAGGCTGTGAGTCACAGTTTGAGTGGAGGAAACTCCATCAACATGTAGATCTGCAGCACAGTGTCCTGCTCCAACTCTGAGCCTTTATTTCAGTGTGTTTGTGCTTCAGTTGAACGGCTGCAGAGCGGAAACTGATGCTGCAACACTGTGATCAACTTTATTTATCAGTGTTTGTATCGATCATCCTCTGATCGATCAGTCCATCGGTGTTATTGCTGCACATCAGGTGAAGCTGGACTGTCACAGTTTGTTTCATTGGCATCATCATGACCGAACACTTCTTCCGTGTCTGTGTTTCTCGGGTACAGTGACGACAGTCTGAAAGTTATGATTTTATTTCTAAAAATTAAAAAACAACCGGATGTCACAGAGAGCCGTGATGCGTTCAATGAACAGACGAGGCTCCGTTTATCTGGAAGCCTCTTGTTGTCATTCGGTTTCTGGTTCAGTGTCTTTGTTTCAGCAGCATGATGGTAAAATTCTCCGCACTGTTGTTGATACTGAACAGCTGAGCGCCTCTCGCAGCGATGCGCGTCAAGATACTGAGAAACAATGCGAGAGATACCGGAAATTGCCTTCAAGATAAAAGCATAAATATAGATTTATAGAAGTGAAGAAAAACATTCAGTTTCTCTAAATATTTTGCCTTTCTTACTCTGGTGTCAGAGCATTAAAGTACTTAAAACCGTCCTGCATCAATTATCATTATTATTATCAGTTTTTTAAATTATTATTAACAGAGTTAAACGACCTAGTTTTATAACCTATTATTGTGTGTTCTGGCTGGGTTTACGCTGTTTTAAACGTTTTCTGTTTATCTTTTCTTGATTATAATGATACAAGCTTCAAATTAGGACTGACCTAAATTAAGATTTGCTTCACATGCAGTATATATTTTTATTTCTTGCTCACAATTTCTTCCAGAGCGACAGCAGCAGTCATTAGACTTTTATTTTGAAAGTACCAACCGGAACACCGGTGTTTTGTTGTGACTAGCTCGACTCGACGCTGGGAGGGGGCTGGAGATGCAGATTTGAGGGATGGGTGGAGGTGGTGGAGGGGGTGATTTCAGTCCAGTTCAGACCAGTTCCAGCGCTGCTCTTCATTCACCGCAATAATACTTTATCTTATTGTTCACAGTGCGGAGAGAGAGCTTAAAAAAAACACGCAAAATCCGAGTTAAGTCTGGAGTGAGGCTGTCGTGTCGTCTGTTTTTCGCGGTCCTCTCAGTGCTGGAGGCGACGAGTGACACCAAGTTCATGTTCAGACAAAAATAATATGTCACACAGAACAAGGACGGCCTCAAGTGATTTGTTTTTCTCAAGTTACTTAGCTGTACATGACACAGAGTCATTTATATCATGCATTTAATTCAGGTCATGTTTGTATGAGTCCTTAAAATGGCTTCACCGCTAACACATCACACGATAAAACATTTCTTCACTTGTTATCAAGACTTTCATTATTTTTACAGTAAAGTTCATATTTACGATTTATTGACATGAGATATCGTTTTAAATACAGTTGTGTTAACGTGCTTTACGTGTTATTTTTGCGTATATCGTTTTAATTTTGTCATATTAACTGCAATTAGCTGAACAACTGACGCATCTCATCGTATTAAATACATCACGGTGTATAACGGCAGCAGCGCGAGCGCTCACACACAGCCAAACAACATCGAGAGTCTCGCGCCGCACTGGTTCGAACCGGCTGAAACTCGCGCTGCATTCACGTGCGGTGGAGTTTTCTGTAAACCTACACTTTTTTTTTTTTTTTACCAAAGTAGCTTTGTGACTCTCGACACACAAACACTTAAAGACTGAAACATTTCTGTTTATGTTTACATACAACGAAACATCCAGCCGTTAGTCGTGTCCTGTCCATGTATTTTTTATCACTAAATTAAGGTAGAATACAGGTAAATTTATAAATCTGTAATTTTTAGACGTCGAAATTCAGAAAGCTGGTGTGTCTGAATTTAAGTATTAGGTTAAACATCAAACATATCGCCATTATGTTGATATTTTAATGTAAACTCTGTGTAGAAACATCATTTTCTAACAATAAATACCGTCTCTTTAGCCTTCCCCCACGGGGTATGAATGCAACACCAGCCTCACGTGTAGCTGCTGCACGAGCCTCGTCACTAGCAGCCAATAGGAGAAGACCTGTAAAACCTTCAAGCCAATTAGAGATGTCCAGGGGGCGGGAGTTTTTAATACTAATAGGAGGGGTTTGCACCTCGAAAGCCTCAGCTGTTTTCTGTTTATAGAAGTCTTCCAGGCTTCCACCATTATCATGAGGCAAGAACAAAGAAATGTGTATGATCCAGGACCAGAGAGTCACACAAAACACGTTAATGTGCGCATATGAGGATATTTACACTGGTTTCAAGTTGCACTTACACACAGTCAACAGAAAGATAGAAAAACATGCAGCTAAAGACAAAGACAACAGAGCTCAATGAACATATGTAAACATACAAGTAGGTAAACAAGAACACACTAGTGCTGGAAACATGTAAGACCACGTGTTTATAGTATATGGTCATATCTCTAATAGTTATATGTTGTCGACGACATATAATCTGCTATCATTATAACTGTTATTTTTAATATTTAACCCCAAAATAATTCTTAACATCACAATCTTGTCCTCCAGGCTCCAACAGCCTCCCTCACCTCCAGTCAGGCCAGTGAAGTACTACCTCTGACCCAGCTGAGATGGCTCCCACCCTGGCCACAGCCTTCTCCCGCCGCTGGTGGATGGCGGTGACGGCGGTCATCGAGAACCTGCTTTTCTCCGCCGTGCTGCTGGGATGGGGATCCCTGCTCATAATGCTCAAGTCTGAGGGCTTCTACTCCTACCTGTGCAAAGGGCCGGGTGAGTCATCTTCATGTGGGTTATCATGTTTAACAAGGGGCGGCTGAATTTTTAGACGAGGCAGGCTGCAGAACTGTCAGAATGCTCTGACCACATTTTCGTTTCGTCACGTTTTCAGATTAAGATTTTACATGAAAACACATATGATGAGTTCATAAAATACACTTTGTTATCTTATAAAATATTCATTGTTAAAGATGAAGCCAGCGGCTCCATCCATCCATTTTCTTCCATTTATCCGGGTCAGGTCACTCTAAATGTCCCTCTCCCCAACAAAACATTCCAGCTCCTTCTGGGAGGTGTTCCCAGGCTAGGTGGCCTATATAGTCCCTCCAGCAGGTTCTGGGTCTGCCTCGGGGTCTCCTCCCCCAGTTTGACCTGCCCAGAACACCTCCAAAGGCGGGACATTCTAATCAGATGTCCAGACCACCTCATCTGGCTTCTTCCGACGTGAGAAGCATCTTAGCATTGCATTCCTTAAACATTCCCAGACTACTGATTGACAGTTTCAATAAATTCAGAAATAAAATCAGAATTTTGAAACGTGTGCTACGCTAATAGCAGGTAAAGTAGCCTCAAGTTGCTACACCAAAGCCGAGATGAAGAGCATCTTTCACACACCTCCCTCTGGAGCCAGATAAAGTTTACCACAACTCCCTATTTTAACATATGCAGCAGAACTCATCTGTGGTCAACTGTGGTCACCTGTTGCTAACGTGAACATTTTTCATTTGTCATGCATAAAAGCTCATCAAACAGCCTCATTCTGGGCTTTTTGGTTTTACTCACAGTTTCAAAGGGAAGTTAATGAGTCGACCTCGCATGACGACACCCTGAGTATCTCAGAGAAACCAAAAGCTTTCAACAGACTGATTGCGACACGGCAGGGTGCTTTTTGCTGAATGGGTGTGGTGAAAGTAAAATTTAGGGATGAACGTACAATCTTTCTCAAGAAATATTCAGGTTCCTCTTCATATTTTTTTTATTTTTCAGGTCTCAATCATATCACTAAAGTGTATGTTATGTCCCCAGTGAGGACAGTGACCTTTGAGAGAAGCAGCGGCCTGCATTTTAACAAACACACGAGATCCTTATTGATCCAACAGTTTAGATTTCCTCAAGGAAAACAGGTCAATATGGCAGCAGCAGGCAGGCAGGCCTCGGAACAAGCTCCAAAGACAGCCAGGAAGTGCTCCGGCACAACAAACCAACAGACGGATCAGATTAGGTTATTTTATTATTATTTCATTTCTCCGTGATCAAAGGTGAAGCAGGGAGCTGCAGCTCTCAGCGAGCCGTTATTAGTTTGTGCCTGTATGACATAAAATTGCTTCTGCTAGAAAATCAGATGAGGGCTTCGGTAACCAGCAATTGCCATAGTAGCAACGTAGGTTAAACATTACAACAACATACTGAAGCGACAGTTCATTGCCGTCGTTGGTCACCCTCAGCTGGGTTTGGAGTTGTCTCCATTGCCAGGCAGCAGGTTGATGTGTGAATGAGACCATTCATCGTCCGCTCTGATTGTGATCGCACAGCCTGTTTTCTGACTTTGTCTCTTTGATGCTCAGATTGTGTCTCTGCTGCTCATTTCTCTTCTTCATGTCCCACAAAGGAGCAGTGATGAAAGCCTCGCTGGGTTTATTTGTGCATTTAAAGCTTTTTCAGACAGTGACCTTATCTGAGAACACCGTCACTGTACGTCTGTAGATTTTTCTTCTATCGGTGGGTACAGTGCATCTGAATGAAAGCTGATGATCCATTAATATTTGTGAAGCCATCCTGTTATATCTGATTGGATATTTTCTTCTCACAGCTCTCTGAGCTGCAGTTAAATCAACAGTTTTGTTTTTTACTGGGCTGGGAACTTCAGGTCAAGGTGCACACACATATACATACTGTATGTACTTCTGGTGGTCTTTCTCGCCAGCGTAGTCAATGTGTGTAAATATATAGCATTTCTTGTGTGCAAAGGAGCTGGAGGGGGGGAATTTCACACTAGACTTGAATTTTGAATGATCTCCATGTGACTGACTCAGACTGTTCAGACCCTCATATTAGCTCCAGTTGAGCTTAAACAAGCGCAGTAGGTTTAGTCTCTTATCTCATACATTAGAACTGCATGAGGAAGGGAACTCCTCGGCCAGTATTGACAAAAGGAACAAGTACAGCAATGTGAGTGTTGTTTCTGGGAGAGCCGTGAGAGAATGTGAACCAGTCCTTTCATGAACTTCCTTTTTTACCATACTAAAGGCACCCTAAACTTTTCTGATTAACCTGACGAATGCTGTGCTCCAGTCACCATTGACCAAGCAGTCAGAACCTCGACCAACTTCTTCTCTTGTTAGATTAGCTGTGCTCTCCCTCGTATATGAAGAAATAACAACCATTTATTTAAATGGTTAGATAATAATAGATAAAAATAACATATATAAATAGTCACACTTTAAGTTAGCTAATAGTATTAAAACGCCTACTAGTTAGCTAACTAACCTATATCAATTGTTAGCTAGCTACGTACATCTGGTAGCTAAAGTTAGCAAAACAGTAGATGTTAGGAAGTTACCCAGTACTTTAGCGTTTTTCTAACATTAGTTAACTTAAGACATGATTATACATATATTGTCACGTCTCAAATTAGCTTAGACATTAGCTATCAGATGTAAATGGCTAGCTAACCATTAATGTAGATGAGAGTAGCTAATTTAATTTAATTTAAGATGTAAGTTTTATCTATTCTCAAAATTTGGTTGATTTTTCAACATAGATGAGCTATGTACAGGAAAGGACAAGGTCAACTGTACTAAGGGTCTGATAACCCCTAACCCTAACCCCTGTCAGAGGCTGTTTGCAGAAAGTTGTTCTGCACATTGTGAATGCTCTCGAGTGGTTGGCTGAGGAAACAAAGCACCGCAACATGTTGGTGGCATACATGTCACCTTCTGCAGCAGCATGTCTGACGATTTACAATGACTGCCACAGCAGATAAGGTGTATGTGTTCTTCTGGTAACACAGAGAGGTCACATAGGGAGAAAGACGTGTTTTGGAGACAATGTAAATCAAGTCACAGTATGGATTATTTATCCTGCACACACCCTGTTTAAGTTTGCTGTTTAGTTAGCATACATCTCTGAACAACCAAACCACTCCTAAAAGTTCATAGTTCCTATTTCGACACTGTGGCTCTGTTTTAAAGGCCATGTACCTCCATGTGTCGATGAAACTCTGTTGTTGTTCATCAGTTCAGCACAGCCTGCTCTCCCACCGCTGGGTTGTGGTTGCTCTGGTGGTGTAAAGAGTGTGTGTGTATACATGTCTATGTGTCACGTAGTGCAAAGAAAAAGATGTACATTCATTCGCCTCCCTTTATCTTGGGTTTTGTCTCACGACTCCTTGTCAGCCTGTCAGCTCGAGTCTTTCGCGGATGTTTCTGAAAGATGAAGAAGTGGGCGTTTTTACTCTGTTTGCTCTGTTGCTAGAAAAACGTGTTTGTGGTCAATGTGTACAGAATGTGCCTCATTGCCAAATTAAAACAATGGATTTAAATAGTTGAAGTGTCTTGACAGGCAGAAACAGAAATGGAACCCAAAATGTATTTGTCTTCTTCTTCTTCTTCTTAAATGTTTTAATGTTTTCTTGAAGCTTTAGATATGACAATCTAGTCGTCACTTGACCCCATCACTTTCTCACAGAAATGACTGTATCCTTATATAAGCAGTCTTTATCACCATCTAATCACCAGGCAGAGTCTGCATTATTCCTCCTGTTATCCTCTGTGATCACTCTTCCGTCAGTGTGTTGTCTTCATATCATCGTGATCAGGCTGGGTTGTGTATCTAGGTGCAATCTACAGGTGAATACACAGACAACTTTGAAGCCAAGGAAACAAAGCTGTCAGTACATCCTATTAATCATTAAACCAACTCTGTAGGAGTCTGACATCAGCTGTATGTATAGGCGACACGTATAGCGAACAAAAAGCAAAAAGGAATTCAGCATATACACAAAAAGGTGTTGACATGTACGAGAAACACCCTCTGAAAGATGGCAGGTATGCAGTGTGTTTCACCAGGAAGATCAAGTCAGCCTTCATGCCCTTAAGTGTATTTGCCTCTGTTTGTGTGTCCCTTATTGACTCAGGTTTGCTGTGGCCATTTGATTAGTCAGCAGCTGAGGTCGCTCAGGGACCGATGCCTCTATCTTCTGTTAGTCCAACAGTCAGCACTTACTGCTCTGATACACCCCAAATACCAGCCTGAGAGCACAGAGCAACATAATCTCCATATTGATAGAAAGGTTTCATCACAAAGAGCTTTTGAACACTGATACCAATGCCCATATTTTGGTGTTTTTAGCCGTGCTGCAGTGGTCGTTCCACCTCTTTGGTCCAGAATGAAATATCTGGAAAAGTATTGAATTGGACATTTATGATCCATGGAGGATGAACCCCAATTCTCTGACTTTTTTTAACATTGCCTGCAGGTCAAATTTATCTGCATCCAGTGTAATATATGTTCATCTTCTGGATGAATCAGACATTCATTATCCCCAGGGGATGAACATTCATGAAGTGAAATATCTCCATAATGTTTGGATGGATTGCCATGGAGTGTTCTCCTACATACAGTACATACGTCCAAAACTGAACTGCAACTACTCGGATCATGATAGTAAAGAAGTCTCAGTCGTCCAGCTCATCGAAGAAGAAGAGTTAAATCTGGGGTAACTGGACTTGGTTGTAGATCCCTAAAGACATTTCACCTCTCATCAAAGAGGCGTCTTCAGTTGTGGTGGCAAAACCCAGTTATTTAGCTTTTGCTGTGATCATTAACCAGGCCATTGTTTCCACTTGGTTTGTCAGTATTCCTTGTTGTTGTGATGACTCTCATCTGAGTTGTCAAGGTGAGGACATGCTAAATACCTGTGTTGCCCCACAAGTTAGTCAGAACCGAAGACGCCTCTTGGATGAGAGGTGAAACGTCTTCACAGATCTACAACCAAGTCCAGTTGCCCCCAGATTTAACTTAAGTAAATATATGTTAACTACAGTGGCAGTAGCTCAGTCAGTCAGTTCAAGTCCAGCACATGTAGACTGATAGCTTGAGAGGTGCCAGTTCACCACTGTGTAGGTCCACTTGAGGAAGGCATCAAACCCCTAACTGCTCTCAGGGGCGCCACTACGTTGCTGCCCATCACTCCACTGTCTCTCCCCATTTGCATGTCTATAAGTCTGTAAGTGTGTGTGTGTGTGTGTGTGTGTGTGTGTGTGTGTGTGTGTTCGTAGTGAAAATAGAATTTCTCCGATTGAGTATTAATAAAGTTCTACTTCTTGATAATCCATTGATGTGAAGGATGTTTATGGGAAGCTTTCTTGACCGTATCCTTGGAAACAGCGGTTGACAGTTTCTTCACACTCAGTTTGATTGTTGCTCTGGAGCTTGTGTCATATCATCTCCTGTGGAGTTTGTCTATGGATTTGTAGATTGTCTTCAGTGACAACCAAACAAACTCAAATTTGCTGAGCCTGACACGATCAAAACCTCCTGAAGACCCAGCTCTTCACAGAGTACCTCTTCCAATGAATGTGAAGATTGTTTTGTAAGTTAATTTTCTGCTGATTCAGCCTCTAATTAGGGTTTACTTGAATAAAATGGATCACAGCGCCTGTGAATGATCATAAAATAAATCTAATCATTCCCCTCTGGAGCTGCTTGTTGTTTTTAATGCTCTTGAGCTCGAGTGAATCCCTCGTTGAATTTATGTGGCAGCATTAAAAACAACACAGCAGTCATCAGATGTTCATTAAGCCCTGTCACCTTTCACCTACTTACATCCTCACAGTCTGCACTGGGATGCATGTAATATGACATAATAGCTTCCTGTTGTTCCTCCAAATTCTCCTTTTAGCCAACAGACTAGCGTCAGCACCTCCTTCCTCCCTCCTTTAACCTTAAGCTGGCTCACAAACACACACACACACACACACACTTACACACACACACACACACAATCACACACCCCTTTAAGAACCGGGCGGGAAAAGCAGATTTTCAGTTCTGTTGTTTATTAGACTGGCTGGGACTTTAGCTGCTGTTGACAACATGCCCCCAGGCCTGAGATGAAGAAAACACTCTCTGATGACTAAGTTCTTTATAGCTCCCTCCCTCCTCCAGACGTTAAACATGTGATAACTGCTGAGTCGGTCTCTATTGTTGCCCTGGCAGTTTGTCCAAAAACAAGTCAAGGTGAGTGAGGACTTGTTTTCCTCCCTCTGCCCACACTCCTCTTCCTCTCCGTCCCTTGTCTGTCTGTCTATCTGACTATCTGTTCTGTTGATACCAGCGCAGTTTCACCAGAGGCAACAGTCTAATAGAACAGATAGACAAAAATAGAGTCCACATGAACTCAGTGGACTGTGTTTACCAGTGAATCAGCAGAGCGATGCCTGTGAAACTGTTACAGAGAGTTCCCCTCCACCACGCAGGGGGGGCAGATGTGTCTATTTCTGGTACTTGTTTACCCCGTATTGTGTTGTTTTCCTTCCAGTTTGTTTACTTGACCTTTAATGAGTCTTTTTGGATCAGCAGCTCAGCTCTGAGAGAAGGAGGGGGGTAAAGGTAGAAGATCGGACCTCAAAGAGCAATACCAGAAATGAGCCCTGTTGAAATACTGAGAAGCATTTATTTTAGATCAAACGGAAACCTCTAGAAAGACTGAACAAGTCAGCAGGTTCTTATCTGGGTTTGTTTCATGGTGATCATTTCTTGAACAGAGAAAATGACGAGGATTTGTGCAGTATGACAGACATCCACTGGGACTTGACTTAAATCTCTAATAACACCCTAAAAAAACAGGGTGATTTAAGTTATTAGGATTTGTCCTCTGGCGACCATGAATAGCTATGTATAATTTCAAGGCTAGCCATCCAATAGTTCCCAATACATTTCACAATAACCCAAAAATGTCGACCCCCATGGGGCTGCGAGACAAAAAGTCAGTAGGGTTCATCCTGTTGGGACTATGAATTTATGTGCCAAATGCTATGCAATGCTTCCAAAAGCTGTTGAAACTGATAAGACAAACATATTCATTAACTATAACTGTCAAATAAATGTAGTGGAGTAGAAGTACATATAATGGAAACACTGCAGTAAAGTACAGGTACCTCAGAACTGTACCATAGTACAGTATGGATGTAAATATACATAGATACTTTCAACCTCTGGACAGGTCTGTTAACTTAAGTATGTTGTGTGCAGATAGAGAATTTCAAAGTTATGGTTTGGTATCTCCAGTATAGCTGCATTGTGCCGCTTTAGGTTGAAGTTGAAACCAGTTTAAAAAAACAGTGACAGTTCAAATCTGAAGTATTTTCCTCCCTGCTATCATCTTTCAGACAACAGCTCCAGCCTCAACCTCTCCGACACGTCATTGGAGCCAGCTGAGGAGTACCTGGAGATGAATGGCTGGACCATCTGCAAGGACCAGGACGAGATGCTGAACCTGGCCTTCACTGTGGGCTCCTTCCTGCTGTCTGCCATCACCCTGCCCATGGGCATCGTCATGGATAAATATGGTCCACGGAAGCTACGACTTCTGGGCAGGTGAGGCTTGAGAAGAAAATCTAAAATCATTTTCCACTTGACAATATATGATGTAGTCTCCTTCATACCCATTGCTTCTTTTGTTCCCAGTGCCTGCTTTGCCTTCTCCTGCCTCCTCATCGCCTACGGTGCCAGTGATCCTAACAGTAAGTACCCCTACTCATCTCACATACGTCACATTTACAACATCACATGTTCACTCAGAGGTCACACATACCTTCACGCAAAGTCACATACAGTATATTGATGCAGCAGCGACGCTTTAATCAATCAGACGGGATGTGAGGGAGTCGCCTCGTGTCAGCAGATTGAGCACATCTGTCTGTGTCTTTAATCTGCAGATCTGTCCATCCTGATCTTCTTCGCTTTGGCGATGAATGGGTTTGGAGGCATGTGCATGACCTTCACATCTCTGACGGTGAGTGAGAAAGCTATACTAAAATTACAGTACTTCATATTTATTTATTTATATTTTATATTTTATAAAATCATTGATTCAATTCAATGGAAGTGCTGTGATTGGTGGATTTGCCTAAAAGTGAAGTGAAATCTGCATTTAGAGTTTAACTTTGGTGTAAATGATGTTCAACATGCAAATTAATGCTGTTAACGAACAGAAAACCATCTTGATGAGGTTCACAGTCAGTTTATTTAGCAGCCAACAGGTCAAAAAAAATGAGAAAAACAAGCGAAGAATACCATAATAGCCTATCTGGATTTGAAAAGAGGAAAAGTGGAAATGGATGAAGAGATTTTCAATAGAAATAGTGAGAGTCGGGTCAGTGGATTGGAGTGCTGTGAAGTGATAGCAGCAGACGCCGCTTAGGAGAGGACAAAACAAGAGGGTCAGTGGATAGAGTGAGAGAGACGGGCTGAAAGACAGATGCATCAGAGAGGAGGAACACTTGAAAAGATGGACAAGGAGTCAGGGAGAGAGCGATAAGCAGCGATGTGTGGACACCGGAAGAAGAAGAAGAAGAGAGAGAGAGAGAGAGAGAGAGAGAGAGAGAGAGAGAGAGAGAGAGAGAGGGATGCAGCGAGGAAAAGCCAGTGGTCAGGATGATCTCATCAGTCAGAGAAAGTGCTGCATCACAGGAGAGGCCACGTGAGAGAGAGACATAGGCAGAGAGTGAGTCTGCATTAGTGATCTATTATTCATCGCTGCTCTGGCTGAGAGCCAAAAAAAGACCTCTCCTCATTACTATTTCACCATGTAAGGACACATGGATCACTCACACGGTGTGTGTGTGTTGACAGTGCACGTCTACAGATGTGTGATTGCCCCAGCAGCAGAATAGACAGCGTGTTGAAGTTGAGGGTGCACTTATAGAGTTCGATTGGTTAAAAATGAGGAGTTCTGACCTGCATCATGACCTTTAAATCAGAGTTGACATTACTTTCTTAATTGGAAGGTTGGTATATCTGTCGCTTTATCACAAAGCACACAGAGAGAGCAGAGACAGGCTGTCGCCGAGGAGACAAACAGGAAGCAGCGACAGGGGAGTCAAGAGCTCCTCCACCCATGCTTCGCTGTTTCCTTTCCAACGCTGCCAACTGAGACCCTAACTGACACACACACACACACACACACACACACACACACACACACACACACACACACACACACACACACACACACACAGAAGTTGCTCAGCTGGTTTTATCCCACCTAACCCCCCCCAAAGTCTTTTAGTCTCAGTCTGGTTGTTTTTGTCTTCTCCAGTTTCAGCTGCTCTCGCTCAGCAAGGCCGGACCTGCATGCAAGAGTACTGTATGTTACTGTATGTCAGCGCTGTCAGTGTGTGTGTCTGTGTGTGTGTGTGTGTGTGTTGTTTTAGCTGTGAAGGCAGGGCCACTAACCCACAGTTGGCTGAGTTACAACTCCCTGCAGGCCACCACAAATGTTTTGTTTGTACGGCTACCTCAGCGTGTGTGTGTGTGTGTGTGTGTGTTTCAAGGTGTCTACGGGCCTTAAATTTAAATGTTAAATGTTTTATATAAAATTATGTGGCTGGTTTTTCCATCACACTTTAATACTTTTTCCATATGATTATGAAACAGGTATTAAATTCCCTTTGGTATTAAAAATGTGGTAAAACCTGCAGAACCCTGGTGTGTCGTGTGTGTGTGTGTGTGTGTGAAAGAGATTAAGATTTAATAAGTGCCAGTAATATTTATTTAAAGCTCTGATTCATGTTCTTGGGCAATATGGGTGATTGAAACTCCAGAGGTCAGGGTGACCCAGTGTGTGCGTGAGCATTTGAGTAACTTAAGACTAAAACCAGAGATCTCTTTCTTTCTTCTCCTCCTAATGAGCTCAAAATGGACCATTTGGCTCCGTCCCCTCTTCCACTGTTCTTTCTTGTCTTTATCTATTGCCTCTTGACTTCCTCATTTTCTCCCGTGGACGCACACTCAGCACTCAGCGTCCTGAAGATGGGAAAAAAGGGAGTGAAGTTAAGGAGAAGAGGAGGAGGCGGGTGGTTAATGCCCTCTCTGCTCTTCACTCCTTCCCATTCTGCGCTTGTAAACAGCTTCATATTACATACACATACACATATGTACATATATGTCCACACCCACAGGCAGTTACAAAGCTCCTCCTCTTGTTCTTGGTCTTGTTGGAGGCATGTGTTGCAGCCCCCTCTGTTTTGTTCTGTTTCCTGGTGTCTGCTAGCTGCCCTAGTGTACTTCATGTCTGATGACTTGTAATGTTTATCTCCTCCGTTCCCAATCCTCATTTCTCCCGGTGTCACCGGACCTCTTACAGGCTCACTCATTCCCCCATTGATGTGGTTTCTAGCTGCAAAATCTAAATGTTCTGCAAACTGTGGCTGAAGGAGAACAAGAGGTGATTTCTTGTTGTGAAAATTGTACAAAGCGCACACACACACTACTTCATTCTACTCGGTGAAGGAATGAGAGCAGCCTGTGGACTATTTTTACCATGCTGGAGATGGCAAGGCGAGATGGTAGATGTACAGTACATGCTCTGTTTACTACACGTGACCACATGAAATGAGGGGAAGGGAGATGTGGGGGGGGGGGGGGGGGTGAATGAATGCCAAAGGTCAAGAGTTGCTCAGTAATTTGAGATCGGAGCCACAGTGTGCTCATATCAGGCTCACGAGTGGCTTTGTGAGGTGGTTGCTGCATCTCGATTTTAGGGGTTTTTACATACTTTCCAGACACAGAGGGGTCTTAACATTCGTTCAGAGACATCTCCACCCTTCCAAAAACTCAGAGTAGAAACACTCTTGCACATTTTTTTGATTTTTGGTGTGAAAATCAGCTGGTTTGAGTCAAAAGATGACGTCAGGTCGATGGAGGTATGCGGTCGGGTGTTCATCTGCTGGTGTTTGCTAATCGTTTGGGCCGCTTGGCTGCTCTTTATGATGGATAGACTCCTATCCTGTGCGTCAGGGCAGGACCGGTCAGAGCTGGTTGGCTGAAGTTTCCACTTTGCTGCAGCAACAAACCCTCTTCCTCCTTTCATTTCTCTGTTCTTCCCTCTCAAAAGACTCTGTCGTGTTTCCTCTTTCCTCCACCTGACGTTAGGCTCAGCATGTTTTTCTCACTCCACAGGCCTCTTTG
The DNA here is from genome assembly GCA_946959425.1 of Argyrosomus regius. Taxonomy (NCBI): domain Eukaryota; kingdom Metazoa; phylum Chordata; class Actinopteri; family Sciaenidae; genus Argyrosomus; species Argyrosomus regius. The sequence continues at coordinate 25,159,206 of OX336889.1, read as the reverse complement.
TCACTTCAGTTTGTCCATTCTCAGCTCTCAAAATTGCAGGATGGCCAAAAAGTTTGCAGTAATTTGGGAAGCATTTGACTAAGCAAGTATCTAAACTGGTTAGCGATCAGATAGATCAGTGAATTCACAAACAAAGATGCAGTTTAGGATCCTTTTCCAGACTTACAGACTCATGTATAAATGGGTCAAATGGTGTACAGTGTACACACCATCCGTCTCCTTTGTCTGCACTGATAACATTCAGCGCTCTCACCCAAACAGGTTTCAACAGGCCCACATGGTTACACTAAAAAACATACAGTAGTGGCACTCATGCTCGCAGCTCTGTGAGGTTATATGGAGGCACAGTGGAGCTCATGCTCACAATGACAATGCTAACATAATGTTTGACAGGTGTGATGTTGACCATATTCATTATATTAGCTAAGCATGACAATATTTGCTCATTAGCAGGCTCTGTCCTCTTTCAAAAGTTATTTTATCGGCGAATCCAGGACCATTTAAGAGCACCAACATGTTGCACTTTGGCAGTGGCTCAGGAACTCTTTTTAAATGTTCCTAAATTTGCCAAAAAGGAACATTTCTCAAAGACGACTGTTCGATTCATCATATCCCACGCTGACAAGACAGTTTTCTTGTTTAGTTCACTCAACAGTTAAATTCCGGCTTCCTGCACACGATCAAGTTAACCCACGATCCTGAACAAAATGTCATGCTGAGTCAAAACAAACACTGATGCTTGCATTAAACACTGAGTTACCTGGACACTGTTTAAACAAAACCCTGAAATGAATCCGCGTACTCGTAAACGCACCTGCACCTGCACCTGCCTTCGACCGAACCCTGCCGCAGAACCCCGATCTCTTATCTCCAGGTGACTGCTCTGAAGCTAAAATAGACCTTTAGTGGTTGTACAAACACTGAGCCCATCTGTGTGTGTGTGTGTGTGTGTACCCTGCCACTGTCTGCATGGATACACTGTAAGTGAAGCGCTAACAAAGGAGCTATTCAGGGAAGAAGCAATGACAAAGTTGATGGTTGGACATTATTATTTTAAAGAGGTGTCTGCACACACGTCTTTCCCTTCACTGTTTCCCCTAGAGACAAACAGGGTGAATCTTATATTTGTAATACATTTTACCTAACCCTAACCCAATGAGGTAAATGATCGGAAATAAGGTGAAATTTCCAGAACAAACATTGGGAATGCCTCTGATAAGGGATAACGTAATCACATACTGAACCTTGACAGCTCAGAAACACAGACAATGACTGTAGCTAGCATTGTGACTCTATCCAACTATTGGATGGATTTCCATGAATTTGGTGCAGACATTCATGGTCCCCAGAAGATGAATCCTAATGACTTAGGGTTAGGGTTAGAGGTAGCGATCCCCTGATGTTTTCCTCTTTCCTCACGAGGACAGGTTTCAACAACACTTGGACAAATTGGCATGAAACGTGTTTAAAACACACTGATGTTCAGCTGAGGATGAACCAGAAGCTTTATGACCATAAACTAAACACATTCCCGTCAGCTCGGATGAACTTTGTGTTAAGGTCAACTACCGAATTTTAGCATGCTTAGCTCAACATTTAGCTTCACGGCACGTGGCCGTACATTCTTTGTCTTGTTTAACTGACAACAGTGTATTCGAAGAATTCAGTTTCTTGGTAATGAACTTAGGGAGCCTGACCCTACCCAGAACATGACACACAAGGTTTTCATAGGCCCAAAAGATCACCTCTAATGTGTGTTTATAACATTTTAGACGTTTTTCACATCCATCATGTCTGTTATCGTGTGACTGTGTACAGTCACGGTTACAGTCAGTTGCTTCACACCTGAAGTCACAACAGGCTCTTTGTCCTCCGGCGTTAAACAGTCACAAACTCTCCTGTCTTACTGACTGATGTGTTATTGACTCCTGCTACAGAAACACTGTTATCTGCTCCTCATCGAGCCTGACAGCTGCTCCTCCCCTAAGCACACTTTGACTTTATCATCACGCTGCCGCTGATCCCATTAAATCTTACTTCTTCTTTCGCAATTAGTCGACAAACCGGTTTTTGACCTGTTTTTAGAGAAACAGTGGTCTCAGCAGCTGACTGTGACTCAGGCCTAGTAACCCAGAGAAGCTCCCGTTTGACGCAACCGCATCATTGAGCCAACGCTCTGCATCACAAGGACTAGACATGTTTTTTTTTTCCTTGCTCTGGTTCGGCGTGCTGCTGCACACACAGATGGTTTGAGGTTTCCGTTCTGGCTCTGCAGTGTTCTCACACGTGATTTTTGTTGTTTTCTCCCACTCACCTGTGCACCGGCAGAAATGATCGCCAGCGGCAACAGCTCCGCTTCCAAATGAACCTGTTCCCAGAGTGTATAAATAAGCCCGAGTGTATTAGTGAAAGAGACTCCAAGGCGATGACTGACAGAGCGGTTAGGGACTGACTCATCCACACTGCAGCAGCCTTATTCCTTTGTCTGCTCTGAATATCTGGAATCTAAATGGGGAAACTGTAGCGACCAAGAGACTGTATGAAACACATTACAAATTGTTACATTGGTGCATACATTCATACACTTACTGAACAACATTGCCGCTACTAATAAAGCTCTGAAAAATGACTTCTCATGGAAAAAGACCTCTCGTCACAGGATGGAGGAAGTAATAGAGGCCCGTCGGGGAAATCTGAACCTGTTGACTCTGCATTCGTCACGACCACATCAAATCTGCTGAGTTAGACACAAGCCGAGCTGGACATTTTTCTCCTTTTCCTGTCTTCTACAGCAACTGGGCCAGTCCTCCTGTAAAGTGTCATAACTTGGATGCTTCCAGTTGAACGCTGCCAAAGAAACAAAGAAACAGTAATGGGGGCGTCATGACAGGGGACGTAGAGATCTTTGCAGCTCACCTTTGGTCTAATTAATCCGGGGAGTGACGACTTTCTGGGGTGAACGGGTTCAAGTGGCTGCCTAACAAGCTGCACCCCTGTTGTGAACACAGCGGCCGGATGGACAGGCGGACGGACAGATGAGGACAATGGGGGGGGGGGTTGCTATTTTTGACGCACAATTATGTTACACGCGAATATTCAACTCCCTGTGTCCCACTTCATTCCCTGTTGTCTGATTTCCTCTCCCCCATGTTAGACTTATATCTTTTCCAGATGGCATCACTGAACATCATCGACAGGCCACATGTTGCTCACACACACTCAAGTTACCCAGTTAAGATCTGCTCTTGTCTTCAGTTGAGCGTCGTTGCGCAAGACGTTGTTGTCTCCGCTCTGTAGCAAATGCTGGAACGAAAGCAGTGGGAGTAACGTCCTGCTGCAGACAGCACAGTACAGTGTGTGCTCGAGCCTGTCAGTAGTCAATAACTTAGAGCACTGGTTCCATCGCTGACGTCACACACTTCAGAAAGCTTTTTTTTCTCTTCCTCCAAACTGAAATTGGAGACCAGTCTGTGCTTTTACTAAGTGGATAATTGATTTTTCTCCTTGAAGCCCCGGGCTAATAGTGTTCCACAGTCAGATTAATCATATTTGAATGTCTAACATGGGTCAAGATCCAGATTTTCCACTTTGTTTTAAATCTTTAGACATCACATGTTCATGTTTATGTGCAGCAGCAATAACCTGATCTGATCTTTCCGCTCTTTATAGCTCCCCAACATGTTCGGAGACCTGAGGTCCACCTTCATCGCTCTGATGATCGGATCCTATGCCTCCTCTGCTGTCACTTTCCCCGGCATCAAGGTAACGCTCGATTCTTGATTAACCCCAAAATCACTCCTAAAAGATGATGCTCTAACATGAACACTCCCGTCACAGAATGGGATATTGATTCTCCATTATGATGTGTCTGTTTGGGTGCCGTCTGTCTTGTAGGTGATCTACGATCTGGGTGCCACCTTCATCACCATCCTGATGGTTTGGGCCGCCTGCGCCTGTCTCGTCTTCCTCAACTGCTTTGTCAATTGGCCTCTGGAGCCCTTTCCCGGCCCAGAGGACATGGATTTCACGTAAGGCAGACACTCTCGTACACACACACACACATAGGCGTAAACACATTTTGGTGGCCTGCAGCTATCAGCGTGAAGCAGCCGTTCTAAAGCTAACTTCAGGTTATACCTGCTGTAAGTGGATTCTGTCTGAGCCCAGATGGCCTGCATTCTCCGCAGAGATCACTCCATTACAGCATGTGTACGATTGCATCCATACTCACACACTCCTGCACAGTAAATCCCTGTGTAATGCGGCAGGGGCCGAGTGAGCCCTAAAGACAGGAAAGACCATAAAACCAGATGATCAGCCGGCTTTGCTTTCAATCACCTGGATCCTCCCATCTTTCCTCTTTTCCTCTCCTGATGTTTTTTCTGTATTTTATGCTCATAATTCACCATCTTCCTCCCTTTCCTCTGTTCCTTCAGGGTAAAGATCAAGTTCAGCTGGCTGGGCTTTGACCACAAGATCACAGGGAAGCAGTTCTACCGACAGGTGACCACCGTGGGACGCCGTCTCAGCGTGGGGAACTCCATAAAGCAGCAGCACCAGCCGCCCAAAGACCTGGCCACGCAGGAGGCCAACAAGCTCTGCCTGTCCACCGTCGACCTGGAGGTGAAGTGCCAGGCCAAGGAGGAGAGTAAGTGTGAAACAGAATAGATCTAACTCTCAAAGTTGAGATGTATGTGTTGCTTGGAAGATTTCTGGTGTTGCGTTCTCTCTGTATGAGCCCATTCACAGTTTTTTTTTTTTTTTTTCTGGTGGCATTTGTCGCCATCTGATCATCAAAACTGGAATCCCCAACATGCCTCTGAGACAATGTCACTGCTGTCTGTGAGAGCTGCTTTTCAGAATCGCAGATAAGTCAACATGCGCTCCCTGTGCTCAACGATTCAGTCCTGAGCAGAGGCAGTCCCACCATTTCTTGTTTTCCCTTTGCCTAACTTATGAATATTCATCCGAGCATGTCAAGAGCCAGTCTGCTGCTTGAATAAAGAGGGCAGGAGAGCTGCTCTGTGTGTGCCAGATTGTCTGAAAGCTCAATGATGGACAAAGGCTCTCCAGACAGCATGTCCATCCCACAGTCCTCCTGAGGACAAGTGATACAAGTACTTTATAAAGGTCTCCGTTGGGAGAAGTCATGACAAAGCTGTTTCTTTTCTCTTGCACAGATGCCTGTAAGATGAGTGTCACAATTAGATCTTAGTATAGTTGACACAATTCAATATAACAATGACTGATAATCCTACATCACATAAAATGATCAAACTGACGTTGAAGGGAATGAACTCTTTTCCGCTTTTAGTTGGACAGATGTTGATGTGTGGAAAAAGTTCTGAAAAACACATTGTATGCTACCTGCCTGGCACCAAACTACATAAACTGACCAAAACAAAGTAAAAGGAGAGCGAATACAGGACTTAGATTCTTCAAATGGCCAGAAACACAACTCAAAATGAACTCTGATGTGTCTGCTAGATAAGTACGCCAACATGTTTGCTGGCCTGTTCGCCCAAACAACATTAAAAGGTGATAATATGTATAAATAATATGTTAGCTAGCTGTTACCCCAAGTGGCCAAAACAAATCAATGAATGCAGCTTTAATTGATTAATTAATTTAAAACTAATTGTTTTTCCAGTTAATTTGAAACATTTTGAGTCTAACGAAGGTCAGAAGTAACCTTAAAAAAACCTGCAATGTCTTATTTTTGTGTAATTGTAGCACGTAAACTCTTCAGGACATTCAAATTCACACATTTCCAGAAATAATATGGAGTACTGCTACATGTAAATCTACTGTATGGTAGCAGAATCATGTCTCAGCTCTGAAAAACATAAAACCTCAGGACCTGACCTACATCTGTCCACAAATACCCCCCACACCCCTATGGTATCCTTTAACCCTTTTACCTCTGTCCTACATCCACACTAAGCTAACCTAACCTCTGTTACCCCTACACCCCTGAGCCTCCTCAGGCCCTCCTGGCTCTTCTACACCGGGGTCAGGGACTCCCAGTGGGGGGGTGGGGCGTTTGCTCCCCTCTTGGCCTCTTTGGTACCAAATGGACCGTGGAATTGGTTCGGATCCCGTTCTTAGAAAAGCCTCTCAGCAGGTGTACAGTGCGCTGGCAGGGAGCCTGAGAGAAAGCATTGTTGTGGATTGAAGGCCAAGCATCAGCCGGTTTGAGTGTGTGTGTGTGTCTGTTGCTAAGTGTATGTGTGTTTTGAGTGCTGTCAGGATACCCATGGTTGGATTTATAACAGCTGGATACTTTCCGTCTGTCAGGAGCTTTAAAGAGGCCCATATTACACTGTCACACACAAACCTGTTCCCCCTCTCACTCCTCTCCAGTTTCGGCTCAGCTGTGGCGGTCGCAAAATATTCAAATTATTGTTTATTTTCCTCCTGAGATCTGAATCTGAACACATATTGTTCTGTTATTCTATCATCAGCAGCAAACACAAATAGCTGTACTAGCACAAGTAGCTGTACTGATATGTGGCCACAGTGTACTAGTTTGGTATGTAAACTACATTTGGAGCCAGCGCTGAGGATGTGCAGACAAGCTCTTTTTTTGGAGTGTTTGGATTTTTCCGTCAGATAAAATACATGCTGTGTATTTTTGTGTCTCGAGCATGTCACCCTCTTCAGGTGCCTTCCTTTGAGTCTCAGAGGTAATTGTTCCTGGGCTGCTTTCCATGGCGTCATGCCTTAATCAATGCAGAGACTAGTGTCAAACCAGTGAACTGTTGGATGGATCGGTGTGAAATTGTTTCACATTCAAGCCCTCCGCTCAGAACAACTCTTATATTATATTTTTAACAGAGGCAGAGATACGGAGAGGGGGTTAATGTAAGAAAATTCCTCAGCTGGATACCTGTTGTTCTGGGTAATCAACCCATCTGCTCCATCTGCGCACCGACATTTAATTGGTTTGTCCAGCGCTTCACCATATGGGCAGTTGTGTCCAATTTCCATTTATATTCACGACTTCGATTAATGATCAACTTTTCCAAGAACCTACCTTTCTTTTAATCCCTCAGCTCGCTGTTACTGGGGCGCCCAAGGGCCGGTGGGAATATTTAGATGACAGTATCTTCCCCTCCATCTTAACGGCGGACTTACTCTGGGAGGGAAGCACACTCGGGTAGTTTTCCATCACATGAAACGAGATTAGAAAGTGAAAAGAGAGAGGACATGTTGTGTAGGAACAGGCGGGTTGCTGCTGCGTTACCTGCAGACTATGAAAGCTTCAAAGAGATTGCGTGGGTTGTGTTGAGATGCAGTGACTGGCAGAAATAATCTGCAGACAAAACTGGGAGCACGGTTCTGTACTAATGAACATCATGCAGTGGCTCTATGGATGGCGATGTCAGCCTCCTGGTGCTCCCACACCGTTGATGTATTAGCAAACTGATGTGATCTAACCCTGACCCTCTCCTCTTTCATTTCCTCTGCAGCTCAGTCCTTCATGAAGAGTATCTTCAGTCCCATCTTCTTGCTGAGCCTCATCACCATGTGTGTGACCCAGCTTCGCCTCATCTTCTACATGGGGGCCATGAACACCATCCTGGAGTCCCTGACGGAGGGGAACCTCAGCACAGGTGTGTGTAGCTGCAACACAGATGGTGCTCTGTGAACAGTTGCTTTATATCTTTAACATCAGATGGATGGGTGTTCACTTCCTCTCAAGACTTTTTTTGTATCTTTTCTTCGTGCTCTAACACACCTAACAATCGTCTCTCAGCTGCTTTCTGCTCAGCTCAGCTAAACTGCCTGTTTGTCGTTAACACAGCTCTGTCTTTCCTTTTCCGTTTGTCTCTCTGGCTCTTTGTCTTTTCCTGTCATGCTGGCTTCATGCTGCTGTTGCAGTGGAGAAGATGCAAGTGGGTAAGAGACCTCAGGCTAAACTTACAAAGATCTAACAACCTACACTATTCAGGCATTCTCCTCACCTGTCTCTTCATACTCTTCATTTCATGTTTCAAACTGCTTAAAACATGTCATTAAAAACATAATAACTCTGTCTGTACTGTCATCTATCTCTCAGTGAGCGTCTACACGTCCATCTTTGGCGTGCTCCAGCTTCTGTGTCTGGTCACCTCTCCCGTGATTGGCTACGTCATGGACTGGAAGCTGAAAGACTGCGAGGATGAGAATGAGAAAACTGTCAAGAGGTGAGGATGAACGCACAAACCGCTGCACAGAAGAAAAGAAAAGAAGTAAAAAGAAACATCCTGACTCTATTTTATTCTGTTCTGTTCCATCAGGGAGCCCGGTCAGCCCCGTCGACCCGCCAAACAGATTCAGAAGATCGTCAACGCCACCAGAGCCTTCATCTTCACCAACCTACTCCTGGTTGGTTTCGGAGTCACCTGCATTATCCCTAACTTACCCCTCCAGGTACACACACACACACACACACACACACACACACACACGCACACACACACACACACAGTTAATACTGCAGAGAGAAGGAGACACTGAGATGAACACGATGTTCAGACTTAGACGCCAATGCAGCTCCTGATATTTCTTAGTACTTTAGTGACACCTACTGGACAAACGAGTCACTGCATGTTATTTACTCACTGAATCCTCATTTATCAAAGATGAAAGCTATTTCTGAGCAAGGACAGGCCAACTCTGTGATCTGACCTGATACTTAATGGAAAATATCTTGTGTTTTTCATGTTTCCTCTGCAGATTCTGTCTTTTATCCTGCACACCATCGTCAGAGGCTTCATCCACTCTGCAGTCGGAGGCCTCTATGCTGCTGTGTAAGTGTGTGACATGTTCAGATATAATGGCACAACAATACATAGTCATACTGTATACTTACAATATACCATAGAAAATACCTTTTGCTACGTATACCACGTGGCCAAAAGTATGTGGACACACAAACATTACACCCATGTGACCATCTACCATCTGTAACATGTTGTTTGTCCCATCCAGGTACCCATCCTCACAGTTTGGCAGCCTGACAGGCATGCAGTCCCTGATCAGCGCTCTGTTCGCCCTGCTCCAACAGCCTCTCTTCATGGCCATGGTGGGACCCCTGGACGGAGACCCTCTTTGGGTAAGATGAGACAAATATATGCACATTGTCACAGAACTGTGGGACATACTTAGACATTTGAACTATCATTATGTTGGTCTGACTCTCACGTCGTCTTCAGGTGAACGTGGGTCTGTTGGCGCTGAGCATGCTGGGATTCTGCCTCCCCTTCTACCTGCTGTGCCACAGCCGCCACCTCCAGCGCCTCAGAGACGAGCGCGACGAGGATCCCAAGATCTACGTCCAGATCAACAACGGCAGCAAGCCCGAGGCCTTCGTCTAGACCGGGGAGGAAGACGAACGAGCTACACTACGCAACGAGAAGGAGAGAGGGGAGGGGAGAGTGGCGGAGGTCTCGTGTGATGAATTCCTTCACCCTGTCCTCCCTGCCGCTGCAGCACCTCTCTCAGTTCAGACCCCTCACATTCCCCGTAAACACACTTCCACTCACACCATTTTACTGCCAATCATGGGGTCAGATGTGACCGCACACCATTGTGGCACACAGTTTCACCCTCTCTGATACTATATGCTGTGACAAACACGCACCTGTTCAAGCCCCATGGAGAGGTCCCACTCCCTCGACTGCATCTCTGAACTGAGGAGAGGATAGACTTATGGGAGAAAACGCAGTGTCAGACTTTTTATACCTCCTCCTACACATCTTTTCTTCACTCCTGTCATTTTTATTTTTACACCTGTCACTGACTGGCTTAACCTCTGCCAGTTCTACTTAAAAGAAAACAAAGAAGAAGACGCCAGCCAATGGGAAGCCACAGCAAGGAGACAAATGTAAAAATATCTCAGTGACAGTATTGTTTTAATGTTTTTAAAGTCACCTCACAGAAACTGACTGTACAGCAGTAACCACGACGACCTTTGCTTTCTCATCAGTCCAGGTTTGGCTGATGATACACAGGAAACTGTCATCTCCCTCAGATGGCGCGCACACACACACACACACACACACACACACACACACACACGAGAGGCACCCTTGGTCGGTGCATCTCTGCTTCCTCTTGTGCCTCGAGGGCATTAACTGAATACCACCCCACAGACAGCAGTATTTGTAGCAGTCCAGACCAGGTTTTTGATTCAGCACCGATAAGTTAGAGAAGAAAACACTGCAGCATTTGTGTGTGTGTGTGTGTGTGTTGCATAATGCAGTGTGAGGGAAAAAAGTTTTCTGGGCTTAGATAAATTACACTGCATGACGCCAGGCACAGCGCTGGTCCTATATTACTGTTTTTAGTCAGTCGGTCTGTTTCATGAATTCTTTTTGTGTGTTTCAAAATGTATTTACTTGCAATATGATCGCAGATGTGTTGTTAAATCTTTATTCCCCTGTACGTGATCTGAACGTCGACGTGGAGGGTGGGGGGAATGTGTTTAGAGCAGGAAGACGGGACAGAGATGACAGACATGATGTGAGGCGGAGCCTCTGCTTCGTTCTGCTCGCCACGCTCGATTCATTGTAGCAATAAGTGCTTCTGTGAGGTGCTGGGCAACACGTTGACACACAATCACACGCAGACAGGCAAACGTACATGTACACTTTATGGACTGTATTTTTAAATCTAAAAGGTGCTAGTTGAATTACAGAAATGTGTTTTTTGTTTTTGCTTTAAGCAGCGGTGGAGGTCATTTTACCACTAAATGCCATCAAATTACTCACAAGAGCTGTTTCTCCATCTGTTGACACAGTGGTAACACAAAGTGCAACAACAGCAGCAGCTCTGGGACTTGAATTCACCTTTCACAGACACAAAGGGAGATTTTCTTGATGGTAGCAGGCTGATAAAGACACATTCTTGGTGTAATGAGACTCAACACAAGCATGGAGTGTGCCGAGATGTCTGATTCAGCCTGCTGCCTTCAAGTGCCATACAGAAAAACGCTCCTCAGATATTTTTTCCTGCCTGGCAGTAACTCACAGAGGCACTTCCAAAGACAGCCATGACCCTCAGAGTGCCTCTCTATGTGTACAGATGATGGGAGGAGTGGATCCAGGCAGGATGTGGCACACCCAGTCCCGCTCTCCCTCCATCTATCACTTTCATCCACCCATATGTCTGCAAACATGTCTTGAAATGTTTACTGATGACAGGTGACAGAGCTGAGAGACAAGCCTCTGCCGCCATCAGACGCTCCCGATGAATGACTAAGTGAGAAACGAATGGCACACGATGCACTTTAGACTTCTAGAAATGGACCTCAGTCGTGTATTTCTGAGCGGCCTGCCCCACGCCCCAAGTGCATGGCTGCTTACGGATGGCTGCATGATGTAAAGAATGTATACTCAGAGCTTCAGATGCAGATTTTTAATCCAGAACATGGGAAAGATGCTGTTATTTTTTTATATTCACAGAAAAAAACTATTGCTTCACATGTTCGTTATATCGCCTTTATGTGCACGGACAGTGTGGCAGAGGCTCGTCTCTCAGCTCTTTCATAAGCGTGGACATACCAATCAGAGTTGTAGACATCTGTAATTCAAATATTTGCATTTCTGTGCGCACCTGGTCATAGATTCTATGTGTTGGTCATTGATCTTTGTCAGACATCAAAGTTCTGACCAAAGTCTATGACCAAAACTTTGGATTTTAAATCAGCTCAGACGGATAGTTGTCATCCAAACATTTACATTGTTGTATCTCTAAAGAGCAAATCTCATCAAGAATCAAGAACAGACACTTATCTAGGTCTCTGTTGTGGGGGGCAGCAGACTCAGTAAGGTAGCTCAGATACCCAGCTCTGCCTGGGGCATGAACTGGAGAATCTCCAGGCGTTGGGGGAGAGGAACACTGTAATGCATGCCCCTACGTTACACAGATGTTTTGTATTTGAAAGATGCAACAATTCAAATTTGTGCACAGAAATATGTTTTCCACTTCACAAAACTAAAGTACTGCACTCATTTCACTCTGTAGAGTGTATCTCTTGTAGTGTGCTGGTGTGTCTTGTAACTAATATTCCTGTGGTTTGACATGATGTTATGACAGGCGGGTACAGATGTACAGATGCTTTAGTCCAGCTCGCTCTATGAATGTGGATGATGATGGACGTAGATTTTTCATTTGCCTGGTGACTCATCCCGAAATCAGCTCACAAACATCCGTGAACTGGCGTCACATGAAACATGGTGCGATAACTCTGTCTGTGATGAGTTACCGGGTGACATCTTCATCGCCTCAAAATGGGAAACCAATCAGCACTTTCCTTCACTGCCGTACCTTAAACAGCTCACTCTGTTCTCATCACCTCCCCCTGTATCACCCCAACCTCCTAGGATAGAGTTTCTACAGTAGTTTGATTTATTGATTGATGTATTAATTGATTGTTTATTCTCTGCAGATGAATCCTAGCTCTTGGGTGTTTTTGCGTGTGGTGGTGTGTGACAGGTTTCAGCTAGAACACAGACGCCTTGTTTCCCCTCCCCTGGCATGTACCCTTTTTGTATTTTTTCTACCTGCCATGCTCCAGTTTAGCTTTGTTATCTTTTATTAAGCTTTTGTTTGTTCCTTCTGATGTTTACGAGAATGTGTATTTTCATCGTCTTATACTGTATATTTGGTTTTCTTTTGTCTTGTGCCACAGTATAGCCATTATCATTGACATTTCAAGTCATGTTGTTTGAAATGAAAGGAGAAAAAAAAAGACAGATCAATATATGAAGCAAAATAAACACAATAATTTGTATGGATGTGTCTTTTATTTCAAATGACAGACATCTGTGAAGAAGGACAATGCTTTTTCAGAGCAGCAGGGGTCAGACTCTCACAACTCTCACTTCAATACTTATGATATTAGGGGGGAAATGAGTTATACATGACATACTATAGGCAAACCTGTTGAGCAACAGGATCCACAGTTTCCATAGCTTTGTTTAAATCACAGAGGGACAGCCTGAGTGGTTTAACACCGTCTGAGCTGTCTCCAGGAACAGGTTGAACCAGAGCTGACAGTTTCTCCCTGTACTGGTTTGACTGGGGCGTTCACACCATGGCCTGTTTGCAGGTTACTCCACCCTGTGAGAAGATATGAAGCGCACCAACTTATACTAACTGAGCTGTAAACGTGAATTCAGAGGTACATAAATGTGTCACACGAGCCTGGAAATAAAAAAAAGGCACATGATGCTTATCATAAAGGAACTTATCATCACTGCGACGATTATCTCGCATGATAACGGCCTTCCAGCTGCGCGTGAACGTCACGTGAAGTTACCTGAAACTACAGGTATGTGACTCCTCCTCCTCCTCTTCCCGGGCCGCGCCCCTTCGCTCGCGCACGCACCCCCACGGCGACATCATCCAGGAAGAAAAGCTCGGAGTGAAAAGCGTCGCGCGGTGAATGACTGACCTGTGTGTGTTCTTTAAAGAGGCTTTTCCACCGGTTCATGCTGCTGTTCGGACGGAGACACGGTCAACATGCTCATTAAAGAATAGTAAGTGTATCAACTTTATAACAAATGAATTGTTTGTGCTCGTATGAGGTAGAAAGGAGAACTGTCACTGTCATAAAAAGTAAGTTTTCTCAAATTATTAACACCGCGAAGGAGCCAAGGAGGGCGGGAGAGTGCCGCCGCGGTTGGCACATTCGTCCCGGTGTTTGAGCACCTTAGCTCGAGCTGGACTGCAGTGTGGGACTCTCCGGAGTTAGTAAATGTCGTTAACAAGAGTACAAACATGTTGAATGTGTTGCTCTGAGGGTTAGGGTCGGCAGGTTGAGCAACATATTTGAAACAACAACTCACTAATTGACGTGTCAGCTAGTTTCGGGTGGCCATTGAGACAACATTTAAAGTTAAGTATCTAATAACTTCGTCTGTTCTTTGAGCTATGTACATAAACCGAAGTGGAGAACTCACCTCAGGTGTTTATAAAGGATTTTCATTCACACCTTACAGAGCATGCGCGTACATTTCTAGGGAAAGCCATATGAAATTGGCAGATGTTTGGACAGAGTTAGTGCTTATGAAGTCGTTTACACAGCCATATATCATAAATCACAGATTGTTTGCAGAGAATTAATTAACTTTTTATTTCTACATTGGTAAAAATTCCTGAGCCAGGCAGTTTTATGACTGTCGTGTCATATGCACATCATGGCTGGAACCACATCCAGTAGCTGACTGTCATCTGACCGTAGTGCAAAGTACATCTGAAGGCTCACCCGTGTCTAATTATTATGCTTAGGATGATCAACCCCATGCCTCGAATGATGCACCCTTTTTAGTCAGGACGCGCGTCGACCGTGCAGTGTTTCTGTCAGCATACGAGTACAGGTGTGTCTTTTCATACCAGCCGTCAAGTTCATGCGTGTAAGGCTCCTCTTTCACTCTGATCTGTTCTAATGAAATATTCAGGCTCTGCTGCTAGGCTGGCAACAGCTGGCAATTAATTGGTTATTGTATCAAGCAACAGTAGAGAAGGATACACAAAACACTGCCATGGATACACGAGTGCAGGGTTTCCACAAAAAGTTCCAGGCTGGTTTTTGTTCTCACACTCAGCTCTGACTGCACTTTTATGATTTCCTCTTCCTCTTCTCTAGGTTCCTGTGATAGTGGGGCACTGGGGGGGAACTAACTGTCTTCCCACTGCTAATTATATGTTACTATAAATCAATGAGTCTTTAAAGCCCTGATTAGAAACCAGACTCGTGGTTATTTCTTATGTGTGTTGAAACCAAACACACACCCTCTAAATTAAGGTGCAGGTGTGCCCTCACCTGATTTTACACTTCACTAAAGTTCAGTTTTCTTGTCATGAGGAGTACAAACCAGACTGTGCAAACAGCTGTAGTCTTCTGTCACGCTGGAGGAAGTACGATGGCGATGTCATCCAGGTTAACTTGAAGGAGGAAGACTCTACTGAGTTTGAGCACTATGGGAAATGGAGTTGGACCAAGTGTGCACAAACTGGCCCACTGAAAAGTGTTTTGAAGCCTCGATTTGGCATGATGGAGGTGTCCGTCTTGGTTATTTTGAGCCAGAAGTGACCATATTTGAACAAGAGTGTGGAGCTGGTGGGTGATGTAACCATGAGTTGGGCTGTGCTTGGTGTGACTGTGTGTTTACAAGCAGAAAAAAATGGCAGCCAGTCAGGTGACAAATGTTCGGATATTCCGTGAGGAGAGGAATAAGCAATGCATTACCTGAATGTTAACAGTTTGATCTGAGTGTAATGAGCCCAAAGTGACTCACTGAGAATCACTTGTCAGTCACAAGGTAGCCACGCCCTGCTTTATCATCTATTTTACTCTAAATGGGACCATAATTGACTAAAGGAACATCATGCTATGTGGAAGAAGACTCCAAACTAGAGAGTTCATAAACTCACGAGGAAACTCTTTACAAAATCAATGGGGGAAGTAGGGTCATTTCTCCGAAAGGGTGAATACAGTTGGACTAACACACTTCTGATTAACTAGATCCATACAGGACACTGCTTCAATTTCGACTGTTATAAATCTCACTTGTGACATTATTACATTGACGTTATTTCAGCGGTTGATCTTAAAGGTTAAAGCCATAGTTGGACATATACACAGATAAATCATAAACTTTATTGCCGCAAGTTAGATGAAAAGATCAACACCTCGCTGTGTCGGTTAGCTCAGTTGGTAGAGCATCCGCCCCATGTACAAAGGCCCAGGGTTCGAATCCAACCTGCGGCCCTTTCCCTCATGTCATTCCCCATCTCTCTCTCTCTCCCCACATTCCTCTCACTCTTCAACTGTCTCTGTCAAATAAAGCTTGAAAAGGCCAAAAAAATATCATCCAGCTCTCTGCAATGCATTTAAGTTCCCCAAATATCCAGTTATTCCTTTAAAGTCCACGTCTAGAAGCAGTTTCAAATCAAATTCACTTACATGTTCACTTTGTTTCCTGACGTTTTGGACATGTGACTGTTTATTGATGTGCTGAGATTATGTAGTCAGAAGGCTGTTGTCTTGTCAGTGAAACCTAAAGACAAAATGTTGGTGTGTCGACCTATGATTAATTTCCTGTAAGACAACAGTGCAGGCACATTGTTTTATTATCTGTGTTATCTCTCACTGTGCCCCAATTAATGTTGTCTTTTTTTCTCTCCATTGTAGCCGAGTTGTCCTGCCCATTTCAGTGGAGGAGGTGAGGCTCTATTGTTTACTTACATTTTATTATGCAATATAAATGTTCCAGGTGAAGCTACTTGGCTAATACTCATTCATAGTCCCCTTATCGTTAGGCAGTTTGGTTTTCATAAGCTTTATTGGCCAGGTATGTGCACACAAACAAGAGATTCAACTGTTGTTTCTCTCATTGTGCGAACACAGAAATAGAAATATAGGTGAGAACAAGGACAACCACATTTGACTATGATGTACAAGTGAAAACAGAGTTATCCATTAATCAGAGTGATGGCCTGTGGAAAGAAACCGTTCTTGTGTGTGGTTGTTTTGGGTACACTATGCTCGATGTCACCGGTTAAATTGTCTCAGTGGTTATCTCTTACACATGTCTGTTAATCGGTTAATTTGCATACACACCCCGCCAACGTCTTTCCTAGCTAGCAGTCTGAGGTGAAAAATGAAGCACACTAAACAAAGCTCGGTATGGGACCATTTCCTCCACAAACACAACAAAGTGAAATGTAAATTGTCTGGTGCTACTCTTCAGTTTACTATTAGCATTAGCACAACATTAAGAACAAGCACCTGGGAGAAAGTGTGATGTGCACTCATGGAGGCCATCACTCAGTTGGTGTGCTGAATGATTGAGGGTGATATGCTGCCAATCAGTGTGGTGGAAGACGAGAGATTCAAAGAGCTAATTCAGTAAGTTACTTTGAGGCTGAATGTATGATGCTATTGAGAGCTATGGTGACTAAACACATTGAAAATCACTTAAGGATGAGCTAAAAGTGAAAGAGAGGGAAGGGGTGACATGTAGCAGATGGGTCGGACTCAAACCTGGGCGGCTGAGGTGCAGTGTGGAGTGCACACATCCCTGGGGGTCACCAGTGCTGATTGAAGTTAGTGAGTAACAGGTGGAGGCTGCCACAGTGTTGGGAGAGGAGCTCTTCTGATGATGTCGAGTCTTCCAAAGGAATCCTTGCTTCATGTCCCTGGGGTGTCAAGGTGTTGCAGGATGGAGTGCAGTCCCATGTTTACCTGGTAGGCACACTGTAGTAGGGTCCAGCAGGAGGCCTGTGATGTTCTTCAGGTGGGCCAACACCAACCTCTCAAAGGATTAGATTGCTACAGGCTTCAGGACAATTGGCCTGTAGTGATTGGGCTGTGGGCTTCTTGGGATGATTGTGGATCATTTGATTTGATGGGAGGCCAGTTGGTCAACACAAGCTTTCACTTTGGGTGACAAGCCGCCTGGACATGGTGCCTTCCTGATGTTCTCTTACTGAACGAGCTGACACACATCCTGTTCACAGACCCCGAGTCCAAGCGGGAGGTTAGTGGCCAGAGCCAACTTGTTCACGACTTAGAGTTTCATTCGTTGTGAATTCAGTTACATCCCATTTGAAGCACTTTAGCCTCCTGTCTTGGTGAACCATTCAGCATTAAACATTTAATAAAAGGTAGGTCAGAACTGTTACTGACTACAGAGGTTTGTAAGTCCATGTTTAACAATGATTTGTCATCACTTTGTCTAAATCATGAGTTTCCCTCTCCCTGTGGAGATTCCTCGTCTCTTCCTTGTTTTTCACTCAGTAACAGTTTTCTTGCTGTTAAATTCTGCACGCCGCTGATTAACATTTCTCACTTATCACCACACATCTAATCTCACAAAGATGATTAAAGGCAAAGCAGCCCAGCAGAGATTTTACACATAATACTCTAAGTGGCTACCACTCAGTACGCTATGTGCCCAGAAGTTGTTGTTGTTGAAGTTAGCCACTCTCAGGGCTGTCACTTTAGGCTGCCTGTAGATGCCCTTGCAGTTGAAACACTTAGTTATCAGCTCCAGATTTTATTCAGCTGTTTAATCTACTATACCACTGCCTGCTGCCATGTTATCAAGAGAGCCTCTTAAACCTTCCCCCTTCATCCATCAGAGTTTTATTAACCGTTCTCATTGCACTTGCATTTGAACCCTTTCCTTTTGTAATTAGTTAAATGCTGTTGGCTCATATGTTTCAATCCAAATGTTCCATACAGCACAGTACTCTTTGTTTTTTTTGTCAGAGTTTCACCAAGTCATGTAACCACCGTTTGCTGTATGACTGGCTTTTCCTCTGATCCCTCTCAGTGTGGAGGGTTAGCTGGATTTCTGTGTTGGTTGAGTAACTAAATACCTACGTGGCACACTTACGCAGGTTACACAACAACTCAAGATGTATGAAATGTGAATGAAATAGGGGGTGGGCTCTGTAAGTCTGTGAAATGAATCTGTCCTGCCCTGTGGAATGCTGCATTCAGAGGTACATTTAAAAACAATCTTTTGCATCCTACATTTCCCATAATGCAACTTAATGACATCTTTTATTAGACTAGACTTTTCTGTCCTGTCTTTTAAACTCCACCCCGGTTTGTAACTGTAGCAGGCCCACCGTGGGTTCACAGCACAATCACAGGCAGGACGGTCCGATCAGATAACCATTTCTTTATTCGACTCTTTCCATACACGCAGTTCAACACAAATAATAAACAAATGATCAGTCCATGACGTGCCCTCCTGGCTGCCCGACGTCATTCAAGTGCAGAGTTCCATTCACAAAATCTTCAACAACTCCTCAGCCTCCCTCCACAGTAACTCAGCCGCCCTTATAAACATTTGACATGTATTGCGCTATGTGTAAAATTGGTGGTGTGCTCCTTTTAATCAGGAAAATAATTGGCACATTAATGGATAATGAAAATAGCTGTAGCCCTAATATTTAATTAATTATCTTAAATGTATTCAGAGATGTGATTTTAAAAAACGTTTTTGCAAGCATCTGTAATCGTACGTTTGAGGTAATGTAGCTGCGATGCTGCTTTGTGTGGAAATGTTGGTGGACGACAATGACGCTAAACAAGTTTTAGCAACACTTGGGAGGTGCCGTGGTTGCCCGGGGCAGTCAAGTCATTCTGACGGTTATTTTATTCAGATCTGAACCCAGTCAGTGGTGATCGTTGTTATTATGATGCTATGAAACCTTCATTTACAGCCCACACCTTGTTTTTGTCAGTAAACTGTGTGACGTGAACCGGCCGGTTCACTTTTCCTCTGACAAAACTCAAGCACTTTGCCTTGACATGTTTTGTCCAGTATTGATGACCACCTCCAGTCAGGTTCAGGCAGTTTGCTGTTTGCAGCTAAATGTCATGTTCATGCCCCGGAGCTGTTCATAAAGGCCTGCTTTACGTCTGATTGTCACTGTCGATGAGAAGACACACCGGTTCTGCACGACATGTCACATTCCTAAGTTCCTGCTCACAGTAGCAGGGCTGAGCATCGCACGGCTACCAAAATAGGTCACAAACTTGTAGCAGTACTGTGTTTCTGGGGAGAAGAGGGCTTGGCTTGATTCAACTACGAGACATTTGTCCAATTAAACTACAGATGGCAGCAGATGTATGAAATTTTAATATTTGTTTTGAAGAGACAAATATACCAGCCTAAGCCTCAATGGACCAAAATGCAAAGCAAAACACAATTTGAACTACCAGATACACTTCTGTATGTGTGTGTGAGAAGGGGGTTTGTGTGTCCAGTAATGTGAGTCACTCTTTCCAGTGTCACACTTTTGCCTGACTCAGGAAGGGTTTGAACTACAGGGGTTGGAGGAGGAAGAGGAGAGAGAGGGGGGGGGGATGCCAACAAAAGGCTTACTCGGCTGGTTTTCTGGTGCTGAAAGTCTGTGTCTGGGATGCCTAAAGGGAAATAGTTAACTTACAGTCATTTCCACGAATGGTTAACTGAGGTCATGACAAAATGTTTCTCAACGGGTGAACTTATCTTTCCATTCTGTTGTGTATCTTTTGGGTTATTATAAGCTACAATTTAGCCAATGCCAACCTAAGGTAGAGGCCTGTGAGGTGTTTTTTAAAGACAATCCCTTTAAGCTTCTGTTTTAGCTTGTCATAGGATCATTTAAACATGTATTAATGAGATTGTTTTGGCCAATTGTAGGTAGCAGAACACAGAGCAAACACAAAACATTAACACGTTGTTGTCTTCTTATGTTTGCTGAACATGTTACACATCCAGCAGGACAAGCAGAACTTTAGCATGTATCTGTAGGTGTTCTTCTGCCCTTTTAAAGTCTGTTTTGGAAAAGCGTGTTCACCAGCGAGTTCCCTACTTTGTCAGTCTGTAATTTAGTACTGGTCAGGTAATGTACAGTAGGTTTATTACACATATCATTTGATTAAACATTAATTAGTACTTTAAAATGATTGATTAGTGTAGCTTAAATGTCTAACTGTTCTAATTTCATTCATTCTGCTTGTATTTTCCTGCTATAAAGTCTAAATGTCTGCTGTGGTATTACTACACAAATTGTCACTATTTAACAAGAGAGGTAGGCTCATCACTTCCAAACTCCCAGAATTCATGAGCGTTACCTGGAAAACCTCCACATCATCCAAATCTGTCCAAGTCCAAGCAACACATAACCTAGGGTGAGAAAATTGATTGAATTAATATAAATGTATCTGTAAACCACGATATGTTCTCTTCTTTTGTCCCTCCAGTACCAAGTGGGTCAGCTGTATGCAGTGGCAGAGGCCAGTAAGAATGAGACGGGTGGAGGAGAAGGTGTGGAGGTGAAAGAGAACAGGCCCTATGAGGAGAACGGAGAGAAGGGACAGTACACCCACAAGATCTACCACTTGCAGAGGTAAGCAGTCTGATGATTGAAAAACGGTTTTGACCACTTGCCTTCTGGAAAAAGGATGTACAATTACAGCACACAGTTAAAAAGCTTCTTCCACTTTGAACTCTACTTTCCCCTCAAAGATCAGCACTGTCAAGACCGCATGCTATTAGTCAACGGTGTAAATGTGCACGTCAGAGTTCACCGCAGTGAACAGTTGATTTTATCGCCTGGTGAACAAATTCAGTGATCCAGTAAACGTGAAACAAAGTGATTTCACAGTGAATGTTTACCGGTTTAAACGCTGTGTGACCTGGCTCTTCACAGGATGTCAGGTTGTACAGGGGGAATACTCTACTTGCACGCTTTAGCTGCATTCTGTCAAACTGCAGACATCAGAGCACATTCTAGGATTGTATCGGAAAAAAGTCAACCGGACATGAACCGGAGGATGCTAACACTATAAAACAACTACAGAATTTTACCTAATGTGTCCTTTATTTCTGTGTGTGTGTGTGTGTGTGTGTGTGTGTGTGTGTGTGTGTGTGTGTGTGTGTATACATTCAGCTACATGAAGAGTTTGTTTTGTGATTGTGTGACTACATCAATGTCTGTTTGTGTCTTTGCAGTAAAGTTCCCGGTTTTATTCGTATGATAGCTCCCAAAGGTTCTCTCACGGTTCACGAGAAGGCCTGGAATGCATATCCTTACTGTCGAACCAGTGAGTACCACCACGTGCACACAACATGCTAGGAGTCCCACTACATGCACACAATGTGTTGGCTGACAATAAAACAAATATACATGCTAGCAGCATATTCTTTGTTGGTGTCTTTTGGTCTCTAGCAGCTGTTTGTTTACAGTCCACAGTGTGTGTTGTTGAATTACTTAATACTTGAAATCTGTGTATTATCTAAAAACCTTGTCTCTACCTCTCTTTCTGATCCATCGTCTCCCATCATGACCTTTCTTTTGATGCAGTCATTACGGTATGTATTCTTTCATTTTGAATTTCTAAATAAAAATGAAAAGTTAAACTTTTTACAAATGCTTTGTAAAAAGTTTCATGTTTTCCCACATATGGGTGTATTTACATGACCATAGTATAGGAAGCAGAGATCAGTAAAACATTGTTCAGTACGATGAAAGATGAGATGGTTACCATGTTAGACGAAAGGAGATATGCAGTGACAAGCTTGACTTCACACATTAGCTGTGTGTGTGTGTGTGTGTATGTGTGCACGTGTGTGTGTGTGTGTGTGTGTGTGTGTGTGTGCACGATGAACTCACATACTATTGTAAATGTTTATGTATAGATATTAATGCGCAAACCATAATGCAATCACTGTGTGCACACACAACAATATGTTTGTTGACTGACCCCATCTTGTGTCTCTCCCCTCTTCCAGAATGAATACATGAAAGACAAGTTCGAAATTAAGATTGAGACGTGGCACAAGCCTGATATGGGCGATCAGGAGAATGTAAGTCATGTGATTTAACAACAGTTGTCATTTCTTTCCACCATATATGTGAAGCAATGATGTTCATTAAGAGATCATGATTAAAATTACTGCACTGTTTTACTACTGTGTCTGAAGAACTTGTATAACTAATACAAATAAACCATAAGTAGCATCATCAAACAGTAAAACTAAGATTAGTGATTGTCTAAAGTTAGACTGTGTATGAAGGGATGTTTTCAGTATCGGTGCTGGGCTACTATTGTGTTTACATTTGGATCATGGACCACTTTGGTCTGGATTCAAACATCTCATCAACTATTGTGGACCGATTCAGGGTCTCCAGAGGATGAATTCTACTGACTTTGTTGACTTTTGATCTAGTGCCGTCATCAAGTCAAAATAATAATTTGTCCAATGGCTAAATACCAGCAAAAATATTGCAAAATTTTTCATCAGCCTCATCTATACTTTGTGTTTAGTTAATGTTAGCATGCTAAACTCTGATGATGATTATAGTAAACATTATACCTGCTAAGCATCAGCATGTCAGCATTGTCACCCTGAACTTGCTGACGTTAGCGTTATAGCTGCTAATGTGTCATTAGTCTGAGCTGCTGTCAGTGCGGCTGTCCATGTAGCCTTCAAATAATGTTGTCTATAACAGATCTGGAACTAGTCCCACCGGTCTTTTGGTAGGCAGACTTATGGTATGATACCCTATGTCACTGACTCAACTTCAAGTGTCTGATGTAACAAGATAATTGTAGCTGGGGAACTTTTGCCTTTAGTAATGTAAGCCCACTGGGCGAGGAAGTTGGGGACAAAATCTTTGTTCTGTGCTAAAACAAAGTTCAGCTGAAGCTCATGTGATTTTTAAATCCTCTCCTTGTGTTTGCCGGGGCCGTTATTCTGGTCAAAACTCATTTTTGTTAATGAAGTCTGATGTGTTTTCGTTGCTTTTAACCGGCAGCCTACACTTTGCCTTTCTGCAGGTACATGGACTGGATAATAGCACGTGGGAAAATACTGAAATAGTTAACATTGACATTGCTGACAGAAGTTGCATAAGTACAAAGGTAAGGGCAAAAGTTGTTTGTAGAAATAAACCCAGGTTCTGGAGTTTATGTTGCAGATACAGTAAATTTACTAAATGTTCAGTAAAATAAACCTGCTGCTTGTTAGTCTGCTTCATATTTGTCATGGCCACGCTGTATCATTGTAGGACTACAACCCAGAACATGACCCAGCCATCTTTAAGTCCGAGAAGACGGGTAGAGGACCTCTGGGACCAGACTGGAAGGTACTGCACCTCCTGTCGCTCTTCACTGTGACATAATTGATATAAAGGCCTGCAGACTTTGAATTTTATCTAATCAGTGTGTATGTCTTTGCAGAAAGAACTCGCTAACAACCCAAACTGTCCACACATGTGTGCCTATAAGCTAGTCACTGTTGAATTCAGGAAGCTGGGACTGCAGACTCAGGTGGAAGCCCTCATTCACAGGGTGAGAAACTGTTCTTTTTTTCTATATACTGCCTCCTGGTGGCCAATATATGAATCTCTGCACAGGGGAAGCTTTATTGCTTTGAGTTGAATGCCTCACAATAATAGACATGTCCTCCAGATGACTTTTATATTTCCCTGTAACTTCTGTCTAATCCCTCCTCTCCCTCTGTTGTCTGTTCCTCTCACACACCCGCTCATCTCTCCAGGTGGAGAAGCGTTTGTTCACCAACTTCCACAGACAGCTGTTCTGCTGGATGGACAAATGGGTCGAGCTGTCGATGGACGACATTCGACGCATGGAGGATGAGACGCAGAAGGAGCTGGATGAGGTGATAAAACAACTTAGATCATGATTGATAGATGAATTTAAATAAAGCAAAACAATAATACAAGAAATGTAACATCATCTTCATTTAAAATAAAATAAAAAAATGAAATTTATTAGCAGTTTAGATGCTGGAGAGGACAGATTGTCCACGTAATCAATGACGGGAAACCAGATTCTAATAGATATTTTTAATCTCTGCATGAAGACGCATCAAGTATATAAGTCTGTATAAAAGAAGCAGGGCAGCCCGCCTTCTACCTGATGACGATTAATAGACAAGCTGACAATGAAGTAAATGTTAGAGCACTGATCTGAAGTAATGCTACACTCTGAAGATTTTGGGTCTGTTGTTTTGCTACAGATATACGTGAACACTTCAAATACTGAGGTCCAGAAATTGTTTAATCAGATACATGACCAGAACTACACTATGTCCCATTGAAAATGTTATGTGACATCTTGGGAAGCTGAGTTAGAATAAAATGAATCATTTTTTTACTCGATAAGAATAGAGACAGCCAGTGAATCTGGAGTAAGCTGTGGCGTATGCAAAATGATGGAAAGGTCACATTTACTCCAATACATAATGTGTGTGGATTTGGTGTTGGACTAGATCAGTGATAGTCAAAGACTCGGCTGAAGCTATGGGTCGGTCGTGCCACATGAACGAATGACCAGTGTTCATCTCTGAAGCTACAGTACGAAAGATATTTACACCCAGTGCTCACTTTATTAGGTACACCTGTACAATCGATTGTAATTGAACATAACAGTACTACCATAAATTCTACCTTTACAAAGTTTATAATGTTCAGCTTGTGCTGACGTTGTTGAAATATGTAAACTCTTTTGTACTGAGTTGAATAATCACAGTTAACGGTGGTGTGGTCTTGGACTACATTTACACGAGGGAGGCAGAATATTAGAGACACCTGTGAATATAATGCAGTCCAGTACAACAGCACCATTAACTATGACTTCAATGCAATAATATACAATTTAATCAACACCTCTATGACCGCATCAAAACCTACAAAGACTTAATGGCAGGACAGTTGTGTTGGATGTCATTGGACTGTACAGGTGTTCCTAGTAAAGAGGCCACTTTTTTATGTGACAAACTCAAGTGCTGATTACCGCTACTCCACCACTAGAACCTCCACCCGAACCAGAGACCAAACAATGTTACATTTCCCACAGGTTTTATACAGAGGATAAAATCTAACTAAATATATAACTACATAAAGACACGTGTGGGCTTTTCCTACTCTATTTCTACCCAGCTAATACTCCAGATTATCCAGTTATGTAATTTGATTTATTGGCACAGTCCATACTATAATGACCAACACTGGGATTATTATCTAGATAAAGGAAACCATTGTGTCACAGTTTCGCCTTGAGAAGCAAGAAAACAAAACATGTGTGGCCATGTAACTTTGAAAAAGATTTCTTCAGCTCACAGACTGTTAAAATTAAATTAGAGGAGAATAATGAAAGTCATCATTTTGTTTTGTTATAACAAGAAAAGATTATTTTAAATTAAAACAGAATAATCTGGCATGTAGTAATAATGAGAAGACTTCTCTCTCTTAAAGAAGAACACATAGGAAACAGGTATTTTTGTCCACGTCTCAGTAACATGTGTCTCTCCACGTCATAGATGAGGAAGAATGATGAACGTAAAGGCCTGTCAGTGGATGACCAGTGATGGCAGCTGACTGACTCACCCGGTGAGTATTAAACAATTATTTTGGAGAGATTTAACATTTGACTGCTCTTATTTTATTTGTGTAAAACTTGTTCTGTTGTCGTCTTCAGATCACTCTCTGGTACAGGAGGATTTGACTTCATTCAGCAGGCGTAGACTCATCTCCTGGGATACTGGACCTAAAATGGCTTGATAGGCATAATCAGGAACGTCACACTTCCATCGTGATAAAAATTTGCTCTTAATAAGAGCTCATTGAAGCAAGTGTGTGTATTTATGTAGGCTACTACATTAGAATACTAGTTAGGTAATCAGTTTTGAAGGGTTCCTGCTTATGTCTGTTCAGTCCTCTCTCTCCTCTATGTTAAAACATCAGGGAAAAGATGTGGGTTGTCTCTGAGGAAACATTCCTGCTGACTGTTGTCCTTTTTAATGGCAGTTATTTGGGTTTTGTTCTTTTTCTTGATTTTGGATTCATTGTTTACTCAGTAGATGCGTCTACATCTGCAGAAGCTCCAGAGTTACTAGGATGTTGAAATGTTTTTTTTTTTTTTTTTAAATGATTGAATAAATTAACTCATCAACCCTGCTCTGCTTCGGATTTACAGACACCAGCTGTGGTTTTGTCATTATAGCCTTGGGTCGAGGTTTTGAGTGTTGGTGATGATAATATGTAAAAAGAAAAAAAGAAGCTGAACTGTGAGCAGATTTCAAAATGAAATGAAGCCCTCCAACAGTTTGGTCTACATGAATGAATGAAATAACCTGGATTCAATGTTATGAGTTATATAATTGTGTAGTATATTAAAAACAATTATTTGTTCTTTGCTTTGTTTATATTTGTGCGTTTTACTTCTACTGGAAAAAATATATTTGTGAGCAAATGTCTCATCCACCTGTAGTTCTTTAGACTACAGACTGGAAAGAACACACACAAATTACCACTTGATAAACTCACAAAAAGCCACGTTTACTTTTGCATTTTAGTAAATGTACTAATATGTTTTTTGTTTTTTTTTGGTTTAACAGATTCATATTTGGCAATTCCACAAATCCATTCATAAAGTTTGAATATAATATGAAGCTCTTGTGTTTCACCAGCATTAGCTGATTAAAATAAAAGGTGCACAAACAATGTCAAAATGCCTGTTCTACTTGTTCTTTTTCCTCACACTAACTAAAATGTCTTAGATCAAAATGAAACAAAGCTTCAGGTCAGGTTTTCAGTGTAATGGTGAGATTCACTGTGAAATTCCTCTTTCTGCTGTTTAACACCAACCCCAGCCATACCACCCCACCTTGAGACCTGTATGGAGCCAAATGAGGGCCAAAAGTTTTGATCCTTTGAAAAAACAAATTGTAATTGAAAAATGAAAATTTGGTCTTGGAATTTGAAAAGTACACCAATGAATTCAAAAGTGTAGAAAAATTAATTCTTTTAGTTTAAATTTTATGAATTTATGAATGATTTTTGAATAATTAATTTATTTTGAGTCCTCAGCCTTCATTGTTACACGCTCTCAGTTGATCCCCCACTCCCCCACACACCAGATCAGGGCCAAAAGTCTGAATCCGGAAAAAATAGATTTGACTCTGAAAAAAATTGACCCCAAATATCAAAATATATATGTAAGTGAAAAATGAAAATAAATTATTTATTCAAAAGAATTCTAGAATTGAATTAAAAATAAATTTAAACTAAAAAAAACTTTTCTTACACTAATTTTTATTTTGAATTCATTGCTGTATTCAAGATGAAAAAGAAAATAGACTAAATAGACCAGGGACGTCCAAAGTACGGCCTGGGGGCCAATCACGGCCCGCAGTCAGATTTCATGCGGCCCGAAGCTTCATTTTTATAATATATTATTTATGGCCTGCTAGGATTGTCAGATACTGTATGTCTGGAAGATTTAGCTTTTTTGGTTGACATAACGAAGCATTTGAACCTCTAAGGACATAAATGTGTTATATATCTGTAAATGTGACACAAAATATTACTTTCCGAATGGTTTTGTTAAAGAGTGATATGTTTTAAACTTAAATGTTAACAGACTTTGTATTACTCATAATAAGTCATGTTTAGAATGAACATGAGGTTTGAACATGAACATGAGGTAAGATCTGTATCAACTTCATGCAAGTTTAACGTGTTCCATACAATTTATTCTTTGTTATCTGACTCCAGATGTGAAAGAAAGGAAGAACTGGTTTTTAGATTTGTTCACGTCTGATTTGCTTAGATTTGGTGACATTGTCATAAAAATAAAAAAAAAAGATAATTGTGACAATGAAAACAAAATTGTTACAGAACAGTGCATTTGTATGTAACTTTTATTGGTATTTTTTCATTTTTAAAATGTTAGTATTGGCCCCCGGGCATCCACATTGTCAAATCTGGCCCTCTAATATATATCCCCTCTAGAATATATATGAATGTTATATACAATTTGCAGTGAAGTTAAAGGGATAACAATACCTGACAAAGAGGTATAATTAAACTACATAAGTGTGATTAAAGCTAATGTAATTGCAACAGTTGACCGTTTGAACTCATCATTTCCTTCATGACAGATTTGTGCTTTTATTTTGAAGGCAGAGAGCCTGTCTTCCGGTCAAGGGGCGGGAACAGCAGCAGCAGCAGCAGCTACTGTACTGTCAGACTGCTGCTGGTTTACTGTACGTCTGCCTGCAGGTAGAAAAACAACGAAGACGAGTCGAACCAAAGCGTTTCAGGTAGAGTACGACAAAACAGACTCACACAGGCTGTACATACGAGCGTTACGTGTTTACGTAGCTGCGCAGCGTTCACATCAACAGATGACAGCACAGGATGGGGATAACGTTAGCTCAGAGCAGTTAGCTCGGCGTAAGTTAACCATGTATAAGCTGTATAATAACATGCTCAGGTCAGAGATGACACAGTTAGACACACTGTGAAGTTAACCTTCTGTTCAGGCTCAAAGTTGTTAGCTATGCCAGCTAATGTTGTTACCTGAACAGGTGATTTGTGAACTGTTGTTGCTCGTGTTTACTCTGTTCTAATTGATAGTGTATTTGCTTCAGGTGAGGAGAAGATGGAGGAGAATGAGGAGCAGTCAGACTCCAGCATGAGGAAGGGAAACAACGAGGGAGATAGTTTCAGGTGGGACTCTGTCCACACTTCTTCTTCTTCTTCTTCTTCTTCTTCTTCTTCTTCTTCTTCTTCTTTATATACAACAAATAAACTCTCATCGAGGCGTTCAGGAGTCCAAAGTCCAAAGTATCTCAAATGAATTGTGGACTGTGTGTTTCTTGGTGCTAATATGGTGATAAGCTACTATATTTAACAAGAGTTTAAAATGTGTGTGTGTGTGTGGCTGATGCACGGTAAGTGGATAGATACTCAGTGTACAGTGTTGCACTGTTACTGCTCGTAAACGTGATGGCATGTTGCTTGTTGGATGGTGGTAAGTTGAACTCCCATGGTCTTTTCTGCAATGTCTCCCTCACTCTGTGCTGTTTGGGTGTACAGTTATCCCAGACTGCTGAGGTGGAGACGGTGAATAAAGATTTACTGATTGCTTAATCTAAAGTTCCCTTGACAGATTGGGAAATATGTTTACATTCTTTCCGTTGTAATGCAGGGGAACTCTTTTGTTGTCATACCAAAGATCGTCGTCATTAGACCTCTAAAGAAGCCCAGGCATGCAGTGTGAAGCACGGTATTTTCATTAGAGGCTATGATGGGATGTGGAATGGAGCCCAATTTGAGTTTCTATATTGTATAATAGAAACAAAAGTGATTTTTCAAGCTGCTCCAGATATCTCCTCGTCGTGGACACTGTGGTGTTGTTCTTCTCACTTTCCTTCTTTAGACAGAGGTGACATTGTCCACGTTTGGCCATAAAGTCAGTCAGATAGACGGACTTTACAATGTCTCACTTCTTTTCTCTTAACCTCTTTAGTCTCACATGTTATATGAATGGAGTTTAAGTTTGCAGCGACAAAATGTTTCTCTTATTAATTAGTTTAAAGACGGGGCAGTAGTTGACTATCTCTTTGTGTCAGTGGTACCATGAAAACATATTTATCCTCCTTCCTCCCATTTTATTAAGAATAAACGCAGTGCAATGTTTGCCAGTCTATCGGTCGAACTGTATTCTGCCAGATGGATTAAGTTGCTCAACTCACGCAATGCGGATGTGGAAGTGTTGCCATCCAGCCTGAGGAAAGAACAACAGCAACAGCCCGCAGAGAGAAAGAGCTGTTATGTTCATTTGTGCAGGTTTCTCAATTTTTTTTAATCTAGCCTAATCTTTTAACATTGTGCAATCAGATTATGTGTAAATTTTAGTCCATAAAGAAGATTTGTAGATGAATTAAGCAATTCCCTAATCACTCACGAGCACCAGAACCTTGAGCAGGACGTTCCTCAGTTCACTCAGTGGTTTGATTCTCCAGAAACAACCAAAACTTCATGCTGTTCACACAGTCCAAATCTATTTTGTCTTACACTCAGTAATACCGCATGCCTTTATATTTTGGAACTTCAACACTTGGACTTTCAAGAAGACGCTGACCTCGTTGCTTTGAGCCACAATGGACGAAATCGGTCAGACGTCAGGCGCCGTAGAGCGCGACCGCTCTGACAGTCTTTCCAGCAATCTGACCACACAGTCAGCGGACAGCAAACTGGATCTGCACCATCGGGTCAACCGGCTCACGATCTGCGTCGATGACTTGGATCCCAAAAACGAGCTGCACGAGAAAGTGGTCAAGACCCAGGATGAAGGCTTCCTCACCTGTGACAAGAGAGCCGACGAGCCGGGAAAGGACAGCTTCAGGTGGAGAACAAACGTCGCCTCTTTACTTATTTTTTCTGTGTGCTAAAGCTGGAAAAAGATTTACAGTAATGTTCCTCAGCGTTTCATTCTTTAATCTGCTTTATGGTTTTTTTCCTGTGGGTTCAATGAACTCTTGATTCTTGCTAATTGAGACTCTCCAGTGTTCTCCTCACACAGAAAAACTCAACATTATGGATGTTGCGGGTTTGGCTGAAACGATAACTGCTCACATGATATGTTAAGTGTAGCAGCCTGACCTGCTTGTGGTAGAAGCACAGCGCTTTTACTGTACCAGCTTCTGCACTCGATGACGCACTTGTCACTGAATCGAGCTCAAAGTATGGATCTGTGTGATTTTGCGACGTTGTGCAGCTGGATGTCTTTCATATGCTGTCATACCCAGTTGATTGAATATGTGTACTTTTGGATGTTAGTGCTGCACAAGTGACTTTCTCCATCTTCAGTGCCCTCAGGCTACACATGGTGACGTGGAACGTGGCCACAGTCGATCCTCCAAATGACTTAACCTCGCTTCTCCAGCTGAACTCCCCAGAGAGCCCAGACCTCTACGTCATCGGGTAGGTGGTACAGAGAATGTGAAGTGGTTGGTTGGGTCAGTATTCTGTTGTTCTGACGTGCGTGTGTGTGTGTGTTTTAGTTTGCAGGAGGTGTACTCTGGGCCGTTGAGATTCGTGTCGGACACTGTGTACCACGACGCTTGGAGTCTTCAGTTCATGTGCACTCTGGGACCGCTGGATTATGTAAAGGTACGAATCTTCTGAAAACACCCTCATACACACACGCACACACACTCATGAGAGAATGAATCAGAGTTTGAGATTAGAGATGAATTAATCAGAGTGTTCTGTTGTGCTGTGTTTAATGTGTGTGTGTGTGTTTCAGGTGTCGTCCATCAGGATGCAGGGTCTGCTGCTGCTGGTGTTCTCTAAACTGGAGCACGTCCCCTTCATCAGAGACATCCAGGCCACATACACACGCACAGGCATCTACCGTTACTGGGTGAGAACAACATACACATGTCATGTAGACATTCTCAATGAACATGCACTACATCCTTCTGATGTCGACAGATCTGACCAAATTGGCTAAAAGACAAAAAACTTAAGACCTTTCTTGTATTTTTTTTTTTTTAGTTAGTTTTAGATTATATTCTTTCAGAATAAGTTCCATTTTTAGTTGTATGTCAGTTAACTGTTCACACCTGGTTTTAGTTGCCTATCATAACTTTGATTCACACAGCTCCCTGTGGAGTCACAAAAGGATTTACACAGCTTTGTTCATGTGCGGTCACCACGTGTAAACACACTTCCATGTGTAAAATCGTCGCAGTTCCCCTTTCAACAGGGAATGGAATCAAACATGTTTCCTACTTTTGTCCCACAGAAGCAGAAGTAAATGTTTGACATGTTTTTTCCCCAAAATGTCAAAAATAGTTCATGAATTATGAATGAAACATTTGACATAGGTTGATAATTTTGTTGTAAAAGCGTTGGTTTGTCTCTCACACAGTGTTAGAAGTTAAATGAAGTGTTTTTAACTGTTTGTCTCTCAGGGTAACAAAGGTGGCGTGTCCGTCCGTCTGTCTTTCTACGGACACACACTCTGTTTCCTCAACTGTCACTTGGCCGCTCATATGAAGTACGCCACGGAGAGGGTGGATGAATTTGAGTACATCATGGACACGCAGACCTTTGACTGTAAAAAAGCTCCAAGAATTGTTGACCACAGGTGAGAGGATGCACAGGATACAGACTGCACTCCACCCAAACACACGTTCTAAAAAGAATCATATAATTATCAAATAATCTTCCTGTCCCTGTCCTGATGCAGGCTGGTGTTCTGGTTCGGAGATCTTAACTTCCGGATTGAGGATCACGGCATGCACTTTGTCCGCTCCTGTATCAACAATCAGACCTACAGCCTGCTGTGGAGCAAAGACCAGGTTTGACACTGACACCTGAATGATTGCTGGATGAGTAAACCAGAATAATATTTGTGATGTCATGAAATGAAACATGCGTGTTGTGTCCTCAGCTGACCATGATGAAGAAGAAGGAACAGATTCTCCAGGAGTTTGAGGAAGGACCTCTGGACTTTCAACCCACGTACAAGTTTGACTTGAACTCTGATAATTATGACAGCAGGTAACTGTTTGCAAGAAACACACAAGAAATCATCAACATGATCAGTCCTAATTAATCCTAATCATACTTTTTATTTACATTTGTATATATTTCCACCTTCACAGGCTCTACAGGACATGGTTTGGCTTTAAGTAAGAGTTTAAAACACGTTTGTGTCCACATCTCCCCTAATATATCATGTCACTCCTTTTTTTAATTCCCCTGGCTGTGCATACATGCTACTTTTAACAAGACGCTAGAAGTATTATACTCTTTTTTTTTGTGCAGTTTAGTAACTCTTAACCATTTTCAAAGTCTTAATGAAGATTATCTTCGTCTGTAACACACTGCACATTAAACAAACAAGCAGGCGGGACTAACAGTCTTTTTCGAGACAAACATCAGATTGTCTCTGCGGAGAAAAGACTGAAATGCTTGTTTATTTTACAGAGCGCTGTCTAAGCTCGCAGACATGTTTTGTGAGCCAGTACTGCTGCTGTTAAAGGCACCTGTGGAGTTTTTGACCACTAGTGGCGCTATAGAGCAGCGTAACTCCTTTTGCACACTTATGAACCACCAAGAAACGTAGTAACGCCACAGCAAAATCCAGCCAGCAAACATTGATGTAAACTATGCAGATTTTGAAATACTTAAAAAACTGACTTTACGAATGTTTTATGAGGAGAAAGGGTGCATAAAAATGTATTTTTATTAGTAATGATGAATATTCTTATACAAAAAAAAAAAACTCCACGGGGTACCTTTTAAATGGCAAAATATCAGTCATCCATATTAACCTATGTGTAATACCATCTTACTGTTTACAGAACATGTCTATATAAAAGGCAGTGTGTAAACCTCTGGGGGTCCCACAACAGCTGTTATATAATCGCTAACATGCGTGTCCAGAAATAGATGTCTTGCTCATACATATGCTATGATTGTGGATAATTCAAGACCTGTGTACTGTAGCTCTCAACAGCTACACTATGATCTGTTAAGTTTTTACTTCATTTGATAATTCCATCCAACTGAAGATTTGTTTCCACCCATGCAGAGTCAGCATAAAAACATAATGCTGTAGTGTGATTCTACAGCCCTGTCAGCACAGGTCATTGCTCTGTAATACAGTGTAATACATACCATATCCTGTATGACAATAAGAAATATTAG
Source organism: Argyrosomus regius (assembly GCA_946959425.1). NCBI lineage: Eukaryota > Metazoa > Chordata > Actinopteri > Sciaenidae > Argyrosomus > Argyrosomus regius. Next base: position 25,125,168 of record OX336889.1, on the reverse strand, counting down.
TAAATACATTTTAAGTCATTATCTCATCAAAATCTCATTTTAAGTGAAAGTTTAACACTTGAGAACTCATACTTACGCCTGCAGATCCAGAAATGTCGTATTTTTAGACATATCACAATCATTAGCATGAAATGAATCCATCTGTTTAATTCCATGGAACAAAATAGCAGCTTATACGATGGTATGCAATGAAAGAGCTTTACTTGTTGTGCTGGATGCATGTGCATGTGTATAGATTATTGCAAAGCCTGGTTCCAGACTTCTCAATCACTGCCCATATCTTCAGTTTTTTTCAGTTTTTCAGAAGGTCTGATGTTGTGGTCATTAAAAGCTGCTCTCCCTGTTGATGAAACAGTCGAACAATTAGAGCTTTGAGGCAGGATTAAAACCACAGAGCCAGAACAACAAATGACGAATGAAAATGGTCCCAAATTGTGGCAAGGGTGAATTCTACAAGTCTTTGTCAGTCAACACAAATAACAGCTTTCTTTTTTATTGCTGTGCAGGATGACGCACAAACACTGACAGTGTAGAGACATACAGTACACTGAAATAGATAAATGTTTACAAGATGTGTGCATTTAACTGGAGGAAAGGTGAGAAAATGAGATGAACAAAAACAAACAACAAAAATGGGAAGACAGTATTCATAACTGCTCCTAGAAACCTTCTGAACAATGAAGTGAAGCCAAATGCCAGTTATTATTATGATTATCAGGCCGGCCAGACGGCTCAAGTGTTTGTAATGTTTGGAACAGAAAGTCGAGATGTGAAAGGGAGATGTAGTCTCTGCTGAATGCTTTCATGTGACTCCACCATCGAGGCTACTTTGAAGTATATACTGTAGCTCGTTTTGTGTTGATATTATGTCCGTTCATTTTTCTGTTTTCCCTTCTTTTCCATCCATCACCCAGTCTCACAACATCCTCACAACATCCTTGATTGTTGCTATGAAGACTTGACTTTGTTTGTCCTCTAACTAAACCCCGCCCTCTCCGCTCTCTGTCCGCCCGTCCAGCGGTAAGAAGCGCAAACCCGCCTGGACCGACAGGATTCTGTGGCGGCTCCGACCCAAAGCCCCGCCCCCCGACGAGCAAGATAAAAACAGCGTTGGACTGGACGCCAAGACGGCCATGCAGCTGGAAGAGGAAGAGGAGTACCCCCTGAAGATCAGGCAGGACTCGTACACCAGCAACATGGAGTATAGCATCAGCGACCACAAGCCCGTCGTCGGCGTCTTCACGCTGGAGGTGAGAAAGTGGCCAGCTCAGATACAGTTAACCACCATCCTTCAGTCACTTCAGTTTGACCCTATCTCTCTCACACACTCTTCCTGTTTTGAGGTTGTTCCTGTTGAAGGGAGCTACTGAGCCTTTTTTGTAAAATGAAAGCATATATTCATGACCTGTTCTTTAGTAAGGACGAGGAGAGTCTTATTTTTGTATCTTTGGCCATGCTTTCTATTGGTTATGATAATAACTCACCACAGAGATCTGGGAACACTTGACTGATAAATCTCCCAGGCTGATATATTGGTCGATATTATCTTATTGCTGATGTGTTGGTAGCAGTGTATATGTCAACTGATAAATAAGAAGAAATACAGAACTAGCTTTGAGTGCATTTAGATTGAAACATTTTATATTACCAGAGGGCACTGACAAGTTGATTTCTGAACTGTAAAATGTCCCGATAAGTATGTTTGATCACAATTTAATAGATTGATTTTTAAACCTGTAAAATCCAGTATGGGTCAGGCTTTAACTGCAGTCAATAAACACAAGCAATCAGATGATCAGACAGACGACCTGAGCCACTTTATATGGAGTTCAAACTGATGTCAGGCTCACCTTAAATGTAGATCAAACTGGGAGACATGTTGCAGTGGACAGTTTGTGTAATAATCTTGATTTTTTTTTTTCTCCTCTGAAGAAGTTTGGCCAACGCGTGGTTTTGTTTTGAACTGATCTGATTGGACCGTTCCTGTTTCTTTCCCTGCCTGACTTCTTTTTTATCAAGTCACCAAGAGCTGGTTTCTGGTTTGGCTGGGCTAGTCCCATGTGCAAACCTACTGAACCAACACTTGTCATTATGAGCTGTACTGGCACATTTAAAGAGACAAGAAGCATCTCTCAGCAATGCCGACACTTTAGTTGGCACTCACTGCAATACTCTCTTCTGCACAGCACATAGCGTTGTGCAACACATAGTGTTAAAACTAGTATTACCAGTCCAGTCCAGACTTTGGCTTAATATCAAACTGGGTTGAAAATTTGTACATCCAACTCTAATGTCACCCTTCACTTGGTAAACTATGATAGCTGATGAGAATCGTGACCAAACCTACAAAGTTAAGATCCACATTTGAATGATTTATGATTTATTCCTCCGTCCGTCCAGCTGAAGAAGATGTACTCGACTCCTCTGGTACATCTGCAGGCAGAGGGAGACTGGAGCGCAGACATGGATGCCATGGTTCTCTACAGCCCTCTGCAGCCTTTCCCCTCCAGTACATGGGACTGGATCGGCCTCTATAAGGTTGGACATGCAACTGTTAATCACTGAACTGAAGCTGTAATTAAAATGTGATATTTCAGTCTGATCTTGTACATGTGTTTGAAATTCAGGTTGGATTCACCAGCGTGTCGGACTACATCACCTACACGTGGGTCAAAGACGACGAAGTGGCCTTTAATGAACAAGACATAAAGGTAGAAACTTGTGCAGCGCTGAGTTCGACATCTATTTTTTAAACATCTGTAGAAAGACTCACAGGTGAAATGATTTTTGTAGGTGTATGTTGGTAAAGAGGAAATCCCTGTGCGGGGAGGAGAGTGTGTGCTGTGCTACTACAGCAGCAATCTGCAGTGCATCATTGGAATTAGTGAATCATTCAAGGTGAGTGATGAGCACGCTGTTTACCAAGATGAATCCACTGAGAATATATCAATATATACATATATCAAATAGGATATTTAATGGTCTGGTCTCTCTCTTTTAGGTCCACGAGTCCAAGGTAGCTATTGAGGAAGGCTTTTTGGCTGGAAAGGAAGACTTGTGGAACTGATCTATCATAAGAATCTTATTGATGTGCTACCTGTCTGGGCCTGGACTGCCTGAACCTCACCAAGGCTTTTAATTACTGTTTTCCTAACTTCCTAAGGAAGTGCTGTCTGTTCATGCTGTTAAACATCCCCACTGACCTCTCTAATGGCTATTAGCTGCTCGCACCTCTGTGGTCAGTACACTTTTTTTTTTTTTTAATGACTGGTTTCGAGGTTCACATCTGCTCTACAGATGTTACTTTAAACTCTGACTGAAGTCATGCAGAGCAGAAGCTACGAGCAATCCTTCATCAGTTTATGCTTTTATTGAATGTTAATAAGTGAAGGATGATGTAGGATCCGTGCAGGCCTGCTGCTTTGTGTGATTAGTCGATGAAAGGAAGCTCTCTGCTTTAGGTTGCGTTAACGGATCGGTAAACTCCATGTCTTAATGCTGAAAGAAAGTCCGGAATATTTTAAGTTTGGCTCGTTCAAATGTCACCTGACGGACAATTATGAAAAGGGAATTGAGTTATTTTGCAGAATGTTCAGATTACTGAGTAAATATAAGAATAGGAGATATATGGAATATGTATGACTAATTTGCTCATGGTGAAATCAGTATGATGCTGGAGCGGGGAGCTTACGCAGGAAGTTACATAGTTTATATTCAGCTATATTTTCCATACGTTGATTTGAGCCAACTCATGTCACCTGAAGCTCTGTTGACGACCACTGAACATAACAGAACCCTGAAATAACGCTTTTCTAACCACTAATGATCTGTCAGCAGCAGAGCATTGAGTGAAGGACAAAAAGTCCTGTTTTTCTACAACACATTTTTATTGTGCAGTTTTGGGAGAAATATTTGGCACTTTTTATGCTGTCTTTAGCTGACAAAAATACTAAATCATAACTTAAATCAGAGAGTCAAATGGATTGAAGTATTCCAAAAGACAGGATCGTTCTTCCTTTCCACCGTCTTATTCTGTCCTGAAGGCATTGTTGTGGTATGATTTTAAATGTTTAATGTGTTACTGAAAATATTCACAGGGCTCACAGAATATCTCACCTTAGTGTTGTTCGTGGACAAGAGAAGAATTAGCAGTTTTCATTTACTCCTCACAGTATTTTAATAAAACATAGCATTATAATATAATATACTTATTTTTCTTAATTATTTAATTTTCAGCTTAGCCCACCGGCACCTTGCAGTTTAAAAAATCTTTAATCATTCCCTTCTAATAAGGAGATATACTTAAAGACACATTGCACTGTTGTTTGTCATTGCATAAGTATTTATAGGTCGTCACGTTGTTGTTATTCGTGTATAGCGAGGAGGAATATAAATGTTTTGTTTTTGTTTGCACAATATGGATTCAGAAAGTGCCTTTTAAAATGCTTGTTGCTTTACATCTAGTGTACTATACTATGCTGCTCAGTTTTGATACAATATGTGTCAGTAACATTCATCAGATTATATATCTTCATATGGGCTCTGTTTGATTTGAAATATCGCTGTTCTAAACATTCACCTCCATCTACTGAATGTTATCGTTATTGGCTCGCTGGAATCATTTGTATCAGCCAATGGATGTCGCTGTTTTGTTTTCGTTCTTTTTTTTTAATAAAAAGTGACTTATTTTCTCAAATAGCAATGAAATATTATAATGTACTGTAACAGAATACCAACAGGTTTATAGCTTTGGAAATGCAAATATTAAATAATTCTCACTTCATATTCACTTTGTGCGGTTTATTGATGAAGTGTTAGTTATCGATTCTGCTCTTATTATAAATGTTAATAGACCTTTTTCACAGCGGCCAGGTGAACACAGGTGTTATCAATTATACTAATTAAGGTGCAGTTCCATTCAGGTCAAAGAGTCAGGGTGCATGTGGCTCACTTGGAAGTCTCTGCTACAATAAATGGTACGGAGCCTTAATTAGTATCTGCCTTGGCCCTACTATTTCATGTCAAAACCGCTGCTTTTTCATTTGAAGGAGGAAAACTGACCATATCCGCCTATGACGTGTTGCCGGTTGCCATAGTAACCATTTGTTTACGTTTTAAAATCGAGCGAGACGTCAAAAGTAACAGCGACATTTGGGAGTTTTACAACTTCACAGAACAAGGTATGTTCACTGACAGCACTCGTTAGCTTGTTATCATGTGTCTTGTTGAATGACGTTATAACGCCACTGTGAAACAACACGTCAATAATGTGAACTTCAAATTAATATAGTTAGCTGGCTAACGTTAGCTGCTGCTAGCAGAGCTTTGAGGCTAACTTAACGTGAATGCTTCTCAGTGTCTTCTTCTTTGGTGTTAACAGTAACGTTAGCTATGGACACAAGTTAGCACTGTTCACATGAATATAATGGTTTAAAATAGAGGTCTTCAACCTTTTTCAGCCCAAGGACTCCTTGGACGAGAGACAAACAGAACAGAGACCCCCACATGTAATTCATTTTTTAAAATGTGTCACATTTTAAGCTTGGCCTATAATTCCTTTTATATTTACTTTATTCTCCTTTTATTTCACCCTATTAACCTATCTATATACTGGGTTATTAGTCTATATGTGTTTATGATTGATAAAAAAGTTCATGCATAATGGAATCATTTATTTTGTAAATTTTGTCAAAAGTAGCTTTATTGCATATTAATGCTTGCAGTTTACTCAGTATCATTTTGTTATATTTTTTAATTCTCTTAATTATTTTAGTGAAAGTTGTCAATTAATGGCAGATCCCCTGCAGTCCTTCTGCGGACCCCCTAGGGGTCATGGACCTCTGGTTGAAGACCCCTGGTTTAAAGCACTGTTTTTTTTTACCAAGGAAAACTCGTAAAAGCCTTCTCAATTCAGATAATGTGGGAAACAAAGCAAACATTTAAATAAAAATAAATTATTGTCATTTAGAAATGGCATTAAGTTATGTGTAGCATTAAATTAATTCAATATTCGCTGTCTGGAGATATTTCCTGTGCTTTTCAGACGGACAGCTAGCTTTTACAGCCAACTCTTCTTTTAATACATTAGCTAGCAGACTTTAACCTGTTTATTAAGCCAGCTGTCTCTCATTGTTTACCAAGACTGTATGTTTATACAGGCTGTTTAAGTGTCCCTGATGATCAGTGGGGGTCCAGCATGACCTCTATAGTCTCATATGCATCTCCTCTGGTGTTCATCTTCATCTATGTTCTCCTCGCCTGTCTCTTCTGTCAGTGACGGACCACCAGTGGACACAACAATGTCTATCTCAGATCGCAATCCTCAGCAGGGCGGTGGGCCCAATCTGGTGAATATTGAGTTCATGCGCAACCACTCGGAGCTCTTCAGAGCAGAATGCTCGAGGCTGATCATGGAGTCCAACAAAGCATGCAAACGCATGCAAAATAATGACAACAAGCAGCTAGGTAAGTGTGGGAAGAACAAAATCGACTCGTCTGTTTTCAGCTCACAGCAGAGTGATGTTGGAAAAACTTTTCTCCTTCTGCTGTTCAGATCAGCGGGTCAGAGACATCCAGTTTCTGAAGAAGGAGCTGGAGCTGAAGTTGGAGGAGATTATTCTGGAGATTGATAACCTCATCTCGCTGCAGAGCAGAGTGGGGAATGCCCTGGAGGCCACCAGAGAGCCTCTGAGAGTCACCGTTCTCTGTCTGGAGGAGAGGTTAGGCTGGAAAATGATGAAAGAGAAAGACATCTTGAACAATCAGTAGAAAAATGCATCATATTTTGCTGCTTTACATCTGAATCTCCCTTAATACTCACATCTATTCTGTCCTTTAGATTTGGCAGCTATTTAGAGCATTCAGGCCATCTTTATGACAAATAATAATAATGCTCTGTTTGTTCTGCGTCCTGCAGAATGAAACGTCTCCCCTCTGAGAGGCTTCATGACGAGGTGGACAGGGAGCTGCTAAAGGAGAGGGAGGTCATCGAGGGAGTGGCTTCCCTCCTGCAGCGCGTCGTAGAACAGATCACTGAGCAGATACGGTGAGGGAGACGGACCAGAATCAAATCAGTGGTGCACAGACGGCAGAAATAAGACAAAACATGATGTGGTGTGTTCCAGGTTGAACCGATCTGCCAAGTACCGACTAGAGCAGGATCTGAAGGAGAAGTTTGAGGCTCAGTGCATCGACAACTCTTGTGCCTTAATGACCACCCATTCCATCAACAACCAGATGTCCCAAAACACCAATGCTGCTTTACCAAGGTGAACTATCGTGTTCCTGTTTGCTCATAAAGACAAGAGAATGATATGTCTATGAAAGGTCAGTTTTTCTTTATATGCTTCCCTCCCTCAGCTTGGCAGTGACTCCGAAGCAGTGGGAGAACATCTCAGACATCAACATAGCTAAAGCGGAGCAGCAGAAGACCAACTCTCTGTCCCTACAGGCTCTGGTGGAGTCTGTCCTGGGGCAGACAGCCGCTGACATGAAGAAGCAGGTCCAGGCCACGACCTCAGCCTTTCAGCTGAACGTCCAGGAGATCAAGTCCGCCAAGAGCCAGATGGAGGATCAGCTGGCCAAGGTAGGGCAGATGAGTATACGGTGTAAACGTATGGACATTCCTCTATATTTTATTCTCAATTTGTTCTCCTCTAGATTCTGTTAGAGTTCGCCAGCCAGCAGAGGATCAAACAGGATCTCCAAGTGGCCATCACCGAGAACGAACACGCTCTGAGTTTGGCTCAGGCCCGGCTGGTTTTGCGCCGTAAGAGGCCCGCCAAAGAGCAGTGCCAAGATCCAGCACAGTTTCAGCTCTTTGCCGAGGTCCAGCAGATCACCGCTCATATCAACAAGTAAGGCCAAAGACACACTCAGCTCTGACATGAAGGGACAAGGCAACTAATGTGTGTAATAATGACTGTTTTCAGACAGGAGCAGTCAAGGTTTTATTATTAAAAACACACAGAACATCCTTCCTCGTTGTTAACGGCTGATTTGGACGGATTGTGTGGAAGTCATGACTGAAAAAACAAGCTATTGATTTCCTGTTTTCCACTGTTGCTCTCCACATATCGGCGGATGTGTTTAGAGATAGATCCATTTAGCCTCATGTGGCGTCTCTTTATCTCTGTACTGTCAGGCTGCGGGAGGCTGTGGTCCAGTCAGACGAGCAGCACAGGGCTCTGGTTCGCTGCCAGCTGGAGCTGCAGGAAAACATCGAGATCAAGGCCAGCTCGCTCTACATTGACGAGGTCATCTGCACCCAGCACAGGGAGCCCATTATCATACATAACTTCTGAGCAGCTGACAGGAAAGGTCGACATATACTTAGTATTTTCCTTCAAAATACAGCCCTATTAAATTCACAAAATATATGTGTGAATCTAGTTTCTTTCATTGTTTTGTTCAGTTTATTCAAAGATCTTCACTGTGAGACATGTGTGATGCTTTCTCATAAAAAGCTGATGTTTAATGTGCAAAACCCATGAATCATATTTTATGTCAGAGCTGAGCTGTGAAAGAATTGGTCCATTTCTGAATGCAATCGAATGAATTCAAATATCTCTGTATTACACTTCATAATGGCAATAGTCATTTAAAAGACATGACAACATAAAGCAGTTAGATAGAAAATCAAGAATAACAATAAAATAATATAAAATAAATAATTAAAAAAAGATAAATGAAAAAGTAAGTAGAAAACACACAAACATCTACATACAACCCCGACGACCTCACATAAAACCAGGTCTATAAAAATTACTTTTGAAAAGTGATCCTGAAGGCAAATGCACGGTCACCTTTAGTTTCAAACCTCGACTTTGGAACAGTCAAAAGTGCCCACCTGAGGACCTGAGGCTGCAGACTGGCTCATAAAGTTTCAACATGTCTGCTATATGTTAAAACCAATTCTAAATCGAACAGGAAACAGGAAGCGGAGAGAAGCTAAAATCAGTGTAATGTGATGGCGTCTGTTAAAACCAGTAAGAAGCTGAGCTGCTGCATATTGGACAAGTTGGAGGAGAGAGACTGACTTCTGATTCATGCTGGAGAGAATGGAGTTACAGTAATCGAGTTTAGAGAAAATGAAAGCATGGATGACTTTTTCCAGGTCACGGTGTGACAGGATTGGTTTGATTCTGGAGATGATTCTAAACTTTTTTGATCTGCGTTTCAAAGCTGAGATTTGAATCAAATATTACACCTACATTTTGGGCGGTGGGCTTCACACAAGCAGAGTAGGCACCAAGGCCGATTTGAATGGAGCTGGTTTGGTTTGGAGGACTGAACAATATGATTTTGGATTTTGAGTTAGAAACCAGTGAAAAGACGACCAGCTGTACCAGCAACTATAAATAAATAATGACATCCAGTTACACCTGGATGTAAAATCTATAAATAGATGTATATATGAATGCACAATCTGTAGGTGAGAGAATCCTTTTGACCTCTGCTTGTGGTCCAAGTAGTATTGACCTATCATGGGCTTTGGTTGCAACAGTCTGTGTGGAGAGACGGAACAGAACACGTCGGCTATCGTCTGACGATTATTTAGATTTTTCAAAGTTACCTGCACATGAATGAATGCAGATATCTGTTTATAGAGATTAACAGAAATCTATCATTCTCATAATTGTTGCATATCAAGTTGCTAATTAGAATGCAGAGGAAGTGTTATCTGGATATCCGCTAGCTTCCAACGGCAGCCCAGAAACACTGGCCGTTGACCGCAGAGGCTAAACCATCATCAGATGATAGCTGATTGGTTCAAAGATTGTACCCAGCACTTACCGGGTAGTTTCCTGTTTAACTAGTTTGAAAAGTAAAAGAAGTCATATGAAATATGGCTGACATATCTGACTGGACACTTGATCAAAATTCTGCTTGACCTAATGCTAAATACATGAACCTAAATGACATTGGTCTGGTTAACTTAAGCAGACACTGCTCTCTTGAAAACTGAGACACAGACTTCATACATAAGAAGCACTTCTTTTATTCAGATAGATGACATTTGTTCAACAGCCATGTGAGATAGTGTCAGCATGTCATAGTCATTCTGTCAGTATGTTCATATGTATTTGAATATATGGATTAATTTTAGACATTGACATGTATATGTTTTATTAATGACACAGTTCTATATAAACTACCACTACCATTCTCTAGTTCAGGTAAAGGCACTTAGCATTTCAGTTTGATGGCTGTGTTTGTATTTAACAAAAGGAACACCACAAACTTATCAGAGTCAGAGTCTGAACCACGTTCTCTTCATGCAGGCATCGTACGTCATGTAAGTCAAGTCATGTACGTACTCACTAAAACTAAAGGTCACTCAAACTTCAATGTAAACATAAACTTAAACTAGAAGAACTCCACATTTACTTTCTTCCCCTCTTCCACCTCTTTGGTAATAATAGCATGTTGATCAGATATCTCTGAAGCAGCTAGCAGGATTTAAGTCTTTCACCATTGATCAAATGTAAGGGATCTGATCTTCAAGCAGGTTGATTCAACATTTCTTTGTGCTGGTTGCTTTTAAAGTCAAACTATCTTGTATCTACCCAAATGTGAATCCCTGCTGTGACAAATGTAGAGAAGATGAGGCTTCCCTTAGCCACATGTTCGGGATGTTTTCCAAACCTCAGCCCTAATCCTCAATTTTGAACTAAAGCCCAGTCGACTTTTTGGGCATCAGTGGAGAGAATGATGTGCCCACACTCAACATTATCTATTTATCTATGTAAACTGACATACTCGTTGTGGACTGTACACATTTGTGCACACTCAGTTGTTAAAGATTAAATAAAAAAAAGATCTCTGAAGCAGTGTCCATTCCCGAGGAGCTCTCTCTCTTTATTTCATGATGACGTGGATTCGGCACTTTCCCTAAAAAGACACAGAGAAAGGGATCTTAGCACAGTAACTTCTCAATGTTCATACAAATCCTGTCTGATGCAGGAATGTTACCTTATGCCAACGTAGTGTGCGGAGGGGTAGGGCTAGGTGACAGTAGGGGCAGGTGCTGATCTGATCTGGGTCACCTCCATCATCCCAGGGTCCATTGCTGGCTCTGTCTGACATGGAGTTTGACTTATAGGTGCTGTTTATCCAAAGAGCGCCCCCCCGCTCGAAAAAATAATCCTCATCCTCCCCCTCTTCCTCCTCTGGCTTATCCTCGACATCATCAGACCTGGTCGCTGGAGCACAGTTCAGCTGGTTTGGGGGATACCGACAAAAGTTGAACTTTAATTTTAATTTATTGAAAAAGTGAGACTATGACACTAAGGCAGAAGAAAGAACACATTCTGTCTCTTACAGATTAAAAGTTGTTCCTAAGCGGTGAAGCATAACACAGCCTTTGGACAAAGAGTACTGGATACAGTGTTGGAGGCAGGGCTCTGTTCATTTTTATGGAAGCTGCTCATTGCATGAAGCTAAAAAAAAAAAGTTCCATTTCCGGGCAAAATTTTCCCCAATGTTCCACATTAGATAGAGCAAGAACACTAGAGACTTCCACTGGCTGAGCCGCTTACTTGCAGTTTAGCCCTCACTAATTAGCCCTCAGCTAACTTCAATAGGGATAAAATGATCATGCAGCTCTGCTAGACTTTTCCAAATGTTATCGGACAAAATGGATAAAATTGGTTGGATATGACCAGTACCTTGCAGTGGCTAAAGTTAGCTAATGTTAGCAAACTTTAGGTAAATATTGCTGTTTATTATATGGCTTTGTTGAATATGGTGGTTGTGGCTCAAGAGATAAAGCGACTAATGAGATGATTCGTAGATAAATCGCCGATTCCTCCAGTCTGAATGTCAAGGTGTCCTTGGGCAAGATACTGAACCCCAAATTGCTCCTGAAGGTTGTGCCATCGGTGTGAGTGTGTATGAATGGTTAGTTGACATCAGTGTGTGGCATACTGACACACATTCCGTATGAATGTGTGTGAATGGGTGAATGAGATATGTAATGTAAAAGCGCTTTGAGTGGTTGGAAGACTAGAAAGTGCAAAAAAAGCAAAACATTTTTAAATAAATAAAATCAATATTATGTGGCAAATTCTTTAGCATTATAGTAGCGATGATGTAGTAGCGATGTAATAAGCTTAAAGGTTATTGGTGCGTCACCCTGATGGGTATTATTTCACAATAATAACCTGCTCTCTGTACATTATCACAGACATTACAGTACATTACATTTTGTTGACTTAATAACTCTTATATACTTATGCTGCTGTACAATAGCTTAGCATTTTAGCATCATGTAATAATTCAGCTTGTAGCTGCAGCAGCTATTATTTAGCAAAAGTTGTATAAGTTTACAACAACCGTTTGTCAGACATGAAGCTGTTATAGAGCAACATTATTTGCAGTTGTATTTCTAGATAATGACAAGTTACAGAATATAGTAACAATTTGCATGACATGTTACTTCCAGTCATTCTTATGACATCTTCATTTTCATGCTTTTTCATGCTTCACACAACATATGATTCGTTTCAGGAATCCCCGTAATATGTAAAAAAAAAAGTGTATACCTCATGTTTGTCTATATCCTCAGCCGGAAGTGATGCCATACATCTGTCACAAGTCACTCTTATTTTTTCTGTGAAAAGAACACAGGCATGGTAATAGTTCCATTTTTAAAAGGAAGTTATAGTTAGGGTAAGTGATTCTAATCCAATACATTTGTTTTCAGATTTTTGGGGTTTGTGTTGAAACCTCAAACCGCACTTACCCCTAATGTTGTGTGCTGGTGGTTTGCTGGTAGTTTGAGGTGGACCGGCGCCATCATCAGTGGCTAAGCAGGTCAAGCCATGCCCGGGCTGGTCCCTCAGGGTGACGTAGCGGCAGCACTCCCTGCAGAGCTCGGTGCGACTTCCACAGGCCACATGGTGTTCATCCAGCTCCTTCCATGGCAGCTCCAGCTCACAGTACTGACAGCTCTGCAGACGCTCCACACACTCATCAGACTGTACAACAGAGCAGAGAGAGGCTGATAAATGTGTGCCATGGACTACAAATGAGCCAGCATGTGTCACTCTTTTACACCTTACACCTTTCAATGACATATTATTGATCTTTGAAAACCTTCATAAGAGGTTTAGTACAGCTAAAATCAGAGATACAGTGACCAGGATATCCAAACTTTCTACGATCTACAAACAATTGGTCCTACATTTCCCATAATGCAACAAGATCTGCCTTTCATTACACCCTCCCTACCTGGTAAATACCTACATCTTATGTACTTTTCTTGTAACACAGGCATACTGTAAAAAAAAAACTGTAGCATCCAAGCTTAATGCCCCTAATGACATCACTATGACATCATCAAGGTCTTGTTGTTTTCTTTCTCAACTCATGTGTTTGCTTATATTATCACTTAATGGTTTGTTTTATTTTGCCACTAGTGAAGTTATAAAAGTATGAGATTTTCATGGTGTGATAATCGTTTCACAAAATATCACAGTAGTACACAATTATTATTATTATTGAACACAAAGTTCAAAGTGCAGCACTCTTCCTGGGCTTGGGTATGATCAGTACCTTACAGTGGCAAAAGTTAGCTTATGTTTGTTGAATACTTGATTTTGATTGGTCAATTATGGCATTATATGCAAGAAATCATTTTTAAATTAATATTTTGTGTCAAATTCTTGATTTTCTTAGTAAGTAGTTGTGTAAAAACATCAGGATTATTGATGCATCGGGTCCTGTATCACCCTGTCACCCTATCACCCAGGGTTTATTTTGGAACAATGACCATCTCACTGTACATTATCACATTATATAGCACATAGTACTGAGTCACTTTATCACTAAATGACTCTTAACCACTCACAAGATAATAGTCTCACAAGATATCATGGTATGACGGCATTACAAAATATTAATAACACTTATACAGTCGAATTCAATATTTTCTAATAACATACAATATTTTTAGTAACACTAATACAGTGAAATTAGATGTATATTGACTTCAAATTTCTTTAATAACATTGATTTTTTAATATCATATAATACAGTACAATTTCACACTGCGGTATATCATGATATCAGTATACTGCTACAACCCTTGCCACTAGTGACAAAGTAAATAATAAATAATAATGGGTGTTTCATTAGAGATATAACCTATACTGAGTCCAGGCACACAGCACCAACAGCATCTCTGGTTTACCTCATGATCTGGAAGGTGACGGCGTTCCATCTTCTTGTTACATTTGGAGCATCTCACCTGCAAACAAACAGAGTTTTAAACCTGCAGAGAAATCATGTAGTGTGTGTGTGCGCGTGTGTCTGTACGTACGTACCTGGGTATGCTGTTCCTCTCTGTGCTGGTCCAGTTGATCTTTGGGAACTGCTTCATCACAGTCAGGACAGACACATAGGAAGCGTCTGCAGTGAGTTTCATGCAGAGCGAAGTTAGCCTCTGCAACCTCTCTGTGGCTTTAAGAGAGACGGACACAGTCATCTTCTGTTTTTGCTATTTGTGGACAGTCATATCAGTTATTAGCAGTGTAGGGTCAGAAAAGGAGAGGGTGGTGTATTTTTTTCTTTCTGCTGAAGGGAGGATTTTCCTTTCAGAGAGCTTTCATTTTATTCTCACTCTAAAGTTACCTCCCCTTTCAGGATTTATTGAAAAAGGATCTATTAGTCACAAATGACAGCTTTAGTGTGTTCTGTGGATCATAAAGGAGCACTTTGAAAAATGCAGAGGGAAAGAACTGCTACTTTATTTTTAGAGTAGATATTAATCATTTAATGTTGTCTCTCAGAAAGTTTAAAAAAGTTCAATCTCTTTTTAGAAATCTGACTAATGTTATGATTCATATTCAGCCTTTTATTTAATATTTAGAGACTGACTGGAATATTCATTTTCTTATGTGTGCCATAAATTTGGATATTGTTAATTTAAATTAGTTATTTTTTAATTAAATTCAGTTTCAATTTAGACATTTGTAACATTTCTGGCTATTGTGAAAGCCAGTAATAATATCAGACCCGTCCGCTTATTGGCTGTTCAGTTCAAAACTGTTCATTTGGATACTCACCAAATGAACAGTTTTGAACTGAATCTTGTGATATTTTATAACAAAAATAATATTTATGCCAAGAATTGATTAAGTTTGTCATACAGTAAAACCTTGGATTTACAGGATCCCATAATGCCGCACTAAAACTAAAAAAACAAAGGACTGTCAGAGATTGGTCACAGTAAATATACTAGACAGTAGCTACCTTAGCTAGAGAATATAGGTTGATACATTTCATTATTGAGCAAAAGCACTTTTACAGAGTACTATTCATCAGTCAAAACCTAGCTCGTTCTAGAGAGACGTTACTGATTTCACTCGTGTTCTTATTGACTTAAAAAGCAGGACAGGCTGTCTCTATAAATAAGACACACCACACATCAAGATGTCAAGTTGACACGGTGTTTCCCACTGGTTCACTTTTTATCGTTAAAGTGCTCATCTTGACGAAAGTGAAAGTAAACTGTGCTCTGTAAAAACAGTGGTTTAATCTGCAAGGTTTGCTAAATATAGACTGCCTATTAATGAAAGGCGACTGCAGCCCTGTCCTGTTTAATGACCTCTTATGTGTGTATATGTATATATATATAATTCATACTGACAAACATCCTATTCATTGACCTATGCCGAACTGTGACTACGACCGACTTGGTTTACGTCCAGCGTGACAGTATATTATATATTATCTCAAATGATCAAAACAGCAGTAAACAATCAGACTTTCTAAATGTATTTTGGTGCCTCATCCCTACAAAAACTCTCACATTCAGTAAAACTCTCACCACTGGCGGCAGGTCCGGGTTGCTTCTTTCTCCTCCATCGACAGAAATCTTGATCAACAGGCAGCAGAAAATCTGAAGTGACTGCCTGGCACTTTACGTCTCAGTTTAACAGAACAGAAAGTGAAATTACATGAAGGATACTACCGCGTGTTGTTCTGTGGACATACCACAAGGTGGCGCAAAAGCTCTCCTAAATATAGTTTCTATGGGCGTTTAAGGGTTTAGTCTACCCTGAGATTAACTGTGAACAATATAGAACTGAACAGCTCAGAATTATATCTGCAAATATCACCATACTGCGGGAATAATTGTCTTGATGTTAGATATAGTTACCTATAGCCTGGGGAGCTCTTAAGAAAACACGTTTAAAAATGATTGCCTAATTATTAATTCCAAGTGGAGCATAAATTACTGTTTTAATCTTATACAAAGCACCTGAATACTTCCCCCACCACTGCAGCCACTGTGTCATTTCGACTTTTACAATAACTTATTTACCGCCTTGTTGTGGTGCGTTCACGTGACAATTGAGATGTTTCCGACAGTTCTTGAAAGCAGCAGGAAAAAACAGTTTGGAAGGAAGGAAGCCCTACTGCGCGTCGCTATGGAGACAGATGCCGGAAGTAGCGACGATAACGGTGAGAACAGCTGAGTGTTTATCTATTACTTTGTCTGAGCGTAAGACAGAATAATATAAATATAATATAATATAATAAAGTGACACTGCATTTGACACTGACACTGTAACCTCTGTGAGGCGCCATGTTGAAGCTTGGTGTCGTTCTCGTCTCGTGCACTAGACTTGAAACACACCGCTGCTGTGATTTGTTCGCGCGCCTTACTTTTCAGTCAGAGACCTGTCAGCCATAGTTCGTGTCTAACTTCAGTTTGAAGACATTTACACTACTTTTTAAGGGTTCGTAAGTTATTCTGGCATTTGATAAATTGAACATTTGTAACTTGTTGACATTTTAGTCAAACCTGCATCGTGTGTAGCCTGTATCGACCTCTGTTCTTTTTATTTCTTTATATCGACTCCAGGGTTTGAAAAGAAAAATGGCGAATTTGTTGTAAGTGAGGCCACAGTGAAATAAGGAAGTCATGTAGAGTAGTGGTTTTTGGGCAGCAGTAGCTCAGTCTGTAGGGACTTGGCTTGGGAACTGGAGGGGTGCCAGTTCACCTCCTGAGCACTGCCGAGGTGCCCTTGAGCAAGGCGCCTTAAGAATTTCCCCTCAAGGGATTAATAAAAGTATCTCTTCTTCTTTTTTGCTGTATTTGGTTTAGCTAAGCTGTGTGTGCCCTTTATTACTAGTAGCAGAATATTTAACAAACTATATTTAACCATTCACCTTCATGGACAACAGGAAGTAATCATGGATAAAGCCTAACAGTGGGCACCTACATGGGCTGTCTGCCCTCAACTACCTCCAAACCGCCCTGACCTGCATCTCAGGATGTCCCACTCAGCCCTCCGTGTTGGGGCCACAGCTCCAGAGGCTCTCTCCCTCCTTCACCAGCGCCTGGTGTTAGCTGAGGAGGAGGCTGAAGCACTGATTCAAGACATAAGTACACTGGGAGTTTCCAGGGACCAAATGTTTGGATCTGCTGAGAGAATGGGAGCCACCTGAAGCCCTGTAAGTCCTCTGAAGATGCGTCGGGTCCTCTGGGATGAAGGCTCACTGTGGCAACAGTGTGACTCTCTAGTGAGCCGGGTGTGTCGCATGGAAAGTCTGCTACAGACCCTCAGACTCACCATCTTCCGCCTGGAGACTGAGAGAGAGCTGGATCCTCACACAGGTGATTCATATGAACTAACTAACTGAGATAAAGGACATACATTAGTCATCTCAGTGAGTGTGTTAAAGTGGCAAATGAGCAGAGATCAGACATAACACAATGAATGATCACAACACTAGAATTATGAGAAAACAAACAGAAGAATTGTGTGTAAAATGTCACAGAGTAGTGGGGCAGTAAAATCAGGCAGAACCAGACGTTCTTATGATGTTTGTCTCTGTTCTTCAGCTCATCTGAAGCAGCAGCTCATAGAGCTGCAGCAAGAGAGCGAGGAGCAGCATCGGGCCTCCAGGAGGGAGGCGATGAAGCTCAGGGACCAACTTCAGCAGGTTTACCAGGAGAGAGACGACGCTCGCACACAGGTGCAGAGGCTGGGAGACACAGTGGAGGCAGCTGCTGCTGCCAAGGTATCACTACAAGTCATTATGATCACCTTGTGCTGTCTTCCAATTCAGTTATTTAGCTCACAGACGTCTCACTCCCTTTATAATGAAGCTGTTATGTAAAAAGTTATTGTTATGACTTTTAAATGCCTCTTTCTGGCCCCCAAAACGTTAAAAATGTACCTGGACCCACCTGCCAGATAGCTTAGCTTAGCATAAAAACTGGAAACAGGAAGCAGTGACTTCCTGTCTCCACTTGTTTCCTGAAAATGTCTCCTGGCCAAGAAGTAGTCCGACACATGCAAAAAGTTTGCAAAAGTGCAAACATTTGTGTGAAATTCAGATTTTGAAAATATCATTTGACATGTTAGCACTGTTGTTTTTCCTTTAGTTTTTCTTTCTGAAGACTTTTGAGCATTGTGCTTATTGCATAAGACTGAATGGTGCCAGGGAACATAAAATATGAAAGTCTGGGTATTTCAATATATGCACAGCTTTATATATGCACAGTGAGCACTGTACTGGTCACTGTGTGATGGGTTGTGATTGTGTCTTTTTTCTCAGGTTGATGTGGCTTTGGCTGCAGAGGAGCTGAAGATTGTCAAATTAGAGATGAGTCAGAAACTGATGGAGGTGAGTGGCTCATTATTTTCATTGATTTTAACCCTTTCATCCTCCACTGTCTGACATTTAATGTATTAGCCCTGACCAACTGAAAATAAACCATCTCAAGGAAACTTTCCTTCGGTCAGATGAAGGAGCAGATGAGGGAGGAGTCCGACCGATCCGCTGAAGCCATAAAATCTCACGGTGAGCTTCTCCAGCGGGTGGAGGAGATGGAGAGAATGCTGGAGATGGAGAGGAGACAGGTACATTTGTAAGAGAGCTCACTGTGTGCTGGTTGTGTGTAAACAGCGGCTGACATGTTGTCTGCCTCCGGCCTCCTAGGCTCTGCTGCTGCAGTCGGATTGCCAGGCCTTACATGTGGAGGTCCAGACGGGCTGGCGGCAACTGGAGGAAGAAAGAGACCAAAGCAGACAGCTGGAGGAGCACTGTCAGCAGCTCAGAGAGCAGACAGGTTAGGGGGAGGTTATCAAAGGATACAAAACCAGTCCGCTGTGGCTGCTGTGAGGAACAAAAATAGTACACCGTATATTTAAGTAGCTGCCAGTCAAGTCTGAAACTGATTCAGGATTCTTTTGGTGAACTATAATGTATTTCATAGCTTTTACTGTGACTGTGGAAGCTGTGAAATGCAACATTTTCATGTAAAAATACACCCTGAATCACAAAGTGAGCTCAGGCTACAACCAGAGAATAGTGAAAAATCACAATTTTTCAGAGCCTGAGATGACGTCTTTTTAAAAAAAAATTTCGTCAGGCTACAGGCTACAGGCTACACTAAGTTAACTTTCTCCCGAGATTCATATTTGACAGCCAGACATGAGTTCCTAAAAAGTCGAATTATGCAGTCACAAAGCTGTCTGCATGGAGTGCTGCTTGGGTGTGACCTCAGGCACAGACACTCAAGATGGAATCCTCAAATCTCTCCAACAATTTAAATAAAAGCCTGCCGTGCAGTGTATCTTAAGGAAAGGCTGAAATTTATTGTGTTATTTATGTGTTTGTTTTTATTGTTGTTTATTTATTTAAAGCCCTTTCCCAGCTATAAAATCAAATCAAGTTTATTGTCACAAATACAGTCATACACAATACAACCTATGGTGAAATTCGTAGGCTATAATCTAACAAATAGAGGAAATAAAATAAAAAACAAAACATTGAAAGGGTGTCATGACAACATGGCAGTATAATCAGTATAATATACGATGTGATTTTGAATACTGCTGGTGCTGTGTGTGTCTGTTTGGTGTTGTTTTCACAGAAATTAAGGACTCCCTTGTGTCTGAGCTGAAAACTGATCTGAAAGTGAGTGGACAGAGATGAGTGAATGTCACATGTTAAATGGATGATATGATGCTGTAGGTGAATATTACATATGTGTGTGTGTTGTGTTCAGAGTGTTTGTCCGGCCCTTCAGAGGCAGCAGACAGAAAACATTAAACTGCTGAGGGAGGGCAGAGAGCTGAGAGCTGCTGCTGACAGAGTCCAGGTCAGGAGCCTTACAGGAATACAGCTGTGTACAACTTTTGTGCTCTGTTCTGTGCACATTTCTTCAATCTAAAAGTGATATTTTTCTTCACCTCTGTTTAAATGTTCACATATTACACACAGACCCTGAATCAGCAGCTGCAAAGTCAGTGTTCCCAGCTCACCTCTGCCCTGCGTTCACTCACAGAGGAGAATGAAAAGCAGCAGGCCAGCTTAAAGGTACTGACACACACACACACACACACACACACACACACACGGACATATCCAAACACAGTGTGACTCTTTCTGCTTTCTGCGTCTTTCAGACCGAGAGGAGTCGTGTGGTCGAGCGACTTCAAGAGCGAGAGGCAGCCAGACGCAATGTTCAGACTGAGCTGCAGGTGGCGCTGACACATAAAGTTAGTCTGCAGCTGGAGCTGTGAGTCTCTTCAACTCAACACTCAAACCTCACACTTGAACTGATGTGCTGCATCAAGTCAGTTGTTACTGATGGATGCTGATATCAAACCACATGGATAACTACACAGCTGTTTTTCTTGTGTCAGTCTGATCAGTTTTGAATTCCACAAGTTGTATTTTGGGGGTTTGAACAGCAGGTGGTGCTGCATTGCTTTTTTCTTTTAGTTTTGGTTCGCTGTTCTTATACAGTCATGTCTGTCCACTGTTTGTTGCTGAATGAACTGGTCACATGATGATCTCCAGTTTTTTTGTCCAATACCATCAGATGCAACTAAAATAGGAAAACACATCATACAAAATTGTTTCAAACAATAAGACTTTGAAAATCTCCTTTTTTCTTTGCAGTTCACATTTTTGTTTTTGGGCAGCAGTTTTCTTTATTATTTTGACAACATACAATGATTACAACAATCAATAAGCAAAAGTGGAAGAGTGCAGAATTCTACAAAGATTTGCAGACATGATTTTATCTTTGAACTAGTGATGTGATGTGGACAATAATAAAAAATAAAATAGAGAAAAGTACCTTTTTAATTATTAAACCATCTGTCTTAATTCAGAGAGAAGCTCAAAGGCGAACATGCTCAGCTCCTGCAGAGCTCCTCCACTGCACAGGAGACAGCAGCCGCTCAGAGGAAACTATTTGAACAAACCATCAAGAGGCTACGTGAGGAGCTGAGCACGGCCAAGAAAGAAGAGGAGGCCACGAGGAAAGACCTGGAGGGTTTAAAAACGGAGGTACGTTCAACAAATGCTAACAAACTGTTTTTTTACACGATGGGTAGTGTTATACCTCTTCTCTTCTCTTTGCCACCAGTTATGTCTCGTTGTCACTAAGCTGGAGGATGACAGAAGACATCTGGAGAGCCAACTCCAAGAGGCCAGGGTAGGATTAGCTAGAATACCACCGCACCTCATATACTACCTTATATCACACATTCACCCACTGGCCATAGTACTAACTTCTGTCCATGTTGGCGGCCTGTGAACCTGTGGTTGACTGACAGCGGGAGGTGGGATCTTTGAGCTCAGCCTTACAGAACCGGCAGGATGAGAACAGGAGGCTCATGGGAAAGGTGACTGCTTCAGAGCAGCAACAGGTGAGAGTCAGGACACTGTCATTACATCATCGCTGACAGTATTTTGATGTATGTGGATCAGTTCATGGTGCCAGAATCCTGCCTGGCTGAAATGAGGACAGGTGTACAGACTGTGTGTGTGTGTTGTTGTGTGTGTGTGTGTGTGTGTGTGTGTGTGTGTGTGTGTGTGTGTGTGTGTGTGTGTGTTTACGGTTGTATGCAGCATGCAATGAAGCAGGTGGACCAGATGCTGAAGGACCTAACTGACAAGAACAAAGAGGAAGGGAAGCTTAAGGTACAGCACACACACACACACACACACACACTCAGATGCTAAAAGGTTTCATAGAGCTGAGAAGAACCATACATACTGTAACTTTCCTTTTGCATTGATGTGCACTTTGAAACACTCTTCAAGTTTGTGTGTGTTAGTTCATTTTGAGACTTTGTGTTAACTGATTTGGTTTTTGAAGCACAGTCCATTATCCTTCATTATGACCATCTTTACAAAGATTACAGTTCTTCTCCCGATAAACAAGAAACCGTGGACAACACTGGCAGTTCTATATTTTTTCATTGGTTTGAATTCAGCACATCCTGATGCACTCACAAATAAACAAACGTGTCCTCACAGCGAGGAGCAGTAACATCATGCATGTTGTGCTGTAGATCAGCGAGCTGGACGGTGTCTGTGGTCCTGCAGGAGGTGTCAGTCTGACCCTTGAAAACATTCTGGCCCATACGGGACTCAACAGTCTGACCCTGCAGCAGGAGCTCGGGGGGCAAGAGCAGGAGCTGGCCACACTCAAGAAGGACAGGTCAGAAGTGAAAACACTGCATGATGCATGAAGTGTGAGTGTGTGTGTGTGTGTGTGTTCCTGCAGCTGTTTGTGTATATTATGTATGAACTGAGTGTAACTGCTCACGTTGCGTGTTGTTTCCTCTGTCAGGCTGCAGGCTCAGAGAGAAATCAGGAGACACCAGGTAGAGGTGGAGAAACTCCAGCAACTCCTCACATCCACTCACTCCAAGAACAACAGAGCGGTGAGGACACACTGTTTCTGTGACAGATACATTCACACACACACATGCTGATTACACTTAGTGTTATGAGGGACACACACTCTCTTAAGGCCTCGGGCCATCGCATTAGTCATAACTAAGACAAGTAGCCAATCAACGATCAAAGATAAAGTTCCATCGTCATGTTTACCATGTACGTTAGTTTCCTGGCTGACACTTGGCATCACAGTAAATCCTGGTGAGATAGATCAATATTGAAATGCATTGAATAAGTAATAAAGCTGACCTAATGAATGAGGTCTCTACTGGATTACTGTGTTTTAAAATGGCTGCCATCAATGAAGAAATGATGTCATGTGACAGAACTCCTGTTTTACCTTTAGTGAGTGTAAATATGTCACGTTATGATTTACACCTGCTCTATCAACTACTGTTGACTTATGAAACACAGCTGATGATGTCACTGACAATGATTTAATGTGTTGCAGTGAAGATAATAATATCATGATGTGCTTTCAGTCTTCTCCAATTCATGTTGTAACTCTTATTTTAAGAGTTAAGTTAAGAGTTTGAGTTGACACACAGCTGGAGCAACAGGCCACAGGAAGTTACTGTGCCTAGCCTAAACTAGCAAGCTGTTTCCTTTTCTTTATGCTAAGCTAAGCTAACCAGCTGTTGGATCTATCTTCATATTTCCTGTACAGACAGGATAAGTGGTATCATTCTTGTCATCTAACTCTCGGCAATATCAAGTGTCTATGTTGAATAAATCTCATGTTTTGGGCCTTTCAAGGCTTCAGAATCTACTTTTAAGGCGGTATTGTTTCAGGTGATATTGTGATTACATGGCTTATATTAATAAAATACATTTCTGATGAAGTAAAGTACAACAAACTGTGGGGCGTGTAGTATGGTGGTAAAATATAATAAAGGTGCCATGTATAGTCCCTCATGGGAACTCAAACAGGGGGAGTAGCAAGTGGTCAATAATGGCCCTGTGTCCCCCTAGTGGGTTAATCCACTTAAATTTCCATGCTTGTGTAATTAAAACTGTGTGTTTACCTTCTGTGTGTGTGTGTGTGTGTGTGTGTGTGTGTGTGTGTGTGTAGCTGGAGTCCTTGCAGAAGGCCTTGGAAACAGCCAAAGTGGACAACAGAAGGCTGGCCCAGCGAGTGGAGCAGGCTGTGTTCACCAACAGCACTTTACACAGCAAACTGGAGCAGGCCAGAGAGCAGCACCAGGCCGCCATCACACTGAGGTACACTGTTAGAGAACAGCTCGGTGACAGCGTGTGAACGAGGCGTGTGTTATGGCATGTGTCTGTGATTAAAGACATCTTTGCGCGTCTGTCGGTGTGTATCGCAGAGATGAAGAGCTGCACGAGGCTCAGGCAAAGATCAGTGATTTGTCTGAAGAGCTGGGCGCCGCAAGGCAACAAACCAAGAGAGACTATGAATCTTCACTGAAAACACTGCAGAGAGAAATCTCAGAGGTACCAAATAGCAGAGATCTTTCATTCTCTTCTATTTATTTACTCACCTTTTTGAGAAAAATCATGTGCAGGTACAAGATATTACACCATGATTGATTACATCTTGTGAAGTCCCTGATTTAACAGTATCTCTGCCTTCGACTGGTGTTGAAAGAGCTCCATACAGGACTGAGAGTAAAAGTTTGGAGCAGCCAAAAACAATTCCAATCCACTGAGAGATTTACTGAAGTGTGTAAATATGTGTATAAATGTGTATATTGAAAATCCTTACCTCTGACTGTGCTCTTTTCTTTGATGCAGTTTGCAAAACATCATCCACGCTTCCTCAAAACTCATTAGCTCCTGATTCATTGATGTAAAATAAATCGTACCAGCACTTGCATCTTGTGCCTCGAGGTTTGTGAATTCCCCTGTTTCTCTGCCTAGCTAAAAATGACAGTTAAGGACTCATCAGCCGGGTCAGGTGACCTGTCCAAGGCCAATCGGGAGCTCCGCAGACGGGTGTCCGAGCTGGAGTGGCAGGTGTCCAAACAGAAAGCTTGTATCAGAGAGCAGAGGAGGCAGCTGAGGCAGCAACAGAAGAGCAGAGGGTCACAGGAGAGCCCGCAGACTGTCGAGGTGACGTTACTCCACCCTGTGCAGTCATAATGTAAATGTTTGAACAGAATTAACTCTTCTCCAAGCTGACATGATTTATAATTTTTGGAGGAGACACAGGAGTCTGTTTTATTATTGTATTGTCCTTAATACATAATAAAGAGAGAGAAGAGGAGGTTGGCACCATGTGTGAGGCCAGGACAGGAAGAATAGAAGAGTTTTTCCAGGCCATTCCAGGCCTTGAAACTTGAAATGTCATTGTCGCTGTGAGCCTGTACACATGTTCAGTCTGCTGTGTCTGCAGAGGTTTGAAGAGAACATCAGGAATCTGCAGGAGAAAGAGGACGGTGAGCTCCAGGAGGAGGTCAGGATGGACTCTCAGCAGGTATGTGTCTCACCTCATTTCACATGAACGTCTTCCTAATAATCATCAGCATAGCAGCATGTGCTGTTCATCCTCTTCTCTTGTTTTGTTTTGGGGTTTTTTTTGGTTCAAGGTGAAGCTCGAACTTTTTCCAAATAAGTTCCTTGAAGCCACAGAAACCTTGAGGCTCTCCAGTAAAGCGTATTTAGCAGTTTGTGAGTCTGAAAATAGTTAAAACCGCTCTGTGTTTATCTTTTGAAATATTTAAATCCCAGCTGACATTTAGAGAGCCACTCATCTCCAAAAGCAATATTCCAGCAGAGGATATTTTCAGTTGCATATTAGAGCTATTGATGTTCTCAATCGAATGCATCTGACTCAAATTGTCAACTCACCATCACAATGAATAATA
The DNA here is from genome assembly GCA_946959425.1 of Argyrosomus regius. Lineage (NCBI taxonomy): Eukaryota > Metazoa > Chordata > Actinopteri > Sciaenidae > Argyrosomus > Argyrosomus regius. Next base: position 25,099,615 of record OX336889.1, on the reverse strand, counting down.
TATTCTATTGATTTGTCCACCAGTGGTCTTAGAAAATTCTCATCTTGACTATAAGATGAAAAGCTCGTTGTCAGCAAGCTCAGAAGTTTTTGACTTTGTCAAGAGCTGACATTTTGTTTTCTGCTCGTAGAAAGAGACTAACCAAGCCTGAAAAGAATCATCTGAAAAGAACATGTTGTACTGCACACTGAATACTCACCGTGTCATATCTGATTAAACACTGCAGCTTCACTTCAGCACGCTAAAGAGGTTATTAAAACAGGATTAGTTCACAGAGGTGTTTAGAGAAGACAAACTGATCCACGCAGATCAAAACGATTCTTCAAACTTTGAACTAACTCAGCTGTAGTGGATCAGAGTACGGGAAGATGACTTGATGTTTGATTGGGATCTGTTATTATGTAGATTTAAAATTTGTAGCGTCACCGTACACAGAGTCAGAGCAAGTACCTGGTGCAGAATACACCACGGTTGAGGCATGGCAGAATCCTAATCCTAAACCAAAGTTTTCTGGTTGGATATTAATTTGTTACTCAGGACTATCTGAAGTTACCACTTTTATACGCTGTCAGTCACCCTCCGCTCACAATACAACTTCTGCATGTGCCTTGTCTTTATTTATCACTGTGACTCAGTTTGTTAGTGCACTCTGTGAAACAAAACATTCATCATTCATCATTCATCATTCATCTCTCTCTTATGACGTGATCGCACTGATGGAACATAATTATATATAATAATGAGCAGGATCGAGACTGCGTACGAATGTTTTAACATTTCAGTTCATGTTAAAATTTGAAACATGCTGAAAAAAGCCACAACATGCTGTTGAGCTGAGATCCAAACAAATATCTAATCGATAATTAAAAATCGACTGTTTCAACCTCAACGCCTTTTTAAGTGCAGATCTACTTGATGTGTGCTTGAAAATACGGTGAGGTGGAAACTTTTAAGATCTTTAAACTTTTTTAATTCTTCAACTATTTAACTTTTTCCATCTTCAGTTGTTGGCCCCTGTTTTAATCCCGTCACATTAAAAATGAGCCCGGCTCATATATCAGTAAACGGATTTTATTGGATGATATTGTCCTATCACATATTGGTATCGTCATACATGTTGTCCGATATGACATCATATGACAACATGACACCTGTTGTCATGGTGAATCATAACATCAAAAACTCAGAGTTGACTGGGCTGACTGATCAGCTGTTCTGTCTCAGTGTTGATGAGCTCAGAGTTCAGGGTTACACTCAGAGTTTGTTAAACCCGCGTCCTGAGACAGGGCCCTGGAGAAAGGCAACTCTCGTCAGTCACTTTAATTAACAATTGATCCCGAGGAGTGTTTTAATTGCTTGGTTGAGGAGCGTCGACGTCACGTTAATTCAGAGTGAAGATAACGGGCGTGTAAAGATGTCAAAACTGTAATGTGTCGGCACTTCTTTTGCTCTGTCATTTTGAAATTCAAAGCACGTCTGCTGTAACTGTAGACCAGCTGTGAAGTCACACTTTGACACAAGCACAGATGACCTGAACTCACCTGTTAGTCTGTTTCAGCACTCTGCCTTTAATCATTGTGCTTGTTGTGTGTGTGTTGTGTATATAAAATGACATTTAACAGCTTTGACGTATCAAACAGGACTAGGTTAGATATTAAATGCCAGGAAAATAATTATCATTTTCTAGAAACTAAGCTCCTCTATCACTTATTATTAACTTCCCTGCTTATTATGCTGCTCGGTTTGTGACATACAGTAAAAGCTTCCATACTGTGAAAATACACCTTGAGATTATGCAGAGGTTATGGCTGACTGGTCTTAGTCTTGTGTATAGCTGGATTTCTTTTTTTAGATGACATTTAAAGGCAGAACAAATAGTGAAAAATGCTGCAGTGAGTCAAAATTTGTATATTAGCTTGTGTTTTAAATGCAGCACATTTAAAAGCACATGTTGCCTGAAAAAGTTTGCAGACGTTTCAAACCAAGAAAAAGGTCTGAGATCAGATTTTAAATATGCGAGAAGAGCGGCCCACGCAGCTAACTGATCCCTGTTTACAGCGCAGCAGCAAAGAGGAAGCTCCAGGGAGGAAAAAAACAGATTCTAACTGGTTTAACTGGTAATCTTGTTTTATGAAACAGCCCTCTGGTTTGCACAGCTTGCTGCTGTTGCATTATAAATGTGTGTGTGTTTGACTCCTGCTGGCTTTTTGTAGATTTTACGTAAACGGGAGGAGGAGTGCGAGAGGTGGACTTCTATCATCCAACGGTGGGAGGCCAAGAGAGATGTGGCTCATGTCGCTGGAGGATCCAAGCCTGTGAGGACACAGCTGATAACACACTGATAATAACCAACACATACATACAGAAGTAATGTACCTCACACACACACACACACACACACACACGGCATAGTGATCCTTTGTATTTATTCAAACATTAAACAGTGACCAACAGAGAGGAGGAGATAGCAGCCACGTGTGGACTAGCAGCTGTAGAGTTGTGTGTGTGTGTGTGTGTGTGTGTGTGTGTGTGTGACGTCCTCCATGTGTACTGATCAGATTTGAATGACGGTCCGGAGGGAAACATGCACTCTCATCAGAACAAACTGTACAACCATAACATCTGATAGACTTCTCCACTGTACAAAGATTCTTCTTCTTCTTTTTTTTTAACAGACTGTTCATAGAAAAGTATTTTTTTAAAATAACACTGTGTACAAATGTTATGACTCTCCATCTACCATAGTCAAACTTTCTGTACAGAGTGTTGGCTTCTGTTATTTGATGAATTAACTGTGAATATACTGTATGATGTGAGCTCTCGCTCTCGCTCGGGTCGTGTGCGATCATTCAGAGTTCATCAGGAAACAGAGGTGTGAATAATCCAGCAGAGGTTCCATGTTTGCAATACAGGACATGTTAGAGAAATCATCCAACAGGGTCAAAGTTGTCAAACACCAGCTCCTTTGTGAGTGTACTATGGGGCTGACGAGTCTAATGTAGATAGAGACACAAAGATCCTCGATCCGGTGCTGCACTTTGCTACAAATCCTGAGAAAAACATCCACGGGTCCACCCTCTTCTTCTTCTTCTTCTTCTTCTTCTTCCTTTTTTTAAAAATCTGAAAAACCATACAAACACTCACGGCAACAAGAGGACCAATGCAGGCAAACGACACAACAGTCATGGCGGTTGAACAGCGACCATTACTGTCTGCAGCCACGAGAGCGCAGCACTGCGACACGAATCAGACTCCAATAAACCGAACTGAAAGAACAACATGTTTGGCAGGCACGAGGACGCCACCACTGATCTCAGTTCATTTTAACTTGGTCCTCGTCCAGTTTTACATTGGGGGGGGGGGGCTGAAATCACTGTTGAAGCTTCTCATACGTCGATGTCACACAGAAACGTTCAGCTTAATTTAAAACAAAAACAAATGGCTTATGAATCCTATGCATAATGTGCGTGATATATCTGCTAAAATAGAAAAATAGATGATTTGAAAATAAATTTAAACATAGAAAAATATATATAATTAAATGATATATATGTACATGGTCGACGATCATGTGACCCATGCTTTAGATAGGTTACAACACAATGAACTGTTTCCTAATTGAAAAAAATATAATGCTGAAAAGATACATTTCCTTCCTGTATCCTTCAAAGGCAAGAATAGGCTTTATGCACTCTATATCATCCTGATGAATGTGTGTGTGTGTGGGTGGGGGCTGTGAAGATGAAGATCCCAAGGTCAAAAGGCGGGCGGAGCGGTCACCATACGGAGCATTTATCCACAGGGTTCATCGGGGAACCCTTCGGACAGTGGAAAACACGGGCGAACTCGTCAAACTGTGACACGCTGCCGATCACTCTGCAGGGGGAGGACACAGAGGAACGTCTGACATGAACGTGGAGACCATGAAACATTTATGAGCCATATTTTAAATCATGAGACACATTCATGAACCAACCTGTTCACGCCTAACTGTAAATACAAGTGTCATTTTTTGAAATCTTGGAATAGAAGATTATTCTGCAGCTGAAAACTTTCTGAGTGTTTATTATGTGAGTGTGTTTATTATGTGAGTGTGTTTATTATGTGAGTGTGTTTATTATGTGAGTGTGTTTATTATGTGAGTGTGTGTACTGCACCTGTAGTGCTCTGGCGCATGTTTGTCCGTCAGCAGCTGAAGGTAGATGGACTGAGATCTTCTCTTCATACACCAGTTCTGAAAAGACAGCATGAACACGACAGTGACCCAACAGTCCACCCAAAGCAGGATGACCCTAATTTGTAACACAGTACATTTACTCAAGACTGTACTGAGTTTTCAGGTACTTTTCTTCAATATTTTAATGTAACATACCATAATATGTCAGTCAGTGTACTTTTACTTTTGATACTTGAAGTACATTTTGTTGATAATACTGTATTTTTACTTAAAGGACCTGTGTGTAGGATTTAGTGGCATTTCGCGGTGTACTTGCTGATTGTATCCCCCTCGCCTCACCCTCCCGTTGAAGGAAAAACTATGGTGGCCGTGAAATGCACAAACTGTGAAAGTCCCTATTTGGAGCCAGTGTTTATTTCGTCTGACTATAGAAACATGACGGACAGATATAAAAAGGCTCATCTAAGGTAACAAATGGTCTGTATCACCTAAATTTTACTGGACTTTTAAGTTGAATTTTTAAACTTAAGTCAAGGATCTGAGTAGTTCTTTCATGACTGCTGGGTCCATGATTGGCTGAAACAGATCGTACACGATCATAAAAACAACAAATCCCGACTAGAAATTGATACAGAGATTGATCAGTTTACATATTACAAACAAACTATCAACAAACTATCTTTGTAGTGTAAATAAAATGTCTGCTAGAGTATTTCTCATAAATAATTAGATGTTAAGTTTATAGACAGAATTTTGGCGTTTTTAAAGAAACATCTTCTTCAATCTTCTCATGTAAATATTTGCTTATTTTCTTAATCTTCTACAATAATCTTACTTCTTCACTATTTTCAATATTTTACTGACCAAAACCAAAACTTATCGAGACAACAAGCCAAAGTTTGATATTTAAGAAGTCGTTCTGTTTAGAAATCCTGTCTGCTGTCCTGCTGTGCAGATTTAAAGACTGAGCCACATTCATTTTACGTGAACACAAAGGTGTCTGAATTACCTCACAGCTGAACATTCTGCTTTTCATTCAGCGTGGACATGTGACATTTCAAATGAACACACACACATTCCCTTGCCTGTGGCAAGAATTTCAAAAAATGGGCTGAAACACTGCAAATTACTTTAAATGTGCGTTTAGATTTTGTTACATTAAGCCATGAATTTCAATGAAAGCACTGAATTTCAATGATAGTCGTAATAGTTAGACGGAGCAGGGGTGGTCTAGTGCTTAGAGCCACTGTACTGTCATCAACGCTGCTTTAGTGATCCCTCCAATGGTTAATGCATCCATCAGCTAATGTTGGGATAATATACAACTCCTACCTGCTCCGCGATCCAGCTGAGAGCGGCAGCTAAAATGATTTAATATGTAAATGTAATGAAAGACGGTGGTGTGAAACTTTTTGGGAGGCTTCTGTACCTGTGCAAAGGCAATGAAGAGGAGCTGCTCGTGTGTGTATCTGAGGCCGGGCAGGGGTCTCTCCGGACCGTGTTCCCTCACCCACTTCTGATACGCCTAGACAGTGAGAGCGAGTGAATAATGAAAGACAGAAATCAAAGTGTGATCCCTCACCTCATCTTCAAAGATCTGAAACCAAACGGGACATTTACAATCTCCACTCTGAAACATGAAGGAAACTTACTTTTTATGTTAACATCAGCCAACCTAACTGACTGACATGACTTTTGATATACATCATATGTATCTATAATATCTATATATACATATCATTTATTTAAAAGCATTCACTCATTCCCTTTGTACTTTTGTTTCTGCATGCACAAAACACTCCTCTCTTTAATAGACCACTCACACACACACTCAATATGGAATTGAATTATGCAGCATGCCAGAAACTCTGCTCTCCAGCCAAACACACACACACACACACACACACACTGATACGAGCAGAAAAAGGGAATTGAAGTAAAAATGTTCATCTTTATCTTTCATGCAAATAAAGCAGAGTGCTTTATGAGATGAAGACAGAAAAGAGACTGAGAGCAAACATTAATATGTAGATTTGAGTTACTTGAACAATGATGGTATTGAATATGACTTACATAGTATGACAGCTTGAGTCCTCCCATGTCTGCTATGTTCTCTCCCAGCGTCAGACGACCGTTCACCTAGACAAAAAGAAACGCAGGTATGCTTTTGTGCTCATATGTACTTAAATCTAGGATCTGACGTGCGAGGAAGGAAAACATACAAACATATAGGAAAAAGGAAAACAACTACAAGTTTTGACTATTGTTGACTGGTTCTTCGATAATCACGACGACGTCCTGGAGTGTCTTCCAAAAAATTCAAATATTCAGTGTTTTACAAGCGCGGTAAATCTGTTACCGCCACAAAAAACCCTGATGAATCGATTAAAATTGTACTCCAGCAGTTTAGTATCGCTCTTTTTAAAAGCAGGGCACGTGGGAGAGATGGATTAAAAACAGAATTGTCAAAATTGGAGCAGAAGAAGCTGAAATATTCTGACCTTTAGTTTCTGGTAATGGTCAAACAAGATCCAAAAACCATGCGTCCTAATTAAGGTGCTACGGATGAGGTTCTAAGAACAGCGGCTTTGGTTAGAACTTCCCTGCCCCGGTAAATGCCCGTATTTTTATAACTGCACTTCCACATTTTGTAATCTTTAAACACAATCCAAGATAACCCTGATGACCTCACTATGACATCATCAGGGTTATTTTCTCAGATGTGACAGTAGTGCTCCTATGTACTAATCTTTGCAGTACGCTCCTTTAAAGGAACATCTATACAGTCCGGCATGTCTGTTTGTAATCAGAACAAAATATTGCAAACGTTTTCCACAGATAACCAGAGCAGTCGCTATTGGTCTAATCAGAAATACTAATAAATCCAGCTGCATCATATCAGATGAGGACACTGACTTCCTGACGTATGGTTTTCAATATAAACCTAATATCTGTCAAAAATATCAGTGAACCCATATATCTGTGTAATGCTATCATAAAAATTGTATGTGCAAGGGCTCATGCAGTGTGTGTGTGTGTGCGCACACCCACCCTCTGGTTATAAACTGTGAAGTTATCGTAGAGCTTGACGATACATTCAGCCTTCGTCTGGAACTTCCTGTAGGACTCCTCCGTCCACCACTGTTTGAGGTTGCCGTGTCTGTCGTACTGGCCCCCTAGGGACATGAACCATTGCATCACTAAGATGAAGGGCAAAAGGGCAGGGGAGGGGGGGGGCAGTGTTAGCATGGAAACAACACAACCTGCAACTTTCCTTCACAGTCCAAAGAGCTGCCCAGCATGTCATCTTTTACACTTTTTTTGTAGCTGTGGGAGTCAAACCATTAAAAGGCAAAGTGTTATTAATCCCAGGGTTGACCTTGGCTCGTGTATCCAGTTCAAGAGCCAATTGGACTGGTTTTCCAGCCAACTATGTTTGAAGAATAAAAATGATGGCCGGCGACCTGCCAAAAAAAAGATGGTAGTGCACAATCCTACCAGCCACACTCCAGATTTATTCCAGCATTGGGTCGGTGACTAGCAGAACATTTCACACCCTCGTTCAACTCCTTTGTATCCTTCAGGGCAGCACTTAAGACTGGAAATGAAAGTTAGAGATTGTGGCTCAAAATAGTCTTCGTCATACAGTAAAATTACACAAATTATCAGGGAACCTTCGCCACGAAATAGAATAGTTCAATGCAACTGTGTGAGTATGACGGTGTGTGTGCATGTGTGTGAGGATTGTTACAATGACTTATGGTTGTGCAAAGAGGTTGCCATTCTTACCCCAGTCATCATATCCATGTGTTAGCTCGTGGCCAATGATAGCTCCTATTCCTCCGTAGTTCAGAGACCTGGCAACAGGAGGGAGAGATATAGAATATTATCAAAAGGTGCTCACACAAGGGAGAGTGTGGAAGATCAGCATGGCTGTGAATCAAAATGGGAAATGGGAAGCAGGAAACTGGATAGTTACTTTGGTAACAGTTTTTAATTTGACGTGTATCTAATCCACCAACCAGCAACCAGCACTTATATTAGTGTGAAATCTGAATTTTAATTACAGTTTTTAGCACTTTTGCATTGACTTCATTTCCCAGCACTGCGGGTTGCTGCTTGCCATTTACAGCCTGGTACATGTAGTTCTATATCAGCTCTGACTGAATGACTTGGTTAGAACGGTTGTAAAAAAAAAAAAGTCTTGAATTGCCTAAATTTAAAGAGACTGTAAACTTTTGAAAGAATATATTTTCATAAGAAATAAAACACACCCTTGATCAACTAAATACAGTCTGTACCGTATACGGTATTTGGCTGTTGCAGCCATACATGGTCTGGTCTGGTGTGACCACTGGATTAGGATGTTGGCTAATGTTAGCTAGTGTCAGCAAACTTTTTGCTGTAACGGGCATTACTGAGTCAATTTACTAATATGTGACTCTTCTCTACTGTGTAACTGTTAAGCTATGTTTTAGTACAGTGTTTAGTTACTCTGTAACTCGTGGTAACAGCACAAATGTACAGCAAACGTTACTTTATTGCGTAATAAAGGAATAGTCTGACATTTTTGGAAATATTCTTATTGGTTTTCTTGCCAAAAGTGAGATGAAAAGTTCAATGCCTCTCTTATATTTACATTGAATAAGAAGAAGAAGAAGAAGAAGAAGCTGGAGCTTATACATGGGAAATGGGTAAATGAGTTCTTGCTTTTTGTATAAAGTAAACAAACAAGACATATAATGTTAATTGTGGAGCTTTAAAGGGTCAGTGTGTAGGATTAAATGTCACTTAGTGGTGTAGTTGCTTATTGCAACCCTGTCATGTCACCCTCTCTTTCCTGGCGTGAAGTAGCAACTACGGTGGCCACAAAAACACACGAAAGACCCTGTTTAGTTTGTTCTGTCTGAGCTATTGTAGAAACATGGCAGGCTTTATGGAAGAGGACCTGCTTAATTTGTAGATAAAAGGTTCATTCCAAGGTAACAAAAACATGATCATTCTTATTTTCATCTGATTATACACAAACAAAAATATATTAGATTTCATTCCCACCACATTCTGTAAATAAAGGCCTGTAAATCTGACACACTGGACCTTTAAAGGTGCTCGTAGGGGGATTTTGTTATCTTTGGACAGAGCCCCCTGATTCCAGTCTAAACTAAGCTAAAGTACATCTGGCTGTAGCTTCAGATTTAACAGACAGACTTGAGAGTGGTATTGATCTTCTCATCTAACTCTCAGACTGAAAGTGAAGAAGTAAATCTCCCAAAATGTCAAACTATTCCTTAAAGGTCTTCAGCATGTTGCACAGAGGTCTTCATTTATCAGGAAATGAGTTTATTTTTTTGTTTTGATGTGTAGTTTCACTATTAGAGTAAGAAAGTATGTGTAACAGATGGTCAAAGTCAGGTCTGTATGCATATCCACTCACTTCAGAACAGAGCCGTATGCCTTCTGACTGATTGGAGGTGTCTCATTATAGTCAGCTCTGTGGCTTTTCGTTCCCTTTCCTTGTCCCCGTTGTCCTCATTGCTAATTCTGCTCAGCCAAGCCGCACAAAATACAAGCAGCACTTGGGATCTAATTTTGGACCCGTGCGGTTTGGGTCGGGACTGAATGAAAAAGAAGCTCAATGCCAAATTTTCCTGTTCACACTGATACTGGAAACATCAGATATCCCTGTCACATGTGAAGGAAAAACCAGCAGTGGGACGTTTCAGCTGCGGCGTGAGCATAAATCTTAATTTCCGAAGTTGTATAAAATACAATAAACCCCTGTAGCGTGTCCCATCCTCGTGTAACGTACCCTTATGTGGCCCTCTGCTCTGCAGGTCACTCCACCCTCTCCTTGACCCTGGGCCGAGCCGGAGCGCTGTCTTTGCAGCACATGCAGATATAGAGAGCGATGAGAGGGCAGACTTGGGGCTATTCACATGGCTACGTCTGAAAATGACTTTCTGACAGCTAGTCGATACGCTGCCTCACACCGGGCCCCGACTCCCCTGCTAAACTAACTGGCTGATTGAAGCTTCATTATACTCGACGTGATAGTGGAGAGGTATGTGTGTGGTGAGGGGAGTGAGAGAGCGAGAGTTTATGGGAGGTTAGGGCTACTGCAGTAATAACTTCAAGGCGACAGGCACACACACACACACACACACACACATTTTACTACACCATTAATTAATATTGATTAGCATGCAAGGCAGCAGGTAGTGGAAGTGGTGGAGATCACCTCTAATGAAGACATAGAAGTGTTGGCTAATGTTGGGTACCCAAACTGATAATTGAGGTGTGTGTGTGTGTGTGCGTGTGTGTGTGTGTGTGTGGTCACTCAGGGGAGTTGGTATGAATACAGGAAGTGCAGCTTTTTGGGCTGTATTGTGTTGGCGTAGAATAATACTCGATACTGGCAGCAGTAGCTTTGCTCCTCATTGAACAGCTTTGGGTAACAAAAGGTATGTTGAGTGTAAAAATGTTTTTAACTGCACACTCTACAGTGCTGCACTGCAATCATTACCCACAGAACATTTTTCCAAACCACACCACAACGTTTTGAGTTGATTTCTGATTCTTGATTTCTCAATTTAGAGATTTTATTGTGTCAAGTTCGTTTCAGTTCAAGTTTACTTGCCAAACCCTGTTGAAACCAAGCGCCCAAGAAGAGCGGCAAGCTTTGAAGCCGATTTGACATAGTGGCCAAACCGTGTAATCACAGCAATCACGTGATGCACACTGGCCCAAAAATACTTTTTCCCCATAAGCTCACACTGGGGGAAAGAAAGGGATGTAAAACGGTGAATCCTTTTTTTTGGGAGTGTGTCAACTCCTGTAAAATTCACTATCAGAATTTGATCCATTCGGTCTGACAATAAAGTCTAGAAAAGAGCAGCGTGATTAAATCATTTTTATCTCCGTTCAAGTTGGCAGAGGGCTAAACTGCAAGTATGTGGTTCTGCTGTGCTCACAGATACAATAAGTTAAACTTAAGTTAAAGTTGGACTTTAATGATCCCACAGGGGAAATTCACTCAGCAGCTCGTATACACAAGTTGGATGAGAAATGACTCACATATAGAAACATATAGAAGAAAGTCATGAAGTCATGCTGGTGTTAAAGAGTCTGACAGCTGTTGGAATGGAGGACCTGTGGTAGAGCTCCTTCTTACATGGTGTGAGTAGCAGTTTGTTGTTGAGGTGAACACCCAGGTATTTGTATGTATCTAGTGTGAGTAGGATTTAGCGACACCTAGTGGTCGGTTGTAGATTGCAACCTCCTTGTTTCACCCTTTCCTTCCTAGTGTGAAGGAGTAACTACCATTCATCCATTAACTGTAACCGCTCATCCTCATCAGGGTCATGGTGGGGGTGAAACTGTCTAGAGCCAGTGTTTAGTTTGTCTGTTCTGGGCTACTGTAGAAACATCAAGCAGCGTCTGTAGATATAGAAGTCTAATTCTAAGGTAACAAAACCACAATGATTCTTATTTTCAGGTGATTCTACACTAATGTAGTCAGTTGGAGCCCCCTAAATCTTACATCATTTCACATTCATTTCAATAGAAAGCTCTTTTAAATGTTCTTTTTTTGTATGCACAATGTCTTCTTGATTCATTTTCTATTTTTCAGTTCATAATCGTGAAGACTTTTTCAAAACGGCTGCATTACCTCATGTTAGTAACATGACTTTAATCACCTAAGTGTCGAGTGGATTTTCACACTCCACACAAGGCTGGCTGTCAAGGTGTAAACTTATAGTACGCCTTGATAAACGGTAGAGAGAAATATAAATGATTCACGGTTGTTAATTATTAATTATGCCCTGTTTGGTTCAGATGTTTGTAATGCAGATGTAATGGATGTAACAGAAACCTTTTTAACAGACGACATTTTGACATGTCTCAGGTGTAAACAATACAACAATGATGGCTGAATTCCATTTAGCTGCTTCAGTTTCAGGGTCCCTGTGTTGTTCATGTCAGCTCACAGTAAATACCTGGTCCTTGTTCAGATAATGATGATCGATCCTGATATTATATGATGCTCAAAATGCTGCATTGCCCATCAGCAGCTCTATTCCAAAAACTATTATTGGCCATGAAATAGTCCATATAATAAGAGCTTCTCTCTAAAATACACAACTGAAGAAGAAATCATTTCTGTTCTGATTAAAATGTGACTAATTTCAAGTTATGAATAGCTTTGTTCAATAATGCTGTGTGTCTCCAACGCACGAACTTCTCAGCACAAAGCGCTTATTGGAGAGCCCGAAATGAGAACAAGTGAGATAAATAGAACAGAGGGTGACAGACAGGGAGCCTATCTACTTTCATGCACCATCAAATTACTCGATGGGCTCAGATTTAGGGAGGCAACCTCTCAATGACACCTGTTCCATTAGCAGGACCTTGTTCGGTAATTGAGCTCTTGGTGGGTAGTTAAATTGGTTTAATCAGGTGTGTTGGGACTTGAGGGAAGCTGAGGCTCGCCAGACTAACATAGTCTTTAATGACCTTTGTTGTTTTGGCCGTGCTGATGTTGTTGCCTCCCCACGGAGCATGCAGTGGGGAAATGCAGGGACAGGAGGAGGGCTACTTACTGTGGGAACTCAGGGTTGTAGAGAGTGGGCTGAAGGATGCCGGCGGGAAAGACTGGGACAGAGATAAAGAAACAACATTAGGGAAGTGGAAATGTCCAGATACAACTCATGTTAATATCACACACTCTGGATTAAAGTCAGCACATCGACGCTGCAGTGAGGAGGAAATGGAAAACACAGATGCCTTCAAGCTGCATCAGCCAGGATCCTGATGTGAAATACATGCTAACATCCCAAATGTTAGAGTGCAGCTGCTATAGAGGACAGTGACAGATGCCCAAATCTATTTTCTTTTAGCACAGAGAAAGACCAAATACAACTGCAGCAAGTTTTAGCTTAATCCAGAGGACGCTGTATTTATTTATGATGGCTAAACTTCCTTTTTTTTTTTAAAGCTTTCTAAGCCTTTATTGGACACTTTGACAGGAAACATGGGGAGGAAGAGGGAGGATGACATCCAACAAAGGTGGATGACATATGCAATAACCATTTGGCTAACCCTAACCCACTGGAGAAGGTATTTAGTGTATTGAAATCAAACATTAAAAACTCAAAAATGTATCTGCCGGTCTTTGAGGTTTCCTGGTGCAGCTTTAAATGATCAAATACAGTCCATATTCAGTCAGATAGTCGCAGGATGTCCACTGCACGTTGTCTGAAATCATTTTCTGCTGCCAAAACAATATTAAATAAGGTAGTTTGATGACATGAAGTAGCGTGGGAACATGGGAGTTGTTGTCTTCATTGTTAAACAGCCGCCATTGGTGATGAAAATCCATCTAGCATGACTCGGGTAGAAATAGTTCATGAATGAGATGACGCACTAAAGTTTTATTCACATTATCTTTAGTCACGTTCGATCAGTCTTACGTTTGTATCTAACATATCCCGTGTTTATCTGGAAGTTATAGCAACTAGAAGCAAGCAAGGAAATGTCATGAAACACACGTTGCCTGAGTAAAGTTACTTATATCTCTGGGTTTAAACATTGTTGGAAATATATGGGACATTGTAAGTACACAACTCAAGAAAATCTATAACCTAATTCTAGCTGTTTTTGATATAGTGTATGTGGAAATGTTACATATTATATCTTTACATTGAGAAAGAGTTCAAAATAAAGAAAAGAATGTAGTGCAGAAAGAATACTTAATGGACAGAAAATTAATTAATAATCAATGATTTTATTATTAATTTAAGTTATCTACAGTATCGAGCAAAAATGTCAAACACTGCATGGGTCCAGCTTCTTAAATTTGAGGATTTTCCGCTCTCATTTGTTTTATATCTTTGTGAAATAAATATGTTTCGTTTTGACATTTCATCAGTTGAAGCCTGTGGACCTATGACGGTGATTTTAGGCGTCTTTGGTCTGAAATGTGACAGCAACTATTGGATGGAATGAAATTACATTTTGTGCAGACATTCATGTTCTCCAGAGGATGAATCCTAATGACTTTAATGACTTTATCTCTGGTGAATTGTTTGAATTAGTGATTCAAGTACATGCAGCATTAAAAGTCTGTTGGTTATCATGCAGTTTAAATCCATCAGCTCAGTCAGTCATCAGCTCAAGTAAAAACCGACTGCATGAGATGTTCAGGAGCAACTCTTAATGAAACCTCTGTCCTTGTCTCTTTACATTCAAATGAGACCTGATTCTATACATGACATAAAAGCCACAGACATGGAGGTCGGACTTATATTAATTCCCTTCAAAGAAAAGTATGAAAACGAACACGGAGCTGAGAAGTGAAGCAGCTGGGCTAAGTGAGAGAAATAATGTGTGCGGGTTAAAAAAAATGACCCAGGAGGCCCTGATGACTGTTTGTCTGACTCCTCCTGTCCTCTGGCATCAGCTCGCCAGCACACCATTGATTTTTCTGCGAGAGATTTAATCCAGCAGGCACAGACAGCGGGGCCGATCCTGGCTGAAGATGAGGAGAGGAGGGAGGGAGTGAGTGGAGGGGGGGGTGGGGTGACATCGCAGGGCTAGATTTGTTAAAACTCGGGTAGGTGTTACTGCTTGTTTTTCCTTCAGGGGGGTATTAGGTATGTGAGGAGGAGATCTAAGCAGAAAGTGAGTGATGAGAAGGAATATGATATGAGGAGGTGGACACTTTTTTTTTCTTTCTTCTAAGCGGCCCGTCATGTTGGACTTGTCGAAAACAGGCGGCAACACGGTGTAATTGCGTGTAACTAATGCATGGCCCATGTCGTGGTGCAGAATGGCAATAGGAGGTGTGTGTGTGTGGTGGTGGGGGGGATTGTGTGTATACATGTGGAGACAAATGACAGCGAGGACACAAGTATCAGTGTGTATAATGAAGAGTCACGCACTCACCCATTTGGTTCTTGTTAGGGAGGTAGTAGGCATTAAGAGCCTGAGGGGGGAGAAGCCACCTGAGGAGACAAACAGTGTCAAACAAACAGGGTTTAAAGATGGGATCCATCACACACACACATCACAAATCTACCTATTCAAAACACACACCCCGATCCTGAGCAGAATCCCTAAACACCTCTTCCTATCTCGCTCTAAACCCCCCTTGTGAGAAATATTAAGTGTGTGTGGTCCCACGGCCAAAGTTCCTCTCTGCATATGAAACCGCGGACACTTCCTTTATGGTAATCCACTTAAAGCCAGACCAATCGATTGGCACAAAATCCCCCAAATGACTAACTCTCAAAGTGCGAGATGCCCTTGTTCTAGGAGTGAAAGACTGATGGCTCTGCACGGACTGCGGAGAGATGGAGGAGAGACAAACACGAGGTGGAGGAGGAGTGTTTCCTTCTTTGTTTCCATCCTAGCCGACAAGACAGAGTGAGCGATGGAAGTTTCACTTTTTGGTGATAAAGTGGTGGTGGAGGGGTGGTGTGTGTGTGATTTAACTCTTCAGGGCGTTGAATGTGGGCTAATGATACAGTTGTTTTGGAGCACCTTAGAATACTAATGTGACTGTAATGTGTTGTCATAGCGGAGAATCATTCAATCCAGGCATGCAGGACTGTATTTCAGAAAAATGAAGCGCATGTCCCACAGCACTTTGCTGCTGCCTGCCTGCTACAGATAAGTAAATCAAATGGATTTTCTCCAGCTGTGTATGTTGATTTGGTATCTGTTGGTTTAATTTAGAGGCGCATCAACAAATATGTCAGACCATAAAAGGATTCACGGGGACACATGTTAGTCATGTCAAACATATTAGAGACATGCGCTCACGCCGAAGTCCGGCATGAGTCTCAGCTGCACGCGCTCAGACTGGATCTCAAATACATTAACCTTCTTTAATTGCTTTGCGCTGCGTGTCAGTGAGCTGAGATAGCTTGGCGAGCGTGACTCGTGGAATATGAAGAGGTGTGACACTCACGTTGTCTTGTCCACCTCTTCGTGGATCTTCTTGACTGACAGCTTGATGTTGAACTTGATGCTGTTGAGGATGTTCTTGAAATAGGTTTTCTCGTCCACGTCAAACTGCAAAACCACAGATATGAAGTGATTGTGAGTGTGAACATCTTTACCATATGCTATATGTATTGAAGGAATAGTTTGGGAATAGTGTTGAATGCACATTTGCAAAACCGGGTTTAAAGAGTGCTTTGCTGGGTAAAAAAAAGAATCACGGCAGTGTTAATCATTAAACAGCAACAGCAGTATAAAGCTCCTTAAAAACCATAGCAATAAATACATATGAGGGATAAAATAACACAACAAATGGTATAAAAAAGGTAAAATATCATCAGATCACAGAAAGGCTAGTGCAGTTTCAGAAAAGACTTCAATGAAGAGATGGTTTCAGCCTCCTAATCTCCTCTCGAAGGTTGTTCCACAGCCTGGGGGTTCTGATTGCAAATGCTTTGTTTTTTAATCTGGATTTAGATGAGAAATTTGATAGCACTCTCACGGCTGTACACTAAACATAAAGCTACCGCTAACAGCCGGTTAGCTTGGCTTAACATAAAGACTGGAAACAAGGTGTAACAGCTAGCTTGGCTCTTTCCACTGGTTCCAAAATCCACCTACAAGCACCACTACAATGTATTAATACTAAATGAAAAGTAGTCAAGAATCCGTAAAATCACTTTGGTTTTTGTATAGTCAAAACTAACCATAAAACCATTGACATTATAAAGAATGGACATTGTATCTATATGTGATGCCTAGTGTGGTGGCTCTGGCAGCCGCCATCTTGGCAGTCATGCCTCTGTTGCCTCTCGGCTAGTCCGTGGAGCGTGGGTGGAGCTGAGGCGGGCTGAATGAAGCCTGGTTACTCAAACAAGGCACCTGTGACAGCATCCACCTGTCAATCAAAGCAGCCATGCTGTTAGTTCTGCATAACTTTAAGCCTTAATATAATCTAAACAGGTGAGTTGTATAAAAATTCACTCTCAGTACAGTTGTCATGAACGGGAAATTAGCTATAGAGACCAAAACTGTTTTTGTACCAGGCTGTAAACATGTTTATTTCTGCTGTGAAGTTGGACATTTTAACATGGGGGCTTATGGAGATTGACTCGTTCTGTAGCCAGCCTCAAGTAGCCGTTTAAGGAACTGCAGTTTTTTGGCATTTCCGCATTGGATTCACTTCACAACCATGGAGGTTGCCATTTAGATATAACATGATAATTAGTAAATCTTAAAAGTGCTGCTGTTACTGTAGGACATGTTATAAAAATTAGGTTTATACTGTGTTTCAGATGTTTTAAATCATATGATGTGTACGTGAGTTCCTATTTTCTACATGTTCTGTAAGTAAATGGTGGTAATCTGTGGTTGTGACACAATTCATTTGTGATTCAGTACGTGTGAGGGCTGTCTCTCTTGTTGTGGTGCCAGTGGCTAACATTAAAATGCACAGATTGAAAAGGTTTTGTTCACTTGCCAAAAGAATTTAATCTAACTTGCTTTTGTACCGTCTTCATCCTTTAACAGACAGTAAACACATCATCTTTCTTGTTTGCTTTTTTGCTTGTTTGGTCTCACAGGGCCAGTCAGTTTGTGACAAAAATGCACATCTGTGCACAACATTATTTAACAGTGAGGCAGCAGATGGAGGGAATTTGCCACTAACAGAGCTTCCGCAACAACCCCCCACCCCCGAGTCTGTTGATTTTTAATTTGAGGAGAAGAACCAGTAACACAGGTGAGGCCACACTTTGCTTAATTGTCAGTAAAGTTGTGATTTAAAAACTGCCAATGTCTCTCCACATCAACTAATGAAGTGGTTTTGTAGCAACTGTAAACAGCCAAGGACACATTTTTGTTGTGGTGAATCACTCTACCTAAGAAAGAAGTGTTTTGATTTTATTTAAAGGTACCTCGTGGAGGTGGTGTGGTACCTTGTGTTTTGACCACTAGTAGCGCTATGGAGCAATGTTTTTATGCCAATGGTTTGATACTGGTTGACTTAATTTATGACTTAAGTTTCTTGCTACCCTGGTAGGGGCAAGGGATAGAGAGTCAATTTTGATGTAGATGTCATGGTGTATAGTAGGTTTGGCTGTGAGGACCAGCAGTTCAGTTTTTGAGAGGTTTAGCTAGAGGTCGTGTGTCTTCATCAATGTAGATATGTTTGAGACCCAGAGAGGTGATGTAAATAGCAAAGAGAAGGGGCCCCAGCACCAAACCCTGGGGCACCCCTGTGGTGAGATGGATAGCATTTTAAAGTTAGCAGAAGGTTAGCAGAAATATCTTTCTGGTCATGCCTGTGTAGAAAGTTGCAAATCAGACTGAAGAGGCCCAGATATCTCTTATCTGTTTCTGGATATCTGCTGTCTACACTGGAGGCCAAGAAACATTGGCCGTTGCCCCCAGAGGCTAAATCATTGTCAGAGGATAGCCGATGGGTTCTGCGTTTGGTAAAGTATACCTCAAAACCTCATAAATATAGTACTACAGTAAACCTACCTTACTTTGAGCAACACCTTCATGACCTTCCTCAGTTGGTTAACAGTTTTCAAACTTGTATTATACGACCACCCACATTCCAGTTGTCGCCACATACACACTTTAGAAACAAATGTATATGAATATTCTATATATATATCTGTTCATACAGCTGCCCCCAGCAGTTTTCCATCAACAAACTCTTGATTGCATATTTATGACAGCCGAACTGCCTGCTTCCCACGGCTTTACGCGTGCCTCATGTTTTATCAACATACTTAAGGCATATGATGTATTTGAACAGTCTCATCAGTGTTTTTTGGGGTTCATTTACTCCTTCAATGATGTATTTCTGCTCCATCTGAATACAATCATCCAGGACGAATGGTGCTGTCTGACGGAAAATCATTCTCGAGACAGACACAGACAGACAGAAAGGGATGCTGGGAAGTGGAATTTGTTCGCATGACGTGTGGGCGCTTGTGTGTGTGTGGGCGAAGATGACCGGACGGCGCAGAGTGAAATAGAAAGCTCATGACTCACCGCGTATTCTTGATCTATGAGCTCAGGTTTGAGCAGGAAGTCTGGGTATCCTGTCATCACCATCATGTGCTTCAGCTGGGAAAGAGGAAGAAGAAGAGAGAGTGAGGGAGAAACGACTGGCCCAACATCAACCTAAAACCACTTACTAATATCCACATGTTTTAGAACTCAGGCACACAACCATCAAAGCACACACGCACGCATCAACTAATCAAGCAAACCCAATGTAATAGGATTACAGGGAAGCTCTTTATATTCAGCATGGCCCACTAAAAGGATTATAACTTCAGATTGTAAAAGTATTAGAAGGGATATCTTGCAGTGCAGACCCTAAATCAGCACCACAGAAAAATCCGGATTAGACGATCCTCACTTCTCAATGTCAAGCCCTTGATGTATTCTATCACACACTTCCATCTAACCGGGCAATCAATCAAACCCGGTGCAAAGAAAGGAAATGCAAAGAAATAATTAAATTCTTTCCAAATCCTAATCGGATCTGGCAGGGAGTCATGTTTGTGAGGCACACGGCGAGTTATGCTCTGAACCTTTGCTCTCGCAGCATCCTTGGTGGCTTCATCCATCCAGTCCAGCTCGTGCAGACGAAGGTCCAGCGAGTGCTTTATGTCCTCTACCAGCTCCTGTACCTGGAGGGAGATCACATCGTATTAGAAGAAGTTTTTAAGAGTCTCAGTCAGCTGTGATCAGAATCTTATCACCGTTATTGGATTGTTTGGTCAGTTAAATCTTATCGAATCACATACACACACACGGTCCAGATGAAGCAGATTAGCTCTGTTTTTGAAGAGCAACTCAACTTTTTGTTTTAGCTACATGCGGCCTTCAGAGATTAAAAAATACATTGTAACCCACGCTACCATCACCCCATCCAACCTTGCGGCACCCTACGCTCGCGGTAATCATATAAAACCAAGCAGTCTATATAAAGGTCCATGAAGGAGGAAGTCGTTCTTCTTGCTTCCACTTCCTTTTTTCCTGCCAGTCATGTAAAACTGTGAAACACTTTCAGGTAATCACTCTGTGTGTTCGGTGTTCTTCTATCTCTTCCTCTGTATAAACTGATGCATTTCAGCCACTTTCAGATATTTTAATGCAGAGATGTAACATCTGATGGTCACCAACGTCAATCATTGGCTGAAATTTAAAGCATGATGCTGACACCAGTAGAAATACTGTAAATGAAATGGCAGTCTCCATACTGTCCACACTGTGACAGCTGACTGCTGTATCTATATGTCGGGCTGTTGTGGGTGGGATTGAGTGGTGGAGGAAGAACACTATGTTGCCTCATAGTTTTTTTAGTGTCCCAGGGTATGTCATAGATTTTTCACAGATTCTAGTTCAATCTCCGGCCGAGACGGCAAGCCTTCAGAGGAAATTGTTTTTGTCATGGCACCCAGAGACACCCAACCCTTATTATGACATTATTATTATCTCCAAAAGAAGACTGGGAGCCAGCGCCTTCTGCTATCAAGCTCCTCTCCTGTGGAACCAGCTCCCAGTTCTAGACTCCACATTTAAGAGTAGAGTAGTTCCTTTTTGATAGAGCTTATAGTTAGTGCTGGCTCAGGTTAGTCCTGAACCGTCCCTTGGTTATGCTGCTCCTAGACTGCTGGAGGACTTCCCATGATGCACTGAGCTCTTCTCTTCTTCTCTCTCTCCATCTGTACACATTCATGTCCCATTAATGCATGTTACTCCGGTAAAGAAGCTTAGTTAATTAGCCGGGTTCTGCACAAGGTTTCTGGCTCTTAAAGGAAGTTTTTCCTTGCCACTGTCACCAAGTGCTTGCTCATGGTGGGAATTGTTGAATCTCTGTAAATAATATTATACAGTACAGTCTAGACCTGCTCTGTATGGAAGGTGTCATAAGATAACTTCTGTTATGATTTGGCGCTATAAAATAAGGACAAACAACAGCAGAACAAGAAAAGCTTGCAGGTATTTTAACGGGACACATGAGGCTGCTGTTGATGTGGGTCTGACTTCTCTGACAGGCACTTTTACGTCTACCTGAGATGAGAGAGACCCATCACACATAAACTGCGTGATGTTTGCAACGCGCAATACCACAATGATTGTGCTCGGATCGGATAATGATGGATATCCATCTCCCTCAAGCGAGTCTGTTGGCTGTTGGCCAAGTAGTGCTGATTTTAGTTTTATTGGTGGGCTCAGGTTCAGTCCTGACAGACTGAGTTGAGGGCTGAGATGTATCAGCATTTTTGAGCTCTGTTTACTGTGTCAAATCTTTCCGCTTGTTCTGACCTTAACTATTATTCTGCCTGCTGAAAAACGAAACATAAACGGATTTAATATGAATGTTGATCATTTTTAATGCGCTGAGATGTTATTAAAAAGGCACAATAAATGTGCAATGATATGATAAATCTTGCGGCACCCTTGGCCGGTCCTCAAGGCACCCACTTTGGGAGCCATTAGTCTAGTCGACAGAATTTCTGGGTTTTGTCTGGAAAAAAGAAAATAACTTTAACACAAGGGACCTGATCAATAGTATAATAAAGTGACTTTACTTACTCAAAACAATAGATTTAGTGTTAAATCAAAGTTAAGTTAAGTTAAGTTAAATAAATTATACCCAAACCTGCTTTTTCAAACTTTGGTTGTTGCAAATTATTGTTGCTATTCACTCATGGTTGTTTAATGTCAAAATTTTCAGGAGTTTTATTTTGTTGAAATTCCTCAAATCCAAAAATTGCTTGTGTTTTTCTGTGAAGCATTGCCTGTATTACCAACTGATGGATTTGTGGTATATCAGATTGCCATCTTTGTAGTCCCATTGCTACAGTTTCTGATGTCATTCGTCTGTACTGTGAATTCCCAATGTCCAATATGTAATTACCACTGACCCTACGTGCAGCTGAAACACACCACAAACTACAGTCAAAGCGTTCAGCCGTCACTGAATTTCGATTTCATTTGAAAAGCAGCATGGCACAGTTCTATTATCCAGCACCAACGCAAGTCAAAGTGACTGAAATGGGACACTCCGTCCGTCAGTCTGTCTGTAATGGCATAAAGCTTGCAGATGCAGTGCAAACGTGCAGAGAACCTACAAGTTATAATGTGAGTAGCAAATGAAACTTTGATTGTTGAGAAGATCTTTTGTCTTTGTTTGTTACCTCCAAATCCCCCCAGTCAGTTCCACCTTTATTAAATATTACAGATCTGCCTAACTGCTATCAAAGCTGATATTTTCACTTCTTCATGCTGTGTGCTTGTTTTTGCTGGTCACACAAGAACTCGGAACATACAAATGTAGGAGCATAGCCTCATCTTAACAATGTCCTCATCTTTAATATTAGATAGAGTCCAATCCAATATGTTCTTATATTTATGTATCCAGGCACCTTATTTCTGACTAGTTACTTGATCAAAAAACCGAAGGTCTTGCTTCAATCTATTAAACTGATCAGCTTAAATTTTAAATCTTATATAAATGAAAGTTTAACCATGATAATGCAATGTGTCATCAATCAGCTGATCATTTTATTGGAGACGACTTATCTCTGTTGGTGCTGCCAGAACTATAAAAACATACATACAATTGTACAGCAGTGTTGTTATGTAGAGTGGAATCTCTTCCTGCCATCAAGTTACTCATGAAATGAATGTTATTAGCGACAGTTGATATGACCTGACCCAGGCAATGTCATTTTAACATTTTTAAGTGACGTCCAGCTACGGTTGTAACTGCTAGCTGAAGGTTTTGTACACTGATCTTTAGTAATGAGGAAGGGAAAGTAGAAATAAGAGATTTGTTTGTGTCTGAGTTCAGTGAATTGTATATTCAATCTCAGTATCAGAAAAATCAAAAAAACATTTTTGACGTCCACATTCTGTAATTTTCACTTTCCTGAGCAGTCTGAGGCAAACGTCCACTTGAGGCTGGCTCCAGACCATGCCAATCTCCATAAGTCCCCATGTTAAAATGTCCAACTTCACAGCAGAAATAAACATGTTTACAGCCTGGTACAAAAAACTATTTTGGTCTCTATAGCTAATTTCCCCGTTCATGACAACTGGCACAGCCACACACAGATGTCAATTAGAAAAACGTCAGCAATGGTTGTAATATAATTTGCAGAATCATCCATCATCAGTGTTTCTCAGGTTTTTTTTTTTTTTTTTTTGAGCATTTACCGTCCAAACTTTAACAAACTTTTAAAGCATTATACTGCTGCTTTCTCAAACTACTGTAAACAGGAATGCCACTACTAAAAGACACTCGACATGTTGTGTCCTTCAGCTCCCTCCACATCGGTGATTCAGGATAAAGAGAAAGCTCATCTTTCCCACCCTGTCTCCTGTCTCTCAGCATCAGCTCCTGAGACTCATTAATTCCTGTTCATGCTGAGGTAAGCAGCATCAGACAGTAAGTCAGTCAAGGCTTTGCACATCGCCACTGGCATCGAGGCCAGTACCTCTCGTGTTGATAATGAGGTCTCCGACCTGGACATGCCAACATTGTACAGACTGATGTCTACCAGTGAAGTGAAACGATCAGTGTGAACACGGAAAAATATCAAAAATGAAATAAACCAGCATGCAACTTTCTATCCTGCAGTACATACAAGGAGGATAAATAGTGATGATGGTTTGAATGATGTTTATGAGATTAGCGCCCACCAAATTCTAGGCCTGATCCTAAAAATCCCTCTTCTCTACCCGTGTATTAATCAGAAAGGCTCCACTAGCTTGAAGCATTATTGAAATTTACGCTAAGTATCTTATTAGAATCTTAGATGGAACATTAGGAACATGGGAACTTAAATTTTCAATTTAGGTACAGTACATGGAAAGTAATTAGCGCCCAAAACTTATCCAGTTGTGTCGGACCTGCTTTATGTTTTATAGTCCTGAGCTTTGGCAGAGATTTAAAAGTTTGCAAGAGAAGAAGAAAGGCAGCTCAGTGGAAGATAAAGCATGTAGGGTGGACCGTGAGAGTAAAAGAAGGAGGAGATGAAAGGGAGATGATGGAGGGCTTAGAGAAAGAGCACAGGGTTACAGAGGTTAGAAATCCCATTGGGAACCATGTCTCCATGTCCTGGAATGGACATGAGACTAAGATAAGAATACATATGGGGGAGGATTAAGGTGAAAGAGGAGGGGACCAAAGGGCAGAAGAGTGGGATTAGTGGTGACCGACCTACTGTGGGCAGGGAGCAAAATAGAAACAAAAAAAATCAGAGAGTGAGAGGTAGAGACTGGAGACAGGGCTGATTGACATAGATGGGTTTTCCAGATCAGAGTCCAGGAATCCATCAGAATCATCAAGCCATGTCAAAAAAACAAAAAAAAACAGCTGGATCCTTCTACACTGCCCCTGTAGAGCCGAAGAAAATGATGGAGTAGAACAGAGAACAGAAAAATAAAGAAATAATATCAGAACAAAAGTGAGGAGTTCAGTGTTGACACAATCAAGGAAATGGTGGAAAAGTCTGGGTCATCATCAGCGGAAATTGCAGATAAATTGCTACATTTCTAAGACTAAACTAGTGATGGAAACTCCTCCTTGACACATGTTTCAATCTCATAGCAAAACTGCTCAATATAAGCTTTTAAAAACTGGAAATGTCTGAGATATCTGTCCACTATGACCTCCAAAATGTGGGCTTTTCTGACGTCCAAGCTCAGTGTATGAGTCAGTACGGCTCTTGAAGTGTATATTTTATCAAATCACTGGTTGCCAAAAAAATGTAGTTACTTCCTCAGGAAGCCGGGTTACGTACATCACTTCAGCTAATGGAACCGGTGCAGTTTAAAGTACTTCTACCCGACCTGAACTGACAGGATTCTCACAAAGTGTTGGGTCGGTTTTGTTTTGTTATGGGCTCAAGGCAAGTTTGGATTTATGTCATCTTTTCAGAAATTCAACTGGTTCTCTCTCGATTCTTTATTTATTTTGTATTTGGATCCCTGTTAGCCTCCACAAAGTGGTTGCTGGTCTTCGTCCTGGGAGATAGATGTTGTGTCCTACCAAATACATGCAGTGTGTACTCTTTGCATATTAATATAGTATTAATAGTCATTCTTAAAGTAAAAAATAAATCACTGTATAACATACTGTACTAACAGGACATCAAACAGTGAATTACTCGCATTGCATTGTGGGACCATAATATATTATACTATGGTCCCACAATTATATTAAGAATTGATTAAATAACCTAACTTAAATACATTACCTTTTTAGCATTTTAGAGCCTTTCGGCTGATTGTTTTGGTTTTTACGACCTATAATTTACTCGTTTTTTGGAAAAAGAGTTCTGATGAACCAAACCCAACAGCAGACAGTCAGAGTTAGCAAATAGCTGGTGAACATAGTGAAACATGTATCTGTTAGTCTTCCCAGTGTGAACACAAGGCACTCTCCAAACCTCCTCAGATTTAGTGTGTAGTATGAAACTGGGACACAACTAGAGTGCAGCCAATGCACTGCATTAACCTGACAAGCTAAGAGTCACTAATGAATGAAAATAGGATTGTCTGATTAAGGTACAGGACCCAGATTAGGCAGTACCAGTTGGCTTGCTCATGTTTCAGTTTTAGACCCGCACAGAACTCAACATGTAATTTACATTTCAATTTTTCAATTATCTCAAAAGTTCACTAAGGTGGAATTTCGCAAGTCAAGATAAAATGAATCAAAGAAATACATGATGAAATCTTCTGTTCTGAAAAGAGGATAAAACAAAGGCCATCTCCATCCATCCATCCATCCATCCATCCATCCATCCATCCATCCATCCATCCACAGTCAATCATGCAACTGTCCCACCAACCATCCATTAGTCCACCCCGACCCATACCTTGGCCTTGCTCTGTGAGGAGAAGTGTTGCTGGACGAACAGGGCTCCCAGGGCCATACCGAAGTGTTTGTTGGCCTGAGTGAGGCAGAGCCTGCCCAGCTCCAGCTGCTGCTCGGTGCCGTCAATCTCCCGAGAAAACTCGTGGATGGTGCTGCGGAAGGCGGTGGACAGGTGTTCACTTAGCGCCGCCACAATACGCCACAGCATGTAGTTATGGAGAACCCTTGGACGGAGGAAACAAGAAGGATGGGTCAGTTACATTATTATATATTTGGTATGAATTTGATTAATATTTGAACACACTGTAACAGCTTTGCAAAACCCATCAAGAGTCAGCCAATCATCTACTTACATACATTGATGTTCTCATCATTTAATATGTGAGTTTACTCAAAAACCAGTGCTCAGTTCCCATTAGAAACCCTCTAATGATTAAGTACACAACAAGTCAACTAGACTTTTAGAATGTGCTCAAATCACACCTGACAGCACACCTGACTAATCACTAAAAGCCATCTCTATATTGTCACATCCTGAAAATATATACAGTCCCCTCCAAAAGTATTGGAACAGTGAGGCCAATTCCTTTATTTTTGCTGTAGACTGAAAACATTTGGGTTTGACATCAAAAGATGAATAGGAGACAAAAAATTAACATTTCAGCTTTTATTTCCAGGTATTTACATCTTGATCTGATACACAATATAGAAGATAGCACCTTTTGATTGAACCCACCCATTTTTCATGCGAGCAAAAGTATTGGAACATGTGACTGACAGGTGTGTTTTGTTGCCCAGGAGCCTCCTGTTACATTGATTATTCAAACAATAACTACCATCGAATGTCTACACTCAGTTTCAGATTTGGGTTTTGCCTGTGCATTTATAGTTAGAGGTATAACCAACATGAAAACCAGAGAGCTGACTATGGGTGAAAAACAAGCAATTGTGAAGCTGAGAGAAGATGGAAAATCAATCAGAGCCATTGTACAAACATTGGCCATAGCCAGTACAACCATTTGGAATATCCTGAAGAAGAAAGAAACCACTGGTGTACTAAGTAACAGATGTCAAACAGGTAGACTGAGGAAAACAGCAGCAGTGGACGACGGAAACATTGTGAGAGCTCTAAAGAAAGACCCTAAAACAACTGTTAGTGGCATCAGCAACAACCTCCAGAGGGCAAGAGTGAAGGTATCACAATCTACTATTCACAGAAGACTCTGTGAACAAAAGTACAGAGGCTACACCAGAAGATGCAAACCACTCATTAGCAAGAAGAATAGGAAGGCCAGACTGGAATTTGCCAAAAAGTACAAAGACAAGCCTCAAAAATTCTGGGACAAAGTTGTATGGACTGATGAGACAAAGATGAACATTTATCAAAGTGATGGAAAGGCTAAAGTTTGGAGAAAGAAAGGATCTGCTCATGATCCCAAGCTCATCTGTGAAACACAGTGGAGGTAATGTCATGGCTTGGGCTTGCATGGCTTCTTCTGGGACGAGCCCATTAATCTTCACTGATGATGTAACACATGATGGCAGCAGCAGAATGAACTCAGAGGTCTACAGAAACATTTTGTCTGCTAATTTAAAGAAAGATGCAACCAAACTGATTGGGAGATCTTTCATCATGCAGCAAGATAATGACCCAAAACACACTGACAAAACAACAAAGGAGTTCATCAGGGGGAAGAAGTAGAAGGTTTTAGACTGGCCAAGTCAATCTCTAGACTTAAACCCTACAGAGCATGCATTTTACCTGCTTAAGAGGAGACTGAAGGGAGTAACCCCCCAAAACAAACAACAACTGAAAGAGGCTGTGGTGAAAGCCTAGAAAGGCATCACAAAAGAAGAATGCCAAAGTTTGGTGATGTCAATGAGTCACAGACTTGATGCAGTTATTGCAAGCAAAGGATTTGCAGCTAAATATTAACTTTTATTCACTTTAATCTACTTTAAGTCTATCTGTTCCAATACTTTTGCTCACATGTTTAAACAAAAGGTGCTATCTTCGTATCAGATCAAGATGTAAATAACTGAATATTTCATTAGATAAAAACATGTTGCGAATTTTGGAAATGACTACATCAGCTGTGCGCTATTAGCCTAAAATACATGTGAAGTTCACAGACTTAGAAGATAAATCTGTCCATGGAAAATATCTTTTTCAGCAGATATCTTAGTCACTACAAGACTGAACTAGCAAAGCAGTTTTATGTTTTTTGTGCTGTATTTATTCAGTTTGGAAAACTCCACGACGTTACTAGGTTGTTACTAAGACCTCAGACTACTTGCTGGTGTAGTAAACTGGGTTCCATTACATATAGGAATCTACTGCTGTGTTTTTTCCAGGTATTAGTTAGATCCTGTGTATCTCCATGGAAATGGAGATCAGAACCGGAAACAGCGAGCAAAAAAATGTTTCTGTGTTGTGTTACTTGTGGCGACTGTGGCAAGTAACATTACGGGATAATGGTAAACAAGTGAACAAGTTTTGCTAACTTTACTAACCATAAGCTTCTGGTAATACCAGACCAAGTAAGGTTGTAGATGCACAATCCCGAGTATATTGAACTGAACAAGAGTTCATTTCATGTCTTATAAATTCAAATATTCAGTTGTAAGAGGAAGAATGTCTGTTTTTTACTTTATTCAGTTAAAACATTGTTGCTTTAATGCGAGACAGTAGCACACTGTAAAGCGACATCGGCAGCATCTAACTGTAATCTTGTTCCATCTGGCTCAAAGTTCTGTTTTTCCATCTGCCCTCTGAACAACTTAAGAGTCAGAAAAGTTGGAGAGAAAACAGGAGGGAGAGACAGTGATGGAGAGCGAGTGGTAAGGAGTCAAGAGGGCCCCAACAGTTTAAGAACAGCTCCCTCCAATCCAGAGTGACTCACAGCGGAGAAGCAGCGGAGGGGTGATGGGGAAAAATGTCGAGCTAGAGGAGAGAAAATGGATCATTCATTTATGTATTCAAGCTGTGTCTTCTCCCCCCAGACGATGGAGTGCTGGTGTGTCCTCGTGCCCCCACTGGGTGCGCACATCTAATCTGCCCTGCAGGGACAAATGCCCCCTCTCTCCAACTGCGAGGCTCCATGCGAACCTAAAGGCATGTTGTTGTTGTTTTCCCCGTTCTTTTTTTTTTTTAATTTTCCCTTTTGCATGACAGATATTAAATCAAAAGCGCCTTGGTAACAGCACCCCGAGGTCCTGCCAACAAAGCACTTGTGAATCGAATTTAATTGACGGGAAAAAGGGAGAGGAAGTCAGGGGGGGGGGGGGAGGGTGGAGGGAGCGGGAGGGGGGGTAAATAAATGAATGAACGACTCAGGTGGTGTCCTTGATCATCATGACCATCAGCTAATCAGCATGTGTTCCAGGTGTGGCTGCGTCGCTTCATTAGCTGCTTTTGTTTCTGTTTGTCGGTGGTTTGTATCGTCACACTTGGACAGGTGTGAGTTTAGATATGCAGATGTGTGTGTGGGAGTGTGTACACAGAAGTGCGGCTATATGTATGGAAGTCATCTATATGATAATGGTAAAAGTGCAGAATGTATATACTGTGTGTGGGAGAGGTGAACACTTGAGGCATCTCTGAAGAAAAGTATGAAGGTAATCTCTCAGACTAAAACCGCAATCACACTTGACGTCAGGGGTTAACGGAAGATTTGATTTACCTTTGCAATATTAGACAGGTGTATGTGCTCATTAATTGACAGCAGTAACTGTCTTTCACATTGTGTAAGATGTAGCACAACTGTGGGACATGTCTGCAACGTGTTTCGGTTGTGCAGGAGCTGATCGCGGCTGTTCTACGCAACGATTGTGATCCCTTCAGAAGAGATGTGGCGCATTTCAGAAGTGTCCCAAAGTCCGCACCCCAAAGAATACGCAGCTGTTTCATTCTATCATATTCTTTGGGTTGCAGAGCGGAGAGCTGCTTCTGGTGGGATCACAATCATTGTCTGGAATGGCCGCGTTCAGCCCAAGCGCAGCCCGAACGTTTCGTAGATGTGCCCGGTGGGATTGAGTCTTTATAGGCATGTCCCACAGTTGCACTATAGCTTATGCACACTGCATAAAAGATTGGATTGGTTTCTGTGGTGAATTTAATGAGAGCAAGCAGCGCAGAGCAGATCGAGATGGCTGGGAGTTAGACAAACAAATGGCATAGAGAATCTGGTAAATTTTCAAAGTAAAACACACTTTGCAGACTCCCAATCTTAAAATCAGACAAAAGCAGATCTATTTAACTATGCTGCCTTCTTACGCATCGTAGAAGCACATAAACCAAGGAAAAATGACCAAATCTAAGCAAGTTAACAAAGTCTGGTGGCACTTCTTCTGAAATGCTACTGGTGATAGAGAGAACGGACCAAAATAGACCAGTGCCCGATGGCATCTGGGGGTAACTGGAGTTACATCCAGGTAACTTCCATTTCACCTTGTGTCATGACTGAATAGGAGACAATTGCTGAGAAATCAGTTTTCATTCATTCACTGTGATAGTCAGCGGCAGTCTTGATGAGCAGAATGCAGTGGAGATGGCTTTACTAGATGTGTGTGTTCATAAAGAGAAGATTTCTTAGCTTTTCTCCAACTTCCTTAATGGTCTTCATTCTGATCTACTGTCATTAGAAAGTTGAAGGACAAAACACAAGCAGCAAATCACAGTTCCTACATGGCATCTACATTATATTTAATTCAATATTATTTATATAGCGCCAATTCATAACAAAAGTTATCTCTTTCCATACAGAGCAGTTCTAAATCGTACTCTTTATAATATTATCTACAGACACTCAATAATTCCATACAATACATAGCCCTGACATTGACGCATGTCAGCTACAATGTAGACTATGGAATAGTTATGGAGAAAACACACTTGTACACTGTAGGGCCTCAACACACAGCTACAAAACCAGATAAAAGGGGAGCCTCGTATTGCATGACAGCTATACGACCATGAAAATCAAGGAGTCCTGAGTTTGACCTTTGACGAGAACTGGTCGGACTGCGCTCTCAACAATTTTCACAGGAGCTTAACTTGCGTCTCACACTCTCAGTTTGAGGTTCTGTTCAGGATTCTCTCTCTTTTTTTTTGTTGGATTATCACAAATATTTCCCAACACTACAGACAGCAGTTATAAAAGTCATTGTTCACCCTGTGATCTTACTCATGTTTTATTCCTGCCCACTTCTGGTCAACTTTTGGCATATTATTTTAGGGCCATGTCAAAGATTCTTTAAATTTCCCCACAGAAAGCTACAATCATTACACCACTGTATAATTGGAGGTTCTGGCTTTCACCTCTTTGATAGCAACACCTCACCTCCTTCTCCACTAGAAGTGAACTAAAGCTCCCTGTAGTACTCAGTGACTTACTGATGCCATGTCCTTCTTAAAGTCAGAGGAAATTAGATATTTAGTAAGAACTAGTCCATTTAAATCTTCAATAGGAGGCAATCTTTCTTGACATTTTTCACATTTAAAACACATTTAAAGTTCTCTGTGACATCCTACGTTGTTTTGAAGATGTTCAATAAAAAAAGGAGTAACCCAAAGAAGACAAAGCTGTGTGCTCAAAACAGTGTACAAACTTTGCTAGCGAGCAAGCTGCTCGCAGTGACAGTGTTAACACAGTGAAGTTAACCAGGTATAATGTTTATCTTGTTAGCACTGGTTAGTTTGGTGTGTGGGTATGCTAACAACAAATACATAAATAAAAGTAAAAAGACAGAGAGTGCACAACAAATGATTAGTATTTTGTCATTCAGGGTGGAGGACTTCATCTCATTGTGAGTAAAATGGACTCATCCAAAATAGGTAAACATGATCAGTTTGTCTTCGGCTCCCCAGATATTTCTCTACACTCTCCCTAACAGGGTTACTCGAACCGCATGTGCCTCGTACATAATAGAGTCACAGTGGAGCTGAATGAAAGCAGCCGGCGAGAGCAGCGTACAGACCAAGCAGTAGGTCTTAATCACTGGAGGACTGAGTGAAGGCTCATTAGCTGAATAGATTTTAATGGGGCTAGTTAGGGAGATGAAAAGACACTGTCCCCGTGCACTGCATCAACACATTACCACAGGTAATGACCCTGCAGGTAATGGAGGGAGGAGGAGGAGGAGGAGGAGGAGGAGGAGGAGGAGGAGGAGGAGGAGGAGGAACAGGGAGGGACTCCTTCAGTCCAAACTTAGAAATGACTTGGAGTTTAATCATTTTATCTGTTTAATAATTGGACATACAAACAGAAAATCACACGTTTAGTTCTTCTATCGGTGGAGACTGTAATCCAAAGCACCTTACAGCAGCATGAGTGTGTATATCTTCAGCTCTGC
Organism: Argyrosomus regius; assembly: GCA_946959425.1. NCBI lineage: Eukaryota > Metazoa > Chordata > Actinopteri > Sciaenidae > Argyrosomus > Argyrosomus regius. Next base: position 25,067,201 of record OX336889.1, on the reverse strand, counting down.
AGGCCCAGCTGGGTATCAAACCCAGGCCGAAAGCTGTTGCTCCATGAAATTCATCTGAAAATGCTTTTACAACCACCTTGAATGTACATTTTTAAAAGCAGTGGACCCAGCAGGAAGTGAATTCTCAACTGCAACTGTTTTCACTTTCTGCCGTTCGCTCATGAACACACACACCGTACTGAAACACACCTGAACACATGAAACGACACACTCTCCTGCTAGCTTTCAAATTGCACAGCCCAAACACTTCAATTCCCACATGACGGAGACAGAGAGAGAGAGAGAGCAGCGGCGACGGAGGGCAGTGTGTGTGAGAGAGACGCTGGTGTTGTCATTATGCTTTCCCCTTCATTGAGGCCTGCTCATCTGGCTAATGGGATTGGCTGCAGTCGTTGGCGGCGCGTGGGGACCGCACACACACACACACACACAGGAGGGAGAAAGAAGAAAAGAAAAGATGGATGGAGGATGAGGAGATGGAGGTGTGACTGCTCTTGTCAAGTAGACTTGTATGATGGGAGAGCTATCAATGTGAGAACACGGGAGGGGTGGAGAGAGAGAACAATGAAGAGAAGGACTTGGTCAATAGATGCCTATAAAGATGGAGAGTGTGTATTCTCACCTATTTGAGAAATGGGTGGAGGGAATGAGATGGATAGATGGAGTTGTCAATAGCAACTTCAAATCAGTGAGAAGGAAGAAGAGAGAGGAGGATAAATGAAATGATGCGGAGAAAGAGAATGATGGTAGTAAAAGAAAAGGAGGATGATGGATGAAGAAACACACGTTGGGTTTTAACAGAGGGAGGTAAAAACGGGTGGAGGACAAAGACACAACAAAAAGGAAGATGTGAGGAAGAGAAGAAGAAGGAAAGGAAGGTGGTAGAAGGAGGGATGATGCATTCATTTTTAACCATTGGTCCTGTCATCCCGAAACACATCTAACAGACGGATGAAGCGAAGCACCTGTCTGTGTGTTCTTCTTACTTGTCTGTCACCTTTTCACCTCTCCAAGTGAAACTTCACACCGTTCCTCCAATTTAACAAGAGTCCAAACTTTTCCTCCGCTGTTTTTTCTCTATTTATATGAATGTCAGTCTGCCAGCCTCTTCAACTGTGCTATGTCTTCAAGTGGAGTCTTGGACTCGGTATGTGTGTGTATGTGTGTGTGTGTGTGAGTGGCAAATTCCTGCAGAGCGCGAATGAGTACAAAAGAGTGTTTCTGTGGTCCATTAGTGACCTTGCTCAGCTGGACAATAATACAATGGGCCAACACCTCTGTCATGACCCCCCGACTCCAAACAATGGCACTCTGTGTGAATGTGTGTGTGTGTGTGTGTGTGTGTGTGTAGATGTGTGCGTTTACACTGCTCATACTGTGTCTAGATGCGCAGAAGCTTTATATAAGCGCTCATTATGACTGCTTGGGGTTGCTCAGCTAGTTTAGTGACTGGTCAGTCATGGGTTAATGATGAGGCTCATGCACTGATACCGTGAGAGGACATCAAATATGAACCCAAGAATGTGTCACGTTTAAGAAAATGTTTAAGAAATTCAAATTTCCTGGGGTTGATTGACCCTGAACACAACTGTCAAACAGGAGCGCCTGCTTTGGTTCACATCATATTATTTTAATTGACATACATAATTTAATTGTAGCCATGAAAGCAGCATATTTTCAGGGATAGAGATACTCGTGATGCTCAGCTGATGAATCCTAAAGACTGTGAAGATCCTCTGAGAGTTCATCTTGCACTGCCATGACACTGATATTTGTGATTATTGATTCATTGATAGTAAAGTAATCGTTAGTTTCTGTCCTGAGTGCATTCAGAGATCAGAGAAAATGCTCATGTGCTAATTTGGAAGGCTCAACAAATGATTATTATTTTGTCAACAGGATGGAGGACTGGGATCATTAAACCATGAGCAATTACCTGTGTTTTTTTTCACACTCTTCACAATCCACTTTATAAAGTGAACCTTTGTTGTGGATCTTTGTCAACCATGAATTAAATGTTGATTTACTACTGCAGTAAGTACACGAAGCTGAAGGAGGAAACCTCCTGATCTTAATTCAGGTAGAACAGTAATGAAGCTGCTATTTTTTATCTGAAAATGGTGCCACCACCTGACCAATCAGATTCAACTATAGGTCACAAGTCAGTGTAACATCAACATGATTTGAAATGTTATTTTATGTCAGAATAATAGCCAAGAAGTGCTAGCATTACTTAGCATGTGAAATCCATTGTATCATGTATAATGTGTAGAATGTTAGGATGAATACATTTTCTGTCGCCACATGCATAAGATGTGACTGCCATTTGATCCTGAGACTACATAACACTAAATACAACTCTGAAATGAAATGAGAAGTCTGACTTTAACTTTGAGAGTGCGGCTCCACACTGAAGCTCATATCAGCCGAATGTTCTAGCTGACTGAGCGAACGCGTGATAAAAGGGAAGAGAAGACGGGATGTCAGATAGACACAGGTGGAGGGAACAAAAGACAGGGAGAGAGGATGATTGAAACTTAGCAGAGAATCTATTACTAAAGCCATCAGGGGGGATGGATGGGCCGACAACTCAAAGGGAAGGTTGGTAAACAACAAGGGAAGAGACGCGCGACTCGAGGAGAAGTGAACCTGCAGCTAATGAATGTGACAGTGGTCCAGGTAGCTGTACTTTTACAAAGAGGATTATGACTCTTAATGATATGACCTTAATTCACTGTGTATTCATGTTGGAGTGTTGTGATCAAAAAGTACATATTACAAAGATGAGCAGAGCAACAGGAGGCCAGATAAAAGCGATAAGGAAAAATGAAGTGCAAAGCAGGGAGTATAAAATTTGATATGGATGAGAGCTGAGCTAAACCACTGCTAAAAGAAAGATCCCATCTATTGTCGTGACTAATACAAGCAGTGCAAACAATGTAAAGAATAACATTGATTTGTATCCTGAATGAAGGAAAGAAGGTCTGAAATGGAGGTCAAAGCTTTAAAAAAGGGTAAAAAGCTAATCAGCATGTTGCATGATTCTGACCAGACTGATGCGATATGACATGTTAGTGTCCCACAGTTTCTTTGTCGTGCAAAGAAGATAGCTGGTAAACTCTCATCAGAGCAGAGCTTAGCTCTAATCCTGTTCTTTTTTGTAGTCAGGACACCTTCTCTCAAACAGCTGTACACACACTGATGCTGTAATGTTTTGAAAAGTTTGATTTAACTTGCTGGATGGTCAGATTGATAGTTTCTTACAGGTTAAGGCACTGATCGGTTTAATCTGGCTCTGGCCAATGTTAAGCGATCGGAGGAGAATTGCTGCAGTGAGAAACATTTTGGAGCACTGTCTCAGCTTACCTGGCAGGAAGTTAAAGCTGACCTAAGCCCACATCATGAGTCATCTGATTAAGTTTGGGAAATCTAAAGCTAAAGGCAATGATTTAGATTTTTGATATGATTTTCTTTGGTACAGAAATAGCTGTCTGCATCTCTGATGTGTTCAGAGATTCAGATAATTCTGGTGCTGTGCCCATGGACGGTTGTTTCTGTTGTTTGGAGACCAATCAGAGCAGTTGATTAGATGTTAAGTTCTTCCAGCAACCACTACCACAGCTTCCACATCAACAGGATGGACTGTCTGTTGCTACTGATTTTGGAAAACAAACAACATCTCCTTGGCCAAAAAATTTACATTAACAGTGTCAGGCAATGCAGTCGGATCATCAGTGTGAAAATCTGCTCCCATCGACCATTCCTTTTATTGCATTAAGAGTTGCAACGATTAGTCAACAAATCGATGCCTCAATTGACTGAAGAACAATTAGCACTTATTTTGATCAGTTAATGGTGGTAATTGCAGAAATACCTCAAAAATGGACATTTTTTCAAATGAAACTGAATATCTTTAAACACATTGCCATGAACTTTGAGAAACTGGGATGGACATTTTTCATCTTTTTTTAGACATTTTATATACCATGACCAATGATTATTCTATAAAGTAAGGAGACAGTTAATCAATAATAAAAAAAATAATTGTTGGTTGCAGCCCTACGTGCATTCAGAGATCAGTCAGTCAGAGGGCTGTCGGTAAAATAAAAGCAACCAATCATCTCATCTCATAGGCCATATTCAGACCAAATCAGGCGTGTGCTTGGGGTGTGTTTATCTCTGATTGTTTCATAGCATTTACTTCATCAAACAATCAGAGAGTAACTTTTTATTTCAATGGCACTCCCTCACTCTAATTCACTGTCTATGTCACTCAACCACTGATCACCCTCTCTCTCTCTCTCTCTCTCTCTCTCTCTCTCTGGTTTTGGCTTTCTCTCTCTTTCTCAGCCACAAACTGATCTGATTGTCTGATTGGCTGTTGCAGAGTGACGTTGTGTTGGGAGTCTCCAAAAGTTGAATCTGGCTGAACTTCTCAGCCGCAGGTTGCTACATTTTTTTCCCCTGAGGCACCCCTTGCGGCCTGCATCACCACAGCTAAAACACACTACCACCACTCAAATGAATGGAAGACCTGCATTTTCGCCATAGCGCCCCATTTGGTCTGAACATGGCCATAGTCCAGTTTGTGCATTGTTTTTCTGAGAGAACTGATTTGACACACTTCACAGAGAGCTAGTGATATGACCCTTTTTTTTTTGCCAACTTGGCATCCTCATCCACCTCTGATCGAGTGGATGTATTGCTTTTTGATTGAGTGACTGATTTCATATCTTGAGTATGACTGTGTATGACTATGAAAGTGTGAAGCCCGATCAGTCAGAGGTTGTGGCACACAAAACACAACATGGTGAGTCGGTAAATCTGACAATGAAGTGGTGACTTCTAAAATAACCAAAATGTCTGAATAGGTTATGCTGCTGTACAGACAGACAGACAGACAGACAGACAGACAGACAGAAAGACAGACATGTATCCAGTCTCAGACGTGAATGACAAGCAAGTAATCCAACTGCCAGTCATCTGGCCAGTCAGCCATGCATGAGAGCTGAGTGCTGTTGTGTATTTGTGTAGAGCACAGTGACTATTGGCGAGCTGTCAGTTGCTGTGACACACATCCTGCAGCAGCGCTCTAAGGCCTCCCCTGGAGTCTGTCAAGAAGAGGAAGGGGAAAGCAAGAAAGCGTGTATATGTGTGTGTGTATATGTGTGTGTGTATGTGTGTGTGTGTGTGTGTGTGTCTGTCTGTCCATGTGCGTCTGTCTGAGTCTGCAGGTGGTAGAAAGGTGTGGGTGTAGATCAATAATAATCAGCTGCAGTAGAAGTTCACCCAACAGTGACTCACCTCAAACTTACACACACACACACACACACACACACACACACACACACACACACACACACACACACACACACAAATACATGCACAGCAGCACTCAAAAACCAATCCATACACCTTGTGACACTGCGTTGTAGCCCAAACTATAGTGACAGCACTAAACCAAAGGCATTACACACGCAAAAGGACCACCAACAAAAGCGCTTACTCATGCTCAAAAAGTACCGACTCAAAAATTCCAGCATCTAATTTTATCGATCTCTCGTACACCCCAGCGCCCTCATCTTTCTCACCCTTCTCCGCTCTCCACACCCCCTCCCCCAACCCTCCCATTCCACCCAGCCACCCGTACTCTCCCCGTGTCTTCACCTCTCTGAAGTGCTCTTGATGATGTCGGAGACTTTCTGGATGTAATCAGTGGCGAGCACCACGATCTCTTCGTCTTCTGAGAAGTTGTCGTGGAAGATTCTGTCCAGCAAGCGTTTCCAGTGAAGCTGTGGAGAGTGGAGGAGTGTTAAAGTCATGAAAAAACCTGCTTTATACAAGCTTGGCCAAGGAGACTGGAGGATTCATCAATACACTTGATGAATCACTTCATGTCATGACATGATGCCGCCTCAATTCTGAAGAAGCTGTCCTCTCTGGCTTGTCTGTTTGACCTCAGGTCACATAATGGTCATTAGTCTACAAACAAGGAAATGTTTTCCTTTAGTCCTCCAACATTGTTATCTGACTCTGTAGAGGCTTCTACATTGTGTACCTATCTGTTGTGTCGACCCTACACGACAGCTCTCCGACCTTCACTCCAAGATGCTGGAGGCCGATCACCGCTGAGCGGCCTTGTGCCCCGATAGCTACACACTGAGGAAAGGCTCAGGCTATATTTCAACCCACAAACCATGACATTACTGAAAATCTTCAGACTACAGTTCTGCAAACCTGCAGCTGCCTCACCCCCTACCTGAACTGACCTGGTACTGAACTTTGTGGGTTCTGTAAGTTCTAGACCCCAACCATTAATGTAAGACAAGGTGGACAGCAGCTGTGGGAATAAATATTTAAAAAATACTAAAACAATATGTGCAGAGTAAAGAATAAACATGACCCACGTTGCCAGAATATAACTTTTGTGAACACTCAGACCTCTACACTTGTGTATATTTTACGTACAGTGTGAATACCTTTTTATTGATTATTTCAATCTTCTGATGCAGTGTGTTTTTATGTAACTTTATAACTTTTCTTCTATAAAATAACACATTTGACTGATTTTGGTGAAACTGGATCATATTTTATGGAGAAAATGTTTTCTGGTTTTCCCTTCCGCCTCAACTCTTTGTGATTTACAGAGTTTCCTGATAGACAGTAAAGTAAACTGCTGTGAACTGTAGCTGCTGTCAGCTAATGTTAGCTAAGTTTGTTAGCCGGGCTACCGGCACTTTGAGCTCAGAGCTTCGGGTGAGTGTTATTTTGATTGATTGAAGTGTTTATTTCGAATATGCAAACCAAAATAAAAAATAAAAGTAAGGCAAAACATTTAAACATAGAAATACATATTCGAAAAGGAGTGAGAAGAAGAATAACTTATAAACTCCCACCCCTTCTCTTTAAATAATGAATGACAATACCAAGCTTCCTTGCAACTATTTTAGATATACCTGATACTTCTAGATAAATAAAATATATTCCTGACTTGAATTACAAAAAAAAACAAAAAAAAACAAAAAAACAAAACATAATCTACATATACACTTAATACAATATACACACACACATACACACATGCACAAAGAGAAACAATAAAAAAGAACAAAACAAAACAAAACAACAAAAACAAAGGAGACAATAACCTAATAACACTTAGTGCTACCCAACACCTCCCTCATCCCTGTATCTCTTAAAAATAGTGTCTTTGTACCTCATTTTAAACTGTTTCATGTTTGGACATTGCTTCAACTCCATCGTTAGTGTTTGTACCACTGGTGTTCTGGAGGTTTTCAGGCCCGGGGCCTGGGGGAATGCTGACGAGGAATGTCATGCTAGAACCGGAGCTGTGTGAGCAGTATTCATTATTCTATAGAATCTATAGATTAACTTAGCTGTCTGTTGCATCACACCTTTATAGACATATTACAGAAAATAATTAGCTTCATTTTTGAGACAGACCCCCCCAAATTTCACACCCTTATTTTATCTGTCCAGGCTTAAAAAAATGAAACCGATGACAAAAGTGTTGCTTTGCATCAAAGGGTCATGAGACAGCCATCTTTTCTACCTTAAGTTTCATCATTTTACTGTCTTTATTCACTTTGCCTCTGATAAAACAATGTTTTTTGTTGGTTAGTTACATGCAGGCCAACCTCCTTGCAATATTAACTAGATTTTTACTTTCAGTTTGAGTGACAGAGCTCGTGGGTTTTACAGCATTTGGACTCCAGATCCGAGGTAAAGCAAATAAATAGCAGCAACACACTGGAGCCATTTAGCAGCATCCAGTCTTCTCCTGCCTGAATCTCTATCTAATCTGCTTCAGTCCATGCTTCTCTTTTTCTTGTCAGCATCTCTCACAGCTCTTTTTATTCCCACTCACGTTCTCGCCGTATCTTTTTATGTGTGTGTACTTTTTTTTTTTGGCTGAGAAGCTAAAAAATCGAACTCTTTATCTTCCTCTCAGAACATGCCCAGATTCCATCTCTCTCCTCCGTCCCTCCGGTCCCCATCCATCCCCTCCCTCGACATAGAAACATCTTGAGGATTCTCTGTCAGTGTTCCCGCTGCTTCAGAGGAGAGCCTCCTCCTCTTTTTTTCCATCTCCCCTCCCTCCATCGTTTCTAACACCCCCCCATGTCTCCTCATTTTCTCCTTTTTCCTTCTCCCTACTTTCTTCCTGTCCCTGTCCTCCCTGTCTACCACCGCAGGGCGGACAGCTTTTGTGAGTCACTTAGGCGTGTGTGTGTGTGTGTGTGTGTGTGTGTGTGTGTCCGTGCTCGTGCATGTAGCGCTTCGCCACTCCCTCCCTCCCTCCCCTGACACACACACCCCTTCTCCTGTGCACTCACACACATGCAACACTACTTAAAATGCTCAGTTGGATTTCAAATCTTAATCCATCACGTCTGTTCCATCTAAAATGCACACAAACTTGTAAATGATGGGTATGTTTTTGTGTGTGTGTGTGTGTGTGTGTGTGTGCTTGTGCAGTACTCACATTGGGAGCAATGCTCTGTAACTGCCTGAGGGTGATGCGGTTATACATGGTGCTGATGTCCTTTCTTTGGTCATCATATTCTGACACAGTGATCTGGAGAGAAAGGAGATTTTACTCAACACTGCGCACACACACACACACACACACACACACACACTCACACTCACACACACACATGCAATCAGCTCACATTGGCCAGACGGGTCTCCAGCTGTATAATCTCCTTGGACTTCTGCGTGGCGTTGTGAGCTCCCAGCATGCTCAGCAAGCGCTCCATCAGGGCCTTGTACGCGGCCAGGATCTGAGAAGCACAATGACATCAGCACTAATAGACAGGAGGAGCTGCGACAGCATCAGTAATGGCTAGTGACGGGGGGTGACATGTGGCAAAGTGGACAGGATAACAAAAGGCACAGCGGGTGACAGAGGAAAACAGGTGGATTGATGAAGAGGACAGACATGAGTCAATAGGACAGATGGAGGAGGAGAGGAAAGGAACTATTGAGTGAATGAAGGAGGGCAGTAAGAGGGTGGTTAGGAAGGAGTGAAGGTGACAAACGGAAGTCAAGTTTGAAGTAGAAGAAGGAAAATAGATTTAGGAGGAGAGAAGGTGGGAGGACGAGTGTGGAAGGAGACAAAAAGGTGAAGGAGGTAAGGAAGCAAGTTTACCTTCACACTGTCCTCATCCTGCCCCAGGTAGAGGCTTCTCTCAGGCAGCGTGAGCCCCTCCTGATCAATCTACACACACACACACACACAGTCAAACGCTCATGCAGTAATTACATTTCTTCTAGTCTGTAGTCACATATGCGTTGCTAAGCCATCAACAGATGCACATTCAAAGCACTGGTTAAAATTTCAATAATTTGTAACAATGCCAACATTTACAAGCCTTTCAACACTGTGCACTAAACATATGAATTATTTATAACGTTTAATAAAAAATGCCCACAGAAGAGTCATTCTGTGTGTCAGATTCATATTCGATTGAATTAAATCTTAGCTAGTGGACAACTAACGTTACACAACTTTAATATCGTCGCCAAACGAAGCATTTCAAAGCTCATGTGATTATCTGAAAAATGTACGGTCACAAAGGTGAACGTGGGTGCATCGTGGAAAGCTTGAAAGACATCTTGGAGATGCATGATTTTCAAAGGCCAGCCACAAAATTTGACCATTTCCCTGATAAGGGTTTGTTCATATGTTTTAGTTATTATTGCTTTTTGTCATAAAAGCTGAAGTTAAAACATGGTAGGGAACTTCAAGGTTCACTGTTCAAGGTTCATCTCACTGATGTTTTCAACAAATGGGACTCGTGGTTCAGCTTATACAGGTTATATATACAGTCGAAAGCTCCAGGAAAAGCCAGCAAGTCAATCTTTAGTTTAGAGCGAGAGATGTTCCCGAGGTTAAGAATGAGTCTCCATGCTCAGGTTCAATCACTCTAAATTAAGGAGCGTCTGTTTCTGAGGGGTTTCCACTTGAACAGATAAAAACACACTCTAAAACTCAAAAACGCTCACGGCCTCACAAACCCACACATCATGCTTTCACAAACATACACTCAGTTCCCCAACATCCGTTTTCTCACCCTGATTGCATTCCTCGAGGAGTTTTTGTCGTCCACGTTGACAGTGAGGGAGAAGAAGACGGCGGTGCTGTACACCCCCTGGGTCCTGTACAGCAGCTCATTGAAGTCCGGCCTCTGTGGGGCACCCTCTGCACCGGATGGAGCCCCCACCAGGTCCCACCCACCACAGCTGTCGATCACCTCCGTCATGGGATCCGACCCCAGCTTGTCGATCTCTTGGATATTGACACAGGATCGATAGAACTCCTTGACCTTGCGCTCTGCTGAGCTGGACCCGCGCCTTCGTATGGGTTCCAGCAGGAGGCGCTGTAGTTTCTCCTCATTGTGCTCTCCTATGGCAGTGATGATGCCGTAGCTGAGCTTGTCCTCGGGGATGCCGTGGCGCCTCAGCCAGCCGCCACAGGCGAAGGAGTAGAAGTCCTGGCAGGGCTGGATTGTTGGGTCAATATTGGCCTGAACGAAGCGAGCTGCCCGCAGTAGGGAGCGTTTGCGTTGGCAGTCCTGTCGGCACTGAGGGTCCTGCTGGGCGTCCAGGGAAATGTACTTCAGTGCCAGCATGCTGCCCAGTATGACGCACATGCCTGCTGCAAAGACCAGCGCAGAGAGGAGGCAGATCTCCCTTCGACTCCATCGAGGAAGTCCTCCGCCGCTGCTGGTGTTGCTTGGATCTTTGTTCCGACCGTTTGACCAGGTCCCTCCCCGGGTACGCCCCATATGACGGTCCAGGCTGCCACCCAGGTGAAGAGTCATGCCATTACTGAGGATGTCACTGCTATAGCGACCGCCATATTTCACTTCTTGGAACTCATCATAGTGTGCAGTTAATGAGTAAGTCTTCTCCATGGCAATGGACTGTCGCTAGGTAAGAAGTGGCAGGAGGGTGTAGAGAGATGGAAGAGATGAAAGTTATTTTTATGTTTAGTGTACAGCCATGACCACTCCTGCCGAGACAAAAGGGTGGACTCCCACTTGGGCAAAACACTGAAGCGATGTGAAAGTCCTGCTGGCCCTCTTTAGGCGAAGTCCCCCTTTTATTCTTTTCAAATCAAAAAGCCGGCAGAGCGAGGGGCTCCCATTGTGCAAGAGGAATCTCGTGGGTCCTGCTCTCTCTCTTTCATCCTCTTTCTCTCTGCTCCCTTTCCATTTGTTCTCCTCTCCTCCCTCTCTCCAACCAGTTACAGGTCACCTGTCGATAAAAATAGAAATGAGATAAGAGAAGGGGGGCTGTAAGTCGAGAGAAAGAGATGGGAAATTCAATCTACGACTACAACAACAGAGAATGACAAAGCGGTGTGGTTTTTGGCACATCTTTCACTCGCACTTTGTCTCATTGCGTTGTTTGTTTGCTAAAGTTGTTGGATTGATTGGTGATAGTCATCCCTCAGGGGGACGATGTCCCCGGGTGACTCTCACTGCTTTGGATGGATCAATGGAGACGGAGAGCTGAGCATCAGCTGGACGTGGAGAGGTGTGGCAATCACCATAACTTAGCTTGTGTCAGTCCAAATTGATGCAAAACTTTATATTATTACAGAAGGACAGGGAGAATTTATGTCCTCCCTCAGCAAACTGACCGAACACACACACACACACCTACAGCACAGAGGGCATCGGCTGATCCTCTGTGGGCAATTTAACGGAATAAGGGGCTATCACATTACAAGCAGCTGGCAGATATATACTGTACACACACTTACAGACCTACAATACACTGGACTGTCAGCACAAAAACACCCAGACAAATGCAGACGCACAAAATATTTCAGCTCTTTGCATTCTCCTTTGCTTCTGCTGATGCATTCTACATGTAGCCTGTAGGCAGTATCACAAGCCTTTAGACGGAGACACTCACTGATAAATTGTTTTCTGGATCCTGTCCCAGTGTGAGCTTGCATGCGTGTGTGTGTGTGTGTGTGTTTTTCAGTGGCTAGGCGCAATGAACTTGCTGAAAGCTGTGAAGGCGATCTGTGAAAATTGATCCCTGTTATCTCCTCTGAGAATAGCAAACTTCAGCACTGATGTCTTTAACAAGCTTCCCCTCGCCTTGTGGGAGTGTTGTATGCAGATAAGGAGGGAAGAAGTAGGACGAAAGAAAAGCAAAGAAAGAGGAAAAAATAAGAACTTTAATGTTTACAGGTAAACAGTGAGATGAGTAGCTGGTATCTCTGGCTGTGACAGGTGGTAATACAAATCATGAGGGGACGGCTGATGTTGTATTATGTTTTGGGAAATGGATGACAGAAAGAATGCAAAAGGAAAAAGGTGAATCAGGGGGTTTGAGTCCCACCAGCAATACCTCTGGCTTAGATGTGCGTTTGGAAAACCAGAATCAGAATCAGTTCATTCGCCAAAAAGCCAGTGAGGGGTTCTCCTTATAGCAGCCCTGGGAATCCTTTTCATATTGGATAATTCTGAAGTGTATGATTTACATTCAGTGCCAGTGCAGAAAGTAGTGAGCCCTTACTTTCTACGTTGAGCAAGGTACATACTAAAGCTTGAATCAAACTTTCCGTGAGGGTCAGCGTGACATAGATTTTGTCACGTGATCATGTCTGCAAGGGTCCGCATTAGAGCTGCAACTAATGATTAATCTGTCAATCATTTTCTCGATTAATTAATCAGTTGTTTGGTCCATGAAATAAAAAAAAGTTGATCAGGTGTTTCCCAAGGCCCAAGTTGCCGTCCTCAGATATTTCATTGGCTGTCACTGGCATTTTTTCTCCAGACCTCCATTGGCTTTTTCAAACACTATTATAATCTATTTGTAGACTCTTGAAACTGGCTTGAACTGTGTAATCGATCACAGTGAACTTCAAGTCTACGTCCATTTTGGTCAAAGTAGCATTATTGTTACGAGGTAACAGTCCAGCTGATTGATTAAACATCTCAGGCCAGTTTTAAACGCCCAAATAAAATCCTTTTTTTTTTTTTTTAAATTATTATTATTAAAAGGGATTAAAAAGAGCTCTTTGGGGAAACATCAGAGATGCTGCTTTTCTTCTCGAGCAGCCGGAGGGGTGTGTTGGTGTCTGTTTGATTGACAGCAGCTGGCAGGATGAGCCCCAGCAGGGGAACAAGAGACAAAGTAAACAAACCCGTGCTGTAGGCTACATGTCATGGGCAGACGTGTGTTGTTACTGAAGAGTATGGACCAGAGTATCTAACCGAACCCAAGTGACATTTTCAGGTGCTGCTTAATGCACTGCACATGATCAGCGGGTTAACTATTTACCATCCAACTTGCATGCTTAAGTGAATTACTTCCCTTAATGCCTCTTTAGCTGCCTAAACTATGTTAGGATTCAGTGTTTAAATCAAATAAATCAACATTGTACGTAATTCTGGGCTTTGCAAATCTGGTGATTTGCCTTGTCGCTACTCTAGTGACCTACTCTAGTGACCCCTATTGTTTGATTAGGGTAGTTGCGCAGTGGACAGAGGAAACCGGAGAGGACAGCGCAAACTTCCCACGCGTTACATCTCCGTCCTGGTGAAGCTCATGGCTGGCAGGTGAAGAGAAGCAGCTGGTGACAACGTGTAGCACGTCTGCCTACACTCTCCCAATGCCAACAGCAGCAGTGATGACAAGTGCAGTGCAGAGGAGACCGGGCATTCCAAAGTGGGAGAAAATGGGGGGCGAGGGAGGATAGTTTGTCTCTGTGCCGCGTCATTGTCAATTCAAGTCATCATCCATCACACACACACACACACAAACCTTCTGCATCTATGAAACCCGATCTGGTCACTATGAGGCTCCCTATTGCTCCCTATAATTAATTATAATGTGAATATTATTGAATCGCAGCTCAGAATGTGTGTTTTCTCTTCACAACTTCTCTCTTTCATATAGACATGCATGTCACAACTCCCTAGGCATTATTATAAATTATGATACACACATGCACACACACATTTCACACTCTGAGTGGACACCCAGTGTATGGCTAATGGATTGGATCTTGTGAGTACCACCACAGCGAAAGGCATGCGTGATGAATGGCTATTTACCGAACATGACGGAGCCTAATATCTGAGAGTTGGACTAATACTGCCACGCGCACACACACACACACACACACTCGCCCCCTCTCTCTCATACACACACAGCACATACATGGACACTACAAATGCATCAAAAACACCCCCACCCCCCGGTGATACATAGCACCATGTCAGTTGTAAAGCATTTCCCATACATCTTCCCAGCAACAGACAATCACTTATTCAATTATAGCAGAGGGGTTCTCAAAGTGTGGTTTGGGGGACCTTTGTGGGTCCTGGTGATGGTACCACACAGGCAGCAAGTCCTATTTTATCCTTATTTTATAGATCAAGAATAACTTCACAGTAAATCCACTTTTTTTAAAGTCAAAGTAAATGACATTAAATGACATACTGTTACAGCAGGAGGTATTTTCCTTTTTCTAGAAACAATCCAGTAATTCTGCCTTCTTGCCCCCTCCAAAAAAACTGTTACAACATCACCTGGGAAACTCTGCCCCTAAATGTCACTTTGCAATGTCATGTTCACCCCTCCTGACAGCTGTGAGGGGGGTGAGAGTGTCACGGTTGCGGAGAATTTTTAGAATTTGCAAAAGGAAGTTCATTCAAGCTAAAATAAGGTGTTAATGTGCTCTTTAAACAAACTGCACACTTTGAAGGCAGGGCGAACCTTTCTCTTGCTTCTCTACCCACGAATAATAAATCCTCAGAGAAGAGCAATGATAATCGATACGCGGAGGTCTCTGACAGGGCAGGTTCACACCGCTGTTACGGAGACATGGATCACAGTTCTCTCGGCATAAATGTAGGCGGTCTAACGGAAAATGAGCCATGCACAAATGACTCAATATATAAACGTGCTTCAAACATGGAGGTAGTGAGGGAGTAGTTGATTGATTCGGTAATGTTACAAGTCAAAGTGAATATTTTACTGGTGTTGTTTTGTTTCCAACAAACCAAAACTAAAATAACAAAGTCCAATTCCCTGAAAGTCCCTGATATGAGCACATGAAATGCTCACTGTAAAGCCATGTGCATCAACATGAGGCGTACTGAATCATTGTTACAGGCTTTGGGAGTTAACACATCAACACATTTAATTGGTCTGAGAAAGCAGTCGGATTTGTTGCCGGTGAGACGTAAAGTCACCTCAGGTCAACATTGTCTAGTTGCAAAGTTGCCAATGATTGCTAGAGAGCACATGAAATAATGCTGTTAGCAGTGTTATAGTCAAAACCACCTAAGACGAGACCAGGTCATGACCAAGGCCAGAGTGTACAGAGACCGAGACAAGACCAAGACTTTGAGGGATTGAGACTAAGTCAAGACCAAGGCAGGGCATGACCAAGACAAGACCAGGATCAGACAGTATATATGTAACTAATGTGTATAGCTAATATTTGCTGACTGTCTTTGGGTGAGGAATGAAGACAGTTTTGATACAGAGTTAGAATAACATTAGCTAGCTTTGCTACAATCACTTACTCTTAGCTTTCCTCTCTTGATGCTTTGTTTCTAAGTACTGATAAAAGTTGGACTCGGCCGTCTCAGTGAGAGTTGCATTGCAGGATTTACAGACTGCTGTGTGTGTCCTTTTGGGTGTTGTTTTGCAGATGAACTCTTTGTGGTTTAAGAAGTCAAATTTTATTACAGAAGATTTGGCTGACGTCTGACTCCAGACAGACTCAGCTTCTTCTTCTTCTGCCTCCCACATTCACTTTCATGGAGTGTGCGTGAAGGAGAGCAGCCCCTCAGTAACAGTAACAAGAATCTCAAATAAGAAATGAGTCAAGTTATTTGACACATTTGAAACAGTTCTGGTCTTCACCAGACAAGACCAAGACCTTCATAAGACGTCTTGAGACCAAGACTGATCTCAGTTACTACAACACAGTTCCACCTTCTTATCTCCTGCAGTTTCAGCCTTCAACAGCTGATCTGTTCGGTGTCTTCCACCAAACTTATCACAACAACATGTATTATACTCTGAATGTTCCCATCCCTTTCCAGAGAGCCTGATTCACAACTTAACCATTTCCATAAATCCACAGAGAGGGAGCAGAACTCTTCTTCTCTGCAGTTTGTGATGATATTTGGATGTATAGCCGGAAATAAGAGCTTAGCGGGAAACTCTCCTCTCAGGCGAGTTACGTCACCTGAAAAGCCCTCTATAAATGGGTTTATTATCCCCTAATCAAAGTGGTCACAGAGCCGCCTGCCCCCAAAAGCTTCACGGCACTCAGAGGGGTTCAGCTTGGGAGTCAGCCCCCTCGAGCCTTATCGCCGGTCGCCAGAGGCTGCAGTAGAGTGCTACGGTGCGTTTGTATGGACTACAGATTTGGACACACAGCTGAAGGGTCCTATATAGAGCCCGGAGATACTTCTTAGGCTTGTATCAGAGTGGAACCTCTTTTGTGGTGCTATTAAAAAGTGTGTGTGTGTGGGTGTGTGAAATGTGTATAAAAGACATTTTAAGGAGCACACTGGGACATTTGTCTTTATTTGATTGTTAAAACATTAGAGTTTGATTCATTTTAAAGAACAATCACACTGAAGAGCCCATAAAGAACTCCCCTCCTTCACTCCCTCCTCTCTATTACACACTGACCATCATAAAGCACTCACACACTGTAAATCTATTAACCTTAATAACCTCCCGAAACTCCCTTTCTGGATAGAGCACTACAATTCAAATATTGCTTTTTAAACACTTTATGTGTACAAACAGGCAAACCTTCAGCCTCCTGCAACATTACACTATTCATTTTAGAAGTACTTTACCTTGCCAGGTGATCTTTTGGGTGTATTTCTGCAGGGGGAGGCATTCTAATTTTATCATTTTATTTCAATAAACGCAGCTGTTGAGGGTTGTGATGTAAACACGACTGTATAAACGTGTATAAGGTCTTTAGCTTATGTTCTATGAGGTGCGTCTGTTTCCCATCGAGCGCATAAATGTTTAATTTCAATGCTTAAAGGAGAGTCTGTATGTTGGAGAACAGCGCGTTTCTATCGTCGGGTAGAACAGTTCAAACTGATGAATGCAACTCGGGTGGCGGCGTGGAGGTTAACATGGAGAGAAAATATTATGATTTCAAACTTTTTGGGGCGATGCAAACACTCGTGGTGCGTAAAGACGCAGAGCAAGCTGCTGCCGGTGCGCAAAAACAGAAAAGGAAACCCGAAATGTGGGCACAGGTGACAGTTAATCCTGCTTGTATGAATATTTAAGACAATTATATTCAGCTTTTACTCATAATGAACACCAATAGCATTAGATATGATTAGTTTATCTGTTTAATTGTGACGATTCATCAGCACGGACGCAAACAAGCGACAGCAAAACGGTTAAAAAAAAAGAGTAGACCTATAAAATAGAGCTGTTCTATGAAATAACACATAAACCTGTAACTCTTAGTGTTTTGACAGACGGATGCGTCTTATTACTCACCATCAAAACTTCTAGAAACCTTTCATGGATACAGCGAAGATAGCTGAGCGACCATGTGCGTAAAAACGAATGAGTGGACACCTCATCAACGTGTCGGCTGCTGAAATATGACTTCCAAGTTAATCTGTGGATTTATCCTCGCTCTCCTCAATTCAAAAAATCAAAAACAAAATTATCAAATTTGGATTTTCATGAGCTCTAATCTGCTGTCTGCCGGGCGAGCAGCGCTCATTAGAGGTGTGGACTGCCCCGGAGCGACGAAAAACTTGTGCGGAAAGAAGCTTACCTGTGGTGAGTGAAATCAAAATCGCCGGTGGGGAATGTAGAAAAAGTGCCTTTAGCTCAGAGTGTGAAGATAGATATATAAAGGAGATCCACTTCCACTTGACAGGTCCGACTGGATTTATCCGGTCCCCCTCCGGAGATCGGCACACACCCGGGATCAGCACCGCTTTGTGCCGCCGCTGCAGCCTCACAGCCTCCGATGTATGGAGGAGAGAGAGAGAGAGAAGGGAGTGAGGGAGGGGAGAGAGAGAGGGAGAGGGGGAGAGAGAGGAGGGGATTCTTCATTAACAAGGTAACACACACACACACACACACAGATGTTAATCCTTATGTCCACTGGCTTTGTATTTTTATTTCCTCTCATTGCTTTCTATTTTTAAATAATTGCTGTGTGTGAGTGATTATGAAGGCAATTTCACATTTCTGTGATTATTTTTTTAATATTTTGGGAATTCCTACTAAGCTGGTTGTTAGTTTGATTCTGTTTTATGGAAGGAGCTTGACTTCAGATTGAGACTTTTGATGCTCAATTTAGGAAGAAAAAAAAAGCCACTGCCAGCTCCTCCACATTTACACATATTTGCATGCGCATTAAAAGATGACAAATATGATCTAAAACCAAAAATCAACATCATCAAAATGAAGAAAAAAACACACACACACACACACACACACACACACACACACACACACACACACACACACACACACACACACACACACTGTATTCAGTAATCATTTGAATTTAAATGTAGCAGCTCAGAGAGGAAACATCAGCTCATTCCCAAATGAATGAGTCTATTCCACTGATTGATATTATTGGGCTGCAACATTTTATGGTACGACCAAATCACAAAGTCTATTTTAATAAATCTTCTGGTCTAAACAACCAGTAAACACTGGCTATGGAAACATTAATCACTGCGTTGCCCGAAAGTCACACAAACCAAACTAATCAAACCTAAAGGTCGACTAATATTATTATGCAAATCAGCTGAGTAACTAACTGACCATCTCATTACCCCAGTTGTTTGGTGGGAGTATAAAGCCTCAAAGGGGGAAGATTGTTGGTTCTTTTTTTGATCATTTGTGTATTGACTTTTTTTTTTTTTTTTTTAGCAAACTAGAAACGGCTCAACAGAAGGTGGCAATTTTCAAAATCGCACTTGATTGTAGAGGTGACATGCTTTATTAAAATGACACATAACAAAGAAATGCTTAAGAAAAGTAGCTAATTAGTGTGCTGTTGTTCAGGTATGACACTGAGCTAGAGCAGTTTGTAGAAGAGGTACTTTGTGGAAATCTGTAGTGTATGAACAGGCTTACAGGTGGCAACAGGAAGTGAGTCCAAACAGGCACACAAATCCAACCAGCTGAGGAGGATAGACAGGTAACAGAGCAAAAATACAGGCAGGCTTCTGAAGAGCCGTTGTGAAACTCAGACTGTGGTGGCTCTGGCCGGCACCATCTTTGCCGTTCTGCCTCCATCAAGCCAAAAATGGGCAAAAAGTGGATTATGGGTGGAGCTCAAGGCTGAATTAAGCCTGGTCAAACAAGTCATCTGTGAAAGCACCCACCTGTCAAAGTGACGCTCTAATGATAATAATAATATAAGCTATAAAAATTCACTCTCAGTACAGTTGTCATGAACGGGGAAATTAGCTATAGAGACCAAAACTGTTTTTTGTACCAGGCTGTAAACATGTTTATTTCTGCTGTGAAGTTGGACATTTTAACATGGGGACTTATGGAGACTGACTCGTTCTGTAGCCAGCCTCAAGTGGACGTTTGAGGAACTGCAGTTTTTGGCACTTGCTTGTATCATAGTGGGGCTTATGGGTAATGTACACGAGGAAGAGGGTGAGGTGAAAGTCAGGCAAACAAGCAATGAAAGGGCGCCATCATCAGTATGGTGATTTTTGGTTCATGGAATAACTAAGTATATTTAAAGCTGCAGGAATCAATATTTTTATATTAACAGAAAAAATAATTTCTAATTTGAAGGGTCACTCATAGTGATAAATCCACTCCTCTATGTTTTCCTTCACTACATTGTTTTGGATTTCTGGCTTGGCTTGCAACATTAACGTTATGATTCAGTCCTACAACTCTTATCAATCTCAAGCAGCTGTTTTCAGTAAAAAAAAAATCTCTGACAAACCTGTAATATATTTTTATAGCTTGTTGTTTTGCCCTGAAGTAACCAAACACTTAATTAATGCAGCTTTTAAACTATTGTGAGGTTACCAGATATGTTGATATGATTCCAACAGTCCAGTGGGACATTTACACTTAATGAGAGGTTGCAAACCTGAAGATTAATAATGCATTATTCCATTGCATAGTCCACTGAGTTATATAGAAATTAAACTCCTTAAGTCACGTTAGACACGCTATTCTATACATAAGTCCATACATAAACGCCAAACTTGCCATGTACAGCGAAATCGGTTTAATCAGTTTAATTTACAGATTGCAGTTTCCCACCTCTTAATGCTGTCTCTGTTAGAGTACCTCACTGTTATTGTACACATTTCTAATCAAAATGAAGTTAGTTTGCGCTCTGATGATGATGATGATGATGATGATGATAATCGCTGACTGCCCGCCTTTTCATTTACCTCGACAGCAAATGACTTTGTACTTGAGTGTTTCCTCTTATAGATGTTATTTCCTCACAGTTAATTTACCTTTAGCTCGGGGCCATTTTATCCCACTGTTCCCCAGCAGTTCCTGGGCTCATTTTGCTAACAGGTAACAACAGTGAGGGAAACGAGGCAAACCAGGCACACTGGCCTATAATCCGGCTCAGTGAAGCAGTGGATTTGGGTTCAGCTGTCAACCCCTGCGCAGAGGCAGGACACTTGGTAAAAATTATGCCAGAAGGCTCACAGCCTACAGACCCACCCAGAATTCTAACAAGCGCCCCCCCCCCCCCCAGCAGACCAGAGAGGACAGAGGGAGCGCCGTGCTGTCAGGGGACGTTGATGATGAGCAGATGAGCTGGGATCAATGTCGGAGTTTGATGAAAGACAAGCGGGGGGAGTGTATGGATGAGTGGAGTTGCAGTCCCTCAGCACTTTGATTCATCCTCATATTTATTAAGGTGTTATTTACACACCTGCTGCCACAGGGACAGGCAAGGAAGCTCACTCTCTCCAGCTCTGTCTGGCTCTCTCTCACACATACACAGACATATACAAACAACAACACTGGCAGCAAACACACACATCTGTGCTAATTACCTCCAAACACTTCATCTCCACAATAATCGAAGAGTCTGTCTGAGCTGGGACTTCAAGTCTATTTTTGAGGGTCTAAAAATATCCTTTTTGTCCTGGTTCACTTGATTCATCAAGGTCCCTGATGGAGCAGACAGCTCACAGAGACACATGCATGATGATAATTCTTAAATCACAGAGGAAAGTGTGCTGATTTCACAGGATCATATTAGCAAGTGTGACCAGTGATATATATACAGGGATGTGTGAAATAGAATTACAGAGGGAGCCTCCAGGTAGCTCTCAGGTTTGGCCAAACTGAAGATGGATGGAGGTGACTTGCCTAAAAGGTGCAACAACTTAGATAAGAGCACAAGTGAGGAGGATGAGGGATCTTTTTTTTTTTCCTGTCTGCTCAGCACCTGAGCCTAACCCCACCCCATGTGTCCAACACCCCCCTCCATCTTCCACTCAGACAGACTAATGGGGAACTGGGAGCACCATTTATATTCCTTGGCCCCCCACCAGCACCCTACCTCAGCTGTCTGATAGGCCAACTCTACCCCCTGGAGGGGTTAAGTAGATGTGTGTGTGTGTGTGTGTGTGTGTGTGTATACTCCTGTTATTAAGAGAAACAAGTTTTTGTTGTAGTTTTTGTTTAATTTTTTAACATCAATGAATCATTCAAACATTAATTTGATATCATTAGTATAATTACCATAAATATATTACCCTGGTAGTAGCCCCTGCCTCACGCCAGCGTTATTGGCACTAGTGTTATATTTGGGCATTAAAAACATCTTCTTTTCATCACATAAATTATAATTTGTAGAGAAATTATTATCATGCAAAGAATAATATGGTCTACTGTGGAAAAGGCCAATTGCTAGCATGATTAGTGATTATTGGGAAAGTTGGGAAGCACTGAGAGAATGATGTGTAAGTGCATCGCAGCTACATGTAAGTTTTGGTTATTTTTATTAACTTTTATAAAAATCTGCTTGTAATTAAGTTTCTACTTAGTCTTAATTTGGTAGGTAGCCAATAAGAAATAGCTAAAGTGCCAGCTACACAGTTCAGATAATATAATCATTAGAGTAGTTCCTGAAAAAACCTTCAACTTAAAACTTTTACTGATTGAATACTTTAAACCTAGTAACACAAGTCTGCCAGGTACAAGTTATCCAACTAACTATCAGGAAAAAGTCAAACAGGCTTCAAGTATTAATGGATATAGTCTTTTTCTTTGCTTAAGATATTTCAGCACACTGACATAAACATATATATATCATGCCGTAGATCAGTGTTTATTAAGGTTTTCACACCATGTACCACCTCAGATTTTATCAGGCTCTTCAAATACCTCCATCATAAACAACATTAAAATCCAGCAAAGTAGGTCGACCCTATTCAGCTACAGAAAGTTCACGCAGGAGGCAGGATTATTCCCAATGAGAAGATTATTTATTGTTGTCTGTTGTTAAATCCTGAACAGAACTGGTTCTAGAACCAGAACTACTTTATGTTCTCCTGATCTGCTTTTCTCTTTCCTGTTTGGAGCCACGATTGCAGTGATTTTGAACCGTTCATTTCACCTCCACTTATTATCTTTCCGTAACATTTTAGCTTATAACTAATCATGGATGAATGTGCACTGCGGGATCCGTGCTACCTGTGTGGATGTGAAATTATGTAGTATTTTGTATGTTTCTAAATTCATACCACCGTACCTACTTCCTTACCTTACCATACTTTACCTCGTACCACCCAAGGCAGCTTGTGTACCACCAGTGGTACTTGTACCACAGTTTGAAAACCATTGCCGTTGATGATTACCGCTTTTGTATTCTAAAAATACAAGCCAAGTTTGTAAAAATAAACCCACATTTCCTACATATTATACATGTGGTCAGGGTATGAGGCTTGTGTTGTTCTGTTCTTTGCCAATCTCAACTTTGTTTGTTAATGCTAATTATATAAATCCATCAAACTATGTGTTAAGAATGTTTTGATGATTTGATTGATTCTGTTTTCACTTAGGAAATCCCATCTTGAAAACTTTATTGTACTTTATTGTGTATGTCACAATGGCCGTCTGAAATCTCCATTATCTGCTGCTGTAGAGAGGATGGAAGATTCAGACTGACAAATTAGAAAACTATGGGCAAGATTGCCATCAAATGCACTGATCATACTCATGCTCCCCAGAGGATTAACCCTTAATGTTTTGGACACTCCATGAGCTTTTCTCCAACATATCACATGACATATCACTCAGTCTAACAGGCACATTACCAGCTCTGCTTTCCTGCTCTCAGGGGCATTTTAATGAGCATTAAATACGTCCTAAAAGGCCTGTGTGTCGGCATATTCATAGGTATTATAACTGAGCTGTAATGTGACTAAATGTGAGTCATTGTCTGTATGTGTCGTCGTGAGCGGCAAGGTCTCCTTCAGTTCGCTGAATTTAAAATGCTGTTTGAAATGTTTGAAAGGGTTTGTCATTTTTTAATACAGACAGAGATTTCATTCTTGGTCGTATAATTATAGATTACAATAAGCTTTTTGTGGTGGAAGTTTTTTTTTTTTTTTGCTTTAAAATCCTGAGTAAAATTCACTTTCTGATTTAATTAAACTGAAAGTGAATTGAGCCTCATCTAAATATCCATGTGTGCGTCCATATTTGTGCGTGCGCCAGTATATCGAGCCAGACGTCTGAGATGTCTCTGTGACTGATAAAAATTGAAATGAACCATAATGAAGACGGACAAGAACTTGGCTCTCATTTCCTCCTGCTCCTCCTCCTCAGTGCTCTTCTTCCCTCTCCTTTTTTTTTCTTGTGTGAATCCTTTTCTTCCTCCTCGCCTCCCTTTTCTCCTCCTCTCATTTGAGTCCAGGCCTCAGCTTGTGTAGCTGGTGACAACGGAGGTCAATTCTATTTTCCCGTCAAACACAGGAAACCAGATTTCTGGGGGATGTTTGATTAATTTAATCAAGCAGAGATGTCTCGCACTTCCTGGATGGACATGTGTGTGGTTTTCCTCAAAAGGTTGAGCTAACTTTTGCCAAAATCACTAAAAATTAGAAAACTTGCTTGCAAAAATCCAAGTCGATCCCCTCAAGGATTTCTGGAAATCCTTGAACTGCAGTTTAAGAACTGCTGCCATGCAACAACCTGCACAACAAGAACCCCAAATAACACGCTGGAATGTTTCCCACAGCTGCAACGTTCAATAATTGCTTAATTAACAAGTTTTCTGAGAGACTCTTCTGAACACTTCTGAACATCATGGACTGTTATGCAAAAGGAAAACAAAAAAAACAAAAAAACAAAGCTACACACACAGCTGTGCATTCTTTTCCCCCCACACACACACACACACACACACACACACACACACACACACACACACATTCACGAACATGCAATTAAACTTTCACAATAACGAAGGACTGATGAAAAGTGCAACAAAGTGCTGCGAAAGAACGTCTCTCTGTGGAGCCTTGGAGTTCTTTCTGTTTCGCTCACGGACCGAGGCTTTTATATAAAACTAATAATTATGTCCCTTCGTTTACCCCCCCTCTCCCCAGTCCCTCTTCTCCATCTTTTTAAGTTCTTTAGTCTCAAGTGTCAGGAACCCCATTACAGTAATTAAGTCAGTGTACCCTCAAAGAGCTCTCCTTCAAACACCCAGGGAGGGAGGGAGAGAGGCATGGAGGGGGAGAGATATGGTTGGAAGGAAAGAGATGGATGGAAAACGGCTTCAGAGAGAGAGAGATGATGGAGAGAAGGGGAGATGAAGCGGCGGATGAGAGTGGTGGAGGAAGAAGAGGCAGAACAAATCCGCTTCACGACACCACGGCGAGCAACTTTAAGGTGTACATGTAGCGCTTCTACTGCGGTAAATCAGCAGCACATTAACTCTGAGATGTAGCTGTAATTACTATAAACAAATAAGACCATTTTCCAGATGATTGGCAGCCTCCACCCGCCTCTACGCTCTTACAGTGAACGCCGCTGATTGCTCGATGGCTTCATAATGCCAGACAAGAAGGCACCATTCTTCATTCTTCAGTGGCGTCGATCTTAATTTTTTGGAATAATAGAAGCTCCCCATCATAGTCTAATTTGTTTCCTAGTAATTATACAGAGGTATCATAATTAATTTGATAATGATATTTTAATGTTTTTAAAAGCAGCACAGCTTCGAGTGAAGTGAGAGGTAAAAGAAAACGACGAGGACCGCAGGAGGATGAAAAGGATGTGGAGAAGCATGAAGGAACAAACAGCAAGAATAACATTTCATTTAATGAATGTATAGGCAGCAGTACTCTGACAAACAAAATAAATCTTGGGGGGGAAAAAAGACCTTGAGACCTTGAGTAAAGATTTTTCTTTGTTAAACTAGTTCCATCGTCAAGAATGTCAATCTCAGAGGAACTCAGTTCTTTATTCTCCCCAAAAGCTCTGGAATAAGTCTGGACTCGATATGAATGAATGCACACAGAAAGATTCACTAATGTATTTTATTATTTATTTATTTTCTAAAAGTTATAATAATAATAATTATAGTTTTGTGTAATTCGCTCACTCTTGTCTGGAGGCTTCTTGCTCGGTCACTCTCCTTTTCTCTTCTTAGCTTCCTCTTTCAGCCTCCTCCTCTGACTGTCTTCACCTCTGCTGTTATGACCATAGAGGCTGCTGAGCCTGGTTATGTTGCCCACTTGCCCAGTTGCTCTGGTTCTAGCATGACATTGGCTCCGCTCGCCCCTCAACATTTGCCCGTGCCCCAGACCCAAAAACCTCCTCTTCTTCCTGGTGCTCCAAAACACCTGTGGTACAAACACTAACACTCCTCCAGTGCCCTGACTTCACAGCCTGACTAACAAACTGAGCTAACATTAGCTAACAACAGCTACAGTTCACAGCAGTTTACTTCACTGTCCATCAGGAAACTCTGTAAATCACAGAGTTGAGGTTGATTTTCTCCATAAAATATGATCCAGTTTCACCAAAATCAGTGAAATAGTTGCTGGTGTGTGACTTAGTGCCATGAAGCGTTATGTATTTCTCACGGGTGATTGTACCAACTCCAACAAAGTATTGTGTGTAGTAAAGTCTGTGGTCCACTTGCCCACGCAAGCATGGCTAAAAAAAGATGACGGTAACACTGACTTTCATTGGTGAGGTTACTTGGTTCTGAAGAGACCACGGGTTTATAATATGTGATAATAATATGTAATGGTAATACATGTGAAATAAGTCATCAATTAATTGATGTTTGTGTAACAAGGTCAACACTGTTCACTCGGTGGGACGCTATGTCAGCGTCTGAAATAGGCCGAGTCTCCTCTCTGTTGGCCTAAAGGACATAATTAAGGCACCAAACGATAAAGGAAAGAAAACAAAGAGTGGTGCTGAAGGGAATGCGGCTCCGCTGTGACTGGAAACGACACAGACCAGAGCAGAACAGCCGGCAACCTGAATTTCCAAAGAACATTGCGTGAACATGAGGTAGGGGTGGGAAAAGGACAGGTGTCAAGGCCCCGTGATAAAAGGCCAGCAATAGAGGAGTTATAGACAGCGAGGGGTGGAGGGGCCGGGGGGAGGAGAGGGTTGGAGCTTCAGTGGCAGGAGAGCTTAGAGCTGTCCTACTCCATTGATATTCTGAGCTCATAGTTAGCTAAAAACCCCTCCTCCTCCTCCACCTCCTCTTCCTCCTTTTTCCTTCCGAGGGTGATGTCATCCCTATATGGATCCTTTGGTCAGATGCCACTGCAGCTTACATCTCTGTCACTGTCAACCATCTGCGCACACACGTTCACTTAGCCCCGCAGCGACCTACATCTTAATGCACATTTGCAGCAAAGGACACAAATATATCTGTATCATTAGCTGGGTGGAGTCAGGAGAGGATAGGCCGGAGTGGAATGGAGTGCTTGTCCAACCATCTGAAGTCTACTGGAGCTGGAAGAGCTTTACGGCTTGTTTAGGTTGGCTAACCATGCTGCTGTGGTGGAGAAGGGGGGGTGGGGTGCGTTCCATTTTAATATATCAGAGTGGTTCCAGTGGTGTCCATCCACGTGAGAGAGGGAGGGTGGCGCCATAAATCATTTCAAATCATTATGAATTCATAGTTGGGAGTAGAAGCTGGTCTCTTTCTGTGTGTGTGTGTGTGTGTGTGTGTGTGTTTGTGTGTGTTGCTTTTCTTGGTTTCGAATCAAAAGAGGGAAGGTGGCCAAGGGCGTCTGCCACCGAGATTTCATTTTAATTACCGAGCAGACCACCAAGAGAGGTGCCAGTAAGCGCACAGTGAAAAGATTTTTAAATAATAACACTTGCTTCAAGCTGCGAGAGAGGCACTGGCGACAAGACGGGGGTTGGGGATTACTTTGGGAAATCTGTGACAGTTATTCATATCGGCTGGAGGAAAAGTTCACCAGATTCTCACCAGAGCCTCGCACTGCACTGCCAATATTGACGTGTGTGTGTGTGTGTGTGGTGGAGGATATTAGTGGTAAAGGGTGGAGAAGCCTGAGTCAGAGGAAGGAAACAGCCACAGCACTGTGCTTGAATATTGGCTGTCGATTGATTAAGGAGGTCATGTGAAAGTCAATCTCTCTCTCTCTCTCTCTCTCTCTCTCTCTCTCTCTCTCTCTCTCTCTCTCTCTGCCACCAAAGTGCGACACACCCCCACCCCTCCCACCGTCCCCCTTTCCTCTGTCCGGAATTACAACACAAGGCAATTAGAGCCAACCTGCCAGCGACTCGGTGTTCCGGGCTCGTAATTTTTAACTCGCCATAATTAAAAGTGTTACAGCAACAGCAGCGGGTGGGAGGTAAGGGAAGGATGGGTAGGTGTTAGGCTGACGAGTTGTGGGATGATTGATTGACGGGAAGGGCAAAGGTGGCGCAGGGTAAGGGGGCCGAGGCAACGTGTGACGAAAAAGCTGGGGAAGGGCAGAAGTCAGAGCCTTGAGTTTGATTTAGAAAGAGAGATGTGGAGGAGGGATAAAGATGGAGGAACAGGAAGAAAGATGAAGGAAAGGAATTCAGCATGTGTGAAGAAGTGGGTGTCTAACATGTCAACGGGGTCCCCAGGGAATTAATAATGAGATGACCAGGGTGAACTAATTGTATCTGTTGTGTTCTCTTGTACAATCAATCAATTACCACAGATAGTGTACTGCAGGGCAACAGAGGCGTGTGTGTCGGTGTGTGTGTGTCTGTGATGGCTTTTCCTCTTTTCCTCACATGACACCAGATCATAACAATGCGCAATGGTATTATAGCATGTGTTATACAGTTTGTATGTGCTTTATTTTTCACCAGTGTCATCAATGTGATGCACAGCCATGAATCCCAACCAAGCTGCAACCTTGGTGGCTCTAAAGTGCCAAAAACTGCAGTTCCTCAAACAGCCACTTGAGGCTGGTTACAGAACAAGTCATGACAACTGTACTGAGGGTGAATTTTTATAGAAATCACCTGTTCAAATCATATTAAGGCTTAAAGTTATGCAGCGTGGCCAATTTGAACTGAATTGGTAGGTGCTGTTACAGGTAGCTTGTTTGACCATTGGCCCGCCACAGTTTTGCCGATGATCCACGTCTTTTCCGACTTTTTGATTAGCTGGGAGGCGGAAGAGGCAGGAATACCAACATGTCGGCGACCAGAGCCACATAATTTAAGAAACCTATGGGTAACATCGTGGATACAACATCCATTCTTTACACTGTCAGTGGTCCCAACCAGCAGTACTACTTTAAGTTACTACTACTTGTAGTAGTAAAAACATGATTTAAAAGGAAAATAAGCACTTGAACCTTATGTTCAACCCTAGACTGCATAAAACTTGGACTAATCTCTCTGACGGCCCCCACAGGTTTCTGAAGAGCACTAACACTGTGTGCCACGTCTGCTTTGGCTTTATTTCACAACCACGAAGATTTGCACTTGGTTGTGACTGAAAATGTGTGAAAACTAGTTGAGCTAGAGCAGTATAAATGGTCAAACAAGCTAAAACTACTGGATAAATGGTTGAAATAGTTTTGTTCTAAATAAAATTACTTTTTACATCCAGAATAACCATTACTATGTAACAAATTAAAGGAGATCATGGAAATACGTTTCACTATGATCATTCTTTTATGATTAGATGTGATAAATTGAATTGAATTAAAAGAAATTTAAACTGTACTGAGGGTGAATTTTTATAGAACTCACCTGTTCAAATTATATTAAGGCTTAAAGTTATGAATAATTAAGAGTGTGGCTGTTTTAATTGCCTCAGCCAGCCTCAGCTCCACCTATGATCCATGTCTTTGCCAACTTCTAGATTAGCCGGGAGGGAGCAGAGGCAGGACTGCCATAATGGCAGCGGCCAGAGCCACAATACTGAGCTTCACAACGGCTCTTCAGAAACCTGTGGGTGACGTCACAGAGACTGCGTCCATGTTTTATACTGTCAGTGGCTAACGGTAATAAATAAATGGTTGAAATGGTTGAAAGTCATATCTGTACTAGACTAACCTAAACACTGACAGTTCAATTATGTAAAAAATATATATATTCAAAATTCACTTTTTATATATTCAACAGTGTTAAATAGAAATCAATACAAATGAACACATCTTGAACATGTAGACAGGTGGTGTTGATGGAGGGGTATTTGAGTTAATCTCACAAGGCTGTGGGGGCATTTCAGTCTGAAAATGTGGGGAACCACAGATGCACAGTGTATATATGAATGATGGCATTCAATGGAGGCCACATAAAAGTACAACTATACATTATTTTCATTACAGGCGTGTAGAACTGTATGGCCTTAATATCTCATTTTAATGCCCTTGCAGCCTTTATGGCTATTTTTTTCTGGAGAGAATGACACACACACACACACACACACACACAGCACACACCCATAGATAGAAACAGAGAGTGCAATACAGAAGAAAATCATAAGGGAGGAGTTAACAGTTACAGCCCCTTCTGTGTTCTTCTCCCTTCGGCCTCCTCCATCCATCCTCCCTCCTGTTCTTTCCCTCATCCCTCCTGAGTTGCTCCTCCAATTTTTTAAAATTTTTATTATCAGGCCCAGTAAAAGAGCGTGAAATGAAAACATAATTGAGTTTTAATTTGTCTTTCTGTGGAGCTCCAGCCACCCACTGACAAAAGCCCAACCAGATCGCTACTCACATCCTCATTAAGGGACGGAGACAAGGAAGAGGTAAAAGTGCTGGGGGATTTCTGTCTCTCAGAAAACCTGTGTAAGCATATGTGTGTATAAGAATCAGTCATGTATGTATTTATTTACACTTGTGTTTCCTCCTGTGCTGGTTTTTGTTTGCTCTGAAGAATACACAGCGAGCCCGGCTCCAGGACGAGGTGTGCTTACAGCTTACAAACAAGTGTTTATGTAGGAAAGCTCAAGTACCCTTAAGTAGCTCCTTATCACCACCATGAGTGTGTGTGTGTGTGTATGTGTGTGTGAATGTGTGTGTGTGTGTGAGTTTTCCTCTCTGCCTCGTGGTTATGTAAGCCTTGAGCTTCATAAAGAGCCCAGTGGGACAAGTAGAGGTACCAGAGCAAGGGCTTAACCTGCTCCGCTCCCTCCAACACCACCTCCACTCTGCACCACAGTCACTCATCTGTAGCTCAGTGGAAAAAAAGTTGCCATAAGTGGCATAAACTTGTGCTAACATACAGCACAGGGTGAGTTTACCTGTATAAAAACCTGAGATAGAACATGATGGTTGAGAGGAATCTCGATACACTACTTGTTTTTTTGCTAGCTTATTTATTCTATCTTGGTTCATCCTCATCGTTGATTTGTTAAGTGATTCAGGTCTGTCCTTAGTGACGGCCCTTTCCGTTAGTTTCATCCAGTTAGACTAGATCAAAGATGCTCTATCACAGAAGATAAGGTATTACAAGTAGGAAGAACCTCCGTGTCTGTGAAGTGAAGCCAAAGCAGAAGTGCCAAAAACTGCAGTTCCTCAAACGTCCACTTGAGGCTGGCTACAGAATGAGTCAGTCTTTCAACTTCACAGCAGAAATAAACATGTTTACAGCTTGGTACAAAAAACTGTTTTGGTCTCTATAGCTAATTTCCCCGTTCATGACAACTGTACTGAGGGTGAATTTTTATAGAACTCACCTGTTCAAATTATATTAAGGCTTAAAGTTATGCAGAATTAAAAGGGTGTGACAGAAGGGTGTTGCTGTTATAGCTGGCTTATTTGAGCAAACACATGTCATTCAGCCCGCCTCAGCTCCACCTACAATCCCTGTCTTGCCCATTTTTAGATTAGCTGGGAGGCAGGACTGCCAACAGCTCTTCAGAAACCTGTGGGTGACATCACAGAGACTTCGTCCATACTTTATACTGTCTATGATTACAAGGTACACCAATGATATAAAATGGTACACACTTCCTGTAGTCTCTTCTCCCCTCATCTCCCTGCTTCTTGTTGTGAATGTCTCGGGGATGGATGAAAGCAGATTGTGTTGTGCCAGAGACTGTTCAGCAACTTATTTAAGGCTTAGTTCAGTTGTTCTAGATCATCTTTAGTGAAACCAGACTGATGACTCAGCACCAACAGAGACAAGAGAGATCCGTGTTGCTGCTGAGACAGAGGTCTCAAACAAAGTAAATTTTCTCTTACTTTGTTTGTCTGAAAAATACCATTGTAGTGTCAGAATGTTCAGAACATATGTTTCAGTGGCTATGAGGTGAAAAAATCATAACCTGTGCTCATGTTCACTTAGACTCTGGACCTGCAGCTGGTCTCCTAAAGTGGAGCAGGAGTGTCTAAACCCATGTGATACACATACAGGAAATGACTCTTCTAAACCGTCTCTGACTTCGTTATATGGTTCTGACTTTGTTCCGTGTTTATTGATAATGACTTTGGGATGCATGGACTCATTATTGTCAAGTTAGGGCAAGATAACAACCTCTCCCAAAGAGGCTAATATGAGCAGTATATCAGAATAGTAATGAATTGAAAGAAAATGGCAATAAAATATAATTATCAGGCTAGAGCAGCGGGGCAGTTGGTCTCCACAACTCCTCATAAAAATATCTTTTTAGTAGTGAGATGCTCCACAAATCCACCAAATCCAAATCCACCAGCTTTGTAGATGAAAAACTCAGTGGGTTTGTAATTATGAGCGGGACCCTTCGTTTTGTTCATCTGATCCATTGTTAATATAAAAATGAATGAATTGTGCAACTTTAATAACTCTTGACTCTGTATCCAGACACAACTAGAACCTATTTAATGTCCTCTCTATCCTAATGTTGCACATTTTAAAAAAAATTTTAAATTATTTTTAGGAGGTGCAGATCAACATATGTAGATATACAAACAAACAGACATATACCAGGTCATTGCCCAATAAATAAATAAACACAAATACACATACATACACACATATACACATACATACAGACATTCATCTCCAACCATTAGTGAAAATTCATATCATTACTATATTCAATTGGTAGATATGAGTTGTGACAAAAAGAGTTAAATACCAAAATAACATGCTGTTTTTTTTCTTTTTTTTTTTTTTAGATAAACACATAACAATACAAAATAATAATAAAGACTTAAATCATAGCTCGAGCTACGTCGAGTGCCTCCTTCCTAGCTTTGAGCACATGCTGGCCTGCCCCATTCATCTTGGCAACAGAGAACTCCAGAGATAGCATCTCTATTAAAGAGTAAATCCACTGATGCGTAGAGAGTGAGTGCGGTGGTAGCCACCTAACCGCCAACATTTTTTTAGCAACTGTACAAGACGATAGCCACAACAGCCTTTG
This sequence comes from Argyrosomus regius, assembly GCA_946959425.1. Classification (NCBI taxonomy): domain Eukaryota; kingdom Metazoa; phylum Chordata; class Actinopteri; family Sciaenidae; genus Argyrosomus; species Argyrosomus regius. The sequence goes on along the minus strand of OX336889.1, from coordinate 25,034,311 downwards.
CATATGGTTAAAGTTTTGCCCGGAATCATCATTCAAAAGCATACATTCTGGAGAAAAGTTGATCTCTATGCCAAGTGCTTCAGAGAGATGTTTCACTATTTGTTCCCAAAAGTTTTGAACTAATGGACACTCCCACATAATATGGAGGAAGGTCCCTATTTGATTCGAGTCACACAGGTTACAATTTGGAGAAGGAGATAGCTTAATCACGAAGCGCCGCTTTTGTGTTAAATAAGTACGATATAAGAAATTAAGATTGGTTAGTTTATTATTAAGATTTTGTGAGGAAAGATCAACATTTCTCCAAACTCTAGCCCAATCTATAGATGCTTCAAAGCAATCTTTATTCCACACTTTTGTTATCAGTAAAGGGGTCTGCATGTGTTCCAACAAACTATTATAGATTGCCGAATCGTGTCCTTTGGTTAGCCCCGATATTTTCTTAAATAATTCAATAATTGGATGATTAGCGGGTTTTTTGTCAATCAATATACCTGCTGACCGTAATGCAGAACGTAACTGTAAATATAAAAAGAAAGAGTATGATGACAGTTTATATGTTCCCTCAAATGCTGAAAACTTCTTAACCCCCCATCATTCATGATATCTCCTAAATTGTGGATACCTGATTTATACCACTGAGGTGAAATAAAGTGCTTTCCACCAGTCTTTAAAAGACTGTTATGGAATATTGGAGTACTTGCGTGCCATTTAAATGTCCAATTGTATATTCTTTCTACTTTCCTAAAATTTTGAATTGCATTGGCTATTACTGAACCATACTCCAGTTTACATTTATTAACAGAAAGACCCATAAACAAAAAGTCATTTAAAGAAACTGGTACCACCAAGTTCTTCTCTATGTTAAGCCATAGAGGTGACGAATTCTCACTAAACCAGTTTAACAAAGGACGAACAGTAAGAGCATGGAAGTAAAGTTTAAAATTAGGAACTGATAAACCTCCTAACTCCTTCTTTCTTTGTAAATTGACTAACTTTATTTTGGGTCGCCTGCCATAAAAACCTAGTAGTAATGCTATGTATTTTGTCGCAATATCTCGGAGGAGGTGCTAGAGGTAACATGTAGCTACAGAAATTAATTCTAGGAAGCACATTCATTTTAATTATTGAAATTCTACCAGACAAAAATATAGGAAGCTTCTGCCATCTTTCCAAATCTTGTTTGATCATGCTAAGGGTGTTACTATAATTCTTATTAATTGTTTTTTCTAAAGATGTAAATACATTTATCCCTAAGTATTTAAAATGACATAGTACTGGGATATTGAAATATGTACACTCAACCTTACTCATAGAGTTCAATGGTAACAAAGAAGACTTAGACCAGTTTATTTTATAGCTGGAGACATAACTAAACTGCTCAAAAATATTGAGGATGTTTGGAAGAGAATACTCAATATCAGAAAAAAATAAAAGAACGTCATCTGCAAATAAGGATATATGATGCTGAGTGGATTTTATTTTAATTGGTGTAATATTTGCAGATGACCTAATAGACTGTGCCAAAGGCTCCAATGATAATATAAACAACATTGATGAAATTGGATCTCCCTGCTGACTGCTCCTGCTTAAATTAAAGGCAGGAGAATGTATATTACCTGTGACTACACTAGCTGAAGGATTTGCATATATAGTTTTGACCATATTAATAAAATTAGATCCCAAACCCATACACTTCAATACAGACCATAAGAAAGACCACTCAAGGCGATCAAAAGCCTTTTCTGCGTCAACTGACAAAATAGCTTTTGATGATAAATTATCAGAAATATCAAGGATATGTAATAAGCGACGCAAATTGTCTGCTGAAAGGCGTTTTTTTACAAAACCACATTGGTCTGGATGAATCAGTTTGGGCAAGTATACCTCCAACCGACTGGCAAGTGTCTTTGAAAATAATTTAATATCCGCATTTAATAAAGACAGGGGGCGATAGTTAGCACAATTAGTTGGGTCCTTATCTTTTTTTAACAAAAGTGTTATTAATGCTGTATTTACATCTCTTCCAAAACATCCTTTCTGAATAGATGTGTTGAACATCTCCAACAATGGTGGACCTAAAAGACTCCAAAACTTCAAATAAACCTCAGGATGTATGCCATCATTTCCAGGGGACCTACCTTTATTCATTTTTACTAAAGAGTGTTTAAGTTCATCAAGTAATAAAGGGGCCCCTAATATTGAAGCTTCCTCTTTTGATAATGTAGGTAACTTTAGTTTCTGAAGATAGTTGTCCTTCTCTGATGCTGATGAAATATTATCTGAAGTGTACAGCTGTTTATAAAAATTAGAGAATCTTTGATTAATCAATTCAGGATCAGTTATCATAGACCCAGTTTCTGATGTAATGATTGCTATATTTGTACGTTGATCATTTGTTTTTATTTTATCGGCTAAAAGCCGACTAGGGCGATTACCATGAAAAAAGTGATTCATTCTATTTTTATGTATAACAAACTCAGCCCTTTGTGCTAGTAAAAAAATTAAGTTCTACTTTGATTTTAATTAAAGACTTTGCTGTTTGTTTAGAGTAATGTATTTGATGAGAAGTCTGAAATTAAGGTTTCTAAAACACCAATTCTTTGAAGCTGCTCTTTATTCAGCCTGGAAGAATATGAACCGGCATAATTCCTTATGAAACCTTTTATTGAATCCCAAAGATATCTAGCATCATCCACTGAGTGACGATTAATCCTTAAAAAGTCTGCAAGCTCCTGTTCAAATTGCTTACAGAAATCTTGATTTTTCAACAAATTTAAATCAAACCGCCACCTAGTGGCTCTTTTAGGCAAATTGGAACTCATCAATTGACATACATATGCATGATGATCTGTTAAGGTCATATGCTTTATTTCTATGTTTTGAACCAAAGAAATAAGGGAAGCAGACATAAAAATGAAGTCTATCCGTGCAAAGGTTTTATGCCTATTTGAGAAGAAGGTATACTCCTTAGCTGTAGGATGATATGTCCGCCAGACATCCATAAGATCAAAATCAGAAAGTAAATGCTGTAATGCTCTAGTTGTTTGTAGATTAGAATGAGATTTACTTGATTTATCCAATTTTTGATCCAGTATGGCATTCATGTCCGAACCGATTACCAATTCAAAATCAGAGAGTTCAGCCAATGAGTTCAATTGAGTAAAAAAAGCATTATCATACGAGTTAGGCGCATATATATTGATAAATGCCACCTTCCTTCCATTATAAATACACTTAATGAATGCGACTCTACCATCTTCATCACCTCCTTTGCCAATAATGTTTATTTGTAGCGCCTTACGTATTAATATTATAACCCCTTTTGTTTTGTTTAAAGCAGAAGAGGAAGCACATACTTTATAGAGGTGATTTTCCAATCTATTAACATCAGCTCTTCGCAAATGTGTCTCCTGGAACATAGCTAAATCAATGCCATTTCTTGCTAATAAATCTAAGGAAGCTACCCTTTTATTAGGACAATTAAGGCCCTTTAAGTTGCAACAAAAAATATTCAAACTACCCATGTTGTTTTCAAAACCAAAGCTTCAGGGGAAGGCAATATATAGAAGGAGACTGAACAGAAAACACATTATGATAAACCCCGATGTTATACCAGCACAATACTACAGACAAAAATAAAGAAGATCCTATACATCCCCCCACCCCAACCCCCTGAGCTACCCACAAATAGGACAGTAATATTGTCAAAATCAACATTGTAACATAGACAAAAAAAGTTGTCCTATCATACTGACTCCTCTCACTCCGCCCCAGCTGTGCGGAGGCGTAACACACTTTAACAAGGAAAAAAGGAGAAAACGGGTCCACGGCTCTTCTTTAAATGACTCCCCAAATTCAGCTATATAGTTCAACCTAATCACTCCTCTTGTTACCAGAATATTTACAATGATGTTAGAGGAAAATCGGAGGGGAAAAAAAGAAAAAGAAAAAGAAAAAAAGCTCTAAGATATCTCTCAAATCCAAATATCATGAATACAAACATAGTGTCCACACCTCGTCATACCTGATGACAGAAAGTGTTGCACATTTTGTGATGCAATTTCCAAAACACTGACAAAAGTGTAAAGTGTGCGTCTTAAAGCAATCGTATAACTCTTCTACAAAAAAATTACCACCAGGAAGAGGAGGATGCTGATGGGGACTAGAGCCAGTGTTGTGCCAGAACTGGAGCTGGGCTAGGTGCCAATGTAACCGGGCTGAGTAGACAAGAGTAAATCTAGGACTGAATTCTAGTCATTGGTGAGAGCTTGGTGAAATAAAAGGCTGAAAGACAGACGCCGAGCTGGGCTGACTGCTGTTGGACTAGTAAGTAATATTAGCTGGCTGCTATGTCTTGTGTTGTTGACCTTGCTTGATGGTTGGCTGTTAGCAAAATTGTCGACTCGCTAGTTTCTGATCATAAGTAATGTAATCAGAACAAATACACGTGTACGCGATGTTGCTTTAATCAACTACTCATATGCAAGTTTTCTCATGATTGTGTAACAGAATTAAGCATGTTATAGCATTTTATTGCTGGCATTTAGGTTTTTTTTTCTTGTCTAGTCAACACACACGTCTTGGACTTCTTTCATTTAACTTTTTGATTTCTTGTTATTTTGTTTTTCTGGCAGAGTGAAAGAATGCTGCGCTAAGCCTTTTCATCAGCCTTTATTGACCTTTTCCACTGCAGACAGTTGTTGTTAAACACAGCTGTAACTAATAACATTAAAAATGTTATTAGTTCAGGAGTCGGGGCCCTTTGCTCACTGGAGTGACTAAATGGTATTCCTGCTTTTCCTGCTGACAAAAAACTATGTGTTCTGTAAAAATGATTTACTGTGTGTAATCTTAATGACTTCATTAACAAAACTCATTCAGTCACTGCAGGTAAAACTTCATTAACAAGCCTAAATCATTTATTTGAAGCCTGCTTCAACTGAACAAAACAACACATTGCACTCATGTGTCATGTTTTTTTCTACCTTGTAGGCACACAAAAGCATCTTGTGCCCTCTGAGTTATAAATCATGGCTCCGACATGTAATTTTTGTTTCCCGTGACTGTAGCAGAGAGAGAACTGTGGGGGAGAGAGGGAGTGAAGCTGGTCAAACAACAAACAGTAAAAATGAGATAATGTGTTTGTAAAAACCCTAAAGACTCTTTATCTCAAAAAACAGATTTACCCCCCACCACACACACACACACACACACACACGCACACTCCCTCCCTTCAAAAAATTGCTTTCATTGGTTTAGCGTGAACACAACTAACTGTGGATGATGCAGTGTCCATGGCAACCTACCTGGCTTTTGCTGCCATGTTTTGCAGAATGGGTTTCCTCCTGCCAGTGGCGTGTTAGGCAGCCAGTCGATAGCAGTACATGGTGTAATGAACAGACTATATGAAACGTGGCCAGGGGCCACGCCACTCCAACGATAAGAGCATGAAAGGACAAAATGCTGACTGTGTTGAACAAAGATACAACTATTTAAAGTAGAAATCACCCCGGAGCCAAGCTGTTGAGAAAGAAGAGAAGGAAATTATCCCGACTGGCTCCGTTCAGCAATACTTTGATTCATTTAAGGGAAAAATACTGAAAAAGGAAATTGGAGAATGTGGACGCCATGGGGAAGATCTCCTATTATCTGAATGACAGCACAGCAGAACCAGTTTTAGTGCCGAATCATTTGTCCTCTCTGAACTCTACCGTGCCCTCTTGAAGTTACATTTTTGTCATGACTGTCAAGCAATTAAAACAATTAATCTTAATTAGTGATATGCTCTGTGATTAATTAATCTAAATTAATCTTATTAAATCTATCAATATTTACTGTGAGAAACATGTAAAAACATTGTGTATATTTTAGGGCTGTCAAATTAACGCGTTTATTAATTAATTATAGAAAAAATAATGCGATAAAAAAAATAACGCAGATTAATCGGGCTGTGTCCACTAGTGGAATTAGGAAACTTCAGCCCACTCTCCAGCACAGTAGGTGGCGGTAATGCTCCTTAAACGCTCCTTAAAAGAAGAAGAATCAGGCTGTGTGGTACCTGCTGGTGCCACCTTTGAGTCAGGAAAACGCTCCGCCCACACCTGCTTTGTTATGATGGAGGCAACACCTGATGCTAGCGTTAGCAGCCAGCCTTGCCAAGCCACACTCGACCTCGACCAGGCGTTCCGATGCAAACTGACGAAGTCTACTAACGACTGATTAACGAACTCCCTCACAAAATGGACTGCAGGTCAGTGTCAGTGTTAGAGGACAGGCAGAGGTTTTACAGATAGCATCCTCTGAGCTAACTTGAGTTTATTTTGGTACAGAAGATGTTGGCAAAAAGTCATGATGTCACAGAGACTGTTACTGTGCTGTCAGGTTGAGGTTAGAGGGTCTGAACGCTTTTCACAGAAAAAAATATGTGCGATTAATTTAGATTAATTAATCACAGAGCCTATAATTAATTAGATTAATTTTTTTAATTGCTTGACAGCCCTGTATATATACATATACAGTATAATCTGTCACAGGTTGGTGGTGCTCCTATCAACAGTAAATTTTCCATTCAATGGGCCGAGCAACGTTTTGTCGCCTGTTTCCATTATGTTAACAAAGCTCCGTATGTACAGTTGTATGTTCAGTGATGTATGTATGGGGTTAATTTTCAAGTTACTTTTTCAACCCTTTTGACAACCCTAATTTATACTTAACTAATTTGCCCTGTCAAGAAAAGGAATTGTCACCTTAAATTGTGGTAAATCTGGTATTTTTGTTCAGTCAAGGAAAAGCTACGATGGGTTTTGATGAGTTTATATATATATTTTCCTTCCTTCCTTTCCTTCCTTTCCTATATGTATATTTTTGTATTTTATTTTATTTTTTTACATAGATAGAACATGTTCTTCCTTCCCTGAAACCTAAATACTGTGATTATACACTTCTTATATGCCAATGAGAAGTGTATTTTTCATGTTTCTACCGTATCCCAGGACAGACAAACCAGACCAATCCAATCACCAGTTTTGTGGCCACTGTAGTTTGTCTTTCACAGGTGAGGGGTATTCAGCTTCACTGCTTGATGCCACTAAATCCTACACACTGGACCTTTAAGTAAGTGGTTTTGGTTAAATTTTGAGAAGGTGAACACAACGTGTCTTATGGGGAAAGAATGTAACCAAGCGCACGGTAGATCTCTGACCTTAAACCTGCAATAAATTAATAATTAATAAGGGGCAGCACAAATTGTGAACACATCATCACACTTATCATGAACAGGTAAGCACTTGTCTCCACGCATGCAGTTACAGAGCCGCAATTATCATTCATTTGGATTCGTGTTTCTGGACACCTGCTGAGTCCCAAATTCACTCTCTTTTAGCTCTGTTTTTGGTCTCTACCTACTCCTGAGGGAAATATCTGGCTCTTTAGCTGCTAAATGCTCCACTATGCTCACCAGTTGGTCTCTAACTGTGTCCTTCTGCTCTTTGCAGGCAGTGTTCAGTGCACTTTTAGAGCTGTCTGTTAGTGCTGAAAACAGCACAGCGAGAGTGAACCAAAACGGTAAAGCTTGGACAAGTAAACAATGAGATAATGAAACATAGAAACTCATTATAAAGCCCTGGAAAGCTGATTCAGATGCAGAATATTATATTATACATACATTATAGCTGCTTTAACTTTAAAAACCCCAACCTGATTTGAGTGTCTAAATACAAAAAATAAAATATTTGCCATGGGTGAAGCTTCAGCCGTCTGAGTGTTGCCTGTGATGTCCCAACAACAAACCTATATATGACTACTAATCTTGATCTGCTTGTCAGCCCTTCATTCACACCTTTTCAACATTGGAATTGAGGGTTGCTGCATCCGTTCTGTAAATATGTGACAATCATGTGCAGACAGTAAGCAGGGTTTGAACTTCTCTCGTAGCTCTACAACACTATAATGATTACCATGTGTCACCTCTGTAGTGAGGGAAGAATGGATTAGAATAATACATGAAATTATAAAGTAAAGTTCACTGAGCTCATCTAGGATCTCCAAGATTTTCCTGAAACACATGTTCTTTCAGGAAGAACGGTGTGGATGATGATCCCAGGCTCTATTCTTTCTCTCCTCCTCCCGGCCTCTGTCTAACAGATACTTGTACCTTATTTAGAAGGTGCAGGTCTGCCTCCCCAGCTGCCTCGTTGTCCCCCTTGCTTCTTGGGCTCTGCAGGGATTTGCTCTTTCAAGTCTAATCACAAGAACACAGGTTTGGTAATCTGATTCAGACGGGGAGATCAACACAGAAATACACGCTAGAAAAACACAAAGCAAGCCAACATGTAAGGACAATACAAACACAACTTTTTTAAAAATTATCTACAGTTTAGAATATCAAGAACACTGTGAGATAGATTGACTTTAAATCAACCTTGCATAATAAATAAATAATGCCAGGAACCAGTCAATATTAACTAAGTTAATCAAAATAAATGACACTGACCTGTTGAGAATTGCTGAACTTGTGCTGTTTTACAAAGCTGCAGAATTGACTGACTGACAAACGGCAAACAGGAAGGAGGCACATCATAGCAGAGCTCCACTATTTTGATCATATGCTCAAATCCTGTAATGTTAATCCACGAACTTAGGTTCAATTCATAATCATACAGCTACAATCATAGTGAAATGTATTTCTGTAAGCTCCTCTCCTACAAAAAAATAGTAATAGTCACAGGGGCGGAGCTATGGGTGGGCCTGGATGTGCACAGGCCCACCCATAGCCAGATTGACAGATTGCCCACCCAGTCAGATTCATGAATTATTATTATTATTTTTTTTTTTATAAAATTTGCTTTAAAAGTGTCATTGTGGTTTTTATTTTCTTGAACATTTAGAATTTATATACACAAAAAATAAAAACGAACTTAATCTTTCACGTGACGCGACACTTCAGTTCACCTGCGATCAGAAGGCGGGATATTATGGTACTGGAGCAGGTGGATACAGCTGTTCACAATGGCTAAAGCTAAACAGTTACCTTTGAGCCACTTTTTCAAAAAACCACGTCTACAGAGTGAAGAAAATTCAGACCAGGCTGCTGTGCTCAAAGAGGCTGGTCATCGTGAGGCGTTTGTTGGCAAGGAGAATGAGGGAAAGACGTCCTCATCGCCATCCCAGGAGACAAGTCCTATTAGCTTTTGTGCTAATGAACCAGCTCTGACTCACAGACCACCAGTGGTGGTATCTAACGAGCCAATCAGTACACCTTTGGATTTATCATCGATGGAGGAACCGGCCACTCAACCAAAGCTGATAAGATTCCCAGTTACCGTAATAAGTGGAAAATCATGGTCATTCAACGCCAACTGGTATCGGAAATACAGATAGATAGAGTACAGTAAAGAAGTAGATGCAGTGTTTTGTAAAGCTTGCAGACATGCAGACATGGAGATGCACACAGAGACTATTTTTGTAAGAGGTGGCTACAAAAACTGGAAACGTCTCGGAGATGCCTGCGACAAACATGAGTGTAGTAAGCCGCATGCCACTGCGCTAACAAAACTGGCATCATTCAGGGGCAGCCACGGACCGCAAAGCCACGGGACAGTGTTGAACCAGCTGCACGGTGATGCGCCGGCATTTGTGGAGAGAAACCGGGAACATGTTAAGGTTGTCCTGGCTATGTTGTGTGCCAAGCTTGAAATCCCACTCAGGGGCCACAGAGAAACTGAGGACGCGCTCAACAAAGGTAATTTTTTGGAGCTTTTTAAGTTCATGTCAAAATATGAAGGCGGTGAAATTAAACGGAATAGAGGTCCAATTGTGGAGTATTGGTTTCTACTGTACTGTAGGTACTGTAGGTTTTATCTGTGTCATTTACTCCGAAGAGTTTCCACGCCACCGACATATTATTTGTTTGTATCCATCATCTGCTGATTCAAGATTCAAAAAACTTTATTGTCTGTCACATAGTGACAGAGCTCAAAACAAACGCCACAAAGACATAAAAACACATTTAAACCAATGAGACCTGTCTATTTTGCTTTGCGTGTTTGCAGACGTGTTTGTTTTACTTTAAACAGTCTATGCAAAGGGAGCATGTGCAAAAATGACGTCATTGATCGGATCGGTGAAAGAAGACATTACGGCTGATCGCACTAATTGCATAAAATGCCGATCTGATCAGATATTCTTCGTACCATAGGCTAATTTACAGTGGCCCGACAGATTTTATTATATCATAAAACTTTTACACACATCTCATATCAGCTTTAAAAATAATCAGGGCCATCCTGATTTTTCCAGGCCTACCCATTAGCCACGTTCTGGCTCCGTCATATCTGCAGGATGCTCTCAACGGTTCAGGGGTAGACATTCCTCAGTACTTGAGGGAACACCTGGAATTTCCTCAAGTGTCTCTCACCACAGGGTCAGTATGCAGAGTCCAGGTCAGGCTCTGTGATGAGGAGACCAAGGTTCTTGCGTGAAGTCCATTATCAGCTCCTTAGTGTTCAGAAGGAGATGACACCAGTGGGTCAAGACAGCAAGTTTCTAGACTGTTGACCCACACAACACTCACACTATATAATGTGTTATTACTGTGGTCTGAATGCTCTGAGGAGAAGTTGGGTGATGGTGATCATGAATGAAGTGTTTCCACAGACACAGTTTGTCTTCAGTCTTCAGTTGAACAATGTTGGCACGCAGTTTGACACCATTTTCACTGTAACTAACCGGGAAACACTCCAGTAAAGTGGAACGGTGACACTTTTTCAGCTTGGCCGACTAGTACGCTACAGCTAATAAACAACAACTGTTGCGATACTAAACAGTAGTAAGTAGTAGTACGGGTAAAACTTGTGCCCTAGTAACCCCTTGATTCCACTGTGTCGCGGCCGTGATGCTGTTTTGGTCCATTCTCCACGAAGCTTCATACACCTCATCAGCAGAGCATTTTGCCATGGCCATATACAGGAGCAGTGATCACATTGACCATCAGCTCCTTAAAAGTACATTTGGCACATGTAAGACCGACTTCAAAACAGCCAAAGCTCTCCTTTAATGCAATAAAGAACCCATAGAGCGTTACAGCGTAATAATGACCATTTAGTGCAGTATCATGTGGTCCAAATCAGCAGTAATAAAAGAACTTTTAAAGAACCATGCTAATTTTATTATCATGCTTTGCCAGATTTATTTTATAGGAAGAATTTAAAGAACTCTTGGAATCGTCCCATCTGTATACTGGCCAGCTATATGGAAACCCCTGATGAGCACGAGCTCACGCACGCACACACACACACACACACACACACACACACACACACATATGAAAACACAGCTGGCTGGTCATGGCAGTGTGTACTCCCTGTATTCTTTATCATTATAACGTCTGCGTAACACAAACATTCACATTCACTCTGCTCCTATTGACATAGTATTACATTCCTTTACACACTACAATCCCCTCCAGGGGGGATTTCCTGCATGTAATAGCCTTGCTCCATATCACACTACATTGCATTCATGACTGCACACACACACACACACACACACACACACACACACACACACGCCCACACACACTCAGCTGTTTGCAAGTAAAACCAACATGAGATGAGAAGAAAAAACAATCCTTCGCTCTCTAATCTGCACTTCTTCCAATCTTTTTTTCACCTCCACCTTTGCTCATGCAAACTCTCCATCTTTCTCCCCTCAGAACTAATCTCCCCCTTTCCCCTTCCCTCCATTTAACAACTCTTTACCCATCCTCCACTTCTTGATCCAATCTCCTCCCCCCTTCTGCCTCTCTCTACTCTCTCGTTCTTTCACTTCTCTCCTCCCTCCTCAGGTCTGACAGGCTGAGTGGAGTCAGTTCAGGGCTGTAACCTCCTCACACCCTCCTCTCTCTCCCTCCCCTAAATCCATCCATCTTTTCTGAAAAACATAAATACCAGTTTCCTATTACATCAGTCTGATGAAGCCAGCAGCTGAGGCAAGATTACATTACTGCTGAGAACAATACTGTGTGTGTGTGTGTGTGTGTGTGTCAATCAGCCAATCCATCAAATTGTATTTGCTTTTGCTCCCTTGGGAGAGATAAATGTACATGTATGTGTGTGTACACTTGTGTGTGTGTGTATGTGTGTGTACAGGTGTATCTTCAGTCTTGATATGAAACCAGAGAAAGCACTTTTTGTGTGTGTGTAGAAGCCAAAAAAGACAAAATGCAGAGTGAGAAAGTATAATCTGATGCTAAAGAAAAGAGAGACTTTGTTGCACTTGTGTGTTTCTCTGTGTGTGTGTGTGTGTGTGTGTGTGTGTGTGTGTGCCTGTAAATTAGATTGATTGCAGCTATAATTAAATTGTATGTGCTCCCAGAGATCATGTCTCCCTCTCCTCCTCCCTCTGCCCCTCATTCTGTCTCTCTTTTTGACGGTAAGTAGGAGGTGGTCGTGTTGGTGTGTCACGCTCAGTGTGCAGATTTCTTCCATTTGCCTCAACAGAATCATTTCAGCCACACTGTAGTGTGTGTGGCGCCGTGTACATCATGTTGTATTACACTGAAACAGTTTATTAAGGCTCATTATTTTCAGTTTAATCAAAATAAAAAATAGGGAAAAAATCAATGGGAAAGTGCGAGCAAACAAGCTTTCATAATCTTACTATTCATTAATCATTTATTGATTTTTTAAAATCACTTTGTGGGCAGATTTTGAGCTGTGCTCACTGCTTGTTTTTGAGTGATGGTGGACACAAAATCTTGAAGTAAATTAAAAAAAGAGCAGAATATTCACACAATATTCCATATTTTCCTACCAATCCCATGAAAAGATCATAATTAATGTGTCAGTCCACCTCTTTCCAACATTTTCCAGCTTCCCTCTTCTGTCTGCAGCTTTCAGAGCCAAGCCCATTCGATCTTACTTTAGATGTAAATGTTTGAAAACAGTTCACAAACTTTCATTTTTAGAATTATCATTTCTTAAATCATCTGGGCACTGTAGTGTTGTAATATTGCGAGTATTTAGACGGTGTTCGTGGTAATAAACGTGCATGTCACCCAGTGTAACATGTCACTCAATGATGTGTTTTTGGTAGTTTCTAGTTGTAGTTTAAAGGTGTTCTATGGCACAGAGGAATAAGATCTATTAGGCTTTGAATACACAGAAAATATATATTTGAATGATCAGTTCATTTTTGATTTTGGCATTTTCAGTTCAGGACTTTTGGAAAATGTTCTTTTTTTAGTGAAATTGGTAAAAAGTAAACATGATCAGCTTTAATTGTATCTGTATAGATAGATACATAGATAGATAGATAGAGTACTTTATTTATCCCCGAAGGGAAATTCTTTCGTTGCAGCAGCATTATAAAATATACATAAGAAAAATATACATATGGACTGCAATAACTTGTGCAAAATATGTCCATCAGCTCAACTGTTCCAGAATGAGTCATTATACAGAGTTATGGCAGTTGGTAGGAATGACTTCCTGTAGCGGTCTTTCTTACAGTGGAGCTGCAAGAGTCTCCGACTGAAACTGCTCTGTTGTTTGAGCAGGAGGTCATGTAGTGGATGGGAGTTGTTGTCCATAATACTGAGCAGTTTGTGGAGCATCCTTTTTTCCACAACCAGCTGCAGGGGCTCCAGAGCAGTCCCCAGCACAGAGCCAGCCTTCTTGATCAGATTGTTCAGTTTTTTTGTGTCGCTGGCTCTGATGCTGCTGCCCCAACAGATGGCTGCAAAGAAGACTGCACTCGCAACAAGAGACTGGTAAAACATCTGCAACATCTTACTGCACACATTAAAGGACCTGAGCTTCCTCAGGAAGTAGAGTCTGCTCTGTCCCTTCCTGTAGACAGCCTCAGTGTTGCATCTGCAGTCCAGTCTGTTATCCAGGTGCACGCCCAAGTACTTGTAGTCCTGCACCACCTCCACCTCCTCACCCATGATGGAAACTGTGCTCAGGTCAGACCTAGTCCTCCTGATGTTCACAATCATCTCCCTCGTTTTGGCCACATTCAAGACGAGGTGGTTGCTCCTACTCCATGCCACAAAGCGATCAACCACATCCCTGTACTCAGCCCCCCCCCCATCACTGATACACCCCACAACTGCAGAGTCATCTGAGAATTTCTGCAGATGACAGGACTCAGAGTGGTGCTGAAAGTCTGAGGTGTACAGTGTGAAGAGGAAAGGTGAGAGTACAGTCCCCTGCGGTGCTCTCATGTTGCTAACCACTCGATCAGACACACAACCCTTCAGCCTCACAAACTGTGGTCTGTCCATCAGGTAGTCAGTTACCCAGGGGATTGTGGAGGTATCCACCTGCATCACCTGGAGCTTCTCCCTCAGCAGTGTAGGTTGGATCGTGTTGAAGGCCCTGGAGAAATCAAAGAACGTGATCCTTGCCAGCTCTATCCAGGTGAGAGAGGGCCCGCTGAAGCAGGTAGATGATCGTGTCCTCAACACCAACCGAGGGGCGGTAGGCAAACTGCAGCAGGTCTAGGGAGGTGGTCACCTGAGGTCTCAGATGGGCCAAAACCAGTCTCTCCAGGACATTCATGACATGAGACGTCAAGGCAACTGGTCTGTAGTCATTGAGCACAACTGGATGCGACTTCTTGGGTACCGGAACAAGGCAGGATGTCTTCCACAGCACCGGAACCTTCTCCTGCATCAGACTAAGATTGAATAGGTGCTGTAGAACCCCACATAGCTGGTCCGCGCAGGCCTTCAGGACTCTGGGGCTGATACCATCCGGGCCTGCAGCTTTGTTCCGGCGTAGTCTTTCCAGCTGTCTTTTCACCTGGCTGCTGGAAACAGGCGGGTGGGGGAGGTGACGAGGGGCTCAGAGATCCCGGATGTGTGGGAAGGCGTTGATGGGGAAATGTTGACGTCTATTGTGGGGGTCGGGAGATATGCAGGGTCATCAGTCTGGTCATCAGAGGTGTGGGAGAGAAGAGGGTGTGGGGTCTGTGTGGCTAAGGGAGGGGTGAACTGAGGCTCCTGTAGGTCCACTGAATCTGTTAAAAAACACATTCAGTTCGTTGGCTCTGTCCAGGCTTCCCTCAGGCTGACTCCCCCTCGCCTTGAATCCAGTGATGGTCCTCATTCCTGACCACACATCCCTCACGTTGTTTTCCTGGAGCTTTCGCTAGCTTCTCCCGATATGCTTCCTTGCCTTCCCTCAGCTTTCTTTTCAGGAATCTGGTATCTGGAGGGTTGTGTAACTTTATCTCAATCGGTATATACGTAATCAGATCTGTAAATGTGTAAAGAATCTCTACAGGTAAGTGTGTACTGAGCTTTGTGAATGTGTGGACAAACCTGTAAATGCATACACAGATATTAAATGCCTGCAAATGCAGTCATCGTCTACACCTCAGGCTGGCCTCTCAATTGGCTGTCTTTTGACATGTGACTTTTGCTGCCATGGCAGAGCTCTACAAGCATGTGTGGAGACTTGCCTGTGTGCTTCAGCATCAGCCATCAGTGGTTCTAAGCGATATTGCTGGGCTGGATGCGTCTATCATTTTTCCAACTTACTTTCGATGAAACAGGAAAATAGTGATATGGGCAATTTACTATTTATCAGACCACAAATGGGCTTCACTGATTACTGAACAAAAACACAATGTTCTAACTTTATTCACTGATTTAGATAAGACTGGGTCATATTTTATGGAGGAAATATTTTTCGGCTGCTGTCTGCCTCAACTCACTGTGATTTCCTGGTGGATAATTAGCTTGTTGTTGCTAAAATATGCAGCTAGTTCACTGTAGCTGCCATTACAGTAGCTGTGCTGAGCCCAGTGTGGACACAGCTTGATCAGGACCGAGTACAGCCTCCAAGACAGCTGGAGGCCAGTTTGATGACAGGAGAACCGAGGAGGTTTTTTTTTTTTTGCTGGGTTAGGTTTGTGGAACTCCAGAGATGACTCCGCCGTGAGGCGGGCTCTCACTTATTCTCGACCTCCCTCTCTATCCTCTTCCACTTCACACGTCTCCTGTCCTCGCCTGAACCTGCTGTGTCTTCGCCAGCAGCGTTAGTTTTGCTGCCTCATGTTATGAAAATACAATAATAAGGACAAATGATCCGCTCTGCAAGAAATAACAATAAAGTCTAATAAAAAAAAACAACACATTTGTTTGTGTATCATAAAGTTTTTCCCCTTTTAATTACAGTCAGGATATCAACTTAACACCTCTTCATCCTCTCATCTAAGCCAATCCTTGAGCAGTGACAGAGAGGGCTGGGAGATAAGAAATCCAAGCAGATGGGCCTCCACCCAAAGCTCCATTGTAATTTCTCTGTTAAAGAGGAAAGGATTGGCTGCATGATCACAGTTGGCGCCTGAAGTTGGCATTTGTGAGAGTGACACTGTGATGTGAATTTTATTATTCTCCGTAATGAGCTGACAGTTATTGCATTGTTGTGCCTTAATTATGTTGGATTGGAATTGCCATTTCGATAATGGGGAGCCACTTTCAAGACTCGTATTTAATTTTCTCGCTTCTCTAATTCCCCATCACCTGCCATAACACCTCTTCCTGCCAGCATGACAGAGTGCATTAAGGGACTTCAACACACCATGTATTTCCTAAGAGCATGCATGGACACCCCTTAATGCATATAATGCATAAGCATTCTCAAATTGCTTACTCCTGCTCTGTGGTCCTATCATGAAAACATGAAAAGTACATCATGAACAGCGTGAACAAAGAGCAGCAACTTGACTGACGTGGTTTGGAAAATGAAGGAGGGAGGAGTGTTAAAGTAAGTAAGGATTAGGATTATGGAAAATAAGTATGTTTAAAGGATCAGTTTGTTAGATTTAGTTGCAGCAGTTGGATTGAAATCCCCTCAACTCGACTTTTATACACTTTTATACATTGTCTTGAATATTATATTCCATTTCTGCAATATTCTGTAAATAGTGCCTCATACATCTGACACACTGTACCTTTAAGACTTGGTTCTCAAACTGTGGTAAAGGTACCACTGGTGTTATGCAAGCTTCCTTGAGTGCTAAGCAAAGGAATCTCTGAAATGTATTTTTTTTTTATTAAATAAATTAATTTAGAAACATTTAATATTATCAGTACTACAAGAATTTGAATGAAAATACTTAAACTATGAGATCCTATTATATTATGACCCTGTGTGAACTGTCTGTAGCTGAATAGGGTCGGCCCACTTCACGGTGTAAAAAATTTAAGAAGCATTGTATTAAAGGAATTGTAGATAAAGCAATACTTTTAAGCATGAATATGGAAACTTTCAAAGAGTACTCCACAGGTTGAGCTTGCACTCCAACAACTGTCAGACAATTGTCAGACTAATTCTGGACAATTTTTGAAAAGTTCTTGACCGATTATTGTGATCAGAGACAGAGATGTCGTTATTCCATTCTTCCATTCTTCTTCTTCTCTGTAAATCCTGGCGGCTACTCCACCCAAAATGTGACTTAGCAGCCAACAGTTTTGTCAGAGAATTAGGTTTGTTATGTTAGCAGTAGCTATTGTAGCCTGTAGAAGAGATGGTTAGAATCCACAACAACATGGCTAGATGCCACTAAATCCTACACACTAGACCTTTAAGGGTTCAGTATGTTTGTAACAAACTAGGTCGTTCAATGTGAATGGTTATATATGTTTTAAATGGCCATACTTGAAGGCACACACTATCGGAAAGTCTTTCATCAAAGGCACTCATGTGCTTGGTCCTATCAAGAATAAAAAGGAGAGAAAGAAGTTCAAATCATGCCTCCTTTCTCTCATTTCCTCAAGTGGGCATGCTTGTCAGATTGTCAGATTCAGAAAGGATCAAAAATTGTCGGATGCAGCCCCCCCAATTTGGTTGTCAGAAAGATGTGCCAACAGACAGACGTCCGGTTAATCTTCGACAATCTAACAAGCGGTTTGTTTCAAGCATACTGAATATGCCCATCAGATACCCAGACCTCACGTCAGATGCGGTTCAGAGGCCAACCCCTTAAAATGCTCAACCCTGATGGAGTTCCTAAAGTTAACCCAAAACATTGTACTGCTACCACGCAACCCTTTAATGGTGTAGGAACATAATCAACACACAATTTATACACAGCATGTAATGTAATAGAGTTGATACTAATTTAAAATCCCATCTCATTAAAATGTGTTGCCTCATTCTGATGGTGTTTTTCTCTGTTCTGAACTTTGTGTCTGTCATTTCTATCAGTTCAGTTCAGAGCGATCAAACGAAAAGAAGTGATCAAAGCGGCGTGGAGCTGCAGTCTTTCCACCGAGCATCAGTAGGTGGGAACACACAGCACCCAAACTGTCAGTGCTGATGATCATAATCTCCCTAAGGCTTTAATTAATCCCAGAATACCAATAATTAATAACCCTGCTCCCCTGTTGATTATTAATTGCCTGATGATCTCCCTTTAAACCATTCAGACTGTTCTCGATGACTAACTGGGTGTAAAATCAAGATAAAAAGTAAAAGTTGAAATGAAGTCCAGTGCTGCGCTGCTGCATGCAAACGTATTCAGACGTGGCGCTCTGTGGGCTAGCACAGCCAGAGAGAGACGCCACAGGTATCGCACACATATACAAAACACAGTCCGACAGCTTCACACACAAACATCTGCACGGCCTCACATGTAGAACATGCACACAAATAAATATATAATATATAAACTCAGACCTCTGCACTCAAACACACACACACACACACACACACACACATGCACATGAAGGTACAAATGCCACCGGCAAAAATCCAAACCAGATTAGGCCCCCTGTTGAGGACACCTGTCAATACAGGTTTTGCCTGAAGGATGCAGTTGATGTTGCATGGTGATTCATTACACCCACACACACACACAAACACACACACAAAGCCATACGAACACACACAAACACACAGTTGCTCAGTGGTTTCTTTTATTACACTTCAGTTTCTCAGTAGAAAATATTTCATATTCCTGTGTCTCTATACTCACTGTTTTCCTCCTCCTGCATTGAAGTCCTCATTTTAATTTCTGCTTCTTTCTGCTATATCTCACCCACACTGCCCTAACTGTAAAAGGACATCCTTATTTCCATAGTCTCCTCACTGTTCCATTCAGGCTTTATTAGTCTCTGACGCTCGCTGGATATACACTATTTTTTGGGGGGGGGATTTTAATAGACTGGTTTATGAAATGAATTTTTGATGTAGAAGCACGTGGTCATAAAACATCTTCGCCAGTCTTCAGACTCAGGCGAGGAAAGGTTACTTATATAAGTTGTTTGTTATGTATTCAAGAATCAATGTGAGCAAATAGAATATTAAAATATCCTACTGACGTGAAGGTCACTTCCTATTAAGAAGTAGGAATACATTTAACACATCTTTAAGGGATCTAGTTGCCCTTTTTTGGCCCCTGGATATCATGCTACCTAGCTAAGGTTAAGAAAAGTTGCCTTCACGGTTAAAAGGAAACAAGTGTTGGTGGGAGATGATACACAAACTGCGGTCCCTGCTCCCTTCAAAGTTTTAATCAACCTGTGGTTGAAATGATGTGCAGGTTTCCCCTAAACCACAGAACAGACTTACAAAAATGTAAACGTTATTGAGATTCATACCCAAACAGTGTTATAGTACTTTTATATGCAACCTGAAAGTTGTGTTTGCATAATAAGTGAGATAACGTTACACAGAATTATTGTCCCTCAGAAACAATTTCCGAAGCGTTCCCCTGCTTTCAAACTGCTTGGAGCAGAGCAGCAAAAACAAACAAAGGTGTCTTTACACATTTATCGGTGAGTTTACTAAACCCTCAAATCATTTTTCTCAGCTGAAAACCAGTGCATGGGTATGAGTACTGAGCATACCAACCTCCCTCTACTGGTTGAAACCTGGCTATTGCATTTGAATTTTGTTATTGGCTGATCTGGAGGCAGCTGATTAAACAGTGGCAGTTTTTGTCACCATCAGTACCAGTATGAAATGTACTATCACACAGACAATGAGTTACATCCCTTAGAATATGAAGTCCATCTTTCCCAGTATTTTGTATATTTCTTAGCCTGTAATCTTAAGGAGAAGGTCAGTTTTTCCATATGTTGTATTTCATCGACAATTGTGATCCAGTCGTTACTTGATAGTAGATTTATCTGCAGCCACTTCTGTGTAATGTCCTTCTTTCTCGCAGCCAAGAGCACTTTATAAAGATAGTTGTCCTGGGCCAAAAGTCCAACCGGGATTTTACCCAGGTACAGTGTGACAAAGGAAAAATCAACTAGATCTGTGATCTGTCTTATCTGCAAACAGGTGAATTTACTGCTCAAGCAATTTAAATAAATCACAAGTTCTACGACAAGTTCATGGGTTTTCTTGTTTGGCTCTCAAGACCTAATTTGGCACTGAGTCATCAACCCCTGTTCTACAGTATGTGAACTCCTATTGTGTGTTGCCTAGCAATAAATACGAGACTTATTACTCGTACTGACCTCATGAAGAGTGAATTACCATAATAGACTATTAATCCCAGATGTATGAATGAATGAATGAAGTCTCATGTTGTATCACATTTCCTGTTTTCTCCTCTTCAATTTCCTCACGTTCCTCCGTCTCGCTATTAAATGTTCCCTTTGGGGAATATGAAGCTGTTGTCCCTCCTCATCTCCTCCTCCCCCTTCCTCCCTGATCGGAATGGACAGTTCCAGTTGCTGCAGACTGGGAGGGGTGGGAGGACGGACTGGCTGCTTGGTGTGTTCGAGTGTGCGTGTGTGTGTGTGTGTGTGTGGGGCGCTGCTGGCAGCAGGGGCCATGCTGGGATGTCCCTCTGCTACAACCGCTAAACATTCAGCTGCCTTCCCATCAGCCCCGCTGTTATTACCACGGACCAGCGAACCCGCTGACTGACTCAACAGCTGCCCAGGGTGTATAGGTCTGTGTGTGTGTGTGTATGTGTTTTGTACGGGAAAAGCACCTCGAGTGGTGTGCGAGCACTTACATTTAAGAGTGAAATGATGCAAGAGTGTGTATATGTGAATCAATTTCTGCCAACTCTGTGTGTGTTTTCATTTGAAGGTAAAATGGATGATGCGTGTGTGTGTGTGTGTGTGTTGTTTCTGTACCAGTAGAAGTGAAATGATGGAGTGTGGTATGGTGCGGGATAGGTGCTTGGTGTACGCTTATGTTTGTGTGCTTTTCCCACTGGTTTCCACCTGTAGATGATTCAAATATTCAGCCTACTTTCAAGGTCTAAAAACAAAAGAACACTCCTTGAAATGAAGAGTTTATATGACTTGTTTTGAGGGTTTCTCTGCTTTGTCCGCCCCGCTGTGACTGTGCTTCAGCTGATGCGGCGTGATACAAGACTTGTAATTTAACGTCACAATGTGTGGCACAATAACCAAGCATACTCTTACAGTAAAACTCCTGCATCCCCTATTTATAGTTATAATGCTTGTGATTTCTGTCCTGGCTGATTTTCTCGACACCTGTGGTTACTGGTGGAGTTTATTACACTACAGGTCCCAGAGTTCTGCCAGCAGAACACAACAGCAGTTTCTCTGTCAGAAATACAACAGAATGCTTCATTTCCTGTGAATCTCTTGTCTGTGTGAATTCTGTGCAGGAATGGTGGATTCCACCACTGAAAACTACAATATAGAGGTGTAATCATGAGAATGTAATTACATTAAAGATCCAGTGTGTAGGATTTAGATGCATCTAGTGGTGTAATTGCTGCCTTGCAATCTCCTCACATTAACCCTGCCTTCCCAGTGTAAAAACAAGAAACAACACTTGAAAGGCCATGTGTAGAGTCAGTATTTAGTTTATTTAGTATTTGTAGAAACACAGTGTTTCAACATGGCGGCCTCCATGGAAAAGGACCCACTCCCACTGTAGATAGAAAAGGATAATTTTTACAAAAACAAAAAGATTGTTATTTTCAGGTGTTTATGCATGACATCATAGTTATGAGTATTATGTTCCATGTCTGCCTTATTCTGAAAACAGAGGACCCCAATCTTACACACTGGACCTTTAAATGGTCATTGATAGAAACAGCCAATTATAAATAATATCAAAACTGTGAACAAGAAAAACAGCAGACAGGTTCAGTTGCTCTCCTCAGTTGTACATGGGTTAGGCGCATGGTAGGGTAGTTAGCTCCTATATATATATATATATATATATATATATATATATATATATATATATATATATATATATATATATACACACACACAGTATATAAGTATTATAACTTGCTGTAAAAGAACAGCAAATTCCACATTATAAAAATCTGCTTAAAGTATCAAAAGTACTCATTCTTCAGGAAAATTGTCGCTGTAACTGATATTATTATATCATATACTACACTGTGATTCTATTACTGATGCGTTTTACAGTTGAAGCTGGTCAGGGTGGAGCTAGTTTTAACTACTTTATATACAGATCTTTAATTTAGTCCCTAACCACCACCATAAATCTGCAAGTTGTGAGATGATTAAGGGGAGGAAAGCGGAAAAAACGTCTGCATAACACATTTTAATTTCTCTTTTGAACATTTTTGCTTGTTTTTTTTGGGGTGAAATATTTGATACTTTTACCTTTTTGGGCTGCAAACAACGATTTAAATTACATTTCTGAGAAGTTTAGAGGGATAATGTCTTTTTGATTTCTGAACTGCTCACTCATTTTTTTTCTAAGGGCCAAGCCAAAAACCCCCACACTGGTTTACATACACTGCATTTTCATAAGCATATCACATTTTTTTTACTGGTGACTATAGCTGTAAAATAAACAAGATAAAGTGTACTTAAGTACAAGCTTGAGCAAACATACTTTACTTTCTACAACTGCAAACATTTGAAACAGCAGAGTGTGTTCAGAGTTTTTTGGGATGCAGCTTTTGTTCTTTGCACGTTGTCTGTAAATGGTTTAGGGCTTGTGAAATTACCATTGTACATACAGACAAAATTAGAGCTATCTTTTCAGAGGCCCTGGAAGCACAGTGCGAATACAGTATGTGTCATGAGTTGTTGCCTAGACACCCAAATAACAGAGCAACAAAACAGGTTTTCAAGGTTCAAGACTTTATGGTCCCTGAGGGAAAACTGACCTGCAGCAGAGAACACAAAATATATAATACAATACAATACAATGTAATAATAAAATTGATAAATAAAAGACATAAAACACATGATACAGTAAGAGCAGTGGAGTGGATTACTAGGATAGACTCTGCAGTATTATAGAGTATATGTGCTTTATAGGAAGATCCAGCTAATAAATATTAAACAAGTTTAATATCTTTTCAGTGAAACTCATAGATTGAGTGGAATATTTTCCTGGTTCTGCACTCAAACTTGGCTCCCAGTATATCACGACATTTATTTGGACCGTTGTAGTTGGTGTTGCAGAATCCACTCCTCCTTTTCCTGTGATCTGAAAATTAATGTCGGTGTCACTGCTGTAAGCTCTCCAAATAGTCGAGGTGGGAAAAGAAACTTCTTGAAGTCTCCTCTGGCAGAGGAAGCACAGATGTGTCCTTCCCAGACATCTTTACAGTTCTGGCAGAATTACCTCGCTGCGGCCACGGCCAGAATATGACATCATCGTCAAAACCTGAGCAAACGGTGCAGTCGGGTCGCATCTTCACTTCAGGTGTAATGGATTATGAGTTGGAGGATGAGATTGCTTTACCTTTAGACTCTTAGAACAACAGTTTGAGCAAAGAAGGCATCCATTTTCTGAATCACTTAGTGAGATGGCGATAAAGAAATGTAGAGAGAGAAAGAAATCGACTGAAAGAAAGAGAACTGATAGTGTGGTACTGATGCAGGAGGAGGAGATATGAAGATGATGGGAGAGGAATTAAAAGGGTTGTTAGGGCTGTTATGACCTGCCTCAAGTGGCCACAACAAAAGAGAGACACAGAGGGAAAAGATTAACAATGAATATCTTGAATCAGATCAAATTAGAAGGTCCAATTAAATATGCACAACGTGAGGTGTGGAGGTAGTGTGTGTTGTCGGGTTGTTGAGTGCAAAACAAGATGTGAGGATAAACTAAGGCAGCATAACCAGAGAGAGAGAAGGCGGTTAAACTGCAGCCAGGACTTATATAATCTGTGAACACAGTGAGCACCACAGGTGTTCAGATCACAATCAGCCACCTGCAGAGCAAACACAGATACCGGCTGCTAACAGATCAAGCTCCATCAGGACACCAGGGGTCATCACAGATATAAAGCAAAAAGCAAGTCAGGGTTTTTCATTTGGTAAGGCCCGACCTTCCGCCTGGTAACTGTTGCTGATCAAGCTTCCCGTTCTTGACTGGCACATTATTTATTATCGTGAGTTGAACAACAGAGAAGTTTCCATCCACGTTGCTCGTATTTTAAGCAGAATTTTTAGAAAATCGAAGGTGAAGAAAACCTGAATCGATGAGCTTTTTCATCCAATACTGTGAATATTACAAATGGCAACACTAATTCTCCAGCCCTGTGCCATTTGAAGCCCCAAAAATATGTATTAAAAGAGTAAGAACCAAACCTTACATGATGGAAAACCATGTGGAACATGGTGATGTTTCATGTCACTGCCTCAGACTGGTGGAAACACATTTAATGACTCATTGAATGGTGACAGATAACTACTTGAAAATCCATCTTCCTAGTTTCCTCGCCATCTCTGGTTGACTTCAATCTACAATTAGAACCCTGTAAAAGAAGTCTGCGATAAAAGAAAAAGAAAAAGACTGAGGCTAAAACTAACAAAAAAAAGTCAGTGTTCTCCATGACTTGATGATCCATATAAGATAGAGATAAAGAAACAGCATCTTTTTCTTGTATTGTTGTGCGAAGCAGCATTTCTCAACCTTATTTCAGCTACAGCACCATTTAAGAGTATGCAAAATCTCAAGTTATGTGTTTAAAGCAAACACTCTACACGTTACAGATGCTGGCAATATGGCCGTCTCAGCAATCAATTGTGGTATCTTAGCCTTTGCTACTGTCTAAGCCACCAGACAGCTAGTGACTTTTCAAATGAGTAAAATACCCAGAATCCTTGCTGGCTAGTGATGGATGAACCTTTTATATCTCTGCATACTCTGTATGCTTTTTAGGTAGTGCCTAGCGACAAATTCTGATGTTGACGTTGTGACATGAGGAAAGGTGCAAATCATGAATGAGGTGGCAAACAGTATTTTCATCATACATTTTAGTTATAGGATTTTTTTTATACTATCTGCAGTGTCAGAATATTTTTTAAAGGCACCCCTGATGAAGCCAGAAGGCACCCTAGAAGCCGTGGCACCTCATTTGAGAAACACTAGTGTAGAGCTACTCTTTGTAGTATGACACAAATGAAAGATTAGACTGTTATTTCATTCTAACATAACCCTGTTCAGCTGTTTAGCTTACATAAACAAGAAAATGGTTAATATTCTGCATTATTTTTGTAGCTTTGCAGCTTACTTTAGACTATAAACTCACTGTTTAATCTACCCATCACACGTTTATTCTTGTATAAATGAACACTTAGTTATGAAGGAAATGAAACACAAGTTATGAAGGAAATGAAAAGAAGAGAAACTTCCCAACATGGTATAAATACATACTGTATATTTTCTTTATTTGTAAGGCATGCATTGATGAAAAACTATACATTGTTTTTGCAATATTAAATCTGTTTTATGATGATGAGACTGAGGTGAAATAAGAGAGAAGCAACCATGAAAATAGGAGATAGAGACGCCGAAACACTCCCAGTAGCATTAGCAATGACCTGAGGGAGAAGAAGCTTCATAAGAGCCAAACTGAGCAGCTACAGTGTGTAAGTGTGTGTGTTTGTGTAAGAAAACAGCTTTTTTTTGTTGTTAGATTGTTCAGCTCTTACAGCTCTTAAAAAGTTTAAAATCAATATTAAAACACCCTCTCTCTCTCTCTCTCTCTCTCTCTCTCTCTGTATATTTCTGTAGCATATCTTTGTGTTTAAACAAGTAAAATCCATAAATTGCAACAGTGCATAAAAAAAAAAAATCCTTTAATCATTCTCAAAGAAATCTACCATGGATATATTCAGTCACTGTCCCTCAGGCTGTCATGAAATTATGATTTCATTCATAAAGAAGCCAGACTGAAGACAAACTACTTCTATATACAGGGGAAGGTGTTGATTTGTGGACACCTTAATGTAGACAACCTGTCTGACTACAGGGTAAAAAAGAGAGGTGTCAGTGTATTCACACACACGCGCGCGTCTTCTGATTCTGACACTCGTTTACAGCAGATGAAGGCTGAAGTTAATAATAAATGATTTTTTGAGGATTTTTTTTACACAAAGATACTCTTTCAGGTAACTACAGCACCTTAACATTAGTAATATGATAAGTCAGTCAGTCTGTTGCAGTTTGGACTGCAGCATCTAAAATTCTACTTGTGCTGAATTATTACTGAGCACTGCAGCGAGAAAACAGGAATGACATGACTAATTTCCTCAGCACATATATGTATGCTGTAGCCCATAGGGCTGGAGAATCAACATAATGCTACACTGCATTTTGCGTATTTCAGGAGCTTATCTGCTATAACTGTTGACAGCTGCTGTACGGTAGATTATGTAAATGAGTAGGAAAAAACAATAAAGTAAACAGTAAAAAGTAAATAGTAAAGGTTAAAAGCATCAGGTGAATGGTGTCTGTCATTTGTACGTCTGTTCTTGTATTATGCAACTTTGTGCTCTGCAATCACCTGTGAGAAGTATGTAACACTTTATGGCACTAAGTCACACACCACCAATGATTTCACTAATTTTGGTGAAACAGAAAATGTTTTGTCTTATTAACTCAGTTTGTTAGCTGGATTGCCAGACTGTGAATTCAGAGCCCTAGGGGAGTGTTAGTGTTTGTACCACAGGTGTTTTGGAGCACCAGAAATAGAAGGTTTTCAGGCCCGACACGCAGGCGAATGCTGATGGAGAGTGGGGCAAGTGTCGTGCCAGAACAGGAGCTGGGCAAGCAATCAGTGAAACTGGGCTCAGCAGCCTTTATGGACATAATGACTGAGGCAAAGAGACTGAAGAGGACATTGATAGAGGAAGGTAAGAAGAGATAACCAAGTAAGAAGTCATTGGACAAGAGTAAATCTGGGACTGACTTTTAGTTGTTGACAAGAGTAGTACCTAGTGGATTAGTAAGAAATATTTGCTGGCTGCTATGTCTTGTGTTGACATTGATTGATGTTTGGCTGTTAGCAAAGTGTTCTCACTGTTTTTTTTTAATCATAAGTAGTATAATTATAACAAATACATGTGTATAACTGTTGCAAAAATACCAATTTCTATGTATTGTTGCTTTAAAATGAGCTATTCACTCATAGCCCATACATCCCAAACAGATGTGTTTTCACTCATATGGCTAAATGAGACAACTCCATGAAATCTTCACCATGAGGGCAGCAGACCCTCACCCTGAAACAGAATTTAGTTATTATGTTGTCACAGCTTCTTATTGTCCTTGTCATGTCTCTGGAAAGAGTGATGATTATAAGTTAAGTCACAACCTTTTAATGACTCAATTAACAGTGTTTAATATCAAAGATAATATCAAAGGCTTCAATGAAGTCAAGAGTAATAGACAAAAACATGGACAGAGTCTGTCGGTGATCTGAATGAGAGCAGACCTTGACTACTGCCCACAAACTCAGACTTGTGTCTGTTTTCTTTCAGGAAAGGCTGTACATCTGTGACATATTAAATGACATTATGTTGTAAAAAGACATCAGTATGCTCAAGTAAAGCTTAATGCAACAAAAAGGCAAACATGGGATTTAACTACTGAGGCTTCTGTTCAGATGGTGAAGTTTAAATGTAAAAATAAAATGTAATATACGACAAAGATGATAATCTAACTATATTTCAGGATGTCATTATCTGTCATGTAGCCCAACCAAACTGAGAAAACCATTGGACTGTCTTCAACCAGGCCTCAGTCTGCATTCCTGAGTCACAGTGACCTTAATGTGCCCCCTCCTACAGAGGGTCTACAGCAGGACCTGCCTCTGTCAGACTTGTTCTGCTGCACCTGTGCCCCAGACATTAACACCACCAAAAACTGAAATATTAATATTCCAAAGGTCCAGGTGTCGTGGAAAGAAGTTCATCCAGGGTTCCTCAGAGGGTCATCCAACAGTGCACCAGCCAGACATGCCCAGAGAGGTAAAGAATGGAGAGAGAGAGACAGCACAAGAGGCCTTCAGTGGCATTGAATATATGTGTGTGTATATATATATATTTCAGAAGCGTCCCAGAAGAAGGCCTCTGCTCGGCTCCGTGGTGAATACACGGCTGTTCTATTTTTAACGGACGCTGCGAGCAGTCTGTGTCAATCTGCACAGAGCAGCTCAAGATGGCCGGAATAGAGAATCTGGTCGATTTTCAAAATAAAATACCCCGTGCAAACTGCCGGTTGTAAAAACAGACAACAGACAGACAGTTTTACCAACCAAGGAAAATGACTAAATCTGAGCAAGTTATCAAAGTCTGTCAGGCTAAACACTCCGCTTCTGAAACGCTCCTGGTGGGGTTTGAAGTCGCATGGAGGACGGACCAAAACAGCATCGTCGCTGAGGTGGTGTTATGTGCCCAGTAGTGTTTTGGGGTAATTAAAATTGTATTTTTGACGGACGCAGTGAGCACCCCGCGTTGTCCTGCACAGAATAGCTCGAGTTGGCACAGTGGGACGTCCCCCGGTGATGTTTCAGTATAAACCTAACTCTTTAACAGCAGTAATCCATGGCCTATTTCTGCCACATCATGTTTATTTCTTAAGAAGCTCTGGCTCTGCCGCGTCTTCCTCGATCTCCTCCAGGCTGCTGATACAGGCTGCTAGACTCAGCAGCTGTCTGTTGACTAGCATCACCTCTGTCCCTGCACACCTCCTGTTTTTTTTCTTCTTCTGCGTCCTCATGTTGAACTGAGGAAGGACTGGACGCTACAGTGACTCACTGCGGCTTCTCAAATCAGAAGATTGAAGTCACAGCTGTTAACTCTTCACTTTCTTTTTTTTTGTTGTTGTTGTTTTTAATGCTTGATGTTAAAAATTCTGACACAATCTCATAGTTGCAACAGTTTTTTATTATAGACATGCTGTACCTATCAACAGCCTCACTGAGCTTCTAATATGGCTGTACACTCTTAATTGAATTTTAGAGCCAAGGCTAGAGAGAAAAGTTGAAAATGTTTGAACTTGAGTTAAAAATCCCACAAAATCTCACAGTGAAGTTTAGTTTTATATGGACCAGGATAATAAATCATAAAAAAAAACACATTATAGCAGAATATTGTACAATGGTGTCACAGGCAGAGACACTGTGAGCCACATAAGGAGCAACAAATCAGCTGATCTATACACTGTGTCCAACATCAATCCCTTCATATTGCATCTTTGTTTTCCACATATACTTTTGCTTCAGCACTGTATGTAGCCTCATGTTATAATACTTCATGTAATCTTAGTATGCGAGTTAATATGAGAATGCCTGTGTTAAAGCAAACTTGCTTACAAATTTGCATTTCAGAGAGAGAAAGACAGCCAGTGAAGACGTGTGAATGTGAGAGAGTGAAAATGAATGAGGGCCCTCTGGCCAGTGCTGAGGTTTCTCTCTGACACATATTGATCGTGAGGCTGAACAGCTGCCCTGCAAGAGAGCTGCAGACCTGCAAAGTGTGTGTGTGTGTGTGAGCGAGAGATCTAGTGTGTGCTTTAACAATTATATTCTTACAAAGACCAACAAATGAGTTCAAAGACTAACAAATGACCTCCACCGATGGGAAGATGAGGAGAGGAGAACCCGATAGCTCACCGTGTCTTCACTTAAACGGACAAAATTAAACTTTTGCTCAGAGTTCAGGTTTCAACTTTGTACTGATGGAGGCTGATTCATAAAATGAAACTCGACTGAAGGACGACTAAACAGTTAAATGTCAGCTTTCTCACAAACAAACAGGCATTATCTGCTGTTATTGACGCACAGCTGTGTCGGCAGAAGCTGGCAGTAACTGTGATGCTAATTAAGAAATGATCATCTGTTTGTGTTGTCTATGTACCAGCCATGTAATCTACATAACATTATTTCAAATACAGAACGTTTCAGCTCACCGTTGAGACCCAGGCACATAATTAGGAGAAACATTGGGTTCAATATTAGCTTAAAGCTCTGTTATTAAAGTGTTACGTAAGAAGCAACAACAACAACAACAAAAAAAAAGATAAAATAAGAAAATAAGAAAATGAAATTAAAAATGAAAGATAGTGTATGTGTGAGGGGTGAGCATTATGCTGGTGTTCGTAATAATAATAGTAAGAAAAAATAGTTCTGGAGTGCATGTGTTCAATGAGCTTATAATTCATAACCATGTATAATCATAACATAAGAAACAAGATAAGATCCTGTTTTATTTTAACTTCCAATTTTTAAATGAGATTTTTGACACTTCTGCAGGGATGTATGTCCTTATCAGCTGGTTGGCATCATTTGTCAGAAAGTGTAATTAATAATTGTGCTTTATTATGTAACAGTGCTATGGTTAGTTTTTAGTTTTATGGTTAGCATTGTGGTTTTGGTTAAAATGACTACGTCCTCTTGGGTCACCTAGCCTCAGCCATGTGTGCAGCCACTGCCTAGTTACATTGCCCCTCTCCTGGCTCCAGTTCTGGCATGACACCAGCTTTATTCCTTGTGAGGATTTCCCACTATAGCTCCCCGTAACCCTGGCCTAACAATCTTCTCTTCCCGGCAGTCCAAAGCTCCTTTGCTAGCAGTGTTAATAACTACACTCCTATTGTGCTTTGAGCTCCCTTTCCAGGCAGCATGGACTGAGTTATTTAGCTTAACTTAGCTTAGCTTAACTTACTTTAGCAACAAGTAAAGCTTTCTGTCCATCAGTAAAACACAGAGAGTTGAGGTGGAGCAGTCGGAGGACATCAGAGGGAAAACCAGAAAACATTTTCTCCATAAAATATAATCCAGTTTCACCAAAATTTGTGAAATAGTTGTTAGTGTGTGACTTAGCACTGTAAAGTGTTATGCACTACTTGTGTGGTCATACCTGGAGTACAGAGTTACATAGTGCAAGAACAGACGTATGAATGACAGAGACACCATTCACCTGATTACACATACATGCAGCCAATCCAAATGATTTGGTATGATATTTGTATTTGTATTGATCTGTTATTTTATGGTAGAAAAGTTTCACAATTGGGCTTTAGGATAGATTCCTCATGAAAGGAGTTTGGTCGTTCAACCCTACAATAACGACATATACAGTTATTTTAGTTTGAATGCTTTCTGGCCAAACAATTGTTCATCATACAGTGTGATTATTTTCTTATTTATTTATTTTTTAGGCAGAAGAATAAGATTTTTTTGTCTGCAGTAAGGCAGTGGAAAGGCTATCTGGGTTTACAGTCTGTCAGCTAATAGAGCGGGTTCATTAGAGTCACATTATGTTTTTGCTTGTTAATGATCTTCAGCACCGCGGCCATCATTAGCATGATGTCGAAGGTTGTTGGCTTAACCGAAAATGTTTCAAGGTTTGATAAAGAATTAAGGGTGAGGTTGTGAATTTGGAAAAAAAAATAAACGTTGCTCAATTAAATCTCCTCACAAGTATGCTAATTAGAACCTGTGTTAGTTAGCATTAGCAAGATGTGGGAGGTCACTCACTGTTAGTGGTTCTTGCGAAATGCACACACATACACGCACACACATACAAACATAAACTTACACAGCCACACACTCCTGTGTTGTTTAAACTGAGCACTGATTCCATTAGGCTTGATTGGAAGTGTTGATTGATTCTGTCCATGTGTTGTCAGATCAGTGAAGGCGAGGCAGCCACTCTACTTTATTGGGACACTGTGGCAGGCTGAGGACTAAAAAGAGCTGATCCAGCACATAGCAGAGTGAAACAGACTGTAGATAAGTTGAAGACTTCATTGCATACTCTCAAACCTTTGATTCTGTTGCTGTCCTCACTCTGAACATCCTCACACTCTTTACTTTGGCTTTGCAGGTTTGTTGAGTGTCAGTCTTGCTGTATTTTGTGTCTTCATTTGGCCTTTTATATCTAAGACATTTTGACATGTCACTGTAGAAGAAGCAGAGGTATAGATAACAATGAATAACGGCAGACTTCGTCTTAGTGCTTACTGGAATACTGGAATACAACAGAGCCGTTGTTAATTCGTAACACCTGTACTTTTGTTGCTTCCAAATTTCTGCTGTGAAAAATTACTATTTGGTTAACATTTTTTTTTTTTTTGGACTGATTCTATGATTGATGATCAGTTAGACCTACAGGTGGTGGACATAAAATATAATCAAAGCCAAACATTTAAAAACAAAACTGGAAATATCTCAAAAATGTTTTTATGTTGGGCTGAGGTGGAAGTTTGGTGCATTGACAAAGGCAAAGTGTGACAAAGTACAATGGAAATAGACTAAATGAATTACTCGTGACCAAGCGGCATCCTCTGTGGCTGTGAAGTGAAGCCAACGCTTCGTCCCAGAAACTGCAATTCCTCAAACGTCCACTTGAGGCTGGCCACAGAATGAGTCTCCATAAGCCCCCATGTTAAAATGTCCAACTTCACAGCAGAAATAAAAATGTTTGGTTTGCCTGTTTGCTCAAACAAGGTGGCTTGGTTGAGCAACCAGGCATCATTCAGCCTGCCTCAGCTCCACCTTTGCCCATTTTTAGATGGCCGGACTGCTAAGATGGCGGCCACCAGAGCACAACAGCTCTTCAGAAACCTGTGGGTCACATCATAGAGACTACGTCCATGTTTTATACAGTCTATGGTCATGACGTACATGATGCATGAGATGTCCACAAGATGTAGATGAAAACATAAGATTTGAGTGGAGTGATGAGAAGACTGTAACCATCCTCAAATTAAAATATGATAAAAACATAAATCCAAAATTTCCATCATGTTTCAACTCTTTTAGTTATTTCATATCGTTGCACCTTCTTCTGCAATGACTTATAGGCACCACCAACTGTCCACACATAACAGTAATGGATGGAAAAGCACACTAACAAGTTAACATTTTCCCATAGACTCTAAAAATATATTGAATATAGCCACTTTAACCAAAAGCAGGTCTTATAAAAAATGCTAATGAGCTGCATAATGGGAATAGGATCTAGAGGTTTTGTGTGTGGTGGGCCTCCCTAGAGAGACTTCAAACTGTTTCAGAGGAGGTTCAGTGAATGGAAGAGAAAAATTAGTACATTAGATTATTTTTTACATTAGTTATCACAATGAGATCACTTAGAAAAGTTAAATGTGTGTGATTTGGTTAAAGAGTTTCAGATCAGATCTAGATTCAGATTCAAAGTTCCAGCAGTTTTACTGTTTTTCCAACTTTCTAGTCAGAAACTAATAAAACCTTTTTACAGACCTTATTTAATGTACCTGATGTAGGTGGTCTTGGCTCAACTGTTGAGTGACTATGGGATGAAATAACATAATCATGACCCCATAGACATCCAGGAACTGAAGCGTGTGTGGGGGCGCCTTTTTCCAAGCTTTGAATTAAAAGATCTAGCTCTCCTTTAAGCCTCACGAAGACTGTATTTGTTGCAGGGCTGTTGGATTGCATTAGTTTGGACAAGTCTTCATGTTGTTATATTCGCTCCACGAAGCTGTCTGTCGTGGTGTGTTTGTCTAACCACATGTCTTCCTGTATCTATGTATTTCCTGTCCTGAATGTCAAACTGACAAACTGCATTAGGGTTACTGCAGAACAATCAAGATCAAATAAGTATGGCTGAGCTGCAGCGTTATCATTCTTTCACCCATTTCCTTTAAGCCAGTTTGATTTTCCTATCTCATTGCAGGAAATCAACATCAGCGGGGGCTGATAGGACTGATGATCAATACAAATGGCTCAATGATTACTTCGCCACAGGCTGAGATATCTGGCTTACAGGCTTCTTGGCTCATAGTCTGTTTGGAACTGAGACCACACAGTAGAGAGTCTCACAACAAACTGCTCCTCCTCGCTCGCAAACACACAAACACAACTGTTCAGTGATGGAGGACAGCGCTTTGTGCAACTCACCCAACATTTCATCTGCTGAGGCTAAAAAAAACCTTGTTCTCAAGCCAGATGATTATTATTCTGCTATTCAGTCAGTGCTGTGCATGAACGTGCTATAAGTGAGTGAGTCATCAGTTGTGCTCATGTTTTTAGTGAACTCAATGTATACGTTTGAAATAGGACATGAGCATAACTTCCCCGAGAGATAACAATGTTCATGCACCGTTGAGTTATAACTCAATTAAAACCAAACAAAAAAGGAATATACAAGGAAACCATGACAGGCGGAGATTTTCAGCTATGACATCAGTGCACCGCTGAAGAGAGAGGAAAGCAAGATGGTGGAAAGACGGCTCATTAAAAGAATAATGATCACAAGAAATCTTTAACAAAGAGTGAGACCACGAGCCAACAGCTCATTAAAAAAAAAAAAAGCCAATGAAATGAATGTGAACTGTTCGTGAACACATTTATAGTTTTTAATTTTGAACTTTGCAAATTTTTACATTTTCAGTTCAAGTTCAAAGTCCCAAAAAATGAACTAGTTCATTTTAATCTTTGTGAACTGAACTTTGAGCTCCTGTCTAGTGTGAACTAGGACAGCACTGAGAGTAGTGATATATTTGATTAAAGGTCCAGTGTGTAACATAAAGAGATCTATTGGC
The DNA here is from genome assembly GCA_946959425.1 of Argyrosomus regius. NCBI lineage: Eukaryota > Metazoa > Chordata > Actinopteri > Sciaenidae > Argyrosomus > Argyrosomus regius. Next base: position 24,999,539 of record OX336889.1, on the reverse strand, counting down.
AGACATTAAATATAAAATGCATGATTATGTTTTGTGTATATTAGCCTGAAAATAAGAATAATTATGTTTTCATTACCTTAGAAAGAGCCTTTTATATCTACAGAGGGAGCGCGTCCTCTTCCACGGAGTCCGCCATCTTGAACCACCATGTTTCTACAGTAGCCCAGACCGGACAAACCAAAAATTTGCTCTACGTAAGACCTTTTAATAGATAAGGTCATATCTAGAGCGACTTTTTGAGTTTGAGTTTCATAGCCACTGTAGTTTTTCTTTCATGCTTGAAACAGGAGGGTGAGGCAAGCAGTATTCAGTTGGTCAGTATCCAGACCTCACCACTAGATACCACTACATCCTACACATTGCACCTTTAATTGCGATAATGTTTGTTTGTCTCAACTAGATTTGGGATGTGTGGGTATTCAGGTATTCACTGCACAAATGTAATTCTTTATAGCTACAAAAACTGTTTTAGGACAAGACAAATTGTTAATACGAGAAGGTAAAGGGTGTCTGCTGAAAAAATCATTTTAACAAATCATTAAACTAAACTGATTATACGGTAGCTGTATCGTCAGTTCTGGAGCTGGATTAAGTTCTTACTCCCAACTTGTCAAATGCTGCAGCTTGATCCATGCTATACGTCACAATATTATGCTGTCGGTACCCTCTAGTGTCATCAATAAATATGCAATGTCCAGTAAGCAACACAAACAAAAATAATGTGATAAGTCTCTCACACATCTGGCTGCTGTGCTATAAACCTTACAAAAAATTTTTGGCCCAGTCATTGCCACAGTTTCAGCAGGCAACAGTCTAAATTAGCACTGAATGACAGTAAAGCGTTCGCTTTACTACATTCATAAAGCATTCACAGTTAAGTCTAATGTCTTGTTTGGCTCTAAAACAGTTTTGAAGTTATGGAAGTTGTGTAAGACATAAAGAATGAACAGCATATGGGCGACATCACCCACAGGTTTCTGAAGATCCGTTTTAAAGCTCAGTGTGGTGGTCATGTTGGTAGTCCTGGCAGGATGTGTGACTTTAAAAAATAAAAATTTACCCATGAACGTGTCATGAACAAAGAAATTAGCTATAGAGACCAAAACTGTTTTTTGTACCTGGCTGTAAACATGTTTATTTCTGCTGTAAAGTTGGACATTTTAACATGGGGACTTATGGAGACTGACTCGTTCTGTAGACAGCCTCAAGTGGCCATTTGAGGAATTGCAGCTTTGGCACTTCTGCATTGGCTCTACTTCACAGCCACAGAGGTTTCCACTTGGTTGCAGCTTGTGATGCTACAATATCTGTATCCTGTTTATATAGTTGATTGTTTTTGCACATTTTTCATAGTTAAAGGCTTAAGAAGAACTTAAGAACTCAAACTCGGTTGGTACAACCCAATCCTGGAAACTTTCTTGTTTTTCTATCTGTGTCTTTGTTGTTATTCTGATTTATCTAGTCATTTATCTTCACATTTATTCTTCCTTCAAAGTAGCATTTTATCTCAACGCTAACCTAATTCTAGAGCAGTATCATGAGTCTCTTTTCTTTCCACCTACCCATCCTGCCCCTGCAATTACAGAGGTGATTAATGGTGCACTCATGCAACCATTGCAAGACAATGTAGACCACTGACAACATGACAGGAAATAAGAACATAGACTATCTCTGTCACCTCCACTGCTGTTTCTTGCACTGTCAGTCTCCGCTCTGCTTTGACTACGAGTGAGATAAATCTAACTTGCCTTGAGACACATTCTCTTTAGTTTTTTCTAGTGTGCAGTGAAACAAACAAAGAGCTACACCAGAGGATGTCTGGGGAGTTGATTTACAAAACTTTCTGCTTTCTTAAAACAACATTATGCAACTTTTCTACCATAAAATACCTAATAATAATTATAAATAATAATTTTAAATGACTACAATAAGTAGTAATCAGGTGAATAGTGTCTCTGCAATTCCCACTTTGCGTCCTGCACGCCTGAACACTATTTTAGACACACACCGCCAAGTATTTAACTGATTTTGGTGAAAGTGGATCATATTTTATGGAGAAAATGTTTTCTGGTTTTCCCTCTGATGTCCTCCGGCTGCTCGGCCTCAATTCTCTGATTTACAGAATTTCCTGATGGACAGTGAAGTAAACTGCTGTGAGCTGTAGCTACAGTACTGTTAGCTAATGTAAGCTCAGTGTGTTAGTTTGACTGTAAACTCAGAGTATTAGTGTTTGTACCACAGGCGTTTTGGACAACTGGGAAGAGGGGGTTTTCTGGCATGGGGCAGAAGGGAATGCAGATGGGTGCTACACCAGAAAGGGCGCCAGAAATGGAACTGGGCAAGCGGCAGCAGGCTCAGCAGCTTGTCTGGACATAATGGCAGAGGTAAAAATACTGACGAGGATGTTGACGAAAGAATCTAAGGAGAGAGAAATAGAAGGGGACGTACATCTTTAGCCGAGCTGGGCTGACTGCTGTTGGACTAGTAAGTAATATTAGCTGGCTGCTATGTCTTGTGTTGTTGACCTTGCTTGACTCACTAGTTTTTGATAATCACTAATGTAAACACAATAAAGACACGTGTACAGCTGTCCATATTCACCACAGTGGTGTTGCACTCTGAAACCGGGGCCAACTAAATCACAAAAAAACATGAATTCCATCATGTCATCATGATTTCAAACCAGATTTGTGGGCACATAATGTGGAAATTGCTGAATGGATTGAAACTATTAGTTCACTGCACCATCATCTTAGAGAAAACACTCATGCTCTTTAATATGTCTTCTAAATGCAGTAACTTTCTGCTCATTCTGAACTCTGCAACAAATATGTTGTTATGACCTGAAAGTTCTTTGGCTCACTGGAACCACTTAACTGTCTAATTTTGCAAATTTTGCAAAGGTTTAGTCAAAATCTGACCACGAAAATATGAGATCATGTGTCCTTGAGCAAATAAGCTGCCCTGGGAAAAATCACCAGCTAAATGAGCAAAGTGTGGATCAGTGCCTGTGTGTGCTGTGAGAGAGAGAGAGAGAGCGAGATATCAGGGAGAGCTGGCACACACATACGAAGTACACACTCACACTAAATATCTATCATGACTCTGGTGATTATGGGTTGGACCAGCAAATGTGGGCGAATTATGCAAACAAACACGCCATGATGAGAGGAACAAAGGAAACATCCTGCTGTTTACTACCCAAACTCCAGTGGTGTGGGGGTGTCTGTGAGGAATCGACATTTCCCTGCTTCTCATTGGGAAAGGTCATTTTGTTGTTTGTGATGCAGAAATAAATTCAGATTACTGAGTGAGAATAAAATTTCAAAGCTTTGGTGTATTTTATATAATGTCATGGAGGCGCAGTCTACCTGCAAACTTATCACAACAAACTCTACATGCCTTGATGCCTTTCTTATGGCTGTAAAGAGACATTCATGGCCACTTGATATTGTTGATATTTATCATTTGAGTAATCTGGACAGCCAAAGTCGAACAGTATAGCATTAGAAAATTAGCCTATTTTATAAGTGATTTTCAGACAAGAGGCAACAACAACATGACATTGCAGTTCACAGTGAGATACAGTAACTATGTATCAATAACTTAACTTAAAGGGGACCATTTTTGTTAATTTCCAGCTACATATTTTTATTATAGAACTCCAAGATTTTCATGACACTGGCCCTTACTAGCATCTTAATTCATCCTCTGTCTGAAACATAGACTGTTTTAAAGCTCATAGTATGGTGGCTCTGGCCGTTGCCATCTTGCCAATCCCGCCTCTGCCTCCGAACTAATTAGAAAATTAGCTACTAATTACTAACTAATTAATCTACCGCTATCTTTCTTCTCTTAAGTGGATATATCATGCATCATGTACGTCATGACCATAGACTGTATAAAACATGGACGTAGTCTCTAAGACGGGACCCACAGGTTTCTGAAGAGTTGGGTTGTGGCGCTCTAGCTGCCACCATCTTGGCAGTCCAGCCTCTGCTGCCTCACCACTCATCTAGAAATGGGCAAAGGTGGAGCTGAGGCATGCTGAATGATACCTGGTTGCTCAACCAAGCCACCTGTAATGGTACCTACCTGTTAATCAAAGCGGTTATGTTGTTAATTCTGAAATAACTTTAGGCCTTAATATAATTTGAACAGGTGAGTTCTGTTAAAATTCACCCTCAGTCATGAACAGGGAAATTTTTGTACCAGGCTGTAAACATGTTTATTTCTGCTGTGAAGTTGGACATTTTAACATGGGGACTTATGGAGACTGACTCATTCTGTAGCCAGCCTCAAGTGGACAGTTGAGGAGCTGCAGTTGTTGCACTTTAGCATTGACTTGATGGTAGCCACTTGGTGCTCACCAAAGCTGAGCCAGCTAGATGCTGACCCTCAACGGGCTTCCGGATTTTAGCAACAGGGGAGCTAAAATGGTTTGTTTCAGACCAAGCAGCAACCTCTATGAAGTGCCAAAAACTGCAGTTCCTCTATAGCTAATTTCCCCGTTCATGACAACTGTACTGAGGCTGAATTTTTTATAGAACTCACCTGTTCAAATGATATTAAGGCTTAAAGTTATGCAGAATTAACAGGTGGGTGCTTTCACAGGCAGAATTGACAATGATGATAACTAATACATGATATCAACAACTATATCTCTATGCTTGCTCATGGTGTGATTCAGCAGTGCTGTCAGGTTAGAGTGTGTTGTGTTGTGTTGTGTTATGTTAGGTGAGGCTTTCACAGACCAGTCCACCTGGCCGTGTTTCGAAGGCCCTAACTTTAATTTGGAGCCCATTTTCAGTCCATTATGCCGGGCCACTGGGGAGGCCACAGCAAATTAGAACTATCTCTACTCCACTGACTTCATCATTAAAATTAAAATGGCACTCGCTGCACCCCACCTGTCACACATACACACACACACACACACACACACACCCTCAGGCACATACTGACCAGACACCACACAGTCATGAACGTGTGCGACAACACACACTCCTGAACACGTGCGAATCCTGACACATATCACACATATACATTTCCACAAACTGACAACCTTTCAAGAGGTACACTTGGGTAAAATGGACGGCCATCAGAAAACGCTCACACACACACACACACACACACACACACACACACACACACACACACACACACACACACTAACACTCACACAGAGTTGTTGAGAGAATAACGGGTGCCCTGTTGCACCCAGTCAATTCCAGTATCAGTCGCCCAGTGGGATGGCGTATTAACTGCCACCGTGTTTAGTTCTGTTTGGACCACTCTGCCAACGGATGTGCATGTGTGCGCAGACGTGTACATGTGTGTCCATCCCATTTACACAGTGGGGGGTTTGCCTTTGATACCATGGCTAATGTAAGAAGTAGGAATGGCCGGTCATTTAGTTGATATAGCTTCACAGCCGGCCTCGGCCCACACTGTGGCCCAAACAAGATCGATAGAGGAGAATAGAGGAGACCCCTAGAGCGAGAAAAGAGGGGAGGAAGGGAATAGATGTACTAATATCACCGCCTCAAGGTCTTGCCTGTAGTAATCACAGCCGTAAAACTCGATAATTACACCGGTTTCTCTGTAAACAGGACTGACTAAGCAGAGAAACAGTACTGGTGTGTGTGTGTGTGTGTGTGTGTGTGTGTGTGTGTGATGGCTGGCTGAAGATGGGGTGCCCATGTTTTGGTAAACATTATACGCTTTCTCTCCTCTAAGTATGGAGGAAAATTCATTTAAAAGAGCAAATTGTGCACTTATTCAAATGAGATTGAATAATTTCAATTCAAATGAGTTTGAATAAGTGCAGTGAACCACGTCCATGCGTATGAATATTTGTATATGCTCGTGTCAGTGTGACCATGCGCGCGTAAATCTATATGCACAAGCTCACGTCGTGCACGTGTTGTGTGCAACACGTTGGCGTCCGGCAAAAGCGGAAAAAAAGCAGCGAGGGCTGGAAGGAGCGGCGGCCGCGGCGGCGTGAAACGAGGAAGCGAGTGTTTCCCTCACAGTTCACGGAGGAGTCAAAAAGAGAGGGAGGCGTGGAAATGAGATGAATTTGGAGCATGAGAAAGGGAGGTGAGTGGGACAGAGAGACAGAGAGAGAGAGAGAGAGAGAGAGAGAGAGAGAGTGTTCTGCTGTACTCGATGCTGGATTGGGAATCGACCCGACGCCTACTTGGCCATGAAGTTTGAGGAGTGTCATTCTGCTCCCGTACGGTTAAAGACAATGAGAGGATGCATGCATGACTGCAAACAGATTAAACTGAGAGACCGAGAGAGACTGAATAAAAACAATCGGATGTGAGAGAGACTTTATTCATTCTCCTGACTGATACGAGTTTTGTCAAGATCAGCACACAGTATAGAATAGACCTGCAAAAATCAATGTCAAGGGAGTTTTGGATAATCAGTGTTAATTTCCAAGTGAGCATGGAGTGAATATGAACTGAGAACGTAGGAGCAAGAGGATGCAGGATCTCTGGGCTACAAGCACACTCTCCTATTTACATTGTAGATCAATAAACACCATAAATTTGCACTTCAAAACAGCCTTCTCTCTCACATACACTAAGGCTTTACTATGGAAATGCCAAGCGTCCCATTTATTTGAATGTGGGTAGTGCAAACCCGACTTCGCCCTGCAGGGCGGCAAAGAGAGAGAGAGAGAAGCGAGCTAGACAGTGAATGAAGAGAGGGAGTGGTCACTCAGTAAAACGTTACTTTTTGATTGTTTCACAGCAGTTACACATTCACAACCCTGCACAAATGGCCACAACACCTAGTTTGATGTGTGCACACACACGCACACAGAAGCAACACCTCCAGAGCTGCACTCAAGCGCTCTTAAGAAAACACGCCTACACACTCACAAGGCTTTCATATATAGACTAAACCGCTCTTGTACTGTATGAGCATGCGCTGTATGCATATGCGAGTCAGCCGTTCTTTACTTCATGAGACCGGGGCTGTGAGCGAGCGGGGGTGATGACAGAGGAAGGGAGTGAAACAAAAGTGGAATTTATTCTCTGTCTGTTGGCAGAAAAGTAACCATAAAACACTCAGCAGTTCATCAATATTTTTGGAGGGAGATGTCTCGCCTTTCTGTCACTTTATCTGCAGGTATCCTTTCCAACATCCATTCAAACAGCAGTGCCTCACAGCTGTAAATTACAAAGAAGAGTCCACAACCATGCGTACTTAGGCACAGAGTTGCTTTGAGCTAAACGTTAACAAGCTCACAAACTGCAGATGTTCAGCAGGTAAAATGTCCACCATCTCAGTTTAGTTTTTGCTAATCAAGAAAAAACAGTGAGGAATTATGTTAATTTTGCAGGTATTAGGTTAGGTTAGGTAAGTATTGGACAAAATAAAACTTTGAACAGATGATGTTGTTAGAGGTAAAGTCATCAAAGTCAAGGATTCTCTGCTGGGGACCCTAAACGTCAGTATAAAATTTCATAACAATACGTCACTAGCAAGGACCACGACATCAACAAGATTTCTTAACAAAAGGATTGAATGAAGCGTGAACTCCGTGCACTGTACGTCTTCGGTCTGTCGCTGCCTCGTGGGGAAGCTTTGGTGGGGAATCTGCTGTAGCACCAGAGCACAACGGACCAACCCCCTCGGAAACACTATGGAATCTGAATCTCCGCTAAAAAGCTTCAAATCCAGTTGTCAGGTGATGAAAATGCATTTCTATTAGTCTCATTTACCTCATTAGCAGTGTTCAGTTGTTCCTCAGAGGGCGGTGGCAAAAATGAACAAGATGTATCTCTTCAGCACTGTACTGTATGATTAGAGAGTAAGTAGATTACCATAAAATGGCCACTTCACACAGAGACAACTCATATTTTGATTAAATAAATGTTTTTTCACACTCCACTAACTAAGTCGCTGATTTCTGGCTACATGAAAAAATATTAGTCAGGCCGGTTCAGTGTCGACTCCTGCCTGTAGGTCTGGTCTGATTAAACGCTGTTCAAATGTGTGTGTGTGTGTGTGTGTGTGTATGTGTGTATGGGTGGGGTGTGTGTATGCGCTTGCTCATTCTTTGTGAACTGGCTGATGTAATTGAAAGACAGAAGAACAACAATGAATGTGTGCGTGTGTGTGTGTGTGTGTGCAAGGACGGTGTGCGTCCACCTCTGGCTGTGCGCGTCTGTAAATCTTTTTACAATGCAGAGCGGAGAGCGGCCGAGCAGGGGAGGGGATGATGAGAAAGATGGAAACAGCGTGAAAGAAGGAAATGATCACACAGAGCAGAGGTAAAGGAGGGAAGTGATAGAAAGAGGTTGTTGTGTTGTGATGGACAGAGACAGCAGCGATATCAGAACCAGAGGCGTTTACAGAGCAAACAGTGGAGTTGAACTTTGTTGCCATATTTGTCCAGCCCTACTGATAATAACTGCCTCCCCCTACAGCGCATCTCCGTCATCTTTTTCAAATTAGATGATATGTCATCGCAGAAAGTCACTATTTCTGATTCCCAAGTAAAATGAGCTGCAAACAGAGAATCTGCGTAAATATATAAATTCTACAAAAGTTCTTGTAAATCCTGCAGTGTGTCACTTTTACAGTCAGAGGGCTCATATCTGGGGTCAGTCACTGTACGCTCATCAGTTAAAAAGCCCTATGTTTACACGGAGCATCATGTCTTCTGACATCAGAAAAGGCCACAGCATGCAAAATGTGTTAATGGTGAGAAAAAGAACATTGTAATATTTTTCTTTCTGGTGCTTCTTTGAGAGCCCACCAATGCCAGGGGTGCCTCTAATTACTTGTCTTTGGGACTAGACTGCACTATGACACAGACAAGCAAAGCCGAACGTTATCACTCAGTACGCTGTCAACATTTTTTTTATTAACTAAAGGAAAATTAAAATTACTGGTGTAATATTTCAGTCATTCAAGAATTCATTTGAAAATTTCAAACATCAGCAGCTCAACCATTGAAACCAAACACAACACAAAATAAACATGAAGCAGTGAGAGTAAAGGAGAGATTCACTGAGAATGAAAGACTTTGTTCTTATCAAAACAGAAGTTATCTCATGACACTTTCCACATACAGCAGGTCTAGACTGTACTCTTTATAATATTATTGCCAACAAAGACCCAACTATTCCCACCATGAGCAAGCACTTGGCGATGGTAGCAAGGAAAGATGGTGGACAGATCGCTGCGACTGGTTGGATTTAGAGAGGGAAAGAGGAAGGGAGACAATGATGCACAGCGGCAATAACAATAATAACAATAATTTTAATAAAAATATGAATTATTGTGCTACTGATGATGATAATTATAATTATACCAATCATATTTGTAGTGGGCGTAAAGCTGGTTCACAGCAACAGACACAACCCCACAATCCCCGATCTAGGTGTAGTTACAATCCATGTGAACCATCAAGAAAACCTCATGGTTAGATTGGTTTGTAAAGGATTTTTTGTCAGGGTACATTTACTTCTGTATTGGGAAATGTGTGTAAAAGTAATTTTATTATAGTATATTTGTATATGTTAGTCATGTTGTATGTTTGACACAAAATCCCTTGTGTCATAACATACCAGGGTCACAGCACATTTTATGGGAACCAAAGTATCTTCACACGAGCCACTTGTATTTGTCATTGAAGGTTGCTGTAGCTCAAGTAGTTTCCTGCACCAACATGAAAAATAATCAACCGAAGAAGCTCTCTTTAACATCTTTTGATACCAAAACAATAGCATGTAGTGTTTTTATCCATCTCATCCGGCCCACATCGCAGTGCCTATTTTTGTAAGTGGGATTGAGTACCGTATGATTGGTTAGAAAGAGATCATCCTTGAAGCGAACACTAAATATATTCTTTGAAAACACTTCCAATAAAGCACGACTATTACCTTTTTGTGTCTTGTTCAAGTTTGTTTTCAAGTGTGGAATAAACACACAGCAAACACACATTGCTGCCTCTTGTGCAGTGGCCGTTTTCTGCTTTCTTAGCACAGGGGGCAATGATGAGCACAGTTTGGCACAACAGAGTGACACGAAGAAGATGCTACACCAGAAAACTTAAAAGGCACACAAAGGTGTAATTTATGATTTATCTGAAGTGTTTTCAAACTATATGTTTTGGACTTTGAGGATGAAGACGACCTGGATGGTTTTGAAAATGTTCCCAACTTCGATAAAAAGCATCACATCACCACTAGCCTGAGCTTTTTTAGGGGAGGCATGCAAGACTTCTCTCTTTTCATCAGAATATTCTGGAATAAATTAGAGGAAGTGTTGGTGATCAGTTACAGTCAACAAAAATGAACAGAAACGGTGAAGAGAGGCAGATAAAGTCAAACAGTGTCAAGGTACTGATGGAAAAACATCTTAAGAAAAACCAGAGACGGAACCGCTGTGTGATTTTGCATGTGCGTTGGTCACTCACTGTCCCTTAAATCCTTAAATCTCTTCTCTCTTTCCTCACATCTCCCACCACGATACAAATCATAATTTTGTAGACTCTCAAATCCCTGCCTCGTAATCTGTTCTTCTCTTCCTTTCCCGATCCCTCCATCTCTCCTGAGCTCTCATTACTTGTTAGTGAGGAATAATTCCTCCCCTCCTCCCTAATAAACCTCACACCTCTCGTCTCCTTTATCACTCTCTCCTTCCTCATCTAGCACCTCTTCATCCGGCCACTAATTCACTCGTCACCTGGTATCTCCTCTCTTCTCTTTGTTCACTCAGTCACTGTCTTTCTTTTCTGCATCTGTGCTTTCATTTCCCCTCCTTTTTGTTTTTCTCATTTTCTTTTCGAGTTTTTACATCGCCTCTCTTTACAGCCGAGTGGCGGCGGTACATTGAACACACAACGAAAGTCTGGATCAGTCTCTCTCCCTCCACCCGTCTCCCCATCTCACCCTCAACACCCCCCGCTTTGCTGTCGTCTTTGCGTCTACCTCCCTATATCTGTCTTCCTCGATGTTTCCTCCCATTTGTTTATCTCCTCACCTCTATTCACCTGTTCTCTCTCTGTCCCCCCTTCTCGCGCCGCCTCCATCTCCCTCTGTCCGTCGCTTTTATTGCTCACTACAGCTCATAAAATACAAAAAAGGAGGGGAGGGAAACTAAATAAAGTGACAGAAATGTATTTGGAAGGGGATAACTTAATAAACCAAGGGTGTTTGGCGACTGTTAATAATGTTGCTCCACTGGCCAGCCAATGTCCCAGGTCTGATTAAGCAAACTGCCAGTAGATGAGAAAACGGTAAGCACTCAATTTCCTGTTTGTTTCCCAGCTTTCCTCCAGTAATCAGACGTTTCACCAGTTTTTCCAGGAAGTACAGGGACCGGGCCCCAATTAGAGAGGCAGATGGCCAAACATTTACAAAGGAGTATGCTTCCTTTTATTCTAACAGAGGCCTATTAGTGACTCCATGCAAAACCATCACAGACATTACTGCTTTGCTTCTTCTCCTGCTTTTAGTACTACGTTCTTTCCTGAACATTTTTATGCCAAAATGGGGAAGAGTTCTTTTTCCATGTCTGACTGCATTCTTTTGGTTTTACAACATGGTTAAATCTGTCTTATGTACTTGGTATGATAATTTTCACTCTGTAGACACATTTATATGAACACATACCTCAAAGAAATCACACAAGAGACTCCAAATTTACATCACAACCTCTGCATGTCTATACAGTGTCGGTAATGTTAGCTGATGAAGTTAGCTTATGAGGATATAAACAGACGTAGACTTGACTTTCTCATTAAATATGGCAACTTTTAAGAGCCCCCCCCCTTATTTCCCCCAGAAAGTGATTGGTAACAAATCTAGTGAGATGGATATATCTCATAGTGCATGTGGCTGTGGCTTTCTGGACTGACCGTATTCAGTGAGTGAGGTAGAGCAGCAGCAGATTCAGTCAACTGAGCTAGACAGAAAGGAATGAGCTATGAATGTGTGTACCTACAGAGCAGTCAGTGATCCCTGTTGTTTGTCCAAGGAACTCCTTGTTCTTTGTTTTTGTTTTTGTTGAACTGATTTAGCTTTTTCCTTATTGAAGAGATTGGTTTCTCTCTTTGTGACATTTTCGCGGTCTACATGTCTACAGCAGACATAAAAAAACGTATAAGAATGTACCTCATATCCCTGACGTCACCCACAGGTTTCTGGAAAGCCGTTGTGAAGCTCTGTGTGGTGGCTCTGGCCTCTGCCATCTTGGCAGTCCTGCCTCTGCTGCTTCTTGGCTAATGTAAAAATGGGCAAAGACGTGAAATGTTGATGGAGCTGAGGTGGGCTGAATGAAGCCTGGGTGCTCAAACGAGCCATCTGTAACTGCCCCACCTGTCAAGCAAGAGTTGAGTTGGTGAGTTCTAAAAAAATTCACCCTCAGTCCAGTTGTCATGAATGGGGAAATTAGCTATAGAGACCAAAACTGTTTTTTGTACAAGGCTGTAAACATGTTTATTTCTGCTGTGAAGCTGGACATTTTAATATGGGGACTTATGGAGATTTATTTTACATTTACATTTAGTCATTTAGCAGACGCTTTTATCTAAAGCGACTTACAGAGAAGGGAACAATCAAGGTACAGTGCGATAAGAAAGCATAAGTGCAGCAATAAGTGCTATGACAATTCTTAAAGGGGTAGCTTTCTCATGTCCAGTTGTAGGTAGTGCTAGGAGAGAAGGTACTCTCTGAAGAGCTGGGTCTTCAGGAGATTTTTAAAGGTAGAGAGGGACGCCCCTGCTCTGGTAGGAACTAGTAGTGCGTTCCACCAACGGGGAACAACAAACAAAAAAAGTTTGGATTGCCTTGAGCGAACAGGTGGCAGAGCCAGGCGTCGCTTATTGGAGGAGTGCAGCGGTCGTGAGATACATATGCCTGTACAAGGGCGTTCAGTTAGGTAGGTGCAGTACCAGAGACAACTTTAATGGCTTTAATGGTTGACAACACTGCTTGTTTTGAAGGACTGTGTTGAGTGTATGCGTGCAGGTAAAGATCCACCAAGATATAAATGAATTGAATAAGTAGCTCCGTTTTTCTAAAATCCTGAGCTCATTACAGAGCCAGATGCAAAAAACAAAAACCAAACCTTAACCTTTTATCACTCTTGCATAATTGATTTCTTCTTCTTCTGATCTGTATGTTAAGAATGCTCCATACAATCAACAATTCACCAATACATATTGAAGAAACTATTTGAAGTCTGGAACTTGCTGATTAGATCTGTGGCAGCAGAGTACGTTGCTGGAGTAGTTTGAGAAGTTTCTATGGACATTTTGCTTGATATGTTCTGACATTTTTTTGTTGTCATTGAAATTGATTTTAACTGACTCTAAGCTGAATACAGCAGAGGAGCGAGCTCCAAATTTTTCAGAGCCACTTTTCAAACCTGCAGGCGGTGAATGTTTGATACTCAAAAGAGAGAATTCAAAGGAGTACTTCATAAATGAAACTACTTTATCTTCTCAATGGTGTTGAGCAGGGTCAAGCAAGTGCAACAACACAAGACATGGCAGCCAGCTAATACTACTTACTAGTCCAACAGAATTTCAGAAGTTCAGCTCGGCGTCTGTCTTTCAGCCTTTTATTTCACCAAATTCTCGCCAAGGACTAAATGTCAGATTTGCACGGTCACTCTTTACTTTTCCTTTCTTAGCTTCCTCTGTCACCGTCTCCTTCTGTCTTTTTGCCTCACAGCTTGCCCAGGTCTGGTTCTGGCATGACACTGGCTCCACTCCATGTCAACATTCACCAATGCCCCAGGCCTGAAAAAAAAATACACCCCCAGTACTCTGAGCTCACTATAACTAAAAATTTAAATGAAAATATGACTAATAGTAGAAATAATGATAATAATATTAATACTGATAATAATAGTATCTAAAGTGGACCCCAGGAATACTACAATCCCCGATCTCAGCTTAGCCACGATGCATAAAAACCTGCGACACGAGAAAGTAGAAAAACTCTGGGAAAGAAGTCAGTAATATGCATTAATGGGACATGATGAAGAGGGAGAGAAGAAGAGAAGAGCTCAATGCATGTTGGGAAGTCCCCCGGCAGTCTAGGACCATAGCAGCATAAATAAAGGGATGGTTCAGGACTCACCTGAGCCAGCACTAACTATAAGCTCTATCAAAAAGGAACGTCTTAAGCCTACTCTTAAATGTGGAGAGTACATATTTTTATGTAGCCCATTATATCTCATGATTAGTCATTCTTATAAAACTCATCAGTATATTTTGTAAATTACTTTACAAGAGGTAGCTCCAGTGCCCCTTGATCGATGTTATGATTGTCCGCTCTTTTTTCGGTAAAACGAGAAGAGGATTCTGCCAGTGCTCTGTACATTTTTGAGGGCTGATAATGATGTTTCAGCGAGTATTTAGTGTCGATGTTTAAAAAGCTTCTGAAAAAGTATCTTCCCTATCAAGAGACTGCTGTCCACTGACCAAACAAAACATATTCTAATAAAACATAGCCCATAGACATTCTCTGGAGTACTGAGAAATTTAATTATAAGCATTGAAATTAACAAAGGAACAACAGGAATCCATTTCTTATTCTAAATAGCTGAAAAATATAAGGGTCTTAACCCTTTGTGTCAGCCTTATCCACAAACACACACACACACACACACACACACACACACACACACACACACCAGTCGAGTGTTAAGGGGGCTGGGCACAGCTGGATTGGCACATCTTCACCCGCGGGCAGATGACTGAGGTGAAGTAAAGCTGGCGTACCAGCAGGGTGAGGTGGAGTGGCTCTAATCTGCTCTCCTGGCATGAGGTGGCACAGGGCTGGCCTGCTGCGCCACGAGTTATGCTGGCAATAGGCGAAGTTGGCACCCCACTGCGTCCGGCTCAGTGCATCAGCCCCCTCTCGAGCGACAGAGAGGTGGGAAATGGAGACGGCGTGGGGCCCCCATCAGGGGAGGTACAGACAGAAAGACACAATGACAAACAGATGGAGAAATGTCTGTCGAGAGGAACATATACTGTCCTCTTACCTCATATCTAATATCAGAAGCTGCTGTACTGGATGTGACGACTAACTGACAAGATATCACTGTTTGGCTGATGTGATAAATCACTAGACTCTGGTCATAAGTTTCTACTCTTTTGAAAGAGAGACCACTAAAGATATGAAGGAGGGAGTCTGACAGATAAGGAAAGAAAAAGCACTCAGATCAATGGTGTGCTTGCAAAATGTGACAGATTACTGCGCTAATACATTCTCCTTTGTGTAGCTGACAGGTTGATGCTGTGTTCAGAGCTCAAGTGACTCTCAAGGTAAAGGTCACATTACAATTTTAATAGCTGTTGGTAGAGTACCTCTATATTGTTGCCTCTGTGTCAGAGAGCCACTTGTGTTCACATATTGATCGCGTGGGACACAAAAGGTCTGAGAGCGCCTCGGAAAATACTGACCGTGCTGTCAAATATCATCCAACGGTGAAGCAGACAAACTTTCTGGCAGCTTGTTTTCTTTCAAAGAAAAAGCTTTCTTTTCCATCCAGTCCATTTAAAGCCCTCACTGACTGATTTAAAACAAAAACATTTCCTGAACTAAAAGATGATTCATTCATTAAACTAGACAATGGGTTCTGTCAGCTTTCAACACTCTTCATGTAGGTGAAAGTCAAAAAGTTTCAGGTGCTATGAGCAAATAAATTTGCCTCATGAATCTGAGCATCACTCAAGATATTTGAACCGAACCTATGATCTTGGATGAAGACTGAGCCCACGTTCTCAGGAGGTCTGTTTCTGTTGTTTATACTTGAGTTTAAATAGCAGCGTCTGCTCAAACTAACTGAATTAAAAGAAGAAACACATCAGGGTTTAGATTAAGAGAACCAAAGAGATTAGGTCTGATGGTACTCTTTCCTTTCACAACAACCAGTATACTTCTGTGTATCTACCCAGTATCCCCAGGAATTACATCTGTACTGTAGTCTGTAATGTTGTGGTGGTGTGTCGTAAATTAGTGTGTAGCATTTTAAAACCTGTCAACAACCTGCAATTCATGTTTGCTTTTTTATTTTTCTCTGAATGTCATCCACCAGAGCTTCAGAAGCGGACTTTGTTAACTTGCTCAGATTTGGTTCTAAGTATATAAATATGCTACGTAGTTAAATTATTTCCCTTTTGGCTGTTACAATTTGCAAAGGATGTTTTATTTTTAAAAGCTACTTGTGGCATCCATCAAAAATAGAACATCTTGGGGTGTCGTTTAGCTCAGTTGGTAGAGCATCCGCCCCATGTACAAAGGCTCAGTCCTTGCCCCAGGGTTTGAATCTGACCTGTGGCTCTTTCCGGCATGTCATTCCCCATCTCTCTCTCTCCCCACATTCCTGTCACTCTTCAGCTGTCTCTGTCAAATAAAGCTTGAAAAGGCCAAAAAAATATCTTTAAAAAAAATAAAAAAATAGAACATCTTTGTAGAGCTCAGTGGAGACCTGCGGTGGTTGTGTTGGGGTTTGGAACATTCACTCCGGTGACCTCACACGGAACACGTCGCATCCGTGCCTTGTGGAATTTAACCTTAACTTGTCTACTTCTAGCCATGTCACAGTTACAAGCGAGAAGTTTAAAAAATATTGGCAATGGACGTTAAAAAAACGTTGTAATCGAATATAATCCGAGCTCTTGCAGACATTCATGTCTGGCTAGTGGGTTGCAAAACTAACAAAACTATAGGAAGTAATGGGCACATTGACACATTTTCAGTAGCTGAAAAGCACCCTGTGGTTAAAGTTTGCATCTCTATACAGTGATGTAGAGGTGTACTCCGTGTGCGGTGTATACATTCACAAGTCTAAGATTCTGCTTAGTCATGCTGGCATCATGTCATCATCAGTGTAATTTTTCTGAGAAAAGACTTTCACTGAATGCTTGCCAAGTATTTAGAGAAGCAAATGTTTAAGCTCTCATGGGATAACAGCACTTCACCAGGATGAGGGATGGAGATCATTTTAAAAAATGTGTCACCATCCATCTGTGCATATTTATGCGTGTATGTCAGTCTGGTACATTACCACCAAAATAGATGTTGTCGCACCTCTTGCTGTAGCCTATGCAGGTGCACCCAGTAAGCATTGGTTTTCAACACAGGAATAAATATCCAGCAGAGAAAAAAGCCTCTCTTGTCCCAGAATTCCATCTGACCTAAATAGGCCACTATGGATACTCACTCCATTTTTCTCCATTGAACACTCCACCGCCATGGCCTGACACGCACAGTTAGCCCTCGATTGATTCAAGACTGGATCCTGCTGGATGCAGCTAGGTGGGGGCTAACTACAATTTCCCCTCCACAATTTAGAGTGCACTGAACCAAGAGCTACCATTCGACTGGCGCCACCAACGCTGATCTAAAAGGAGCAGTTATGGAGTCCTTCAGAGAGCAACTCTTACAGTACAACTAACATAGCCGCCCGCACACAGATACACACAGGGTAACCAAATCAAAATAGCACAATTGAATCTGTAGCTCCGACTGTCCACACAAAAACAGCAGCATGTTTACTTTCTGTTGTTTCGACATTTCCTCGAGTTGCCTAAATACCTTTTTTTCACAGATGCATGCTTGGAAAAAGCTCTGACCTGGCTCTGTGACCCTGCACTCCCCCCTGGGTTTTACACAGCTCTCACACTGTAAGAAACAAAAGAGAGCTGCAGCCCCTCTCAGCCATAAATGTTGTTCTTCTTCACCAACACAGATGCTTGAACAGATTTCATGAAGACCCGATCATCTGCATTCTCTGCAATGACTCTACAGTGTAACTATATCATTGTTTTTGCAGTGATGTGCAGTCAGCTGTGGCTGCAGACCTGGTCTCATCTGAGTGGCAGTGACAAATGACCAGAGATTAAACCCAACAGTCCACCGAGGCCACTGGCGTCAGAGAAAATGGTACTGTTTTTAATTTGTAGCTTCCATTCAAGAAAACAGTGTCATGTGCTTTGATGTTCAAACTCAATAACATAATTTCATTATTATTTCGACACAAAGATTCAAGCTGTTGCTGCTTTGAATTCTGGTCCACTGAGACTGTTGTTGGTGAAATTAGTATCCCAGCTTTGGCTCTGATGGATCCTTTATGCCTAAATGACAGCTGCAGTAAGAAGCCATTTCTTTTTTTCTCTTACCGCTGATGTTTTAGTGAATTAAAATATTTCCTGCTATCTCGGCTAATGTAAGTCATTTGGTCCAAAATCCACCACAGACAGCAAACAACACAATGCATTTCATTTTGGGCTGCAGTATTATTTTATTATCCTTTTATTCTGATTGTGAGGCATTTTTCTTTCTTTTTTCTTCTTCTCCTTTGTTGTTGAGCATCAAACATGTTCATAATGTACTATGAACTTAGTATACATATTTTAAGACTTGCAGTGCATTCATAATAAAAGTTGCACTAATCAATATTTAAAATTAACAAAGGGTTTTATAACTGTGTAATATGAAACATGTTGCTTAATTATCACCTGACAAACACTCCTCTTTTAGCTCATGTTTTGGTTTTAAGGCTCAAAATCATACTTTAACACGACATGTTTAGAATAGACATGCTGCCTACATCTCTTATTTTGTTGAGGAATTAAAAAGAAGTATGTGGAAATGAAAAGGCTTTTCAGTGTACATGATGTGATGGACACATCGTGTCCTGAGATGTGAACTAAAAATGGAAATCTGCTTGAGATTTTTCTCACTATTTGTGAGTCAAACACCCCTTACATCTTGTCTTCATGGGCGAAATGCAGACAATAACAAAGCAGATAAGAAAAAGCCAAGACAGAATGTGCGAGGGGAAACAATTGAGATGGGTAAAAAGTATGACAGAGAGTGAATCTTCCCTCCCTCCTTTCAGCGAGCGGCTGGGTAAGAGGTGCTGGGAAGCGTAAATGGTTTATACCTGCATGCAGCCTACAGTAACTGACTCCAATCTGAGAAGGGGGGAAGAGCACGCGGGCCTTGGCCTCCAAATCTCATTTGGCTCTGGGACCCGAGGCCTGACTCGCTGATAGGAAAAAAAGTGAATAACAGCAGAGAGGTGGTGGAGGTGGGGGGGGGAGACGAGACGGTGGAGGTAAAAATGGAACCGAAAACGAGGGTAAAAGAGTGTCAGGGATATGGTGGAGCTCAACGCGACAAGGAGAGAGAGAGAACGAATGGGAGGAAATGGCAGGAAATTGCAGAGAAAAATCAAGGGGGGTAAGTTAGGAGGAGAGGGGAGGAAATCATGAAGGTAGAAGAGTTAGGAAGCAAGGGAGTAATAACAAGAGAGCGATCGGTGGGGATATATCTTCAGGCCAGGATGGATTGAAAGAGTAAATAGAGGTTAAGGAGGGATAAACTGAGAGATAGCGGCTTGTTCTGAGGACAGACAGAGAGATGTGGAACATTTTAAGGTAAGCGAAAGAGTGGCGCGCCACATAGAAGAGGAGGAGAAAAAAATGATGTGGAAAAGATCGGAGAGAATTCAGTGTGAAGAAAGAGATGGGAACCGGAGAATGGGAGAGAAGAAAGTGTCTGAGAAAAAAGAGGAAGACTGAGGTGAATCTGTGGATGTGTGTGTGAGAGAGAAGGAGGTAAGAAAATGTGTGTGAGAGGCAGCGAGCGAGGGAAGCGAGTGTGACTGATTCAGCCGAGGCAGCAGTAAAAGGTTCCTCTAATACAGCGGGTGGTGAGGAGATCGGAGTGAAGAAGCCTGAAGGATACACTCTGTTAGAGGAGGGGGGAGAGAGGATGAGAGGAAGGGAGGAGAGCGACTGAGATCCAGAGTTGAAAAAGTGATGGAGGGGAGGAGGAGAGACAGTTTTCCCCGGGTTCTTTGCTTCTCCTCCTACTCCTCTCTTGTTTGAAACACGCCAAATCTTCCCTTTCTACTCCTCTTTTCTCTTCCTTTTTCCCTTTTTTGCTTCTTCCCCCCTTTCCGCCCTTTAATCCTCCTCCTCTCCCCTTTCTCCTGATCTTTTTGGCGGTTTGCTTTTTTCTGCTGCAGTCTGCACACTCATTGAAATTGGGAAAAGAGACCTTGAAAGCAAAATATCTTTTCAATAAAACAGGATGATCAAAGAGAGGAGAAAGAGGGACTCTGGTCCAGACATTTTAACTGTAAACCATGTTGCATCAATTCATAACCACAAGGGACTGCATGCCAGTGGAGCACTTAAAGGAACCTCCACTCCCCCTCCCACCACTTATCATATCACACCACCCCCTCCTGTCACTAGCACTGACTCTAACAGGCATCATCTGCAAAGATCAGAGAGGTAGCTAAGCGCTACCTGTTGCAGAAACAAAACACAAATATCAGAACTTCTAGGGTGGTGGCCCTTTGTATTCTCTTTACCTCCTCCCCATCCCCCCTTTTTTGCTCCATCATTCCTCCTCATCCTGTCCAGAGTGGCCTTGGCCCAGTGCCCAGGAACAAGTGCTGGCTGGCTTTGCAGGCCAGTTGGAAGACAAACTACCCAATACAGGCTAGGAGCAGATAGAGACGGAGTGGAGGAAGCATAACGGGAGGGGAATGGGGTAAAAGAAACGAGGCAGGTAGTTGGTTCAGAGAAGGAGGGATAGTTCCAAAGGGAGTTGAGGTAAAGCGTACTGGGGGCATTGATTTGCAATTCCAATGAAGCCTGCTTACAGTGAATTACACACCGACGCACTCTGGCTTAAGTGTGCATAAATAATCACACCCAGCTCTGCCCCGTAATGGATGGTCCTACCGTAACAAAGTTAGTGAGGCTGTCTGCCGCAGAACAACATAAACATTAAAACCATAATGAGAAGTGCCAGAGTGGATTAAGATTGCATGAGGAGGCTCCTGACATGTCTTAGCCGTGGTACCATGGCTATGAACTGTGGGAGACCACGGAGAGATTTCTGTCCCTCTCTTGAGATTGAAATCTTTTAGAAGTTATTTGCTCTTCAATAATTAATCTTGGGGTAAGTACATTAGTTCATTAAATCCCATCTGTGACAAAGTCCCTGGACAGAACATCATTAAAACATCTAAATCAGACTAAACTAAACCAAACTAAACTAAATTAGTACAGAGTATGTGTATCACCAGTTATCATCTTTTACAGTGATTATCGCTGCTGGTGTACAGCAAGGGGGCCCTGGGGCCTTTTTGTGAATTTCTTCTGAGTGCTCTGGTTTCTTCCCATAGTTTAAAGACATGCAGGCTACAACAAGTCCTAAAAATGAACTGTCTTTGTACCTGCCTTTTAGAACGAAACATAAGGAACATTTTCTGACCTGATGTCACTGATTGTACTACGATTATATGTGCAGTTGCAAATACCATCAAACACTTTGATGAAACTGACTTTCATGAGGGCCGTCCTACGAAACACCAAGAGTTACCTCTGCAGCAGAGAAGTCAGTGACCAGCCTCAGAAATCACCAATAAACAGCACCTCAGATCCCACATAGAGCCCACATAAATGTTTCACAGAGTTCAAGTAGCAGACACATCTCAACATAAACTGTGTCAATCCTTCATGGCCGTATTACTGCAAAGAAACCACGACTGACGGAGACCAACAAGAAGAAGAGAACTGCTTAGGCCAAGAAACACAATAAAAAACATAAGACCAGCAGAAATTTGTTCTGAGTCATAATGAGATCTTTGGTTTCAACCAGTGCCTTTTGCTTGTCTTTGTGAGACACATAGAAGGTGATACTATTGGCAGTCTCACAAGTGTAGTTGCCAACCAAGGTTAATGATCTTTGAGAGGGCATTTAAACTTTGGTATAACACGTGTCACATCTTTGTATGCCCCGATTTTGCTCATATATCATAGAAAGGTATATAAATGTTGACTCTGTCTGAACCAAACATAAAAATGCAATGGTGTGCCTTTTCAGATAAATTGTTTGGTAGACAATTATCAGAAATGCATATTATAGATATTTTCCATTTGAGTAAATACAGAGAAAATGTCAGAATCCATCAGACAATAACTCCTTGGTTGATCCAGATCTGGACTAAAAGCTGTTTCTTGGCTCCTGCCAATGGCTCATTTCTGAATTTTACTTATTTTTTCTGAAAAATAGTTCAGTTTTAAATCAAACCAAAACTTTACAAACTTTGACAGTTAAAGTACATCTTGACAAACACACAAACGTTAACAGAAAGATTGGGAGAAAATGCAAACGAGTTGCTGTTTATCATCAAGTGTCCATCTAAGTCAGTAAAAGAAAATTTAAACTGGTGCGTGTTGATGCTACAAATTAAGTTTTTCAAAATGATATTTCTCACATTTTTGTATCAATACACTTTTTGACAAAAATAATATTCATGACCTCACATCCCTAACCTTGCTTGTTCGATCCCAAAATCACAAGATCATGCAAGAATCCATCTTTCCAGGCTTCAAGCTATGTATTTGTGTCTGAACCCAGTGGTTACAGCATAATATGAAGAATTACTGGCAACTTGCTGGTTTAAAACTAGGTGTGTATGATGACGTGTGTGAGAAGTGACTGCCAATGAAGGCTTTTTGGATAGAAAAGACGCTTTCAGTCTTCTTTCGACTCTTTGAGTTTGACTACATTATACGGTTCATCGATCTGGTTGAAGTACGCCTGTGATAGACAGTGATAGACAAATGTTTCATCCAGTCACCTGGCCTTTTCCAAACTGTTTCCAACAACTTCCAAGATGGGTCTTTGCAACAAACCAGTAAGGTTATCACTTCCCACCAAAGCTCAAACATACTAGATTGTAAACAACCTCCTTGGCAGAGGTAATGATCTAACATCCTTGCTCCATTAATTTCCTTGACATGCTCAGTGAAGAAAAAAGTAAAACACCATTCAACACTCTTCACACATTAATGCCAACAAGGCAACATTCAGTAACACTTGTCATTTCTCACCTACAGTAAGCACTTTTTTGAGACAAAGCATTTCTGAATATTGTAGCTGTGGGATAGGAGCTGGCTGGGTTGGCTAGGCACTGAAAGCCAGCCAGCTAGTGTCTTACCTCGCAGTGTTAATGTGAGTGTAATCTCCTCTATTCACAGTGGTGTTTCATGCAAGCAGGCATGTGTTGTTAACAGGCCCCTATGGAGTGCGAGCCAAAGATTAGCGTGGTGAAGGCTTGTTGTACACAAAGACAGCAGTGCAGCCAGACACCAGACAGAGTGGCTTTCCACACGTCTGTGAGATGCCCGGCCAACAACGGGGAAGAGTAACAAGAGAGAAAGAGAAGGGATGATCCACAGCGGAAGCAGAGGAGGATAAGGAAATACATGAGAATGAAGATGGGGATAATAGTGGCAGGGTGAGTGGAGGAGATTGGGGGTGGCATTTGAGACACATATTGGATGTTGGTGCTGTGGCATTGGCAATGTTGTCACCGCCCGATCATTTCCTCTACTCCATGGTGAAAGACAGAGAACAGAGGGAGGAAAAGAAGGATGGAGGGAGTGTAAGAGCAGATGGAGAGAGCAGTGACGGATGGCTGGTGGATGGATGGACGGCACTAAACGGCGCCATCAGTCAACGAATTAACGGCCCGTGATGAGCCAGTGCGCCAGCCAGTGTGTTAACACAGGACTTTGTTTGCCGCCACTGCCAACAATCAACTCAGCCATGTTTGTTTGTGTTGAGGAGTGGACACTGATGAGTGGACAGAGAGAGGGAGGAGATACTAAAACAACAGAGCAGAGAGATAAACTGTAGGACGGT
This sequence comes from Argyrosomus regius, assembly GCA_946959425.1. NCBI lineage: Eukaryota > Metazoa > Chordata > Actinopteri > Sciaenidae > Argyrosomus > Argyrosomus regius. Next base: position 24,975,810 of record OX336889.1, on the reverse strand, counting down.
CAATATGACTTGAAGATGTTTGAAGAGTGTTTATTGATTTCAGTTTGACTAAAGGATGTATTTTCTTTGAACTGGTACAACATCTGTAGAGACAAAAGAGGCGAGTTTTCAGGTCAGAGCACTGACACATATGGTTGGTCCATGGATTTGTTAGTCGTGGCGACACTTACCTTGTGTTTTTGACTACTGGTAGCACTATGGAAAAAGTCCAATTACATCCTGTCCACAACAGAGGGGGAAACAGTTCATCACTCTCCATTGACTTTGATTTATGTGAAGGTGACTCTTTGTGACTTCTGTCTGCTAACAAACTAAAGGAAATGCCTAAAATGGCTGTGTGGTAGCAGGATAAAGAACCCAGCTGCAAGCCTTTAAGGAGACAGAAGTGGATACAATAGGACGTGAGCCAGAATGAGCAGGAAGAATGAGCAAACACCGGCAAGTTGATACTCAGCACGCCTTCGCTAGGCTGCATAGGCTGATGTTAACTAAGCTATGAAAGGCCTGGTTTTGATATTTATGATAAATTATGATCTTCCCCAATTTGATCAAACAGTTGTAAATATCAGTGTTTCACTTGTGGTCATTGAGTGGGATCATTTCTCTCCAGTGTATAACTTGTTCTGTCTCTCTGACCTGTGCTGTTACAAGTTGATCTTTGGTTTGTTAGTAGTAGAAATGTCCCGACAAAGGCACTAAAGAAAAAGACATGGACCTCATGAGCACCTTTTAAAAGTAAAAGAATAAAATAAAAACATACCTTTACAGGCATAAGCAGTCAGTATTGAAGCGTCTGTTCACCCAAATTGCAAAACATTTTGTTTGACAAGTAACTTCAAGTCCACTTAATTCACATCTTATGTCCTTATCAGCCATATGCATGACTTATGTCATGAATGAAGGGTGTAGGAGCCAAAAAAGACCTATCACAGGTTACCCACACGCCCCCCTTCCATAAAGGGGAAGACTCAGCTGGTAACATACAGGTGCAGTTGGTCTGTAGGTGTGTTCTGGTGGAAGAAGTAGACTATTCAGGATCATTATTTAAGTAAAGAAAATACCAACCTGTACGTGAAAATAGTTTAATACAGGTACAATTTCTGCATTCTAAACTTTACTAGGTAACAATAATTTCAATGCAATTTATTGTCCAGTAAAATATTTCCTGTCAGTGTATTACTGTTATATATATGACATTTTGGATTAATATTACTGCTGCTTGAATGGTATGTTGCATTTTACTTCTCTAGATGTTCAAGGTTGAGCTAATTAACTACTTTATATGCTACTGGGTATTTGAATGCATCATATTCAACAAAAGCGTCATATGTTTGTACTATTTTTATTTCTATTTTAAGGAAATGTGTATATCAAGTATATATTGTATATCGCAGTATAGCCATAACATATCAAGATGTTATCTGGAAGCCATATCACCCAGCCCTAGGTATAACTATAATGTAGTCCTCATAATAGAGATGAAGAAAAGGACTGGACTGAACTTCAAAGTAGAAAGGCAATATATAATGGTAGGCCATTTACCCTTTTTACTGTGAGGTTTGTGGATAATGGGGCAGTGATGGAAAACCTTTGTATGCAAAAAAAATCTAGATTTTTTTTCATCCTTTGTGAACCACAAAAAGAAATTCACCATTCACCTCCACTGGAGGCAGATATCTCAAAAAATGAATGACAAAATAAGCGTATTATAAAATATCATGTACTGTATATGAAAAAGAAAACATTTTTTATTATGTGGGTAAATTTACTATACAGATATAGTAACAGATCGAAACAGCTGATGCCCCTGCTGAGGCCACTCATCCTGAGTATGATATTACAATACTATACCTTGTCATTTGTGCAGAGATAGCTGCTTATCTACTTCACAAACGGAGAGCAGAAATTCCCCGCCGTCTGCGACTCACTGTCATTTCAGGATGTAATTTAAAAGAATCCAGCAGCAGGTCTGTGTGATCCACACAGGCAGTGGGTTACTTAAGGAGAGTATTTTTCCATCGTGACCCTCTGTGAGTTGCTCTGAATCTCTCTCTCTCTCTCCTTCCTCTATCTTTGATTGAGCCATTAAGCCAGCCAAGCCAGCTGATTAATATACTGCGCGTGTCAGGCTAAATTGATTCATTGCAGTAAATGATTTGATGAGGGGTCAGTCCACAAATCTCCCACGACTAATGTGAAGCTAATGGCAAATGACAACAGGATCCAGCTAAACACTAAGACAGCCTCCATCTTCAAGGTCAGAGTCGAGTGAAGTCAGTGCACACTTTGGGGAAAAACCAAAGTTGGGGATTGCATACAGAAAGGTGAGCAGAGAAGTGCCACTGTTGCACAGAATGGTAATGACGACTGATGAGAATGAAGCTCCAGGAAATCGCAACTCGATATTGCTTTTCAAGGATTGGTTCATCTAAATAATAAAAAAGACACAATTCCAAAGACATATTTTGGACAAGCAGGTAGTTTCAGATATTCATTTCAAGGATTTCAGCTGCTACCCACAGTGATGAATGAAATTTCAATTGTGGTGCTCAAATCATAAATAGAAATATGACCTTTGAAAAACTAAACAGAACATGTATTTTCATTTTATTTCATTTATTCAGTTAGAATAACTCTGTCAACAGCTTTTATTGAAACTATCACTGCGTATAACATTAACATGTGCCATAGAATATATTGTTTGGTCTATAAATGTCAGAAAATAGTGAGAAATACTCATCACAAGCTCCCAGAAGCCACATCGATGTCTTCAGATAGCTTGCGTTGTCTGTTTAAAACCAAAATTATTCAGTTTACCATCATATACTGTATTCACATTTAAGAGGCTGAAGCATTTAACTTTGGTGTATTTTACTGAAAAAAAAACAACTAAAAATATCAATTATTAAAGCTAATGAAAAAATAGTCCCTTAACTGTTGACATTATCTGTGGATTATACAGAGTAACAGAGACAATGTCCACTCCACTCTACTGTTTTGGGGGTAAAGGTTTTAGAGGCAGATGTGATTTTCACAAAAGTGATTTTAGTGCATTACCACTTTAAAGTTTCTTCTTTGGTATTATTCTGTATTTTTTTCTTCCCGTCAACATGTTCCATAAAAAAAAACAAAAAAACAAAATCCAACAATACATTAGTCAGAATCCGACCTGTGGTTCTCGCTGGTTCCTGCTGAAGTACATTTTCACAAATACAAATTTTTAGTATTAAAAAAGGCTCAGTCATTTCCTAAAACAGCAGGGCATTGTAGATTTGAACAAAAGTTACTCAAACCGGAGGAAATTACACACACATTTGTTGGGACGATTTTCAACCGTGGATTAATAAACAATTGGTGCTGTAGTGAAAATTTACAGCAACAGGAAGATTTATGTGGCATTGATTCCAAATAAATTGGTGTGCATGGATCAAGTCACCCAGTGCAACCCTTTGCCACTGGTTTTCATAGTTTGATGGACAATAATGGAGGTTTATGGAACACAAGGATACTCGTTGTAGGATCAATTCATTGTTGGCCCTGTTTTTAGTGGCATTTTGGAAAAATAAGGAATATCTGGAGACTTTTACCTTCAGGTGTCCTATCCATTTCTTTTGCAGTTGTGGGCCATTGCTCAGATATTTCCATTCTTGGTGTAGTATACTTTCAAAAATAGCTCTTCATTGAGGCAAAAAATATCTGACAAGTTATTTTCTGCCACTTTAGAGATCTATTTGTGAACAGTCGTTTTTTATTGCAAAACAACAGAATACATCACAATACACGTAACCCTCTGCTACCCTTCCCGACTTCCCCTCCTATGGCCCAGCCCACCTCTTCCCTCCCTCCTGGTACTTTATAGATGTTTTGATGTCAAAGCTGTAGTTTTGGCGAGGCAGGATTAGAAAGCTTTTAGTAAGTGTATTCTGGGCATAACTAAATGCACGCTCGTTTTCCAGTAACATGAATGTGCAGAGACAGAAAATGGGAGATAAAAAAATGAAAAATGTATGAAGAAGAGAAAATGTGACAATCTCTAAATTGGAGCGATTTGGGTGACTAGTGTATAAAGACACATCTAAACCGACTAAAGTCTTCCATTTTTCCAGTCTGCGGCCCACCGTGCAGTTCTCTCACTCTCCCACCGAGCCGTAACTTTCATGATTTCGAGTGCGGCTCGGCAGCTCTGCATGGGAGGTCTGAGTGTACTGCCCGAACCCTCGCAGGGGGAAACAACATCAACCAAATGACTGAATAATTGAATGACCAAATGAAACAGCCTGTGCTGCCGAGCGGATCAATAGACTCCACCATTCCCATTAGGTATTCACTGCTACCCCTCTCTCCCTTTCCATCTCCTAATTTCTCTCTTGCTTTCTTTCTTCTCTCGCTCCCTTCTTATCTCATGCTCTTGCTATATGTCATTTTGTCTTTTTCCTATTATCTCTCTCTGTTTCTGTACTCGTGTCTCACCCTTAATCTCTCTTTCCATCACTACCTTTCTCTTTCTCCCTGCCTCTTCTCTGTCTTTTTTTCTCTCTCTTTCTTTCTCTCTGAAACCCTTCAGACTCTCCTGTCTACATCTGCAGTGACACTCTCCCTCTCCTCCTTTCTCTTTCTCCCTTTTCATCTCGCATTGTAAACATGGAGCGGCAGCGTTCTGTTGTTTTCAATATTTATTCAGCTCCCACCGAAGGTATGACAAACCAATATTAGACTTTTATTATAAGCCAGACTTCGCCAAGTCAGTGTGGTCAACTTCATGATGGATATGATGCAGTTTGATTAATGGCACAGCTGATGAATACACTGGTTGTGTATGTAAAGCCCTTGACTTGAATTTAAGTCTGTTTTGACGGCATCTAACATTCAGAAACTGACTGAGAAGAAAGCTCCAGGGAAAAAACAGCAAACTGGTATATGATATTGGCTATCAGCACAAAAAAAAAAAACACCTACTGATGCAGCTTTAGTTCAAAGGTATTGATATCAGCTTTCATAAAAGACTACTTTCAATATTTATTCACTTCTCCCACTGAGAAAACTGACGTTCCTCTGCCCTCGTCTTCACTGCGCTCCCTTCTTTCCTTCCTGTCACGATCCAGGCTTGTAAATATGAGCCGGGCCCGCATCACAGATCCCATCTCAGGAGACGGTGGCGTAGTCATTGAGGCAGAAAGATACTGTTGGATTTCACAAAAGAGGTTAACAGGTGAACACAGAGGAGGGAAGAGAGATGGGAAATGGATGAGCAGTGGTGTTTTTCTGTGCTGCCACTCTGAGTGTGCGACCTCAGTCAAGCCTCATGAGTGCCTTCATGTATCTACCTGATCAGATAGATGGTGACCCCTGAAGCAGAGTACCGCCCCCCTCTGTTTTTTAAGGTACGGTATGTAATTGTGTGTGTGCTGGGATTAAATCTGTTTACAAGAGCAGAAAAACACTTGCTTATCCTCACCTGTGCAAATGTTGACGATGATGATGATGAAGATGCTACACTGTGTGTAGATTTTGTCTCATATTGAAACCCGAACTAGACACTCACTTGATGAAATATCAGCACTAACAGATGCAGTTTCTTATATGATAGTAAATGGACTGTGCTTACATAGCACCTATCCAGTCTTCTAACCACTCAAGGCTCTTTTCCACTACACATCTGTTACAGCTACCACCGTTGCAGCGTGTATAATTTGGCTTGCAGTGTGTGTGTTTCCCTATGCAAAGCTAGGTGTGTGATCGCCAGTGCATCATTGGCTCACACTGACGTGGTGTGGCCACCTGACTCTGCCCTTCCTGGGGGCCCGAAGGTCCAGGATTGGAGCGGCACCTTCCATGACCCACCAATCAGAGGGGCCCAATCCAGAAAATCTACGTTATCTAAGACAGAAGTGCCTGGCCATTGAGGCGACTTACACACACACTAGAGAATATTTCTGTGAAAATCACTAGATCAGGGGTGCTGTTGTGTGTTTTGGTTTGTAGAGAACAGTTTAGATAGTGAGTTTTTTCTTTGTTGTTTTTGATTTACCTAAAGATTAGCTATATAACAAGATTTGTTATATTTATTATAAATTTCATCGAATAAATAACATTGTTTACTCCAAAACATCTGGTTTTATGTTACTTCCTTTTACCCCTTGAGCTTGGACGTAACAATATCCCATTCATCCATTCATACATTGACAGCACTGACTGCCATGCAAGGTGCCAACCGCTCATCAGAAAGGAACTGTCACATCACATTTATTGAGTGACAGTGTCCTTCTGCCTCAATGTGATCGGTTCACACACAGCCGGGAGCAATTCGGGGTCAACATGCACTTCAACATGCAGACTAGACAAGCCCGGGATTGAACCACCGAACTTCTGATTAATGGACGACGCTTTCTACCTTCCTGAGTCACAGCTGCTGCACAAAACCCTTTTCTCTCTGGAATGTAGCAATCAAATGCTAGAAATATTCACATATAGCTGCTGTTTAATACAGCGTTACTGGGAATTTTGGATTGGACGACAACGCACAGCCCAAAACCTTTTTTTCCTGCTGTAATGTAAATATATCTTGAATATATCTTGACACTAAATATTAACATACTCACAATGAAACACTAAGATTAGGATGTTTAGCGCTTTGTTCTCTTATAGTGAGTTAGCATGCTAACAATAATTAATAAACACAAAGCTAATGTGAATGAATAAAACCTTTATTGCCTCTAGGGGAGTTTGCTTTGCACAAAGAGCATGTAGAATGTCAAAAACAGCATCAACAACCATATGTGACACCATACGTAACATATATGACATATAAAACAAGACATCAAGTACACAAGTGTCAGATTCATACTATGTGATCAGAGCTTGTTAAGCAGCTACTGTAGATGCTAAGATATCACATGACATGCTAAACGTTCAGGGTAAAAGTGCATATTCAGACCACAGAAGGGACCATCTGCTATGATCTTCTGAGCTAAATTTATGTTGCACTCGTCTGTCATTTACGTAATACGGTACATTGGCTCCCCCAGTTTTCTTGCCAGTCAGTTTAACAACCCTGCCCAGTTAGGTCTTCTTTTGTACAGACAAAGCTCCAAATTCAAAGTCAAGGGAACACAAAAGTTATTAGACTTCATGAAATACATCATTAATGTATGCAAAGTTTCATTGGAATTCAGCTAACAGTTATCAAGACATCATAAAGATACAGGGATCACTAAAGTGTACAGGATTCATCCTCTGGGGATCATGAAATTTGTTGTCTCAGACCATTCATCCTATAGTTGTTGCAATATTTCTGACTTGACCAAAATGTGGACTGACTGACATTGCCATCCTCAAAGCCACTCTAGTGTGACAAAAAAAACCCCCTAAAAAACATGAGAATAAAACAATGCAGCTAGAAGTGGATCAAAGTTTTGTTTTACTGAGATAAAGTTTTGTGTTCTACCTGCAAAGTAAAAGTAAAGTTCTTTTCGTTTTGCTCTCAAACTCCAGCAATCCATCATCTTACAGAACAGATCAAACTAGGTGACACACAATGTAAAATGGTGAGTCGTAGCTGCCAATCTTCTCAGTGGCTGTTTGGTTTGTTTATAGTAATTATACCCTTGTTTCAAAATTAATGTGGTAATGGTTTATTACCTCCGCCAGCTAATGTTGGATGGCGGTTATGTTTTTATTACATCTGTTCACTGTTTGTCTTTTTAGTACTGAAATAAATGGATTTGCATGAAAGTTTTGTTTAACGGCAGGTCGTGGGGCAAAGAAGAATCAACTAACTTCACACTGTTTAACAAAAAGATGCAGTGTACAACATTCTGGTAAAAAAAAAATGCAGATTTTCATTTGACACCTTCAAACCTTCTGTGCAAATCATCAAACATAAGAGGCTGATACTGTCCAGGTCAAAGAACACTGAGGAGTTTGTTTCTGGTTTAGACATAACCCTTCTGAAACCTTTACTGGGCAGACGAAGCTATATAGTTTTGCCTTTCCTTGTCAACATCATACATAGTACCTTTTTTCTTCTGTTGTGGTCACCAACCATGAACTTCTTTGAATCACTTCTCAGGGAATTATAGTAGAGAGTACATTGGCCCACTTTTCCTATTCACTTTCCACTAAAGTATGTTTGAGGCAGATTTCGCATTGTCCTTTCCAAGACAACCTTGTTACACTCAGTGAAATTATATCATTAAAACTGCATTAATTGATTTTTGGCCATTTGGTTGATCACAGCAAAACTGTTAGCAGACAATAAAAGTAAGGGTAGAGCGCAGTAAAATTATCCAGCTGCCTGATACAGCTGGAGACGATATTGATCATAGTGGTGAGACTGAACCGAAGCAGTATTCTCAAGCAAGAACCACACCACAACAATATTTCTTTTAAAGGTTTAATGGAAATTTGTGAGGACAGAGGAATGGATGTAGATGTACAGTGCTGCTTACAGAGCCCCTGTGGTACCTAGAATGAGATGTGAGAGAGGTATGCACCGGACTGAACAGAAAGGGATGAGGAGAGGAGGGAAGACAGGATGACGGGATGTAGGTAGGGATGAGTTAGGAAAGTGAACGGATAAAGGGAGGGTGGGTCAAGAAAACTGAGACAAGTAAACCAGGTAAAGTTACAGGTGATTAATATGTGGTTGAACCTACGTCAGCTATTAACTTCATAACTTGTTGGCTGTAAAACCAAAACAATAAGCTGAAAGATGCTAAAACAGTTGCCAAAACTGAGTGGAAAGTCAGGTTATAATAAACTCCCACATCCTCAGTTTTACCTTGTTAATATTAAAATATTGACTAGTACAGAATGAAAGTACAAAATGTTTTTTAAAAACTATGAAAACTATTCCTATTTAACAGCCAAACCTTGAATATCATGAGTTAAACAGGTTGTGTGTTATCAGCTTGCACTGAATACTGCAGCGGTGGAGGTGTATTAAACTTTAAACATCTTCAAACAACCGATTACCCCACTGCTGGTTTATTTCTTACTTTCCACACTGAGTACACAATCTTTCCTGTGACTACACCTTTATACTTTTAGCTTGAAGACAAACAGCTGATGAAGCCATGCAGATAACTAGCTGGCAGGATAAAAAAAAAAAAAAAACCCTGCAGTAGATTCACGCTTGTTCTAAACCACTTGAGGCCCCAACCTGTGCAGCTTTTTATTTTCTTCAAATCTATCTCAACAGCAGTGGATTTCACTAATTAGTCTCTCTTCTCTAGTTTGAAGGAACAGTATGCTACTTAGTGTACACCTGGTGTTTGAGGTGTGATAAGGGAAATCACTTGATGTATGACTCCAACGAAAACCTGCAGAGTCAGAAATCACTGCCTCATGCTTTATGTAAATAGGGAGGGATCCTGGACACAGACTTAGACTTAAATAACTGATGTTTGAGGACATTAGACAAACTCTGATCTTTTGATGTTCCATTGTTAATACATTACATACACAATGTATGGGTCAGTCAAGTGTGCAATGCTGCAGTGTGCTGAAACTGTAGGAAAGAGCTGGCAGTAATGTGCAGTATGGAACAATATACAGTTTTCCTTACAAACTAAAGGTGCTTGGATTTTTTTTTTTATGAGCACCTAAAGGACCAATCATCAACTCTGTCACTAGGCTCGTCCTATGAACTGGAAAGCACACAAGGACACAACGGCAGCAGAAAACAGCAACAAAAGCCGAGACAGTTGACAGCCTTCACAGTCTGTACAGGAACACTCACATCCGATTTAATAAAATGTTATGGGACCAATCGGCTCAGCTTGTACTGTCTCCAATAATTGTTGTTTTAATTATGTTCTTCTGGTACCCTATTAAAATGCCATATAGGCTATCTGTGCTCAACATGACAGTGTTTATGGCTCACCTTCATGTTACTCAATTATTTTTCAGCAAATTTAAAATTCTCATGTAAGGAAGCCGTTGTCTCAGTTTGCTGCTGCATATAAAACTGCTGCTTTAATGTCTGAGGCCGTCCCTCTCAAACTATAGAGATGAATTAAAACACGAATCAATCGTCCAAATACACAGGAAGATCCAAGAAGTTTTCATTATTGATCTGTCAGATATGTCAGACTGTCAGGACTTCACATCTGCAAGAATTCTCACATGACACTTGTTGTCAAAGGTTTACGGCATTACCCATCAAACCATGAAGTTCTGCAGGCAGAGTGGAGCAACTGCAGCTAGCCCTAAAACTGCATGACATTAGAGCAAGTCAGGGTGATGTTCAAATCTAACCAGCATGCATTGTGCGCGATCACTGGTGGTTGATTGCGTGCAGCCATGGCTTATCTTATCTCATACAGTAGTTGCATATTATTCATGCTGTAGGTAGACTTGTTGCATTGAACTGTGAATCCCCCCTTTTAAACATACAAACAATTTAATTAATGATTCTAGAGACTGTAGAGTTTTAGTTACTGCAGTTCCAGGTCACTGGACATCAGGCACAGCTCTAATGCTGTTTTGATTCATTCTCCACGCAGCTTCCTCATCTCAGCAGGAGTGTCTTGCCCAACAGACTTTGTTAACTTGCTCAGATTTGGTCATTTCTTTTCTTGATTTATTTGATTTATTTGCTTCTAACATGAGTATGTTTTATTGGCCAGATTCTTTATGCCAATCCTGTGTCAGGATCTGCTCTGTGCTGCTTGCTGCTTGATCCGTCAAATATAGACCAGCCGCGCATTCTCCACCAAGTGAGAACGGTTTCCAGGATGCTTCTAAAACATGCTTCTGGTAGAACAGCCGTGATCAGCTCTGATTGGAATTTAGGGGGTAACTCATCCAAAATATAAGTTGGACCACAGTACAGATTAATTTATGTGTACTTGATTGAAGCAGTGCAGGACGGTGGAGGAACCCCGGCTGGGGCCTTTCTGTGCAGAGTTTGCATGTTCTCCCCGTGTCTGCGTGGGCTCTCTTCGGGTACTTCAGCTTCCTTCCACAGTTCAAAGACATTCTCATGGTCGAATTCACCTCCAGCGAAATAAACTCTAACAGTAAAATGCATTATAAGCCTTTTAACTGGCACACAGTAAGCAAAATAAGATGAAGATACAATTGGTTGTGAACGGTGTGAACAGTTTCTGAATCAATTTGAGATATTTGTCCTCCTTCATCCACCTAATAGATGGAAGTGTATTGGCGGTTGCCACCTCTACTCAGCATCTTGTTGGGGGTAATCATTCAGTCCTCGTGTCTGCATAGCAACAGAGTTGGATGCCTCTGTCACCTGACAAGGCTAATATACTCACACTCCCTATAAGTGAAAAACACCCTCAGAGTGTGCGATAGCCTCTGTCTGTTATTTTGCCCTCAACTTGGTTAGAACCTTGAATGCTCAACAACACGTCTTCTCATCTCGTCTGCCGAGGCGAACGGCAGCTCGGTGATGGCTTACTGATTTTGTTGCTAAGGAAACTGCAGGTATTTTTCTTTTTTTTAAAAAAAAGAACAACAAACAAAACAAAGCAGGATTTTGGAGATTTTGAGAAAAGACAATGAAACCCAATCAGGAGACGAAGCAGCTCAGTATGCAGCTGTCATTCAGAATGAACGTACATCATCAACAATGTCTCTCTATCCGGCTGATCTCCCGTCTAGACTCACACACTCTTACTAAGCACGTTTTGCACCCACAGAAGGATAAAATCTACCTCCAACAGCTTGGCTATAACAACCCAATATTACTTCTCCTGGAATATGTCCACAAAATGAATATATTTATGCTATATTTTAACTTTAGATTGAGCACCGTTCTTGGTAAATGTGGCCAGCAGTGAGATGTTTTGGACACCTCATGAGTTGCATTGCAACAAAAACATTAAAGCAGTGAAGAAACAGCAAAGTTGAACACAATGCATGCAAGAAGAGTTCAACAAGACAGATATCAGTGCTGTTTTTCCATATTTGCACATTCTAAAACAGAGGTGGTAGGTCTCTGTACAATTTTTCTTTTTTTTTTTTCTTCTTTTTTTTTACAACAAGCTCAGCATGAAAAGAAAAATCCCAATGAGCCTGTCAAGATAAGTGACAAGTTCTGGGGTGTGATCTGATGGGGGAAGTACTAACACCTTTAAAGGAAATTATCACTTACCATCAGGGCTTTGATTCATGCAGACAGATTTGGTTTTATTTGAAACACCTCACATCCACCACAGTCCAGTAGAGACAAAGCACAAAAAAATTACATTCTTCTCTTCTACTTTGCAAAAATATTGTCCCAGGTACTCTGAATCGTGCAGTTTTTATAGAACTATTTCTTTGCTGAGGCTAAGCTGAGTCCTTACCACTGTGGCTGGAGTTCTAACCCACGGCTCTTTGTTGCATGTCATCTCCATCTCCTGTCTATCTTCAGCTGTGCAATCAAATATAAAGACATAAATAGTACGAAAAACACACACACACACACACAAACTTTCCTAATCACAATCAAGAAAGTATCAGATGTCCATTTTGAAGAATATAATTCATGTAGGTAGTATTAAAAGTTTATGTTAGCTCTATTAAAGAACTGTTCTATACCATCCTTTATTCTACATCATAGCAGGAATGGTTAGCAGCTGTTTGGCTCTCGCATCAGTGGATTTTAACCATTTTCCAACAGTAATTAACTCGTGTTTGGATGACTGTCAACGTGTTCTTTGACTCGGCTGTCAGGAGGAAACAGATCCCTCTGAGCTGTCAAAGATACACCTTGTTAAGGTGCCTGGTTGAGCGAATCAGAATCATGTAATTGCTTTCATTCCAAGAGGTACAGTCAGATAGCTAAAGCGTCAGATCTAATATATGGTGCATGGATGGAACATATTATGTGGCTGAAGTCCCAGAGCAACCTCAGTACAGTGACCAGTGTCTGTGCCCAGTTCCCTCATTCAGTGACTCGGGTCATATCTTTTCATTTAGTAGTTCCTGGTTGGCACTAATGTGCATATTGTTGGTGTTCTGTTAAAATATCAAATGTTTGTTGGGGCACATTGTCCTTGTCATTGTGCCTTTCCTCTTTTAGCTATTTGGTTAAAGGTCCAGCACATAGGGCACCTGGTAGAGTGCGCCCCATATACTAAGGCTTACCCCAGTGGCTTCAATTCAATTTCAACTATTTCAAATGTTGTCTTGTCTGTCTCTCTCCTCTATTTCCTGTCTTTCTTCAGCTGAGCTATCGAATAAATAAAGACATAAAATAAAATGATTAAAAAAAGATCCATTATGTCAGATTTAGGGCTGTCTGTTTACACAATATAGCAGAAATGGAATATAATATGCTTAACTAAGAATCATTATGTTTTTGTTACCTTAGAAGGAGCCAACAGACTACAGACACTGTAGGTCCACTTCTACGCAATCTGCCATGTTGTGCTGCCAGAACAATGTAGTTTCCTGTTCACACTAGAAAGGAGAAGTGAGGTGAGGGGGTTGCAATGAGCAACTACACTGCTAGATGCGACTACAACCCTGTTTCCAAAAAAGTGTAAAATGTAAATAAATAAAATGTCATGATGTGCAAAAGACTGAATGTGGTTTAGCATCGTCTTGGTGAAATAATCAAGGCTCCCCCTGAATATTACCTATAAAACTTGAATATATTGTTCAGTTTTTATGAAGCCTTGAAGAAAATGTGCAGGTTACCCATCATGCCTTGTCCATTGTGTACAGAGATTTCTTTTATTCTCTGAATCTTTTAATGATATTGTGAACTGTAGACGATGAAATCCACAGATTCTGTGCAATTTTACGTTGAGAAACATTTTCTTCAGTTGTTGCTCTTTGAGTATTTAGGTAAAGGTTCATGCTCAGAGGTTTGGAATGAATGTAATCAATAGAAATCTCTCATCCCTCTCAGAATTCCTCTGAGAGCATCAACGCTGCACGCTGATAATCAGCATGACAATGAGTATGGTGATCGCTTTGCTAACCACTGCTTATCACTTACCTGCTAAGTGCAGTATGGAGCTGTCCACTGACATACATCTGTATTCAACCTCTGGCTCCTCTCTGTCCATGTTCAGGCCTCTGCTATCTGAACTCTAATTGCAGCTCTGACAGAGTGAGAAACAAGCAGCCAGCCATTCAGCCGGTCAGCAGGGGGAGCACTGCTTCTCCGAGACACTGATTTATTGGACAATTTCACAGCGGTGTCCGCAGTAATGGGACAGGATAAATGGCTGACCCCTCAGTGACTGAACTGACTCCTGGGGAAGAGCTCGTACCGTGCATGTATGTGTGTTTATCGTGTGTGTGTGTGTGTGTGTGTGTGCAGTGTGTGTCAATGCTCCATCTTTTGTTTTATTTATCCTTGCTGTCTTTCTCTCTCGCTCTTTGTGTTTTCAGTGTGTAGTCTCATCTCTTTGTGTGTTTGTCTTTATTATTATTTTCTATACCTCCCTTTACTACCTCATCACGCTCCATCCACCTATACACACACACACACACACAGACACACACACACACACACACTAATATCTCTTCTCTTCTTCCTCCCTCCTCTACAAGCCTGTTATGACTAATTTACTCTCTGTCTGTGTCATCCTTTAGCTCTGTCTCTGTCCTCATGTTTGTATGTGTATATACTGTAAATATGTGTGTGTGTGTGTGTGTGTGTGTGTCTTTTCTTTCCCAGCGCACAGTAAACTATCATTACTCCTTCCCTTTCTCCATTATCTTTTTTATCTCTCCTCTGTGCATGTTGTTTTTGCTCATGGCCCTAAAGGATATCTTCAGTGTGTGTGTGTGTGTGTGTGTGTGTTTGTGTGTGTGTGTTTATGTACAGTATTTTCTCCATTGGGAAGTTTGAGCCTCCATGTGCTCACATATTCAGGGTCACATTCACCAACACAGCAGTCAAACTTTCGTAGCTTCCCACATTATTTTGGAAGCTGTGAAAAAAGAGAATTACTCTACACTCTACATTGGCTCCAGCATTGGTGGATGTCAGCTCTGCACTAAACACTGAAGCTCCATTGATGAATGTTTTAAAGGCTGGAGGCAGTGTTTTTGGATTACAGTCTGATAGAGATTTTTTTTTTTTTTGTGCCAATGTTCCAAATCTTCAAAAGATTACAAGTATTAAATTTTTCCCCGGAAAACCTCAAGCTTCTTGGCAGCATGAGAAATCATACAATGTACAGTAGCAGTCAAAAGTTTGGACACACCTTCCCATTCAGTGTTTTTTCTTTAGTTTTATTAATTTCTGCATTGAAGATGAAAACATGGAATTATGTGGTGAACAAAAGAAGAGTAAACAAAGCAAAATATGTTTTATATTTCAGATTCTTCAAAGTCGCCTCCTTTTGCTTTGATGACAGCTTTGCTCACTCCTGGCATTCTTGATAAATCCTTCCTTGTTTGTCCTCAATTTTTATATTTATGTAATAAAATAACTCATGAAGACACAACACCAGCATTATAGTGCAAACCACTCAATGTAACTTTTATCAAGTGGTCATGACCTCAAATATGAACATGTACATGCTGGAGTATTGGTGCTGCTGGTTGTAGTTGTGCAAACAATTAATATGAGCTACGAATAAAACATTGCAGTTCTCTCTCTCTGTGTAACATTCATTCATGTCTTTAAAGTCCAATGAACATAAACCAGTTTATTTGCAAAATATCACTTCTAACTTATCCAACAGAAGAATAGAAAATCTGACCAGCTGTTAAATCTTTAAACAAAGAAATGAAAGTATGGTTTGAAGATTTGTTCGTCAGTGTTCAGAAAAATACACAAGGTCTGTTATATTAAATACTGTTGTCTCATCAGAAGATTTAAATCATTAATAAAGTTATCCCCGCTGTGCCATCTGTGTGTGAAGGAAGCCGGGTTTGGGATATGTAATGAAAAAGTGCTTTGAGTGGTCAGAAGACTAGAAAGGCCCTACTGTATACAAGTACTGTCTATTTCAAGTATTTTGCATACACAATAAGAGCTTTTTATTTACTTTAATGATTACATCTTGTCTTGGCTTCACTTCCCAGCAGCAGCTCTGAGCCTATATTTACCTGCACAGCACAGAGGTTATGTTCAGTGCCGGGATGATGTGGTATCAAAAGAGGTATCGAGTATCATTTTTTAATACTAGTATTGTAACAAAATTTAAAATTCTAATATTGTAACAACTTTAGATCCAAATCTCAGGATGATTCCACAAATTATGTTTCACTTTGGTTAACATTGCAGGATCAATCAATGGTAACACCAGTGTCTATGGCAAAATAAACCGAAACTGAAACTGTCTCCGCCTCATCACTGTAGAAACAAAACACCTTGACATGCCCTTCTAATTCATTATGGTCACGTCAGGTCAGGGGATCAGTAGAATTAACAGAGACCATGAATGCCTGTAACAAACTGCATGGATATCCAAGACATTTTGCTCTGAACCACACATACGAACCATATGACGGTACAAGAGGAGAAGGCAGGGAATTCATCCATCCATTTTCCATAACCACTTATCCTTATCAGGGTCACGAGGGTCTGGAGCCAGTTCATTACAGGGCTGACACATTGAGACAGCCATTCATGCTGTGAAGGTTCTCGGTCGGGCAGGTCATCTTTCTTTGAGTAGAGGTAAATCTTCGTCTTCACAGATCTACAACCAAGTCCAGTTGCCCCAGAATGTCCTTTTTTCAAAGAATCATTCACAGTCACTTTCGGACCTACAGGAAGTTTAGAGTCATCAATAAACTTGCACATCTTTGGACTGTGGGAGAAAGCCTTCGTACCTGGAGAGAACCCACGCAAACACAGGTAGAACATGCAAACTCCACACAGAAAGGAACCATCAGGCTGGGGAAGTTTTTTGCTGTCAGGCCACAGTGCTAACCCCAAGTCAGGGAATCACCAGATACATTAGGATTTATCCTCTGGGGATCAGGGACGTAAATTTTTTTATTACAATCCATTTGCTATAGATAAGATATTTCGGTCTGTACACAAAATGGTGTACCGACCAAGTGACCAATGGACATTGCCATTCCTTGAGCCACTCTCCTCTGTTAATTACTCGTCACACTTACATTCATCCTAGCTGCATTCAACCGCAGTATGATAAGACATCCTGAGCAGTAGTAGAGCCCCAAGTTGCTCCATTATCTAATCGTGTATCTACGAATGGAATTAGGCAGAAAAAAATGGCATTATAGAGACAAAAGTGAGCCGGAAACTCATTTTAAGGCACATGGTCTGTTATCGTCACAGCTGTCGGCTCCAACAGATGTACAAGCTTCATGATCATTTACTCTCCAAAATATGTTTAAGAACTCTTTAACTAAGTATCCTGCACAAGTTTCATTCTAGTCAGCCTTTCTTCTCTCTCTCTACAGTAAATTCCTGATCCTAATGACATCAGTTCATACTCACGTTTCCTCTTCTGACTGGCAAGTTTCCACTGATTTAATGTGCTTTTTTATGGGTCTGACATCACCAAAGGACATACAGTAACAGTGTGATGAACAACCACAGCTTGGAATTTTCTGATCATCTTCTGCTTCACTCACTTCTCTCTGGCTCTGATTAACTGTGCGTTTCTATGATTCTACAATTATAAATTATTAATAACAGTTTGTATGTTAGGTTGGGTAAAATTCTGTATAAGCTTTACTCCATGTTACCCCTCACTGTTAACTCCACTTTTCTTGTGCTAAAAATCAAAATGTGTGTTTTCTACTATAAATCTGTCTACACTGTCTACTCTGTTTGTCCTCTATTTTACCTTTGTCCCTTTTCTCCCACTATCTCTGCTGGACTCGACCACCTCTGCTTTGCGGAGGAGATAATGGAGCAAGCCACTTTTCAAAGCCACACTGAGGCACACACACACACACACACACACACACACACATACACACACACACAAATCATGTCCCTTCATCTTTTGTCCTACCAACTAATTGAAATCTCATTCCTGACGGCACTGTGTTTGTGTGTGTGTGTACGTGTGTGATTCTGTGTTATATGCTGTTAGTATGTGTAGCTGCATGTCAGCTTCTTTGCATTAGAGAAGGTGGAATTCAGGGAACAGGCCTATTTCTTTGTCACAATAGGATGTGTTTGCAACAGACGGGCTTTCATTACATCGCTCCCAGCATGCATCTTATTTGACCATCAGGGAGCACGTGGAAGAGGATCAGGACTTCAGGTTTTGTCTCTGGTACTGTGCCCATGCTGAGTGTGATTCCTCAGATTTCAGAGAGGCATGAAACAGTGAATTCTGCTTAGTGAAAATGTGTAGTGTGCTCCCACAAGTGTTTTACTACTCAATTACAAACATCTTAAAGGAATTATTAATCAATATTGCTCTTTATTTCCTTCTCTGAAGCTGATGTGTAATGCCCAGTGACCTATTTCTGCAATGTATTCTCCTCGCTCGGTCTCAATGTGTCAGATGTGATAAATCAATTGTGGAAAATTATTTTAAAGAGTTTGAACGTTCTGTTTAGTCCGAAGTCTGAAGTAGAGCAGATTTGCATGTCTGAGTAGGCTTAGGTCTTTCAAAACAAATCAATTCCACATAAAGACTATTAAGTGAAAATAACAGTTGATGTACTTTGAAGTACCTGGTACATTTAGGTGCAGATATTGTACTGAGTGCACTCTTTGTAGAGTTGTCCATGTCTTTTACTATTATTGATCATCATTATTATGTTTCATGGAACTATCCTGCTTGCAGGTGATTCAAATCATATCTTCCTGGTAGTCAGACTCTTGTTACCAATGGTTTCAAATCAAGGGTCAATATTAGGCCCCTGGCTATTTACTCTATATGCTGATGATAACATCTTGTATATCTACTACAAACCAGGCCTTTTCCAGATCGTCTACTTTTGACAAACCCCAGACCTTTTAGGCTGGTTCTAAACTCCAAAAAGAGAAAAGTTTAACAAGAGCACAAGACTTTTATGTTCATACCCCACGCTCAACGGCAACACACATGCTGAAAAAACTGTAAAAAAATCCACTATATCATTTACACTGGATTATGATATTCCACACTCATTCTGCTATTAAACCACTGATTGATTTGATTGATTTTATTTTATAAATAAAAAATACAAAACACAGATGTGCATACAGTACTAAAAATTCTTCAGGTCAGAAATGACTTCTTTCTATTGCTGTCTTGTTACTAATATTTAAGTTTTTTACTAATACTCCTAATGAAAACAAAATTAAAATTTTCCAAAAATTATCCAAACATAAAAAAAATTAAAGCTGCGAGCAGCGTTGAGGCGGACCTCGCTCTGACGTAACTCGGGCTGTGGTGCAACCGCGTCCCGGGCCGTCGTAACATGTGCCGTCGTCACACGTGTCGTCGCGATACGTGCCGTCGTGAGATGTGTGGATTGTGCAACTAAAGTGTGATGTCACTGTCGCACTAAGCCGTCGTCAGTGTAGTTCCAAGCTGTCATGTACAGAAGTTGTGTGACAGTAGTGTATGTTGTGACATGTGTGAGATACTGCAAAAGACTGAGTTTACATGTAGATGCTGAATTGTTATGCAATGGCGCCATCTGCTGGGCTGTAATGAGAGTAGCGTGTGACTGGCAGCATTGGGGGAGCATTTGGAAGGAGTCTAAAAATTGTTAGACTTGGGCAGCATATGGAACCAGTATAAAATTCGGTTAAAACGGTGAACTTCGAGACGATGGTATGGCCACGCCCTTCGACGTACAGTAACGCAGAGCACAATTTAGATTCATGACCTACTCATGAGTTTACTGACCAAGTTTGAAGGCGATCGGAGAAATGCCCTAGGAGGAGTTAAAGCTCAAAAGTGCTAAAAATCCAAAATCAAAATGGAAATATCCGACTTCCTGTGGGAGTTGGAACATGGGTCCAAGAGGGTTTTTGGTGCGTCTTGGGATGTTGTATGGGTCCACCAAGTTTTGTAAAAATCGGTGAAACGAGGGTCCGGGGCTGTTGTTTAAAGTTCCTGTAGGGGGCGGTAGAACGACTAGAAACGCGATTTTTGGTACGTGAGCTCCAGGCAGCAGTCTACACGTGTCCTGTGAATTTCATATTCATAACTATTACGGTGTGT
The DNA here is from genome assembly GCA_946959425.1 of Argyrosomus regius. NCBI lineage: Eukaryota > Metazoa > Chordata > Actinopteri > Sciaenidae > Argyrosomus > Argyrosomus regius. Next base: position 24,955,744 of record OX336889.1, on the reverse strand, counting down.
CCAGAATCAGTTTTTGAGCAGCAGAGCGCCACCTAGCGGCGGAATTTTTTCCCTCTTTTTTAGGGGAGGCTCAGGGCGCCATGGGCAATCATCGTGGCAAGTTACGTTTGAATCGTACTTTCCGATGCTGAGACACAAGCCGTTAACTTTGAAAGATCGCCACCGTGTGGTGGTTGGTTGAAATTGTGCAAAATTGTGCAGTAAGCGCAATGAAGATATGATAAACCATTGGTCCGAATTTGGTGTGAATCGGGCATACGATTGCGACGAAACAACCTACTTCCTGTTTTCATGCTAAATCGGCAGGAAGTGCTAACTGCATAACGCAGTTATCTTTGAAAATTTCAACAGACTGTATATTAGTGACTTTGTCAGTACGGTCCCCAGAGTGTACGTGCAAAGTTTCGCGCAAATCGGACAAACGTGCATGGGTGAGTGGGAAAACGGTGTGTTTCGCATATATCGCCCCCTAGCGGAAAAAAAGTTTAGGCGGAAGTGGGCGTGGCCTAGCTAGGGAGACTCAGCTACATCCCCCGAACGCGTGGATATGAGGTTTATGAATGTGCGACATACTATGTGGGAGTTATGGGCTTCTGGAAATTTGACCATATATAGCGCCACCTAGTGGTCTTCCTAGTGGCAAAGTTGAATATGACACGTAGAATATGCAATTTTTCAACACGCATGTCGAATGTACCAAGTCAAAATCACATAAAGTCCATGCTGAGGCAGTCGAAATATGGCGCAAACATTGAATGAAAAAGAAAAAGAAGAAGAAGAAGAAGAAGAATAACTAACGGACCAAATACAATAAGGACCTTGCAGGTTCCTGCTCGGTCCTTAATAAGTTCAGACACCGGCACCTAGTGCCTCTGAGGGACTAAAGTTCTACGTACTTGCATTTTATACCCACACCAACAACGTGTTGAGGACTCAAAAGACAAACATGAACCAAGAAACTAGACTGAAAACAGTTCATTAGAAAGGGGGATTAGCATGCGCTTAGAGATCTGAGTAGTTTTTTTGGGACAGTGTAAGTGATGAGGGGGTGTTCAGAGAGGTGCAGGACTGGTGGTAGCAAAATCCATGATGATCCATGGTGTTTTACATCGAGGTCAAGGAAAAGTGTTTAGGAAAGGACTTAGGAGGTAAGTTTTTTGACTATTCGTCAATAGCCTCACAGACAGGACAAGAGAAAGAAGAAGCAAAGCCTTAATCCAAACACAATGTGGTTAATGTCAGTTGGGCAGTCTTCTGTCATATAGCAACATGAGTTTGACATATTTTATTTTTATTACCTGCTAAACGTCACGTTAGCTCTGTTGCTGTAAAAGATAACTTGATCTCAATGAGACTCCCTGTACAAATAAAACTTAGCTAACTCTGTAGTTGGTGTGTGACATTTATTGTTCGCTCGGCTTGGCAGCTTGTTAGCAGCTTTCAATCCACACTCGAAAAACACACACTTGACCGGATCCATCCACTGCTACAGCTGTTCACTGTGGTCTGATACATTCAGCCTATTTGGTAATGGGAGGCACATAAACACAAAGCAGCTCACAGTCAGACACACACTTTTTTGTACACATATTGTAAATGTACTGCCAGGGACACACACACACACACACACACACATAGTTGGCCTTGGCCGGTGCTCTGGGAGCTGATAGCTGCCATATCTGTTGTGTGAGCCTGCAGTCGCCTCTCTCCCTAAGTGAGCAGAAAGGATAAACACAGCGCTAGATAAACTTCTCTCTCATGTTTTCTGTCTATTTCACACACACACACACACACACGCACACGCACACACACACACACACACACACACACACACACACACACACACACACACCATGCAGCAGCAGCAGCTCTATCTCTCTTTTCACTCTGTCACACACACACACACACACACACACACACACACACACACACAGTAGCCTCACTTGCATTCTGCTCTAACACATCTCCACCCTCTCTACATGTAGAGTACACTTTCTGCTTTTGACCTCATTTATTTCGTTTACTGTATGTATCTCCATCCCTCGCTCATCCCATAACTCCTCTCATTCCCACACACACCCCTCCCTCCCTCCCTTCCTCCCTGTCCCCTCTCATCCTTCTTTTCTTCCTCCAAGTGGCTCCTCTAACTTCTTCTCCTCCCTCAGCCTTTTTTCCTCTCCCTATCTTCTCTCACTCTTCACTAGCTACATACTCCGCTTCCTTGCCTCATTGCGTCTCTCTCTCTCTCTTTCTTTCTTTCTCCCTCCCTTCATTCATTCTATCCTTTCATTCTACATTCCTCTTTTTCTCTCTCCCTCTTGTCTTTCATTAAGGTCTCAGACACCCTCAGGTGCTGTCAGGGGCTTAATTCTTCTGTTACTAAGGGTATTTTCACACCTAGTTGTAGAGTAGTTACAGACCTGAAGCAGTGACACTCTTAAGTCTCTGAATTGGAGGGATTCATGGTGGAAGAGAGCTTTTCTTCTTTCTTTTCTCTTTTGTATTTTTTGTCGAGATCTGGTGACTATGAAGGTCGTGGCACATTGTCCACTTCAGGACTTGTAGTTTGTAGCTTTTGTCAGATAAATGTCGAGACTGACTGCATGTTAATGGCAGTGTGAGCATCAGTGAGTTCTCGTATCTCTGCGTTTATTTTCCATCACTTCAACTTTTCTTTTTGTTAATTTGTCGCCTGTCAGTAATTTTGCTGTGTTCCAAAACTCCAGCAATTTGGCAACTGACCCCTGCGAGTCATGATCTCAAAGGCAGCTACAGTACACATGAGCCATTTTAGGTTTAAATTTAACGAGTGCACCAGGTTGAATCTACAGTTTTTTAAGTTTAGTAATAAATAAATGAACTCACTCATGAAATATGCTACACTTAGCATTAATGTAAGATGTTCTTACTGTTTTGTTTTTTTTACTTTGTTTCCTCAAAGTGCTTCTTGTGTTGAATAGAGTTGTTTGCATGCAAGGTTCTTGTTGTTGTTCTTTCATATTGAACATATTTAGTCCTCATTATTTCATCAGGACAAGACAGTATAATAATATTTTATAAATATCTTTGGATGAGGCCGTCTCAGTAAGTAATGCTGTATGTTTCCTTTTGGACGTTGTTTTGCAGATGAACTCTTTTTGGTTTAAGAAGTCTCAGACAGACTCAGCTTCTTCTTCTGTCTCCCACATTCTCTTTCTTGGAGTGTGTGTGAAGCAGAGCGGGGAGGGTGACAGCCGCTAACAGTAACAAGAATTTTAAATTTGAAGAGAGTCAAGTTATTTGTTGCATGAAGTTTTACATCTAATCACAGTAATGCTGTTACAGATAATTTAGACAATGCAGAGGAAGTTTAGTGATAGCCCTGCAGTTGTTGCCTAACTGGTCTTGAAATAAGTCCTCTTTGTCAGAGACCAAGAAAAGACCAGGTGAAAATTCAATCGATTCCAATACAAGACCAAGACCTTCAAAAAGTGGTCTTGAGACCAAGGCAGTTCTCGAGTATGACAGCACTAACTGTACCTTCTGTTTATTTTCTCTGATTTGATCCTTTTTACTGTCCATCCAGCTTGACCAGCTTTGTGCTGCAGCAAACATTCAGTTTCCAACAGCTTTACCTTCTATCACAGCTCGGTGTGCGACTCAAAGAGTTACATCATGATCCACCACACCAGCTGCCCTGAAAGCTCCTGTGGACAGTTTTGCCAAATTACTGGAACTGTTTTGTCTGATTCGAAGTAAACTGACTGTAGCTGCCTCCAACATCCTTGGGCCTCTTTGCCCCAGACACACCGACACCCACCCTGCCCCCACCAACATGACCTCAGCACTAAATCATTGTGACACCGTATGGCTCCTGCTACTGCTGCTCACATGTTGGAGCGCACACACAGGAAAACATACATCCACACAAACACGGTTCTTCATGCAAACGCTGCGAGATGAATAAAGACACCTTCAGATTTTTATGGACCTTACATATGGACTTTACCTCTGGTCTTGGATGTGATAGACTGTGTGTGTGTGTGTGTAATGACGTTTCCAGATGTTGTGTGGTTTCCTCCAGAACGGGTTTTAATAAGAGACAGCAGTGCAGGAGACCAGCGGGGCACACAATACCTCTGATGTTAACATTATACACTCGCACTCTCTGCTCCTTTTCTGATATTCACATTACCGTGGTCATACATATTCACGCCCACACTTGAGTGCAATAACACATGTCCGTCATTTCACATGCAACGCACACACACACACACACACAGAGCCCAGGCTGTGTCCCTCAGGAGGAGAGTTGAGTCTGACTGATGGACTGTCTTTCACAGATAGCTACATACTGATCTGCTTACCCTCATACACACACACACACACACACACACACACAGAAATCAGAGCAGCGAGCGTGGTCTTTCACAGCAGAATGATCTCTTTCTTGGCTTGCTGTTTGATCTCAGCACCGCTGATGAGACTGGAGAAGCAGGTCTAGACCATAACACTCTCCATATGTCTCCTGGAAACCACAGAGAACAAAACAAAGTCATCAACGGGCTGCCAGCAGCGAGCAGACCAAAGTCTTTCACTCCCAAATGACCTCAAATTCATTCTGGCTGTGGCCTGTATCGACACAAAGACCCGCGAACGTTCTCGGCTCAGCACTCAAATGAGAAATTTATTCGTGCAATGAAGTCTCATAGATACATATTATTGAGACCTTTGAGAAGTGTGCCTTCTATTACTTATTTATCAAGCTTCATGGTTCCATTATCAAAAAGTCAGTGTGGTCAGTGTGCTCTTAGCTCTGGTGAATATAATGTTATTCTTCTTTTGAATGCATATTCGTGCCATCGCTGCATCCCTTTATACTTAAACAGATTAAAAATAGTATCCCCATTCTCGGGGGTGTCGTTTAGCTCAGTTGGTAGAGCATCCGCCCCATGTACAAAGTCTCAGTCCTTGCCGCAGTGGCCCAGGGTTTGAATCCGACCTGTGGCTCTTTTCCGCATGTCATTCCCCATCTCTCTCTCCACACATTCCTGTCACTCTTCAAGCTATCTCTTTCAAAGAAATATCTTTTAAAAAAAAAATAAGATAAAAATAGTGTCCCCATTCTGTATGTCAACATCACAAACACATACTCATCAATCAGGAGTTCACTCTAATGTTTTGTGTCGGCTCTTATCATCCACTCTGAAGCAGAGTCACAGTTAAGTAAGGCTCATTTTGATTTGAACTGTTTTGCTATCTCAAGTTTTCTGTGAGTGTGAGTTTTTTTTTTTTTTTTTATTAGTGGTTGATATTCAGATAGTTCAGTGTTGCCAAAAAATTAATAACACTTGTGCAGTGTCCCACATGTGTAAAATAACAATGCAGATTTATGTATGTAGTTTAAAGAGTAACTTAACACTGCCTGAAAATCGTGTCTTTGCTGACCTCCAGTGGTTCAATTTCTCATTTTGCTGCAGTGATGTACAGGTGTACTCCAGGACACTGTGACATCACTGTTCAGCTGTGATGCTGGTCCATTTTTTATTATTATTTATTATCAAATGAGGAACTTGTGGTAAGTGGCAGACAGACACAGTTAGCGACTAGCTGCTTAAGATTTAGCAGCTAAAGAGTCAAACATTTCCCTCAGGAGTTGGTGGAGACCAAAAACGGAGAAACAACTCCAAATGAATGCTAAATAAATAAATAACTGTTTGCTAACAGGTTCAACAAGTTATCAGCTTAAAGAGTGATGATGAGTTTTTACTGAATCAAAAGTGGCCAAAAAACTCAGTTACTGCAGGTTAAATGGCTGTTATAAAGTTTAACTTTGAGTTATAAAGTAGCTTTATTCTCCTCGGGTCTCATTCAGAGGACTTTCTTTGTATCCTTTCAGACATGCATGCAAGACGCAGGACGTGCATGGCTGGATTAATCTTCCTAGGGGCCTCTGGACAAAAATGAGTTGGTGGGACCTCAATTACTCCCTCCACTCGTCTTGCATTGTGAACAGTTGAATGCTACATGGTGCAGTCTGTATTGTGTTAATTTGAACAAATGAATTTAGGAATATGCAGCATGTAAGCACACCAGAGAGTTAGACAGACCTAAGATGAATGAAGATCTTTGATCTAGATTTTGACTATTTTTAGGCATTTTAGGTCCTTTATGAATTCTCATATCATATCCATTCATTTTTCTCATTTTCTTATTTTAAAATTACAATTTATCAGATTACCATAAACCAGTTTACACAGGGAAGCTTTATGGTTTAGAGACAGTCTTGTGGAGGCAGGATTTGCTTTTTGTTTGCTTTCTTTAAGCACCAGCATGGAGTTAAGACAGATATTAAACAGATGTAGCCAAAAAATCATAAGACTTCTGACTTGCTTATGTGTCAGCTGACTCTCATCCAACCCACCAAGCTCCAGTACAAATATCTCCATCCTCATCTAAAGCTTCAATCCAAAACTATCAGTGACAGTTCTCTAAAGCCCACATTAGTTGAGTCAAATTAATTGAATAGAGAACAGCATGGTACCGTAGCGCAACAAGCCAACAGGAAGCTCCAGGCAAAACTGATCTCAGCACCACCCCCGGGAGCTAGCTGCCACCTGTGATGATCGAACACACATCGTGCGCTAAGCCAGCCATCTGACCAGAGGAAGACAGGTTTCCTGGAAAAGACAAATTCCTGGAAAGATGTGTGTGTGCAGTTCAATCAGTACTCTGATTTGATTCATCGCAGTTTTATTTTATCCTTACGGATAACACAGATGATTTGACCCCACATGAGCCAGACCAATCAGTCAGACTACTAATTACTGCTTCTGAAAAACTCGTCCACATGAAACAAGTTTCTCACCGGTGCTCTCAGTATCAGTCAGCATGAAGATCTTTGGATTAAAACTCAGTAACATCTTTTTAATCTGTTCTCAGAAACAATTTTATACATTTACTGTATGTGAGAGAAGTGAAAGAAACATGTACTACCACCAATGAAACATTGAATGAATCATCCACAGATAGAAGTTTTAAATAGCACAGTGGAAGATGAGGCAGTTGTGGTCTGGGTGGGTATATCATATCAAACTTCTACTATAAATGAAGCTCTAGCAATACCTATGTATTCTTCTTTAGCAATGACTGAAACATTCAGTGGCCAATAATTGATTGTTGGCCCTTTAATAATTTATTTTGTAAGGTGAGACTTATCTGTCTTATTGAACAGGGATCGCACTGTAAGAAAACCTCCTCATTGCCAAGTTCAGACGAGGTTACGAGATATAGAGGAGGACAAACTGTTGGACTTTAGCTTCTGCTCCTGCTCAGTCCAGGGCATAAATCTCTGTTTTTGTCTTCTGTTCAGTGGTATGTAAGCTGGAAAGTCACACAGTCACAGTGAGTATCAAGGGATAATAGCTTCACTTTAGAAACAAGTGTCTGAAAGCATAGAAACAGACAGGCTGTGGACCTGAAAATGAAATGAATTCAATATCTTGTTCTTCACCTTCAACTGCCATATTCATAGTTTGAGACATGTACATGATGTTTTTGAGTACGATGAAGAAATGTGAAAAATTCTCGGTGTCTTTAACCAAATAATATTGGTGACCAAACTCCTCTAACCTTTACCACAAAAAATCTTGATGAGAAATGGTAAAACTTGGCCCGCCAAGGTTGTGCTATCATTACAAACTGTAGTGGTGGAAGGATCATTGGACCAAGACTCACTCATAAAACTATTTAACTATGTAGCCTATGTACTCATGGTAATAAAAAAAGGAAAAATTGACCAATTCTAAGGAAGTTAACAAAGTCTGCTTCGCTTCTGAAACGCTCCTGCGGGGTAGTAAGTCGCATGGAGTAGTGATGTGTCGTCTGCGAACGTGCTGGTTCTAAGAGCTAATTCTTTGTAGCAAACGAGAATAGAAGGGAACTGAAAAAGAAGCAGTGAATGGCTGGTCTATGATATTGGAGAGTTGAGTGCAGAATTTGTAAAATGAATTAGGTTCAACAACAAACCTGGACAGACTGTGTTTTTTTCTATAATGGAAAAAATGCACAAAGGCTTTTATGAAAACGCTGAATGAAAAATTGCTTAATGAAGAGCAATTTGGGAGCCGTAAGAGCCGGCTCTTCTAAGCGAGCCAAGCCAAAAGAGTCAAATCTTTGAAAAGAGCCGGACTTCCCATCACTAGCATGGAGAATGGACCAAAATAACATTGTGGCCACAACGTCACAGATGCATGCTCTGTGGGATCCAGGGCTGATATTCCCACATCTTTGAGCTCTGTTTTGTTTTCCACCATCTACTGAGGTAAGTATATGGCTCTTTAGCGGCTAAACGCTCCACTGTGTCTGTTGGTTGATGCTGACCAGGTATGGTACAGTGGGATTTTAGGCCATTTTTGTGGAAAACCGTACCTGCTTGTCTGGAAATGACACTGATGAGAGTGGTGAGACAAAACTAAAAGAGTGAAACTGTGGGCCACAAAACTAGAATCATTATCTTTATTATTATAACTCACTATGGGTGAACGTGAATGAGACATTTGTGATTAAATCCTGTACTAGAAATGAGGCAGAACAGGTAGCCTTGCAAGTTGATTATGCTAGTGGTAAATTCGTGAACATGCATATTCTAAGGTGTTAGTCATCAAATTAAAATAAGCAATTTACGACAAGTTTGTGCTGTAAACATGTACGAGCAAATGTCTGGGACAGATTTAACATAAGAATACAAAAATGTTCTTGCATGCGGCTCATTGTTGAGGCAAACAACAACACTTCACATCAAATATTCCTTTAGAGTTCAGATGATTGAAGTGTGTTTGTTTCTTTTATCAGACCCTTAAACTGCTGCAACAGCAAATGTGTCACCTGCGTGAAGGTGAGATAAATCAAACGCTCCTCAAGTATTCAAAATGTATTCAACTGTTCTTTGGACTTGATCTGCCAAGCCATTAAGTCCGAGCTGAGTCATTCTGCCGTATCTTAATTAATGAGGCCACTTTGGAGATTTATTCTTGGGACCAATTACAGCATCTATGACTCTATGGCAAAATCAATCAGTGCTGCTAATATGACATCATAAGTGACTAAGCAACTCTCCTCACTGGTACTATGGCATCCAAGAGTAGAAATGGCTTTGACAGAGACAGTGTGAGGCCGGAGGAATGACGGCACTCAGTAATTTCTCTAATAATGTCGTAAAAGTTGTCAAACTGTACTAAAATATTGTTTGAAATGAGTGAAAAATGCACTAAAACCTAATGATATAATAGAAGGTAGTAAATGTTACAGCACTCAACTATTATTTAAGTAATTACAAAAACATAATTTTTCTAGTCACTTTTGTCTGCTAATGTAATAAGATGAAATATTATACATTGTATTTTCTTACAATACTCCATATTTACTATGTTATCAGTCATTAGAGGATTTGTGTCAAAGATAAAATGAAAGAATCTACAGAGAGAAATGTCTGTGGTCTGCTGTTATAAATGATATAAAACAAGATTTTTGCAGTTTTTGCATTTCTTGCAGTTCACTGAAAAAATCTTTTTCCATTTGTCTTAAATGAAAACACATGGCAAACTAAGAGTGCATTGACAAATCCCTTCATAACTCATTACTTTGTTTGATAATATTGATTTGTGTGGTTTGGGAGACTGTTGAAAGTAGATTTTTAGCCACTCTAGCAACGATGACCATTTCAGTAGGTCTTTCCAACACAAATATCTCATCAGCTATTGAATGAATTGCCATTAAATTTGGTACAGACATTCACTGTCCCCAGAAGACCAATACTGCTGACTTTGGTGATGTAATTATTCTCCTTGTTGTACTGAAATGTGTTAATATCTATAAGTTTTTGCACAGACTACAATGGCTCCCAGGCTGTTGCAGGGGGGGGGCTAATTAGTGAACGTTAGTGTGCTGACTGCTAAACCAAGCTGGTGAACATGGTAATCATTATACCTGCAAAAAACTTTTCCCAGTAGACTCACCTTTTTCATCACCCTTTGCCAGTTTCCTCCTAGGGTCACAATTCTCCCATATTTCTCTCAGTTTATGATAAATTTTAATTTTCACTAAAAGGCTGATTTCAAGATTGTCATTACTCCAAGATCCTTTCAATTTTGATCAGTGGGCAGCACAAAGAGCTTTAAGATTCAAATACTATTTATCTACATTTCAGTCTGGATTTAAGAAAGAATTTTTCCTAAACCTAAAACCTATTTTTATTCATTTAGCCAAATAGGGCCATCTATTTTACGGACGGGTCCCAGTGTGTCAAGCTGATGGTCAGTGCGCTGATGTTCTGTCTTTGTACAAAGGTGTCCCACAGGGCTCTGTGCTTGGCCCACTTCTTTTTACTGTTTTTATAAATAATTTGGGCCAGGATATGGGAGATGCTCATTTCCATTTTAACGCTGCAGTGTGTCAACCCTTGTTAAAGCCGTTGACCACTTGCAAATGTACAGAGCACCTTGTCTCAAATTAAACTTGTTCTCAATGTTGAAAAGCCAAGTTCATTTTGTTTCTAATGCTAAGAGTAGACCACAGAATAACTTTTCAGTGGTCACTCACAAAGGAAAGCTTATTCAAATTAAGTTTCGGTTTTTAAACAGACTTGTTATTGCTACATTTTTACGGATATTGGAATACATGCATGTTCCTGCTCAGGCACTGTGTGACACAGCTCACCATGTTGCCTTTGGATTCACTACAAACTGTAAAGACATGACACAACCACTGACACAACTCTTTTCTAATGTAAGTAGCTAGCACTAGTTTCAAAAGTCACTGAAAGTTGCCAGATGTCAATTTGATGACATCATAAGGCATTGATTTGCATAAAGCTTTGTGTTCGTGTCAGTTGCAGTGAGGTAAAGATCAATTTAACCCATATAAAAAGGTAGAATGTGTAATCTTTGATTCTGGCCTGGGCATTTGGGGCGGTATCTCCAATTTCTTTTTGTTTGTAGACTATAATAATATTCTCCAGGTTAAGCAGTTTGTCACTAAAGAAGATGCCGATATTCAAAACAGAGTGAGATCCTAGAAATAGCACTAGAACTGCATCCCTACAGAGATGCTAACATGGCTGTAGACTTATGGGCTCTTTGTTCCCTTTCCCTGGGTCGTACATGAACTTAATCCATACCTTACTAGCCTGATGAAATTTAGCTACACCCTCGACACTGACTGTTATTTTCACCCATTGCCGCTATACTAGTTACGGAAGCGTATTGCTGCCACGCTACGAAAAAAAATAGGCTCAGTATCACGTAATTACGTGAAAAGTTTATTGTTATAACAATATCTTTTTCACGTTTTAACAATATATTTATCACGTTATAATGTGAAACTATCACGTTATTTCAAGAAACGACATTTTCACGTTATAGCGCGAAATTATCACGTTATTTCAAGAGCCTTCCGTGCCCATCCAGTTGATCAATGAGGAACGACGCTATCTCAAGAGGGTCGGATTCGTTCTTTCTTCGGTACAAACCCAGGCATTTCAAAATCCTTCTTAGAGTACGCATACTAATAACAATATCATCCACTGTGTTTAATAACTGTAAAATCTCACCATGTCTCAAACCAAGATTAAAGTATAATTTAATTGAATCACGTAAATGAGCCATAGCCTATTCTTGCCTCTCAGCTGTTTCTGTCTTATCTTGAAATAACGTAAAACCATACTTTCTTTCGACATACGATGTTTTCACGTTATAACGTGAAAATGTCGTATCTTGAAATAATGTGATAGTTTCACGTTATAATGTGATAAATATATTGTTAAAACGTGAAAAAGATATTGTTATAACAATAAACTTTTCACGTAATTACGTGATACTGAGCCTATTTTTTTTTCATAGTGTGGCAGCAATACGCTTCCGTAACTAGTGCACAACTGAATGAACTAAGTAGTTAATTTCCCAACTGCTGGGAGACTGGAGTCTCAAATCACAAAGGAGGAGTTGGTATTTGTGAATGTTGCCTTATCAGACAACATAAATGAGCACCAACTGAGCAGCAGTAACAGAGCTCATCTTAACAAACTGAACAAATGATGACATATAGATTTGATTAGCTCTGTTTGATAATGTCATACAGATATGGATTTATCCTGGAGAAGTTGCCCAAAAGGTAAAAAAAAATGTAGAAAAAAACATTTGTGAAACTCCAGCCTCTCACTTCGTATCAAATCTCATCACTTCAGCCACTTCCCTCTCCATACACATATCCACTCTCCCCTCAAACTTTAATAACATTCAGTTAATGAGTCAATTTAAAGTGAGCTCGTATCAATCCACAAGTTGTGGATGCAATTCAGAAGTAAATGTTTACTTCTTGCACTTGAATTGAGGCTAAAATGAGACGAAATTAACTCTGCGGACGGGAGATTACCAATGACCTGCTGTGAATTATGAGGAAGACAGTAAATGTTGGAGAGCGATGACAGTCCTCCAGGCTTTTTTCTGTGTGACTAGACTGAGATATGTTTTTTAAGCATTTTAGAGGTCTGCAGGCAAGAAATGAATCAAATAAATAAACAGATTTAGATTAAAGTAAAATAAATAAAGAAATGTTAGTTTACTGGAGCACCATATAATTCCAAATATCCCCCGTATTGTGACTGAACTCAAAGCCAAATTGACGGATCACACTGTTCAATGCATACCTCTCATTTCCAAAATGTCACCTTCGCTGCAGATGCAGTGAGAATAACAAGCTTTGCATTTAGCTTGATGACTCTGCATTTTCACACCATTCAACAGGCCTTCAAAGTGACTTTATAAGACCAAGAAACTAAGTCCTTTACCAGAATGTTAAACAAGACATGACGAGTGTAAAAGCTGACAACGGGACAACAACTGTGTACATGTATGCAGGATTGTACGCATGCATTTATCCATCTATTGCTGTGCCTGTAGAGTAGTAGAGTTCAGAGAGGAACACTTTGGATTCACTGCTCTGTTATTACACTAAAACATGTGCATGGACAGCAGTGACTCTGCTAGTAGTAATCAGACTAAAACCCAGCAGCAGTCACGTATCACTGAGATATGGATTTTGATAATCAAATAATAGTTTTAGTTGTTTATTAAGAAAACGTAGTGTTCCAGTTCCAGCTTCTCTTTGCAGATTGTTTCTGTTTCATATAGTGAGTTTTTTGGCTGTTGGACAAATAAAAGATGTAATTTGTTGTCATCTTCATATTAGACTAAAGTCTAAAATACACATATCAGCCTATGAAACAATCTACAATAATAATGATTTTCTCTGTTTGTAGTTGGTTTATTGTCACCACCTTAGAGATGTCCCTCTCCTCCCTGCTGCACTTCAGAACAGCTGGCAGTGAAACACCCACTTACTTCATCGCACCATCGCATGTGGTCATAGCGTCACATCAGTTGACAGCTTTAGCGCACTCTGGATGCTCGATGCAGTCAAGATGTGCCGGCCCAGGGAGAAAATTTTGATGTAGTTGCTGTGGACGTGAGCGATTTTCCGTAAAAAAAAAAAAGAACAGATGGGTGTCATTTAGCTCAGTTGGTAGAGCGTCCGCCCCATGTACAAAGGCTCAGTCCTTGCCGCGGCGGCCCAGGGTTCGAATCCGACCTGTGGCTCTTTCCCGCATGTCATTCCTCATCTCTCTCTCCCCACATTCCTGTCACTCTTCAGCTGTCTCTGTCAAATAATAATAATAAAAAAAACCTTAGGCTAAAACACCTTAGGCTACTAAGCCTTGCTTCACACAAAAGGTCAACATGAAAAACAAAAGGATACACCTTCGTTTGCATTACCAGCAAACTATCTTCAGTGCCAAGAACACTGCCAAAGCAAATGTTCACTGACCACTGACATATTTTTTCACACAATGAGTATAGTTTTGTATAAAACATAGTAACGTATTGTACTGCTTCATCCTTTGTGTGTGACTTATTGCGGCCAGCCGTGTGGTCGGTCGTTGCAAAGATGCAAACTGCGGGCAGAATGATGCCTGGGTGCTCAAACTAACCATCTGTAATGGTACCTACCTGTCAACCAATAACTAACTAATAATATTAATAATATAAAAACTAATAATTACTTTAAGCCTTAATATAATTTGAACATGTGAGTTTCAGGTGGGGAAATAGATGCCTTTTCTGCCTTGGCACAAAAAGTCGCTGGTGCTATCAAACCCAGAGCAATCAGGGCTGATATATACAGTATGTCAGAATATGGACTGACGTGATTGGTGTTTGTTTGGTGGCGTGTATTACTTATGTATCCTGCTTAAACACCATGAAGCGTCACTTCTGTACATATTTGAGTGTAGTGTGTTTACAGCTGTGATGTGATGATGGAGCAGCCGTGATTAGGTGCCATTTCAGCCGGAGGCACTGTGTCAGCAAATGTTGGAGAGGATTGGATGCAAAACTTGTGCACGCTTCCCCACAAAGCAAAGGCAAAACTGTGATTGGCTGAACAAATAACCATTGGAGAATCAATCAAAGTGTAGCCATACTCCCGCTTTGCAAGACAAACAAAACGGCTCCCGACAGGCTTTTTTTTCTCCTTGCATTTTCCTCTGTCGCTGTTCCTCTCATCTTTTATTCCCTCTTCTCCTTCTTCCTTCCTCTTAAAACACTGGCACAGAGCTCAGCCAAAACTAATCGTTTTTTATTCATGCTTTTAGCAGGCCAGCAGAATGAATTGGATTCCTTTAAGATGGAGCAGGAGGCACAGTTTTTAAAAAAACAGCATTATCCTTCCAACAACCTTCAATCAATTAGATTCCCTATTAAACAAAAAAAACACTACTAATGGGGCCTAAAGAGCTCTGGCACGCACACACACACACATAAACTGCCACAATCCTCCTCTTCCTCTCTAAGTCCTCCCAAGTTTCTTTAGCAATGGGCCAACTACCACCTTAACACTTGGGAACACACACACTTGCTTGTTAGAGAGGGCAGATGCAGGCATTTGATGGGTAGTCTAAGATGCTGTTAACACATTGGGAACCAGCTTGTTTGCTGCCCTTGATGTCTGCCCAGTCCGACACACACAAAACACACTCACATGTGGTGGGCAGAGATGTTCTGGAAGTCGAGCAAAAAAAGTCCATTGGCTAAGGGACCAAAACAAACTCCCAATTAGAGCAGATAGTTAGAGGCTATGCAGAATAAACAGCTGTTACCGTTTTGGACAGTTAGCTGAATGGAACTTGCTGAGTGCTATCAGCCAACAGAGACGCTCGCAACAGCCTCAGTGAAATGTGACGGCATGAAAACTGCCGGGACACTTTAGGGAAGCGTGAACAGAGAATTTTCTGCCAGCAGCGTGGCCAGAAAAGTCTCATCTCTTGCAGAAAAATGGTCACATTGTTGGGTTGCTTTCGGATGCCATCGAACGGGAATCAAACGGGCTCTTCTACCTGTGTTTGATACTAAATGTGATTAGAGGTTCGGTGCTGACGGCTGACTGAACGTCTTGACTCACGGTGTGTACAGATCATTAAACCTCATCCACCTCTCAAGAGAGGCTCTTTGCTTCTTCATCTTCCAACCAACCCATCTCCTCTTCTTCTTCTGTTTTTTTCTCCTCACACACTCCCTCACTCTCTTTTCCTGACAGATTAGATCTCTTCTCTCCTTCATAGTTTAGATGGATTGCAAAGTTTCCCAGGTTATAAATCTATTAATATTCACTTTGGAGAACGAAGGCGATAAATCACACCCATAAAAGCGCCACACGGGGAGCTCTCTCTCTCTTTCTCTCTCTCTCTCTCTCTCTCACACACACACACACACACACACACACATGCTGTATACACATAGACAACTGACATAGGGTGGCACATACGCACAAATCAGGCAGTTCATTAACTGTGTCACTGTGCACTGCACTTATGTGTGTGTACATGTAGCCTCTTCATGTGATGGACTCCAGCTTTGATCATATGCACTGTACGTGACATTATAAGGTCACCGAAGCAGACGCACACTCTCTGATGGGACGCTATCCAACCATAGATGCGTTTCCACCATCTCATTTGCAATTGATTTTTGCTGAATTAGGGATATTACAATGAATTGTGTGGTTTCATATTTTTTTCTTGTTAATCCAATCTTCTTCTCGATGACTTGGTTTTTTAGTGTCTGTTGACTTGAGATTTTTCACAAGCCTTGGTTTTTTACGATTTTTCTCTCAGGGGCACAATCTGTAAATTCCCTTTTCTATGTTTAATAAGACGTGTTTTTGATCATTTATTTGGCTGTGTTACTTGTTGAGTTCTAATTAAGAACATGACAGCACTCCATGTGAGCACTCCAGGTTTTGCTACATGATTTAAGTTAGGAAAAGAAAAAAAGCCACTTAGAATTGATTGAACCTCAATTAATCAATCAGGAAACTCTGAAGTGTTGAGATGATGATGTGACTCACCGCCTCTTCATTACATTATATTTTATTCATTTTGCAGGCACTTTTGTCCAAAGCAGCTGACGTGTACTGATGTGTGAAAGTGCATCTGTTCACAAGGCTATATGCTAACTTGGGTTATAGCAGATTATAACCAATAGGAATCAAGTGACAAGCACGTATTTTTAGCACTTAACGGGTCGTCCTTTTTTGTCCGATCTCTGTATGTGAAGTAGTATCATAGAGCTCTGGGTGTCCAATGCTACAAGTGAAGGTCTGCACTTCCCTTACTCACTGCTGCACACAGATTGATAAGCCAAAGTGAAGATAAAATCACATTTAAATCCCAAAAAGTTTAAAAAAAATACATACCAAGCTCTCCTCCTCTCCTTCTGTAAATGGCTCTGGATCAGAGCAGAATCCAATTTAACTCCAGGTGTGTATTTCTTACAGAAACTCTGTTCTGCCACAAAACACTCTGCAAAGCCACAAATCTAATCTAAATTTATTTTTTCTTTCTTAAGAAATGAGATGTCAATATGAGCTAGCTTTTACTGTTGAGGTGCAGTCTAGAATAGCTGCCATTCAGGCTGCGACAGAACATGGGTGAGTTTCATTCTACTGGTCTGGATGTTAACTTAAACAGTGAGCCAATGTAGCACCCAAAAAGTGGAGTGGTGCAAGAAAACTTGGGGTGGCTGAAGGTGAGACAGGAAGCAACAATCTCCAGAGGTCTGGTGGCAGATTAAGGGGCTTGCAGTAGTCCAGGCAGGACATGATAAGTGCCTGGAGGAATGCCATGGCCACCTCTCTAGCAAGGAAAGGGTGAATTCTCCTGATGTTGTTTATGTGGAATCTAAAAGGGCTACAATGTTCAAGGTCACCTCTGAAACCTCTGAATTTATGTGCTGGTCCAACTGCTCTACATCTTTAGACTTCTTTAGGTTGTATCCTGTCGGTAAGATCAAACCATTCCATAAATTATTCCCCCAAAAGTGGAAGAGTAAGATTAAGAATAAAGCAGTAGAGGCAGGCTACACTTGGATGGTCAGTGTGAGCTGTCAATCCAAAAGTAAGTCGACTCTCAGGTCCATAACATCACAATTACTCATTTCTTTGTGCTTTGTATGATTTTTAAAACAAGAAACTGTAAATGCAATGATTATATCCAGGATGAGGTCCTGAAGAGTGCTGTATTCAGAGCTGCCATGTCCACCTCTCAGTGGGATCACACTCCTGTGGAACAATGCTATCACTGCACCCCCACAGGCTGCTTACCGCTGTTATTGCAGTGTAATCATTTCTTTATTAGGCTGCGGTGAGGACAAGGGAGAACCTTCCTGTGGCAGAGCTGGTCTGAATCAGCTGACCTGCCACAGCATGAGAATCTACGCAACAAGAGAATAGATACAAATACTGCTTCATCTAAAGCTCAGACACCGGGCTGATCTGTCAGCTGCACTGTGTGTGTGTGTGTGTGTGTGTGTGTGTGTGTGTGTGTGTGCATGCGTGATTAGATCAGAGCCAGAGTATGAAGTTAAATGACTGATGCTTGACTCTTTGAGCTTTGTGTCTGAATCTCTCTTTAATGTTGTATCTGTGTCAGTGTGTGTATCACTGTGTGTGTGTGTGTGTGTGTGTGTGTGTGTCAGAGCAAAGTAAGTGATTTGGGATGTTGTGTTCCTGAGAGAAAAAACTTTGTGCTTATCTGAAACACCACATGGCCTTTCTCTCCCCTCACTCACTGTCAAAGCTGCCATGACCGAGGGGAGTGGTTAAGGGGTGAGAGAGAGAGAGAGAGAGAGAGAGAGAGAGAGAGAGAGGGTGAGAGAGAAAGAGAGGAACTGCGACCCTGTTTCCCAAAAAGGTTTTGATGCCGTGTTAGACGTAAATTTAGCCTGAAGGACACGCCGTCCATTTTCCACTTTCCGTCAGTCCGTCAGAAGTCGGCGGCATCGTTGGATGTTGTTGATATCTCTCTCTTCGCATTGTAGAGTCTTAACTTGCATTTGTAGATGCAGCAACAAACTGTGTTCACTGACAGCGGTTATTCTTATTGTTCCTGAGCTAATGTCTTCTTTATATGAGGAGCGGCTCCTGGTTATGGATTAGTCTCCCACAGGGAGGACCCCCTTTTTTTTTTAAAGCGATAAGTAACTCACTCACTAATAACGGTTTGATAGAGCCAAATGGTGTGCTGCCTTACAAGTAAGAAGAATTTCAATTGAAATCCTGAATTTTACAGGAAACCACTGTAACGATCCAACAGCACCGCTGCAAACAGATCATGTCCTGGCTCATTTTACGTTAAATCCAGCAAAGCAGGTTGCACGGCACAGCCCAAAAACCAACCCAAAGTTCAACTAGTGCACTGAACACAGCGGTGAGCCCGTCTTAAATCACACTGGACTGCTGAGTCTTTGTTAGTAATGGTGGACCCAAATATCTAACTAACTAACTAACTTACTTACTTTCCCCAACCATAACCAAGCAGTTTTAGTTGCCTAAAGTTAATTGAATCAGAATCAAGTTTTTTGGTCATACGTAACTTAAAATTTGGAAATCACCACTTTGTTTCTTCCCAATAAGGACAGAAAACACTCACATGGGTCATTCTGGAGGGCAGTGACAAATATAATTGCAAGAATAAAATAGTCATTGTGAGTTAAGGCTGTTAAGGAATCTTCGCTGTTAAAGACTCAGTAGCTACAGGATGAATGAATCATCGGAGTGCGCGAGAGCTTCTCGTTGCTGCAGGCAGCCTGCGTTTGTCGTGTTACTACATCAGTTTAACTTTAGGCTAAGCTAAAGATGAAACAGGGAACATGAGACAAAAGAAAAATGAAAGTGTAAAATGAAAGAAAACATCAGCAAAGCAGAAAAAAAGCTGTTTAGCAGGTAAGAAACTGAACAGGCTTGTCAGCACAAATAAAGCGAGAAAGTGCCAAAAAAACAAAGGCGATCACATGAGCACGGAGAAATGAAAAGGTCAGAAGTAAGAAAAGCAATAGAATTCAGGGGAAAAGGTCAAAATTATACAGACAGCAATGAAGAGAAAGAAACAAAGGCAATGGGTAACCGATGAAGTCCCACAGTATGAAGTGTTGGTCTGTGTATGTGTGTGTGTGTGTGTGCCTCAGCATGTTTCCTGCCTTAATGAGACTGTGGCTCAGTGGAGTGAGGAGGGCGTAGAGGCCGACTCCTCCGCCAATCCCTCCTTATTAAACGAGCAGAGAGAGATGTGGCAGAGAGGAACTGAGAGAGAGAGGGAGACTGAAACGAGAGAGGAGGAGAAGAGGAAGAGAAAAGGAGAAATGGTAAAGTTTAAGGAGGCAAGAAAAAAAGAGTGGAGAGGAGAGAGAGCAGGGAGGAGGATGGAGATAGATAAGACACAAGGGAAGAGGAGAAGTGGGGGAAAAAGAGGTCTAGAGGTGAAGAGAGAGGTGTCTGCTTTAACAGATTTTCACAGTGAAACATAAAAGATGTCATTTTGCACAACTGTGCTCAAGAGTTCAACACCTATGTGTACATAGAATATGAATATTTTGGTCTGTTACATTCAAGAAATGGATGTGACATCATCTGACATGAGCAGTGTGTCACCTCTGATTTGACGCAGAAAGATACTAAATTAATCTATTCACTAATTCAACCTTTATTTAAATCTTGAGGAATTATTGAGGGTCTTATGTTCAGAATATTAATTGAAATAACCTGCATTAAGTGATATTTTTGGCTAGTTCATCACCTATTTACACACCCTGCAGACACAGAGCAACATTAGCATTCATTATGAGTGTTTTTATTCAACTGATTAATGTCCAATGTTCACTCTCCTCTGTTTTTGTCTTTGCCAACTCCAAAAATATCTATCTCTCAAGCTGCAAAGTGCTCCACTCTGTTAACCAGCTGTTAACTTTGTCTCTCTGCTGTTTGGCGCTGAGCACATTATGCACAGTGGGTTTATCAGAGCTTTTTTTATTCAAAGTGGTGAGAATGAACCAGAACAGTAAAAGATGTAGGCCTTATAACCAAAACAATGAGCTGAAAGACACTCATAAGATGCCAAAAAATAGGGCAACTGCAGTTTGGTGATCACTTTCTGTGGCTTTACATTTACATTTACATTTAGTCATTTAGCAGACGCTTTTATCCAAAGCGACTTACAGAGAAGGGAAACAATCAAGGTACAGTGCAATAAGAAAGCGTTAGTGCAACAATAAGTGCTATGACAATTCTTAAAGGGGTAGCTTTCTCATATCCAGTTGTAGGTAGTGCTAGGAGAGAAGGTACTCTCTGAAGAGCTGGGTCTTCAGGAGATTTTTAAAGGTAGAGAGGGACGCCCCTGCTCTGGTAGGAACTGGTAGTGCGTTCCACCAACAGGGAACAACAAATGAAAAAAGTTTGGATTGCCTTGAGCGAACAGGTGGCAGAGCCAGGCGTTGCTCATTGAAGGAGCGCAGCGGTCGTGAGGTAACATATGCCTGTACCAGGGCATTCAGGTAGGTAGGTGCAGTATCGGAGACAACTTTGTAGGCGAGCATTAGCGCTTTGAATTTAATGTGGGCTGCAACAGGTAGCCAGTGGAGCTCGATAAGCAGCGGGGTGACATGTGACCTTTTGGGTTGGTTGTAGACCAGGCGCGCCGCCACGTTCTGGATCATCTGAAGAGGTTTCACTGTGCAGGCTGGGAGGCCCGTCAGGAGGGCATTACAGTAGTCTAGTTTTGAAATGACCACAGCTTGTGTCAGGAGCTGAGTGGCGTGTTGCGTTAAGTAAGGTCTGATTTTTCTGATGTTGTAAAGTGCAAAGGGGCATGACTGGGCAACTGAGGCGACATGATTGGAAAAGGTTAGTTGGTCATCAATCATAACCCCTAAGTTTCTCACCACCCTGGTGGGGGCAAGACACAGGGAGTCAATGTTGATGTTGATGTTGTGGTGTATTGTAGGTTTGGCTGGGAGGACCAGCAGTTCAGTTTTTGAGAGGTTCAGCTGGAGGTGATGTGCCTTCATCCACGTGGCGATGTCTGAGAGGCAATCTGAGACCCGTGCAGAGATCGAGGGGTCCTCAGGAGGAAATGATAGATACAGCTGAGTGTCATCTGCATAGCAGTGATAGGAAAAGCCATGTGAGCGGATAATTGGACCTAAGGAGGTGGTGTAGATAGCAAATAGATGGGGGCCCAGCACTGAGCCCTGGGGTACCCCTGTGGTGAGGTGATGCGAAGTGGACAACTGTCCAAGCCAGGATACACTGAATGAGCGTCCTGTCAGGTAAGATTCAAACCAGGAAAGAGCCAAGCCAGAGATGCCCATGTTTGAGAGAATAGAGAGGAGGATGCGATGGTTAACTGTGTCAAAGGCAGCTGATAAGTCAAGCAGAATGAGGACAGAGGACTGTGCTGCTGCTCTTGCTTCTTTTAAGGCTTCTGTCACAGACAACAGAGCAGTTTCAGTGGAGTGACCGCTCTTGAAACCAGATTGTTTCGGATCGAGAAGATTGTTCTGTAGGAGGAATTCTGAGAGTTGCTTAGCGACCGCCCGTTCAATAGTTTTGGAAAAAAAAGGAAGAAGTGAGACAGGACGATAGTTCTCGACCTGAGCAGGGTTGAGAGCAGGTTTCTTGAGTAGAGGCATTACTTGAGATGCTTTGAATGCAGTGGGAAAAGTGCCGGAGGTCAGTGACTCATTTATCACATGTGTGATAGCTGGCGTGAAGGTTGGGCTAAAGGACTGAAGAAGGTTTGTTGGTATAAGGTCCAACGAGCATGTAGTAGGACGGCTACATGTCAACAGTTTGGATACCTCACTCTCAGAGAGGGGTGTAAAGCCAGAAAAAGAAGTGCAAGCAACTGTGCTAGGTTGCGAAAGTGCAGCAGCTGGTTCGGTGCCGCCCAGCTGAGATGGAGAGAGACTTGTAGTAGGACTGCTACATGTCACAGTGTTAGGAGTCGGGTTGGGAGTGAGCTGGTCAGAGAATTGGCTGCTGATTGCTGCCACTTTGCCTGTAAAGAATGATGTAAAGGTATCAGCGGTTAGGCTGGTAGGAGGAGGAGGAGGCGGAGGGTTGAGTAGTGATTTGAAGGTGGAGAAAAGTTTCCGGGTGTCAGTGACACTGTTGACTTTGTCGTTGTAAAAAGCAGTCTTTGCAGCAGTGACGCTGGTTGAAAAAGAGGATAAAAGTGTTTGGTAGCCTTTGAGGTCATCAGCTAGTTTGGATTTGAGCCATTTTCTTTCGGCAGCTCTGAGTTTGGTGCGCAGTGATCGGAGGGTATCATTCAACCATGGGTGAGATTGGTTGGGTCGAGCAGGCCTCGTAGATAAAGGACACAGCTTGTTCAGACATGAGTTCAGAGTAGAGCAGAGTGACTCAGTGGCATCATTAACCTTCAGAGAGGAGAATGTGCTGAGTGGTGGTAGAGCAGAGGCAACAATAGAGGAGAAGTGGGTTGGGGATAAGTTACGGAGGTTGCGGCAGAACATAACCATTGTTGGAGGAGCAGAGGATTGCTCTGGCAGAGTGACATTAAACTGGATAAAAAAGTGATCTGATAGGTGGAGAGGCGCCACCAGTGCATCTGTGGCACAGTTTCGGGTGAGAATCAGGTCAAGGTTTTTGCCAGCTTTGTGAGTAGGAGGACTGTGGACCAGCTGGAGGTAAAAGGAATGTATTAATGACATGAAGTTATCAGAGCCTTGACTGTCTAAGTGGATGTTCATGTCGCCCAGGACAAGCAACGGACATTCATGATCGGGTATGGATGACAGCAGGGTATCTAGCTCGTCTGTAAAGCCACCCATTTGGCCTGGTGGACGGTAAATGACAATAACGTAGGCCTTAACAGGAGCCGTTACTGTAATGGCATGGTATTCGAAAGTGTCATAATTGGTGGAATGTAGTAGCGGAGTGAATTTCCATTTGTTGGAAATTAGCAGGCCAGTCCCTCCTCCTCGACCAGAAGGACGGGGGGTGTGGGAGAGGGTGTAATTAGTGGAGAGTGCAGCTGGGGTGGCTGTGTTCTCTGGTTTGATCCAAGTCTCAGAGGAGAGCAAGGAGCTCTAGAGAAAGGCACATACTGCACATACTGGTTCCCTTTGCTCGGTGAACTTGCATAGGTAAACTTGCTCGTCTTGACCTACGTACGTCTTCACCGAGGACGGCTGAACGCAACGGCTGACGCTTACGCTTCAGCAATCGCCCCTGTTTTATAAGTTCAGTGGATTAAACGCGGCTGTTCTCACGTTTAGGCTGATTGTGACTAGCGTAGACTGCCCTCTGCTGTTGCTGTGAATGGTTTTTCAATTGAGGTGCAAATTGCTCACACCTGAGTGTGCTGATGACCCGTAGATGACCGAAACTCGCACCTCTTATTGTTCACTTCCCCTCAGTTGTTTACAATGCACAGAGTTGAATTCTGAATGATTTCAGAATTCAGAAGGATTCAGATTTTGACCGCCACAGAAATATTCAGAGATATTCAGACCGCCCCAGTAGTGTAATGCTTACACTTTGCTGAATACTCTGACCGCCCCAGTCGGTATAGTGTAATGTTTACTCTTTGCTTAATAATCTGACCGCCCCAGTCAGTATAGTGTAATGTTTACTCTTTGCTTAATAATCTGACCGCCTGTCAGTATAGTGTAATGCTTACACTTTCACTCTCCCAACGCACCAAGGACCTTGGCTTTAAAGGAGCACTGTGTAGGATTTAGGGCCATCTAGTGGTGTAGTTAACCCCCTTGCTTTAAAATATCCTTCTGAGCATGAAGAAGAAACTATGGTACAGTAGTCATGAAATGTGCAAAAAATGCGAAATACCCCATCCAGAGCCAGTGTTTGGACTACTGTAGAAACATGGTGGTTTAACTTGGCGTACAAGAGGACCATGGATAAACAAAAGTCTCATTCTAAAGGAACAAAAACATAACGATTCTTATTTTCATGTGATTATACACAATTGAAAATGTAGTTAAAGCATATTCCATTCAATCATTGCCATATTCTGTAAATACAGCCCCGTAAGTCTGACACACTGGATGTTTAAACCTAAATTTCAGTACAGAATACCAGTGATTGATAGTCTTACAGGGGCAACACTGGCTTAACGTTCGATCCCTAGACTGAGAGAATAAATCTGAGTGGTGGCTTGAATGTGTATAGCTTGCCTTGCTCTCATTATAACTGAATCTCTGCAGGAAATGTGTTCATATTGGACATTTCAGCAGCGCAAGATTTACTATCAGTGACAACATTCAGTGACAAAGCAGAAAGTAAAGTAGTGCAATCAAGAATAAAGGTTCGGTTGGGAAGTTTTTGATGTGTGTGAAACGTACATGCGTCTAAAACATTTCCTTTTCATTTCATGACCTGTCCAGAGGAAGGTATAATCAAGTTTTAGTTACATTCAAACTTGATATGAGGTTTGGTATAGTTAAAGGAGTGGGAATCTCCAGGCGCGTCAATTAGATTCGATTCTGATTCAAAGGGTTACAATTCGATTCTAAAACGATTACTGATGCATCTCGATCCATCAAAACCAACAGGATGGTATGTTGTACATTGGCCCTGGTTTTCCACGACTCAATAGACAAACTCTGGTGGTGGCTCCTCATGCTGGTTGTGTTGCCAAAATATTTCAAATTCATTTGACACACCTTGCAAATTGTGTGGCTCTTGTCTAAGTCCTGCTTGCCTTCAACTTCATGAAAGCCAAAACGCTTCCATACTATAGCCTTTCAAAGCAGCGTGTGCTGTTTGAATTGCAAGTCTAGACTGTACTCTTTATAATATGATTTACAGAGACTTAACGGTTCCCACCATCAGCAAGCACTTGGTGATGGTGGCAAGGAAAAACTTCCCTTTATTGTAACCTGATAATCAGACAAAGCTGACCTGTCATTTGACTTCAAATCTGAGACGTGGCCGATGAATCCCATGGCCTGGAAGCAGGCAAACAGAACTGGTCCTTACCACCTCTGATATGTTCTTGAAGAGAGCTTCAACTGTTACAGTAGAACTTGCAAAATCAGTTTTTGTCATATTGTACTATATTTTGTCAATGTTTTTTCTCGAATTCCTTTTCGACACTGCGTGGGTTTCAGATGACAAATCTCTCAAAAAGTACAGCTAATAAGTGGAGAGCGAATAAGAGTGAATACTTTTAAATCCACTGTCTCATTAATATTCAGTAGAGAACTTTTAAAGTTGCCCTTGAGGCCACATCAAGAAATGTCTCAGGGACAAACAGGATAATGTTTGCTTTTCCAATATTATATGGATTAAAAAAAAAAAAAAAACATTCTGTGAAATATTGACCATGGATGGAAAAACATCCTTCCTGTTTATATCATCTGGAGATATTTTACTGTATAATTTACCAGTGGAGATGGAAGGAGAAGAAAGGAAGAGGGAAAGAGTCGGCTGGCTATAAACCAAAGATCACTTTCATCAAAAAAAAACAAGACTTACAACCTCATAAAGACGAGCCACATTAAATCATGCTTCATTCAGTCCCTCCCAACTATCCCTCCGTCTCTTTCATTTCCACATTTCTCACATCTCATCCGAACTTTACTGTTTATACGTTCTCTCCTGTTTCTCACCAGAGTTAAAGACTAAAGTTGACTTTCTTCACTTGTTTTCAACACCTTTAGCTCATTCCTGCTGTCTCTTTCAGCTCTCCGTCCATTCTCCTTCTTTCTCTGTCTCTCTCTCTCATCATTCAGCTCCATCTCTGTCGTCTTCATCTGTCCGTTCTCTCGCCCACTCTTTTTCTCTCTCTCAATCTCTCTCTATCTCTGGTGTTTTTTTATTAGAGGAAAGGATATGAGTCGGGGGTGATTCCTTGATTGCTCCAGCATATGTGAGTGGCCTATAAATCTATCATCGCATCTCTCTCTCTCTCTCTCTTTCTCTCTCTCTTTCTTTCACACACACACACACACACACACACACACACACACACACAGTAGAATTCAGCCAGTCCTTCAGAGGTAACCACATATACCCACAGGGAGAGAGAATGAGACGGAGAGAAGGATAGGAAAAGAAAAGGAGACGTAAATGTGGTGCTTGAGGGCTCCAATGACAGTATGTTTGTTTAACCCTCCACACACACACACACGCACACACATGGCTCACTGGTCCTACTAAACTACAGTGGTGGGCTCTGGAAAGAGTATTGGTTTTCACAATAAAGGTGGCACACCTGTCATTCAAACGGGATCTCTGTAGGCGTGACACAGGTAACATCAGAGGTACAAACTATAGCTCATAAGACACACACACACACACACACACACACACACACACACAAACTCTCTCTCACACACACGAATGAGACATTTGGAAGCTGGTAATTTCAACAAGAAGATGAGTTTCATATCCACCATTGCTTTCTGTGATGATTTATGTGTTACCGAGACAATCTGCAGGATCACACAGCTGTTCCCTGAGAAAATAAACTTGTTTGAAAATGACAATCCAACCCCATTACCGCACGCAATTTTTAAAAAGTCGTGAATACGTAAATCTGTTTGAAACGTTCAAATATATCCAGGAGCTTGTTTTGCAGTGACTGATGTTTGCCTCATTGCCTCTAGCATTAAATAAGAACATGTACCATTTAGAAAATCTAGTTTGGGGAACAATTCTGGTGTTGATGAAAGTTGTCTGTCAAACAAAGTTTTTTTTTTGAAAAGCTGTATGCTCTAAGTTTACATGGTGTTGAGGTTTAGTTTATCAGAGTTTCCACTATGATCCTGATGACTTTTCATACCTTAAGTTGGAGCACTGAGTTTTCTCTGAGATTCAGAGATAGACTGCAAATTTAGAATTTCTGGCTCCAGATCCTGTCACAACTTGCCAGCCTTTCAATAACTGCATTATCTGACAACTGTATAAGTGTCAGAAACCTCTCTCATCTGACACTTCCATAGTTATGGTTAAGACTTAAACAGTAAAAGTTAGCAAAAGAATGTGGTCATGCTCATGCACCTTGTGCACAAGACAAAAAAAATGTACATCCCATTGCACACTGTATTACTGTTTCACTCCGTGGCTCCACCTGCGCGGTCCTACTCGACCCATTGCCATCGACACGATGTCATGCACAAAGAAAATTGCTTTTTAGGCTCAGGGAAAGTTTTACAAATACTGAATCTTCACGTCAGAAGCGGAGTGTTTAGCCCGCCAGACTTTTTTTACTTGCTCATATTTGGTCATTTTCTTAGTTCATGTGCTTCTAAATATGCTTCTACATGTGTAAATATGCTATGTAGTTAATTAGTTTTGCTTTTGTCTGTTTTTACGACTGGCAGTTTGCACAGGGTATTTTATTTTGAAAATCCACCAGATTCTCTATGCTTTTGCTGTGTCTGGCTTCCGCCGGCTCAAGGTGCTCTGTGTAAATTGACGCGGGCTGCTCATGGTGTCCGTCAAAAATAGAACAGCCGTGTATTTCACGCGGAGCCAGGCGGAGGCCCGCTTCTGGGACGCTTCTGAACCGGACCGCAGCGGAGCCGGTGGAGTTGAGAAACATTGTCTAGCAATGTCTACCAACAACTCAAGACCATAGACAGTACTAAACATGGGCGTAGTCTCTGTGACGCCACCCACACGTTTCTGAAGAGCTGTTGTGACACTTTGTAGTCTTGCCTCTGCTGCCTCCCGACTAATCTAAATATGGGCAAAGACATGGAGTGTAGGTGGAGCTGAGGTGGGATGAATGAAGACTGGGTGCTCAGACAAGCCATCTGTAACGACACCTACTTGTCAATCAAAGTGACCGCACTCTTAATTCTGCATAACTTTAAGCCTAACTATAATTTGAACAGGTGAGTTCTACAAAAATTCACCCTCAGTACAGTTGTCATGAACGGGGAAATTAGCTATAGAGACCAAAACTGTGTTTTGTACCAGGCTGTAAACATGTTTATTTCTGCTGTGAAGTTACAGAGATAGAATCATTCTGTATCCAGCATCTAGTGGCTGTTACCCAACTGTTCCCAGCTCATCATCTGTCTTTTCGTGTCATACGTCCTCTTCGGCCTTTTCGCCTCTGCCTTTATGTCCGTACTGAGAATACTGAGTTAGCTGCTTCTTTTTGCTAGATGAAGAACCATAGTTAGTGGTGTGTGACTTAGTGAGCTAAAGCGTTACACTCTTCACACAGGAGATGGTATCCACTCAACAAGTTACATAGTGCGAGGACAGGCATTCAGGCCGCAGTGGAATAAAAGAGGCACCACTCTCCATTTTGTAAGTCAGTGTAGCATCAAAATGATTTCAAAGCTGTTCTTTCAAGGGAAAATGGTTGCATAAAGTTGCTTAAATACATCTATCATATTTGCTATAGGTTACTGAATATTGTGCTATGCAAAAGTGTGTGTGTAGTTCAGGGTGACTGGAAGGTTCGAAGCATTAAAAACAGAACGAAGTCCGAGACAGCTCGACCTGTGTAGAAAACCTGAAATCTCAGCAGCAACCGAGGCAACAGAAAGAGTGACTGGCATTTATCAACACTTCCAAGCAACCCTTCAAAATATATTATCGTAATTGCCTGAAAAGTGAACAGTCAATCTCAAAATAGGCATCTTTAAAATCCATGCTGGTGCTCATGAGAAATTATCTGCACTGACAGATGAAGAAAAAAAAAACACACACAGCCGACTCTGTGTGCTCATTCCCAAATGTAGACATGATTGCCGGAGTGTCGTCCACATATAGTCTTCTTCTACTCTTTTACCTGCGTGGAATGAAATGAAGAATTAGACAAGTGGTGCAGGATTGTCTCTAACTGTGTGATTACTGATTGCAACTTTTTCGCTCTCACTAGCTTTTCAATTAAACAATAATTTTCAATACCACCAAATCCAAGACTCCCCCCACCTCCCAAAAAAAGAAACAATTTGATCTCATTCATTTCAACCCATTTGGGGAGTTTTAGAGCCAATTTAAGGCACTTCAGTGCCGCCTTTAAAAAGTTGTAAAAGTGGAGTGGAGTGCGTTATGAGCGTGTGTTTAAATCCCGTCAAAGTGACTGAGCTTCTCCAAGACAAAATGGATCTTTAAATGGGCATTTTTTAAACTTATTTTCATATCAGGTATGTTAGTGTCTCATCAGTAATCGGTCAGGTTATGAATGGGTGAACTCTGTTAAAGCAGATATGAGTCAGTGCAGCAGTCTGATGTGTTTTCTCTACCTGTGTGTGCTGTCGTGATTGCAGAGTCCAGGACGCAGTGTAGCGTAAAGCCACCGCTTCAAACCGCACTTAATCACACACTGCAGCACCGAGTAAATATCTAATCACACACACTGGGCTGCATGAATGCTGATGCACACACTAATGTGTTTATCCTGCACACACACACACACACACACACCCACACACGCACACACACACACACACACACACACACACACACACACACACACACACACACACACACATTTATGAACGAATAAATGCACAAACACATACTGACACGTGTCTTTCACAAATGGACGGGAAATTCCATCTTTTTCCACTTTGTGTAACGGTCAGGCTCTGGCAAGAGCACCCACACACATACACACACACACACACACGCACACACACACACATGCACACACACACATGCACACATCACTGTTTGTGATCTATCTCAATGCCACGCCTCAACAGATTCAATCAGAGGGGAGCCTTTGTTTTTTTTCCCTATCTGTGGTTTTATTTTCTTATTCTATCTCACACTCACTCACACTCACACACACACACACACACACACACAAACACACAATCTCTCTCTCGTTTCTCAGTTGGAGCCAAATAACTTTGGTCTGAATGTTCCCACAGCTCTCACTATGGAACTAAACACAGACATCCAAAGGACCACACACACACACACACACACACACTGGAAGTGCAAGAGAGAGAGAGTTATTACTGATGTGTGGCTGATATCATGGGTGCATGTTTATGTGTATGTGTGATGGGTCATGTGACACTCGGAGTGAGTTACAACGGCAGCTCGCTTCCACAAGATTTATTACACACACACACACACACACGCACACACACACACACTGAGTTTATATTTCTATATACATACAGATTCTACAATCTGTATCTGTATGTATGCAAAAAAAGAGGTGGAAAGGAATGACAGTATAGTAGGGCTATGCTAAGCTATAGATTGATCAATCTAAGCAGCAATCATTAATTTTTTTTCTTTTCTTTTTTTGACTCACACTAAATTGTATTTTCAAACCTCATTAGCAACATTAGCATTCATGGCTCTGTATTGGCCTCTGCTAACTCCTCAGGGGAATATTTGAGTCATTAGAAGCTAATTGCTCTGCTGTGTTCACCAGTTAGTTGTCATTTGATGCTAGGTGTAGTGTACAGTGGCTTTATTATGGCTTCTTTGTGCAGAAAACAGCTGCTGGAAATTGGTGAAAATAATGTTTAGGGTGCTGAGACTGTATCAGTCGATAGTCTAAAATGCTCCACAAAACTAAGAGTTTGTAATTCCCTGTTGTTTTGTCACTACACTGTGTTAAAGGACCAGTGTGTGGGATTTAGTGGCTAGCTGTGTAGTTGATGATTGCAACCAGCTCGCCTCTACTCTACCTAGCATAAAGGAAAAATTATGGTGAGATAGGACTACGTGGAAGAGGACCCACGGCATCTATAGAAATAAAAGGTTCATTCTAAGCTAACAATTAATGATTATACACTGATTAAAACATAATTATGAATATTATATTCTATTTCTGCTATATTCTTTAAATAGACTAAATCTGACACACTGGACCTTTAACTTTCAGTTCATACATATTAATTTGATCCGTTGTTAATAAAAATTTACATTTAGTGGAACTTTAATTGTCATCCACAACTGCTTTTCTGCTTTGTGAAAATGTTCCTCTTAAATTGATTAAATCCCTGCACTCGCTTGAAGGCAGCAGGACTGATATGAATTTTTAACGACACACTGATCAACTCAACATCTTGTCTGAAACAACACATCCTGCCTCGACTCTTGGGTCACTATTACGAGAGGTCTGCGCGGTCAGTGGCACTAATTGATCAGTGTCGATCAACTCACGTGTTTCTCTCATACGGCACACACACACACACACACACACACACACACACACCCATAATTCATTAAGCCGTTCAGACGCACTACTAAATGTGACGGACAGATGCACTCAGTGGGTAAGAGTAGTTTTTTTTGCCTCAGTTATCCGTTGCAGCACAATGCGACAGTACAGCTTCAGCTGCTGTCACATCCCTCCTGTTATGTCTGCTCTTTTTTTTTTTTGCCATTCTACCTCTTTTCATGACAGTTAATTGAGAAATATACACAATTCACAGCCTCGAGGCGCCAAGCATACAGGTGGGGCCCAGAAATATGGCAGCGGATTGACTAATTAAAAAAGAAAATCCCATTTACGCATCGACTTTTCATATCCCAAGACCGATTTGATATGCTTGATTCAATACCAAATTCTAAAATCTCACCTGAGGCAGCGAATATTGCCAAGCGTCTGAGTCTAAAAGTCTAAATCCATCTGTTAGTGTGAGAAGCTGAGCCTGCCGCTGTCTGCCTGAGCCGAGCAGGTTGCACGGCAGAGTTAGGCAGATGTTAAAACTAAATGAAGATGTCCTATCTCATTTCCTCCTGCTCCTCAACTCCTGTGCCCGGATCACTGTGTCCCAGTCACTGCTTTACCACCGCCGTCCCCCCTCCTCCTTCCTCTTCGGTTACGTCCAATTCTTTTTCTTCCTCTTCCCAGTATAAACTCTGCCGTGCACGACTGACTTTTATACGACAGTACCATTTTCCACAGGGGCTAAAGAACACACTAAGCAGTTAAAGTGTCAGGGGACATCAGTCTACCAACACACACACACTCTGCTTCTCCATATTCAGACCGTGCATTTTTCAACAAGCGACGACTTCATCCATCAGCTAAACACCGTGCCGTTTCTGGCTTTGATACGCCGTTGATGAGTGATTATTTCACTTTGTATTTTTTTGTGGGACTGAACGACCGAACGAGTCCTGACGTGAATGAAAATCACAAATGCTGAGAGAGATTATAATGCAGTCGATGACAGCTCTCCACTGAATGACAACCCCAGCTTTTCACTTTACAGCACTTTACAGCTGCCATGTTTCTCCGGCACAACAAGCACAAGTCAAGTCAATTTGATTCGTATAGCCCAATGTTGGAAATCACAGGGAGCTTTACAATCTGAGCAGCACACAACAGCCTCTATCCTTAGACCCTGACAAACATTACATTCTGGTTAGAAAATCATTGAAGACATACTTCTGTTTGAGCATCTTGAAGCTACCACACCCTTCACACGAGTCACATCCAAGCCTGAAGCCCTCTGACAGGAACTCACTGGCTGTTCCAGCGTCTAGATTAAAAACAATATTTTTTATTGGTTCCAGAAAACAAGAGGTTTTTATGGCCTGTCTGGATGAAAAACAGCAAGTGGAAGTGAAAAACGAAGTAGATCTAAATCTAGAGGAAAGAAAACGATTAATCAACGTGTTCTTTACCATCAGGGCTCCTGGTCACCTGCTGTTTGAACTTGTAACATCTGTGAAAAGAGCAGTTATTGATATATTTTTGCTGAATGTCTCCTAGTTTTGGTGTTTGATTCCCACATCTATCACCATCTGGGTCACTATCAGTTCACATTTGACCTTCATATTTGCATGATGACTACCTTTTGTATCCTGCATGAAATCACACTACCTGGCTTCAACTATCCACTTGACCAGTCAGTGCCCAATAAGGAACTACTGCTACAGCATGAGCCTGTAACTGGTTTAAGCTTGGTGTGTGTGACAACAATGTCGGCTGCAAAAGGGGTTAGCTTAGATGCTGCTAGCATCA
The DNA here is from genome assembly GCA_946959425.1 of Argyrosomus regius. Lineage (NCBI taxonomy): Eukaryota > Metazoa > Chordata > Actinopteri > Sciaenidae > Argyrosomus > Argyrosomus regius. The sequence continues at coordinate 24,922,425 of OX336889.1, read as the reverse complement.
GTTAGATCAGAACTGGAGAGCATTTCTTCGCTGAAAGAAGAGCAAAGAACGACACTGAAGCCTTTTCTCAATATAAAAGATGTTTTCAGGCTTCTGCGACAGACCTCAGTAAGAGTTTGACTCAAGCTGCAACATCCGTGGCTGTGAAGTGAAGCCAACGCAGAAGTGCCAAAAACTGCAGTTCCTCAAACGTCCACTTGAGGCTGGCTACAGAACAAGTCAACCTCCATAAGCCCCCATGTTAAAATGTCTAACTTCACAGCAGAAATAAACAGCCTGGTACAAAAAAACAGTTTGCTTTCTATAGCGTATAGACACATATCATGACAACTGTACTGAGGGTGAATTTTTATAGAACTCTCCTGTTCAAATTATATTAAGGCTTAAAGTTATGCAGAATTAACAACATGGCTGCTTTAAGTGTCGCTACAGATGGCTTGTTTGAGCAACCAGCATCATTCAACCAGACCATAGGTCCACAGATGAGCCACGTCTTTGCCCATTTTGAGATTTTGGGCTTCAAAACTGCTGTGGCTTTCGGAGAAAGTGGTTAATGTCACGGATACTGTCCATTCTTTATACTGTCTTTGGTTTGACTACGTTACATGATTCATCGATCTGATAGTTGAAGTTCACCAACGATAGATGGATTGGTTGATCCAATCACCTGCCTGCTGTTTTCACAGATGGTTCTGTGTAACAAATGATCTGGAGCAGATGTACAGGTAAGATGCAGATTCCCCTCAGCTGTGCATGTTAGCAGGCATGTTAGCATCTTTCGGCATATTGTTTTGGTTTTACTCTCTTACTTCAGTGGCACCGCTCTCATCTGTGTTGTGTGTGTTTTTTGGGGTGCTGGGAACTCGAATTACTTCTTCAAACCATGTTTTTCAGACCTGTTTATGGATAATAACTTTTTTGTGTAAAACATACTGTGTTGAACTACAATTAAGAGAGAAAAACAACATTCAAAAGAGTTATGGGAAACAATGCTTATCAAGACCTTTTTATTCAGGCACATTAGTACTTTTGTTTGTAGTTTGAGTGGCCTCACTGGGAACCAGTCCTGTGGACTTCAGAGTCTTTTCATTGACCGTGGACTTCTAACAGCACTACACTAATTTACATGACTTTAAATTGCCTTTCAGCTTCTGAAATCTGACTAATCACACAGACCAATGATCATTTAAGTAAAACACTCGCAATTAGCCTCTGTGACATTTTGTTTTTGTGTTTAGTGGATGCACCCACAACCATGTATTTGTGTGTGTTAAATGAAGCCAGTGGGTGTGCTTTGGCGTAGGTAACACTCCATTACTTGTCCATTTCCTCTGCATGGCTGGCCTCAGCATTTTACCCACAGCATAATGCACTAATTACTGCTGTAAACACACAAAGACAAACACTCATAACCATCTACCTTGCTAATTTCACCGAGCCGCAGTCCTCGCGTCCTGCTCCTTCTGCTCTCCGTCTGATTCCATGCGAGTGATCACTCTTGTCTTGACGGTAAAAGGAGGCATAATTTGTTTGTTCCCTCAACAACAAAAGAATGACCACATTCAACCATGTACAAATGGGAGTGGGTGGAGGAGGAGGTGGAAGGAGGGGACAATTTCATCTTCATCACTGAATAGATGTGATTACATCTCTGGGTTGAGTGGCGGGATGAGGGAGGGGATAAGGCAAGAGGTGGCGGTAGGTGAAATAAGAGGTGGACAGATAATGACAAGCAGTAAGACTGAAGTAGAATGGAGCAGATGAGGTCTCTCGCCTCTTTTTGTTCTTCTTTGGGGTCATTGCTCTGATTACTGGAGACAGATGAGCAGAACTGCACTTTTTTTCTTAATATTGTTTAAGCAGACTGATAAGGAACATTACATACAATGGCGTAGTTGTGTGGTCAGTTCTTGTAGAGCTAAATAGGTTATTAAAGGTAATTAAAGTCTTACTGTGGTGAGGCACTGCACAAGTTGAAATTCTATGAAAGTGTTCCAGAGAAGAAAATCAAAGTTTCTGAGGCAAACAATGACAATGAAGATACTTATACTATAAAACAAAATGAAATAAAATATATTAAAGTGGCATTACGTAGAAATTGGTATGATTTGTGATTTGTTGCCCCCAGTTTCAGAGTGTAATCCAACTGTGGTAAATATGGACAGCTGTACACTGTATTTGTTCTGATTACATGATCAAAAACTTTTTGGCAAGCGAGTTGGCAACTTTGCTAACAGCCAAACATCAAGCAAGGTCAATAACACAAGACATAGCAGCCAGCTAATATTACTTACTAGTCCAAAAACAAGAAGCCCAGCTCGGCGTCTGTCTTTCAGCTTTTTACTGTTGTCCCACTCTTTTCTCTTCTTAGCTTCCTTCATCAATGTCCTCTTCAGTCTTTTCTCCTCTGCCATTATGTCCATAGAGGCTACTGAGCACAGTTACAGTGCCTGCTTGCCCAGCTCCTGTTCTGGCATGACACTGGTTCCTCTCCCCGTCAGCATTCCCCGAGCACCCAGTCTGAAAACCTCCTCTTCCCAATGGTCCAAAACATCTGATACAAACAACACTCACACAGCCCGGCTAACAAACTGAGCAAACATTAGCTAACACCAGCTATAGTTCAGCAATTTACTTTACTGTCCATGAGGAAACTGATCAGAGGGAAAACCAGAAAACATTTTCTTCATAAAATATGATTCATTTGAACCGAAATCAGTCAAATAGTTAGTGGCGTGCGACTCTGACTCTTTATTTCACCAAGCTCTCACCAACAACTAAAAGTCAGTCCCAGATTTACTCTTGTCCGGAGGCCTCTTACTTAGTTACTCTCTTTTACTGTTCTTAGCTTCCTCTGTCAACGTCACCGTTGTTGTTTTTGCCTCTGTCATTATGTCCATAGAGGCTGCTGAGCCCGGTTACATTACAGCCAGCCTAGCTCCAGTTCTAGCACGACACTGGCTCCGCTCGCTGTCAGTATCCCCCACCTCAGGCCTGAAAACCCTCAGTACTCTGAGCTCACAGTCTGGGCAGCATGTCTAACAAACTGAACTAACATTAGCTAACAGCAAATATAGTTTAGTGTACTGTCCATCAGGAAACTCTGTAAATCACAATGTCTTTTACCAAAATCAGTGTGAGAACAGACAGAGACACCATTCAGCTGATTACAAGTCAGTGAAGCATCAACATGATTTAAAATCTGTTATTTCATGAGAGAAAAGTTGCTTTAGTTGCTTTAGTCTCATTGTGGTGCTAAATTAAAAGTCAGAGGATCGTCAATGTATAATCATCTGGGGAACATGAATATCATGGCAATCCAGTAGTTGTTGTTTCAGTCTGGACAGAAGTGGTGGACCATCCAATTGACATTGCCATTCACAGCGCTAACGTGGCTAATGAATGGAGTGTAGATGGCTGGCAAGGGCTGCTAAATCTTCTCATTCCTTTAGTTATTTACCTAATGCCCCAAAATCAATGCAGTAATGATTTATTGATGTCAAAATGCTTCACGTAACACCTTTTATAAAAGGCAACTCACAAGAGAAAGTGTTGGAGAACAAAAGGTGACAGGAAATAAGAGGAAATCTGAAGATTAATTTCGAGGAGCAGTACAGGTTGTAAATGAGGGGAAAAGGAGTGTGCAGCTCAGTGGATAAATGGAGAGTGGATGAGAGGAAAACACTGTGGGAACATATGTTAAAATGAGAGTGATAGGGAGGAGGGCTGTTGCAGGTTGCAAAGTCACACTCACACACCTAGACACAGTGTGTTTACTCAGCCTGTTTCAGTTACATAGAATTAACATAGAATCTGCCATGGCAACAGCACCCATCCATTCCCACTACTCAGGGACACACAGACCCTTCACAAAGGTCCTGAATAAAATCAACAAGGACACACACCCTCGCACTTAAACACACACACACACACACACACACACATGGACTCACCTTAGGAGCTTTATTTGAGCTCAGCCTCAAAGAACATTCCTACTGTTACAGCTAAACCAAGGATAGATACCAAGGATGAAGGCGAAGGACTGACTGAACGCTGGATGGCTGAATGAGACCTTTCTATGTTGTTATGCACACACTTTCATAAACTGTATTGGTTCCACTTGATGTGATTTGTTCATCCATATTCATCCCCGCCCAAAAACACAACACAAACAAAAAGCGAACTCTGCAAAGTCGCGTGCTGGGACAGTGAATGGAAAATGACATTCAGCCGGTAGGCCGCCATCTTCATGCACCTCATCCTGTCCAACCTGTGTGTGGAAATGAGTGAATAGTGTACCGCTGTGTATGTCAAACATAAAACAGAATAAGCAATAAGGAATGCTATTCCACCTGTGGCTCTGCAAGCACATTCCCCATGCATATTCAAAAGCACGGTGGGAAACTCAACATGGAGCGCAGTGTGACTCAGCGCACACACTGCTGACACTGTAAAACTATGCTAATTTAAGTGTGTGAGGATACATGGCAGCTTTAAAGATGTATTTCATGGAGGTTGTTATTTGCTGCATGGAACTGTCTCATGAGAGAATTTAATGAGAAGAAGTGTGAGCCACAGGACATGTTAGGTTTAAGCAACAAGAGCACTTTGGTTGAGAGTTTTTGTTGCATTTTTGGTTAAAATAAATGAACTAAACACAGCACGTCTCCTGTTTCCAGTCACTTCTGACTTTAACCATAAGATCATCTACCCCTAACCAAATTACTGTGAGTGCATAAACATAATCATGAAAACCATTCATCTTGCTTTGGCAGGAGAACAAACGACATTATGAGCCAGTGTTTTTTTTACATCTCTAGAAATGAAGCATTGGTACCATTCAGTCAGTCAGTCCACCTTGGCTCATGAACTATCTGAACAAGACTGGATGAATTATCATGAAATTTAGTTCAGACAGTTCAAAATGTGTCCAATACTCTCGAACTCTTGTCCTCAGCTGTACGTTATGTTAGTAATTAGCAAACTTTATCATGCTAGCGTGCTGACATTAGCATTTGTTGTGGTCTGAGTGATACATATATACTTTTATACATAATATAACAGAAGCACACACATAGAGCTGCATAGGCACACACATGGGTCTTGGCACCAACAATACTGTGTATACTGTGTGGATGACCGCCGGAACTGGCTTGTTTCGCCAGGTCATATTGATCTGATCAACAATTTGATAAATGGTAAATGGGGTGAAATCGTGCACACATACACACTCATGAGAGACACACACGCTCTTGAGAACTTTTTAGAACATTGACTAAGTAAACCTGTAATGTTTGCAAGTAAACGGAGTTCAGATTCGCAAGCAGCTGTCTCCGTGTCTTTCTTTCATAAAGTTTTTTAAAGAGTTTTCTCCACAACACATTTAGCTCAAAGCATCACTATACAGTATGGTGCCATATCATTTGCTAGCCTGTTATTCCGAAACCCCAATAGTCCGAAAAATGATCAACTGGACCAAAAGCCTGTTTGGCCGACAGACTGTCATTCCCAATACAAACGATCCTTTCTCCGAAAGCCTGTTGTTCCAAAAATACACACGTTATCCCCAACTTATGTACGTAACTTAACTGACGTAACTAACACTTATTTTAACCCAAACTGCAATCTTTTTCCTGAATCTAAGTTGTTTTGCTGGCTGATGACAGCAAAGGTTCCCTGACTTCTTCAAGGGCAAAAAAAAAAAACTTAAACAGTGTTAAGAGCATTGGGCTTTTGTTTCGGGATAACAGGCCATCAGACAAATGGGCTTTCGGTCCAATAGGATATGTTTATCTATGAGGGGTTTTGAAACAATGATCTATGACAGTATAGTCTCAAAGCTAGCATGGCTGCAGACTCTTAATGCCAATCGCCACAGAAAAAGAGTTTTTGACTGTCTGTCACTCACCCAACTCACTGCTTCTGTTTTATCAAAAGTATTAATCCACATTGTGAGTGGTGAGGAGACCATGATGGAGATTGTATCATAACCCTCATTACTGAATACTTTGTTTTGTCCAGTTTAGTCTCAACAGTCCAGAATATGAAACCACATACCCAGACATTACGTCACAGGTTTGAGATAATCTTAATGATGTTCAATACATCTTTTTTCTCTTTTTATCTACCAAAGAGCAGACAAACACTGCAGATTTGCTTTTTTAAGCTCCACCCTAATTCAATTCCCTTATTCAAACAAGTGCACGCACAACCTGCTGAGATGTCTGAGTTTAAACAGCTTATCAAATTCCCTGCTTAGACACAACACAGCCAGACAGGAGTGCCTGTAAAGTTTAATCTGTATTTAGAAGTGTGTGTTACATTCACAAATAGGGTGAGACCACTGCCTTAGAGCAATAAAAGACTTTTGAAAAAATCTGATAGTAATATTGTGTAGAAATTGGTATTTTTGTGATTTAGCACCCCCAGTTTCAGAGTGCTATACCACTGTGGTAAAGATGGACAGCTGTACACGTGTATTTCTTATGATTACATTATTTATGATCAAGTGATCGAGTCAAGAATTTTGCTAACAGCCAGTCTGTCTTTCAGCTTTTTACTGTTGTCCCACTCTTTTCTCTTCTTAGCTTCCTTCGTCAACGTCTTCAGTCTTTTCTCCTCTGCCATTATGTCCATAGAGGCTACTGAGCACAGTTACAGTGCATGCTTGCCCAGCTCCTGTTCTGGCACGACACTGGTTCCTCTCCCCTGTCAGCATTCCCCTGAGTACCTGAAAACCTCCTCTTCCCAAACACCTGATACAAACACTAACACTCACACAGTCTGGCTAACAAACTGAGCTAACATTAGCTAACGCTAAAGACAAAGTTGGAATGATAGAGACCATTCACCTGATATTTTGTGGTGGAGAAGGCACACAGTGTTGCTTTAATAATCAAACATGCATGGTTTTTGCATGAATGTCAATGGTCAATGTCAAAGGCTAATTTATATCTAATAATTCCACACCAGGTTTACACGACAACAGACCACAAACCTGGCGCCTAGGCTACATACTGCATGTCGTAGCAGCCACAGCAACTGCACAGACAACAACACTGTAGTAGGGTTGTGAGATAGCATGAGCATACGGTGACGTTTATAATGCAGGGCAGTGAGGACACAGATGTTTCATTCGTTGGAAACCTGGAAATCATTCAGTTACATTATTCTTCATGATAAAAGAAAGGTTTTGTTTCATGTCATGTCCATATGTCTCCTCCTCTCCAGGTCCACATCTGTTTTATGGTCAAGAGCTTGAACCAGAACATAGAACCCCATTGTACAGTTCAGTGACAATATGTAGGGGACTGAGTTGAACTACTGCAGGGCTCTGTCTGTCAGAATGATCAGTGTCCTGACACCTTTGATTACTTTGATTCAGTGGAATACTTCAAATTCTCTCAATGTGTTTGCGCATGACAGAAAAGATTCAATCAGCATAACTTTGCAGATTACAGTATTAAAAATAGACTAATATATAGTGATAACTAATGGATTAAAAATAGAATAAAACCTCTTCTCTGCCCCAAACTACGCATCCCAGCATAACAGTACCTGATTTTTTACTTCAATGACTGACATGGCAAAGTAGCTGAGGAATTTGAGGAACATTTCCAGCAATTTCTTTATGAAATAAAATCTACCTTCTACAAGAGAAGAGCAAAATAAGCCTTCCGTACCAGCTGTAATGACAAGTATCACTACCTTGAAAGCCTTGAAAGAAAACAATGCATTGCGTGGGTCGGGTAGGTCAGCCACTCATGAGGGACAAAAACATTTTTTTGACATGCAGGATCTCTGCTGAGACGTTTATGTAGTAAAGCCAGTTACATGCTGTAAGAACTTTTTCATTAGTTTCCATTCAGTTGTCACAGTCCTCAAAAGTTCATTGTCAATGTATTGTCAATGAATTGTGTTATGTTAGATTCCTGTCTAAATTAATAACAGCCACATAACATCCATACTTGTTCTGTTTGAGGTCTTTTTCACTCTTTGAGTTACTGGTGAAACTACAGACTATATCAAACACCTGTAAGAGCAACCAACCTGTCAATCAAAAAGTTGGGCATTTTAATATGGGAACTTACGCAGATTGACTTATTCTGTAGCCAGCCTCAAGTGGCCATTTGAGAAACTGCAGTTTTCATTGGCTTCACGGTTCACTGCACAGCCACGGAGGTTGCCACTTGGGGGGGAAACACTAAATACCTGAACAGAAAATGTTGGCAGATGTAAAATATTTGCCTGCCAAAAAACCCCACATGGGTTGCATTTCATTCATAACGTATGTTAGAGCAATGCACAATGAAGTGCCCACTGGCTGAGACACACACACAAACACTGAACTCATTGTTGGAGAAAATGGAGCTGCAATTTGACATGAAGGAAAAATGATTTGCTCAAACATTGCTATCAATAAGTAGCGCAACATAAATGTAGAGCAATCTCAGCGCCGCGCTGTTAAGAACATACAGCAGACGTGCAATCATAGCAGTGAAGTGCTTTAGATGCCCGAGCAATCAGACTATGACTGTTGCGTTGAACTCCTCACACTGTAATCTTAACGTGCACGCGCACACTTCATGTCGGAATGCAAACAGGATTCATTGGAAAAAGCCAGAGGTCTGTTTGGCCTCAGAAATCCTTAACTAGTATCCGAATCTGGGTGTCAGCGTAACTAAATTCTACTTGACATCCCACCCTGCGCTCCATCTGACGACTCTGGCAACCTGTGTGTCATGTAAAATTAAGTGGATCTGAAGATGCAGAGAGGGAGATGAAATGGAAAGTGTGTTAGAAATTATAAGTGATGAAGAGTGTGTGTGTGTGTGTGTGTGTGTGTGTGTGTGTGTGTGTGTGTGTGTGTGTGTGTGTGTATCCTGGCGGCGTTCCTGGTGGTTAGAGCTATGACACACTGTGGAAGTGACAAGGTAGTGACAAGTTTCCTCTGATCAGAGCTGCAGACATGACAGAGCTTTAGACTCGGAGGCAAACATACACTCAGCCCTGATGATCTCCATCTTTGATTTTGTCACACACGCCCTTTGGATGAACGGTTCCTCTCCCCCACCACAGCCATCCTCCTCCTCCTCCTCCTCCTCCTCCCTGTCATGATCTCTTGTTTTTGTGCAGCCTCTGGCTTTTCATATTTTAACAAGTGATACACTTTGAATGTAAAATTTCATTCTGGGGCCTGAAGTATATGGAAAGAAATTAGTGTCAAATTTGCGTGTGTCATGATGCAAAATGTGTGTGATGATTTGTGAGCGTGGTGTATTTATTCTCCAATTGTGACCACACAAAAGAGTTTTACAAATGAATACAACCTAAACATGAATAAATGTCTCTATTTATAGTCCTACCTGCAACTTGAGAGAGCTGATAAAAGACTTTTATTAAAAATCTGATACATTAAAGCAACAATGTGTAGAAATTGGTATTTTTGTGATTTAACACCCCCAGTTTCAGAGTGTAATCCCATCATGGTAAATATTACTTATGATCAAAAACTAGCAAGTCGACAACTTTGCTAACAGCCAAACAGGTCAACAACATACTGTAGCAGCCAGCTAATATTACTTACTAATCCAACAACAAGAAGCCCAGCTCAGCGTCTGTCTTTCAGCTTTTTACTGTTGTCACTCTTTTCTCTTTTTAGCTTCCTTCGTCCACGTCCTCTTCAGTATTTTCTCCTCTGCCATTATGTCCATAGAGGCTACTGAGCACAGTTACAGTGCATGCTTGCCCAGCTCCTGTTCTGGTACGACACTGGTTCAGCATTCCCCCGAGCACTAGTGTTGGGAAGTACTTTTAACTGACTTGGATCACTTACTCTTGGACGGTAAATTGAACTAATCTTTTCTTGAGTCGTTTCGTTCATTCACTAGTGCAGCGCTGTAGCCCTCTTGTGGCCGATGTAAACGTGACAAATGAACGAAAGACCGATCCGTATGAACGAACTGCTTGTGCTTACTGCTCGTCACACAGCCTGAGCGGCAGTGCAGCTGCTTTGTGGCGAGGAAACGTACTGCATGAAAATGAACGAATCACTCACTGAGACTACTCATTACTCCCGAGTCATATAAAAGATTAGTTCATATGGAACGAATCGTTCACGACCGACACACCACTACTGAGCACCTGGCCTGAAAACCTCCTCTTCCCAATGGTCCAAAACACCTAATACAACCACTAACACTCACACAGCCCGGCTAACAAACTGAGCTAACATTAGCTAACACCAGCTATAGTTCAGCTGTTTACTGTCCATGAGGAAACTGATCAGAGGGAAAACCAGAAAACATTTTCTTCATAAAATATGATTCATTTGAGAAAAGCCTTGTGTGCTCTAAAATGTTATTTTATTTGCAGACTAGTTGAATGTGAGTATTCTCTCTATGTTTGTGTGTTTTTGTTACATCAGGCTGTACCCTGACCCCCGTAGACTCTATAGACGTGCTTATCAATGACCTTTTTCTCCCAACAATGATAATTTACTGTAAGAAATATAGCAAATTGTCCTTTAGCATTATGTTGTAGCTACTTAGTTCAGCATCACGGGCATCATGGCTTAATTAATCCAGGATAACATGCTGATGATGTCACCATGCACATGAGGCAACCGTGTCTTTTCATGTGTATTCTTGTTACCGGTGTTCTTTTGCTCTACATTGTGCTCCACAATATTTCCACTATTCAGTAACCTGGGTTTGATTCAGTCCTTTGCTGCATGTCACCCACTCTCTTCCTGCTTTCCTGTCAGTCCTGTCAAAATAAAGGCATAAATGCTGCAAAGAATTAATTTAATTTTAATTGCATGGCCAGGCTAGATGAATTTCGGGTTGTGCATTTTATTGCATATTGCCATTTAACTCTTTAGAGGGAAAACTTGGACTTGGAGACAACTACTGCAGATTCATTTGAAATCAACTATGAATAAGTAAAAAAAAAAATCTAGATTTTTGTCAAATGAACGATCATATTTTCAAATATTAAAACTTACAGGAAGAGCAAATGTTGAAGTTGGAAGTCTGAATGTAGAATAATTTTTTCAATCTTATTTATTTGTAAAACGGTTCTACGTTTGTTCAAATGTGTTGGTATGTTTTTGTATATTGGAAACTGAATTTGTGAACCATCACATCAGTTATAAATCTTCCACTCGTAGTGATGACACGCATTTAACACCAGTATCAAGACTCATTTCTCTTCATAGAAGTATTTAATAAACACACAAACGTATAAAGAAAACTCAATCCTGAACCTGTTTCTACACATACACGTGCACACACACACACACACACACCAAATCCTCTCAGAGCCGGGGACCTCTCCCCTGATAAATGTCAGCCTTCCTCCTCCTGAACAGATATCGATGGTTATTTGGGCTTATTTCTCCAATCTGTTGTTCACCTCAGAGCGGAGATGGAATCCATTTCTGCCTGGTTGGCGGCGAGGGTGACTGTAGGACAAGGTAATTTGGCTGCCTGGCACCTTGGCTGGTATCTCTGTCTGAGCTGCTGAGCTATCTCAGCTTCTATTTCCAAAGTTTACCTCAAACAAACAAGTGCAGTGGACACACAAAAAAAAAAAACCCTCAGCTCTCTGCTCTGAGACGCACAAACTGGTCTTCAGCTGAAATGAAACAAAGTCCGGACGCTCCGAGCGGTTGTTAAGTTTGATCTGGCTTTTGCAAACAATCACCTGAGGAAGTCAAAAAAAAAGAAAGAAAATAGGACATGTAATACAAACTTCTTTTATTGCAGTCATTTCAGTTTAGATCTTGTAAAGGATACATATATTTTTTCAGATTTCAACAGGAAATCAAACACTTAACATTTCATCTCTTCAACAAACGAGTGTGTCCTGTGGAATTTTTTTTTTTGCACACCCATGAGAGCAAATCCAACACAAAGATCTGAAGAAGTGTAGTGTCAATGGTTTGTTGAGGAGTGTAGTGTCCAAACAAGAACCCATCCATGGAAATAGGACAGGTCCAATTGGTCCACAAGTAAACATATATCTCACTTCAAACATAGGGATATCAAGAAAAGTCCAAATCCAAGTACCAGAGTTTCTTCAAATCAGGATCTGAACTCTGCAGTGTTAAAGTCAGCATGTTGATGATTGTCAGGATGAAGATATCAAACTGAAAGAAGTGATTTCTGGAGGATTCAGACTCAAAATTCAAGGATGCTAACCGTTTCGATTCTTTTTTTACAATAAACCTGCAGCTGACATCGATTTGTGTCAAGGAATAAAAACAACACTGTAATACAATGATGCTTAAAGCTAAAAGTTGAATTTATAAGCAATAAAACATACCTTTTCTCAAATAAATACACTCTGGGGTTGTTACAGTTGCACAGCGCTTGGCCTTGTATGACCAGCAGCTTTCAGAGGCTAATGTTCGCATACTTTATGTAGATGGATACTGCTGTGCAGTTGACAATACTGAGTCAGCTCTCTTCTCTTCTTGAACACTATATGTTAAATATTTCCTGTAAAGGGTCATTATTCAGCAAAAGTTACACAGGTTCACTTTAAATGTTACAAATACTTTGGGTAAAGGCAGAGGCTGTCGAGTTGGACGAATATTGAAATTCATTTAGGCACTTCAGTATTGATGTCGGTCAAACAATTTGGTCACAAGTGAGTAAAAAGGATTCTAAAAGTACCTAAAACACATAAACACAATCAATAAAACCTTGTGGATCATCACAGAAGTTATTGGCACTGTAAACTTGTTTAAGGAATGCACAACTTGCGGCTTGGCAGAAAGAACAAAAGTGCATTTGTAAAGAAGAGGAAGGTCTTCCGAGATCCCACGAAAAATGATTTATGGAATCAGACTTTGAAGACTTTCATAGTAGCACCTCAGATATTATTGTTCAAATGTTTTCTTCATTGTAAGCTCCTAAAATGGAAAAGCAGATTTCCTGCACATGACTGCTCCAAGGTGTAACGCAGTCCAACTTCCTGTCTGTGATGGAATGAGTCCAAGCTTTAGCTCCCAAACTAGCGAGGCACTTTTTGATCTCACGGCATATGGAATGATCATTTTAAGATATTTGAGCAGCAGTACACCAAGAAAACATTTTAAAGAAGGAACAAGGGGAGGCTGAGGATCCTGCCAATTTAGGTTGGAATGTTATCAGTGATTGGCCCGCTCTCTCTACTGTAGATACTGTATGGAGGAAGAAATAGCTGATGGAGTGACAGAGGCAAGCTACATTATCCCCTGTGGGTTGTCAGCTTGTGGACCGCTGTTGGGTATTATAACATGGGTACAAATGATCAAAAAGAACAATACATTCTGTTTGATACTGTGTTTGACTGGCCTGCTTGGCAGGTTGTACATTTGTCTGAAAAGGTGTTGAGTTCACTTTGGTACATTCAACCTCAGTTGATGCTGATGCTGAAATTGTGAGGCTGAGCTAAAAGTTTTACGCCATGGTGCCTTCAGGATCTTGATGGAATACCAGAACTACAAGTTGACAACACAAGAAATAGAAAGAAGGGTTAAACATGTAGACAGTCAGGATTTTTTGGAATCCAAGTGGCCAATATAAGATCAGGTCTTCATTTTAAATATTCTAAAAACAGGCTGCATCTCCAGAGACACTGTTCCCCAAAATTGTGCAAGGCAGTGCAGATGGTATCAATGAGTCAGCAATGACGTCCCTGTCTGTGTCAAATTTCAAGGGCTGCGTTCTTTTCCTCAGTCTGTTGTTGGGTGGAGAGGTCACGGTGGAGGTCTGCAGTGATGCTGCAGTAAAAGTGGTCAACACGGCTTCAGGGGGAACCTTCAGCAGCTGGTGGGGACACCAGCACCTAAAGGAAAGGGACCGTTCAAAGGTCAGTGGTGATGACAGGCGTGACGCCGTGGATGAGCAGCGTGGGGCCCAGGTCCTGGGTCAGCAGCTCCAGCTGGTGTAAGTAGGTGGTGTAGCGGCGGATGTCAGCTGGGGGACGGGGCAAGTACAGGAAACGCACAGCAGGGGCGGGCTGGGCCGTGTCCAGGATCAGCTTATTGACAGCTGACAGGTAGTCGTCTGACAGTCGCGTGGCGTTGCTCGGGAAGCTATTAACATAATCTTCGTCCTCTTCCTCATCTGCTCTTGGCTTATTCTCTTCTGTAGTGGCATCAGGGGATTGTGATGAGTGCTTCTTGCTCCACTCTCCTTGGCGCTGCCAGTGTAGCGCCACCTGCTGGTCCCAGGGCACAGGGTAGACCTGAGCTTTAATTCTCAACTCTTTCAACAGCTGGCCCAGCTTCTCCTCCGAGCCTCTCACGCTTCGTCCTTCCTCCACACACAAGAAGAGACGGAGCGTAGCGTTACGCCAGGCCCTCACCATGTTTAGGATACACGCGAGCTGTAGCAGGAACAGAGAGCAGGTATCGACGTAGCTACTGCTGTCCGGGCGCAAGAGGTTGACCGGCCAGACGTCAACGTACACAGATCCCTTCCCTAGAGAGAAGGTGGGCGACGAGAGGACCTGGCCCCGATCAAAGTTGTTGAAGTATCGGGCAAGCACCACATTCTTTAGCATCTTCATGGCGTCAGCAATGATTGATACATACTCCTGAGGTCCTAGAACCTTCCCGTCCCCAAATTCACCGTAATCCTGTCTGTCGCTTGACCCTCGCAGGGAGGAAAAGTGGAAGAGAGGGGATTGTTGCTCAAGGTCCTGTGAGGGGCCAGAATCAGTGCACTGGATGGTAGACAGTGATGGATCAATCAGCTTATCCTTCGGCAGACAGTCGTCATAAAAACCGAGGACGAGGGTGTTAGGACGCATCCCACCTGAAAGAGGGGAAGGATGAGAAAAGAATGAGACCAGACCATTTGTTACAATCTAATGCAAATCTTTCCTTTATCATTATCACGGATTTAGTGGCATCTAATGGTGAGGCTGCAGACTGCAACCAACTGAATACCGCTCCCCTTGCCAAGCGTGAAGGAGACACTATGGGTCAGCACAACTCGAAAAAACGCAAAGGCCTTATCTAGAGCCAGTGTTTGATTTGTCCATTCTGTGTTGCTGTAGAAACATCTAAGGTAACGAAAATACTAAATACGTAAATACTGATTCTTATTTTCAATTTATTATTTATTTTCATTTTATCAGACAAAGAAGTGAAAATAAAAGACAGATGTGAGGAAGAGAGGAGCGAGAACTGGAAGGAAGCCAGAGAGAGATAAGAGAAGTGGCTGGAGAAAAGAAGAGTGGTCAAAGTTAGACATGAGTGACAACTCAGGAAAGCAAGAAGTAGGAGAAAGCAGGACGGCAGCAAATAACAAGAAAAGAACCAGAAAAGTTGCAGTGAGTTTTACTGAAGAGGAGATGATGCACAAATGTTAGTTTAGTGTTAAACACAAGCCAATAACTACTTGAAAAACGATTTGAAAACCGGCTACTTCAAAAGTTTAATGTAGGCCTCAAAACAAGCTGGAATACATAAACCAGAGTGTGCTTGCATGAGCTGAAAATTTGCAGTCGAAACATTTAAAAAGAGTTTCAGTGTCTTAACATGTCATTTGAACTGCTCTAGTTTGACAGCAAATAGCCAAACGATGAACATGTTCAAGTAAATAATATTGTACCTTAAGTTTGAAGTGCTGAAAGAAATTACTTTGGCGATCGTATTACTGACAGAAGTTAAAATGGCAGTAAAAATTGCAATGTAAGGAGTTAAAACGTCAGTGTAAGTACTGAAAGAAAGTGAATGGGCAACTGAAACAGAATTACGGAGTTGGAATGGCAGTTAAAATCAAAGTACTGAAAGAAATTATAGTTTGTGGCAGTTTAAGCTGAATTACTGAAAGTCTTATGGGTAACTTCAGTATTTTTCAACCTGGACCTTATTCTCCAGTATGTTTGTGTCAAAGTGATTAACGGGGAGAGCAAGTTTTGTCTTTGGTTCGGTATTGAGTGAGAGCGACACAGCTGGCAGCTGCGAAACGGGCTACAACATAATCCTTGTAGGATATTGCGCACTGTCAAAGTACGCCCAAGTCTTGCTCAAGGAGAAGTCTCGTACTGAAATCTCGGAAGAGGTGAAGCGTCTTGTTGCAGGAAGGGAACAGTGGAAACATGAGTGTAATAATGCGCTGACCAGGAAGAACTTGTTGTGTTGAAGTATTAAAGGTGTGGCATAGTGTTACTGTATGCAAAGGATGTTCAGCGTCATGGCTTAATGTTTAGCTGATTTCGACAATGTGGATGAGACCTTTGAATCTGGGCCACCTGCATTTATTTGAGCTTGAGTGTACAGATGGAGAGCTAAAACAGAAAGGGAGCAAGAGGTGCAACAGGCAGGAGGGTGGGCCAACAAGGCTATGAAGCTCTAGAGACTGGTGGTGTTGCTGTGGTGGCTATGACCCCATGCAGTGATCCTATGTCCACATAGGACATTGCACAGACTGAATGAAGCAAAAGATACAGAAAACGTTCCTAAGGTTCCTTTTCATAATATAGTCAGACTCAATCTGTAATAATCTGAGCCAGTCTGTAGCAAAAACAAATGTGTAATTATGTTCTAGGCCATTTCGAGGCTGCAGGCTTCAGCACTCTCACTCAATACTGGGCCAAATTCAAAAGCTGTCACTTTGACACAAAAACATGGGAAAGGGAAAAAGTTACCCTTTAAAGAGCACTAATGAAAGAGATCGAAAGTGCTAAAAGGAGTTTGCAGTAAGTGTTATCCATGAATGAAGTAGAGGTTTCAGCGTGAGCTCTAAAAGAAACTGAAGTGAAACAAAATTACTGAAGTTAAAATGACAGCAAGTGTTGATAGTTCCAATTTAAGTGTAGGTGCTGAATGAAATCCGAGTGGAAGTTTTAAAGCCACTGTATGAAGAATATGAAAATGTGTTCATTAGATAAACTAGGGACATTTCGTAGTGATACTGACCAAGTCCAGAGATGAAGAGGAGATGTTGGATCCCATGACGCACAGAATCTGCCAATGTCAAGTTGACGAAAGCTTTAATGTTTAGATGGTCCACCAGAGACAACCAGGAGTCATATTGGGACTGCAGAGGGTCGGACGGTAAGGTACCTGAGAGAGTGGAAGAAAACAAAATGATACGGCATGAGAAATATGGTAGACAGTTCAATAGAAGTATATTGGAATTCAGAGAAGGTAAAGGAAAGAGAAGGCCAAGAACAATTGATATACAAGTCAAAGGAAAGAGCAGAGAAGTCAGTATGACAGAGCTGGAATTAGAGGCACAGCGTGAGAGAGATACTAGACAAGATGCTGAGATGTGGGGGGGCACAGAGAAAGAAAGATGCAAGCACAAATGACAGCATAGACAGAATGTGAGACAGAGAGAAAGATACAGGGGGAGCATAAACAGCCAGGCAGGTGATCAATCATCCAAAAAAACATCAATATGTATGTAGAGAGCAATCCAGAGGCCACATCTGCGAGCTTCAGAGACAATTCCTGTGGTAGTTTAAGCTGTGTTAGGACCTCTTCAGACTCCTAAAGCTGTTGTTCCTACGGATAAGCACTCTTTGCATTTAGCTTTAAAGCATAGAGCTGTTAGACAAGCGAGAGAATAAATGGACAATCTTCCTCATACATTAGGAGGGCAATGTGGAAGTAGCTGGGGGTCCTCAACAACAAACTCCTCTTGAATGTAATTATGTGAATGAATGGTTCCTTCATATTTCTCAAGAGCAAGTGCCTCGACACTGCTCAAAATGAGAGGAAGGGCTGTTCAGTGACTAATGAACATGTAATTTTTCTCACTTTAAAGCACTCAGAGGATTTGGATTTTGAAGAGTCCATTCAAGACCTTTCCAAGTCACCCATCAACACATAAAAAAAACCTGACAAAATCCTCAAAAGTCAAAGAAAATAATCAATGACCCTGCTTCTTTTAGACTACAGAGAAGAAAGACGCCTCCAGAGCATTGTCTGCACAATTACTGGCATTTTGCTAATTCATACACTTACATATTTTAACATCTCCCTGTTATTTTGAGCTGGTCTGGAATGAAAACACTTACTGTAAGTGGCAATATTACTACTTTTTCTCGTAAAGAGTAGAACAACAAATGGCTATTAAAATTCAGCAATAATGTTGAGGTTGACAGTCAAAAACAAGCGTTTAGTTTTGTCTAATTGTTATAATAATGTTAAATTATCCAAAATCTTCCATGCCAGCCCAGAATTTGATTTGCACATAATTAATAGTGGCCCTGTCATACTGTGCTGGCTTAGATAAGAAATGGTGCAGAAGCAAACATTGGAGTACTCTTGGAGATCTGATGTTGTCATGCAAACAAACTCTGGAAGTGAACACTGTGTGCTTTCCTTGATGTTTCACGGAAGAAAGAATCTGATTCATCATAATGTTTCAAAGTAAAAGTCCATTCCATCATAACCGTGGTGTGTAAAGTCAATGCAATATAACAAGTCGACTTTTAGAGGCTGAGCGGAATTTCAGCGTCCTTACTGAGATCTCCGAGCTGGACGTGTCCCAGCACGTAGAGGCCGCTCTTCTTGATGTCGTTGATGAAGGTGATGAGGCCCACACTGCTACGAGGGTTGGAAACCATCAGCAGGACTTGAGGCCTCCAGAACTTGACGTGGTCTTTCCTCACGTCCAGCATTAACAAGTACTTACGCACCTATGGGAGATGAGAGAATTGGGATGAGGGTTGTTATTGGGAAGTGTGTTTATTTCACCCTTATCCTCCTTCTTATTTAACCCCATGTTCCATCCAGTGGACTCAAGACACATTCAGACCGACGTGTGTAGGAGTTTCCTGAAAACAGATACGTCCTTGCAGTTATCGGAGACTCTGGATCAGACCTTAACTTCACTTTAATTAAATGACACCCACTCCCTGAAGATCATTTCTGCAGGTGCTGTAACTTTTCAGCACAACATGTATTTGAATATATGCATTTATCAGCCTACACATTTGATATGTGACTTTCCTTATGCTCGTAAAATCACTGCAGGGTCTTAATTAAGCAAGTAGAAATTGGCTAGTTATAGACTTGAACTCATATATTTAATGTCGGTTTCATGTTTTGCTTCTCCTCCATGATCAGGGACGTGTGCAGAAAGGGGAAGTAACTTTTATGGATCATTGGTGCATTAAGATTTCACATGGGGTTACTGGAACAGCCTCTAATAAACCCAATAATGATTTTCACATCTATATGATATGTCATATTTTATGCACAAGGAAAATACATTTGTTCAATAAACCACTTTAGAAACAACACTGTTAATGAGTTAATTTGAGATTAACAAGAGAGAGATGCAGGTACTGTATATTAAGTGTATATTTGAGCCCCTAAGCTCCTGGAGCTTATATATTTTAGCCATGATACAAGCTCAAGACTATTAAAAGCTATAGCGTAGACAGGTTTAGGATGAGGTAATTCATCAAATTAATTTCAACCGTTAGTTTCAGGAAGTTCATTATGTCAAATTCATGGAAACACTGGGGTGATAATAAATATACACAAATTCACAAACCTCTTCCTCTGAACTACACAACTGGCAGATATGTAATTAACAAAACTAATTCATTACAAGGACGATTTATTACCTGTTCTGGAGCTTTCAAACATATTATGTGACCTTCATCAGCATTAAGAGTTTGCACTTTAAGATCTGAGAATGAAATGTGAACCTTATTTTAGGGTAACAGAATTAGAAGTACTCAGTACTTAGAAAACTGGAAATTCCATAACGACGTCATCTGTTTTCTGCTGTCAACTGCTGAACTTTTAATCTAAGCAGTTCCACTCATTCAAGTACAATCAATACTGAGATAATATTTTTTCTTGATTTAATATTGCTACTATTTACTATAGATGTTTGTTCTTTCCCCTGTATTTTTCTTTGGATTTTCTGATTTCTTTGGGATAAAATGCAAATGAAAATCAAATCCCCAAAAGCTCCCAAAAGGCAGATCAGGCAGTGTCAGAGAAGAGGACTGGATGAGAGTGATTTGAAAAACCTGAATGAGCTGCCAAGAAAGTTAAGTAAGCAGTTAAGCAAATAAGTCGCCTGGTATGGATCGATGGACTTTGAGTTTTGAGCTGAATGTGGGGCTATGTAACTTTTAAAGAAATGTTGCAAGCTTTCTCTCATTGTAACAATGTTATAAATGAAATGTTTTGCTATTTCAGCTGTACTTGGTCTGGTATGACAAGCGGCTTGTGGTGGCTAAGACGAGCTAATGTTAGCAAACTTTATATCTTGCTCTTCTGATACGTGATCAGTTCATTGACTTTATGGCCCTACTTTATATATGTCAATGTATATTTTATATGTGTATATTCACTTCAAATAATAATAATGTTGGTTGTTCTCTTTTTTGGTGTGTAACGGTCAATGGAGAGTCGAAGCAGCGAATGAAACATACACTGCCAGGCGTCATTCAAACATCAGATTCAAACACTACTCAAACATCATTTCAGCAAGCTAGTATACATGAAGGGAGATAGGACAAAGGGAAAAAATAAAGAAACATACGTGACGGTAATCAAAACATCACACATGTAACAACACGTATTAAGCTACAGCACGTTAACAGCTACAGAAAATAAATGTACTGTTATGTCACATTACGTGGAAGGTTATCCACAGAAGATTACTGTAAGAATTAATGTTATAACACGCAGCAAAATTCCATGACTTCTGAAAAACTTTGAACAATTTCACTAATTCCATGACTATTCCATGACCATGGGAACACTAGTTTTATCATAAAGGTAAAATAAGAAGGAAACACATGAATGATGACACCGAAATGCTAACTTCCATTAGTGGCCGCAGTGGCTGCTGTTCAGAAAAAGCTACGTAGTAGTAGTAGCTACATAATATGTATGTATGTGTGTGTGTGTACCTCCATCTTATATGTATGCGTGTGCTATTGTCTTATCACTGCAGGGACTTATGTAGAAACACATTACATCACTAATCAACATCCTATTACAGTAGGAGAAGAGACACTGGCAGAGACTGAAAGGTTTTGTGTGTATATACAAACCTTTGGTCCGTTATCTAG
Source organism: Argyrosomus regius (assembly GCA_946959425.1). Taxonomy (NCBI): domain Eukaryota; kingdom Metazoa; phylum Chordata; class Actinopteri; family Sciaenidae; genus Argyrosomus; species Argyrosomus regius. The sequence goes on along the minus strand of OX336889.1, from coordinate 24,901,371 downwards.
TAAGCATATACATGCATACGTGATCAATCAAACAGCTATTGGTAAAAATTCACCCGCCTGTGATTGCTAGTGGGCGTATGCTTAAATGGTAGTGTGCATCAGTATTACAATGCACACACAACAATCATTAGGATTCTGAACGTGTGTTGATGAGGTTGCATCAAGGCACCATTAAGGAAATGTAACCAAGTGGAACCAAACATTAGATCTAAACCTACAGTCTACCAGGGATGATTAACACTCAATTTATACCCTCATTGGAATTAATGACCATTAGCTCAGTGACGACATGTCCACCATGTTAAAGAAGTTAAGTTGAGAGATTAAGTGTCTTCCGCAGCTTTTACACTCTTGAGTGGTCCTTATTAAAAGTGTAGTAAGCAACACTGCCTTGGTGTTACAGAAAAGTTGGGGAGCAAGTCATCTCTGACGCAAACACGGCAGGGATGTGAACACAGTGAACTTCAGTGGAGTCAACCAATCACCTCACAGTAAGGGGAAGAGAGTGGAGCCTAAAGCACTAACCAATTATCGCAGTAGCCCCCTTTTTTGGCTAAAAGACTCCCTTAAATAGAAGAGTGTCACTTGAGAATGACTAAAAATACTTTAAAATGACTTACCCTTGAAAAGACTTTTAGTGTGTTTAATAAACTTGAGGTAATGATTTGAAATTGTAGGAATTCTTGTGTTGCAGCTCCATTTAGGCATTTCACCGGAAAAGAGCTGGAAAAATGGTGTCACTAATGACTGTCTTGGCAATACAAGTTGAGCTCAAGGTCCTGAGGCTGCTGAGTGTATGTGTGCGTTTCTACAGACGTCAATCAAAAATGAAGATGCAACTGTTTCCAACATTATTACCATCATAATCACCATCACTGTTTTCATGTAACCATCCACTAATTGCTGTAAAAACTCTCAGAGGCAAAGTCCAACTGGCTCCACTCGTCTAATCATCTGTCTCTCTTTATCTCTCCATTTTCCCCTGTCTTCTCATCCATCAGGCTATCATCATTTCTCTGTCGCTTCAGTCTCATCCATCACTTAGTTTCTCAATCACTCATCCCCTCTCACTGCTTATATTCTGTCTCCATCTTTCCTTCCTGTGATACCATCAGCGTTTCTTGCCTCAGTTTGTCTTTTTCTTCGTTCTCTTTCTCTCCTGAACACTGTTGTCTGCCGCCTGTTATCTCCCAGTGTGTTTTTTTTTTGTTGTGAGCTGTGTTGTGTCCCCTGTCCCTGCTTCAATGTCACCCAGTTGGCGTCCTGCCACACTAGCTACTGCTGGAGGGTGCAGGAGCGCAAGATGATTGCATGTATGTGATATGTACATGCACGCACTTGGCCTCTTCTGCTAGGCCTTATTAGTGTAATCGACAGACTGGGGGCCCAGTTTTAAAGAAAGGAGGCACATTTGTAAAATGAGTAACAATGTGTTAAGATGCACATTTGAGGCTCTGGTTCTTGGCAATAAAAAAAAAAGTATATTATTAATAGCTACATTGTTCATCCAGTGTAATAAATGAATGCCAAATAAACAACTTTTACTCTAATAAGAAATAATATGGTGCTTTTCATAACTTCAAATAGCCTACAGTCTTGGACAGATTATGAGACAATGGGCCCCCAGGCACAGAGTTGTAAAATGCTCCACATCCCTTCTGTAGAGAAGCAAGACACCCAGACTGGAAGAGACAAACAAATGACTTTGTGGTTGTTTTGTGTCTCTTTGTGGTTGTTTTTTGTCTCTTTGTGGTTGTTCTGCGTCTCTTTGTGGTTGTTTTGTGTCTCTTTGTGGTTGTTCTGCGTCTCTTTGTGGTTGTTTTGTGTCTCTTTGAGCTCATTTTGTGTATATTTGTCTTTGTTTTTCTGTGTGCCCCTTTGAGGTTGTTTGCTTTTTGTGATCTCATCTCTTCGATAACAGCCCCTTCGTACAGAGGCTCTGGTCTAGGGGCCGTAGGCCTGTACCCAGTAGACCTGTTTTGAGTAATCCATCTATGATATTAGTAAGCCAACTACCTATCAGCTCCTGCCTCTTCTGTCTCAGGTTGAGAGCAGCAGAGGAGGAGAGAGGAGGAGGACGAGGAGGAGGACGAGATGAAGAGAACAGGATGAGAAAGGGAAAGGAGGGGAAGGAGGACGAGGAGGAAAAGCTCAATAAGTTAAGTGGTTGTAATAATGTTCTGCCTCCTGACAAGCTGCTGGCAAACCCAGCCACCCTCACCCTCCCAGCCCATAACCCCTGCCTGCAGCCTTGGCAACGGTTCCCCTCGGCAACGGGCCCTCCTGGCAACAGTGCCCCCTCTCCTTGAGAGCAACAGGCTCGCCAGATAGAGGACATAGAGAGCTCGATGATGTAAAGCTCTGTGTGTGTATATGTTTGTGAGTGTATGTGTGTGTAATAAATGTGGAGAGCTTTGTGGAGAGACGTGTGTGTGTGGGTGTGTGTGTGTGTGTGTGTGTGTGTGTGTGTGTGTCTGGTAAACCTGATATAAATGTGATAGATAGCTAGGAATGACAAGGCAGTGTTGTGTGTGAGAAAATAGAGTGAGGTAAAATGTGTGTGTTTGTCTGCTAAATGCAGAGGGTTGGCTGAGGGAGAGGCAGCACAGACCAGTCTGTCTGTGTTTGTGTGTGTGTGTCTGCATGTCTCTATAAACCTGATAGAACGATTGCTTGGCAGAGGTACAGGCTCTTGTAAAGCTGAGGGGATGAGATTTTAGTTGCTCTAGTAATGACAATGCAGTATTGAGTGTGTGTTTGTGTGTGTTGGGTGTCAGACCTGGTGGAAAATAAGAGCCTGGCTGATGTAGCCCCAGCTGGAGGTGGGACTCAGGTAGTGAATCAGCAGAAGCAGCAGCAGCATGAAGGCGATGCTGGCCGAGGCGTAGATGGCGTTGATCAGGAACATCATGACAGCGCAACCCACGATGCCCAACACGCATGTATGCCAGGTGAAGTAACGAAAGGTGGGCCTAAGAAAAGAACAGGAGAGGTAAAGGTTAGGGTGGAAGCAATACAGGTTTCACTCCTCAGTAAATCAAAACCGCCCACCTCTGATTTGACGAAGTTTCCTTTCCTGATCTTCACGGCTAGTTATTTTAATTTTAGATGACTTTGTAAGGGGGTGTTTACGTTCTCTTTAAGGACCAGCAAACCTCACTTCATGCCACTTTTAGCTCTTTTTGAGCTGCTACTGTAACCCCTAAATTTCACCGAACAGTTCTTCTGTTCTTCACATGGTTTCATATCCCACCAGGAGCAGTTCAGAAGCGGAGCATTTTGCCTGCAAGCCTTTATTAACTTGCTCAGATGTGGACGTTTTTCCTTGATTTATGTACTTCTACCATGAGCAAGTAGGCTATGTAGTTAAATTGTTTCCCTTTTGTCTGTTTTTTTGATTGGAAGTCTGCATAGGGTGTTATGTTTTAGAAATTGACCAGATTCTCTACAGCGATAAATTTGTGGGCTGGAAAACCAAAACAAAAAGCTCAAAGATGCTACAATGCTCTGCAGAGCTAAGGTGAACTGAAGAATTGGGTGAAAATTCTCTTTATGTTAATCACTACAAGAAACTCCTCTCACAACACATTTGATCCATTGTTAATATAAAAATATTGATTATAGCAGCTTTAAAGTCTGTTGATCAGTCAGTCACTTCTTTTTGAGCTCTGGTCTAATGTTGCTAGTAGAGGTCTGATGTGTTTGTTGTTCTGGACTTGAAACTTATTTCATTTAGACATAAAAGCATATTTTGTCATAATGTATCAAATATCTCTGCAAACATGTTCTGCAGATTAGTGAAAAACAGGGTTATAAAAACATGATATTCATGGTAAGGAGAAAATTTATAAAAATGAAAAATTGGCTCTGATACATGTATATATATCATTTGATCTAATGAGTTGGGACATAAACCTGATGAAGACAGAACAATTTGTACAGACACAGAAATACCAAGGACTTTATGAAAGTGCAAGAAACATCACATCACGGTTGTGATGATACTACAAACACACAAGACAGTTTGATTATTGACTTGGCAAGATTTACGGTGATATACAGTATAGTTACTCCCTGAAGTTTATATATACTTCAGACAAAGTGAATGACTTTCTGATAATGCTCTACAGTTTTAACTACAATCTGGCATATTCAAGGTAATAAAGCATAGAGATGAGGTTTAAGAACATGTAGGTTATAAACGTACTCTCTTTGGTTAAAGTTCTTTAGAGGATATAATAAGAAAAACCTTTTGTTAGCTACTAGCTCAAACACCTCTGAAGAGGCTCTTCCAAAATGTCAGTTTTTAGACTGAGAGGGATTTGTTAAACCACAGAGGTTTTCTGTGAAAAGGCAGCTGAAATCAAGATTCCCCGAACATGGTTATCCATCCACCTGGGTTAAAAAAAAGCTAATGAAACACAAATCTCATAGTGAATTATTAAAGTCTAGCAAGAGCAAAGAAATACATTTTCAGTCAGAGCATTGCCACTTACTGACCTTATTCCCACGCCATCATCCATTTTCTGAAAGCAATGGCAAGCAAAGCAAGTTCTTTTAGCCAGATCCTGAATGATCTTTTACATTCTATGACCAGCTTCCTTTAATGTTTACACAGGACTGTTGTTCAACTTAAGATTTCATAGCATGAAGTTAACTTGGGGGTTGCCAAGAGTGGTGGAAAGATTTCTAGACTAATTTCCATTGTATGTTGTGTAAATGTCTCAACGGTTGGACGGTTTTAGTGAAATCTGGTACAGTGCCCAGACGATGAGTTTGGTGATCAATACAGACTGATTTATGAACATGATTATTCAACCCCTGCTTTCATTACATGTTCTGATGCAGACTTGTGAATCTACTGTACTGGCTGCGGAGCATTTCATTAAAATTGTATTGGCAGCTGATGTTTCACCTGAAAACATCAGCTGCCAATTCTCACTATGAAACATTTTCAACAAAAATACAAAATCTCCCATTCCACCAAACTTGCTCTGGTTCTTAAAACCAGTTCTGTTCGAGATTTGAGAATCTTGGAACTTCAGTGCTAACTCATGTACTATCCAACATTTCCACCAGTTTTAAATGGAACCATTGTAATCAAGGAGGTGTCATCAACGGAGGACGTTACGCAATACACCACAACCTGTAGAATATGACACAACCACTTCGGTTCACGCTTCAGGTCAAGGAAAACTGGCTACTTTTGGGTTCCAGCTGGGAGCCAACGTTTCAGGTTCCGAACCAATTTAGTTTTGACCGAAATGCTCCGAATGGTTCAAACTTATGTGCGTGAACCAGAATGGAGCTGGTTCCATGTTGGTGGAAAAGGCCTGTGCTTCATTTGAATGAACCTTCAACCTGTTGCACAGGGCCCATAGTCTATTATGTGTTACTGAAGCTAAGTAGTGCTTTCATTAAGTTCTGAGGTTTTAGGATGGTTCTAATGTTGTTCTTATACATTCGAAAAGTGAAAAAATGGGGTGTCGATTAGCTCAGTTGGTAGAGCATCCGCCCCATGTACGGAGGCTCAGCAGTGGCCCAGGGTTCGAATCCGATCTGCGGCCCTTTGCTGCATGTCATTCCCCATCTCTCTCTCCACATTCCTGTCAGTCTTCAGCTGTCTCTGTCAAAATAAAGCTTGAAAAAGGCCAAAGAAATATCTTTAAAAAATGTAAAAAAAAATGTAAAATATAGCAATTTCATAAGAGGGAGTGAGCCATCTGGAAAATGAACTTTCACCAACGCTAAGGGAATCTTTTAAAAAGGTGCAGCCTGCTACACCCATGAAAGAATTTCATTTGTCTGGGTTTCACTGGAGAGTTTCAGTGTCACACGATAGTCTAAATCCCCCTTACAGAGAGTTTTCCACCCTGACAGGAACAATATTCTTTAGGAAACGGCTGTTTGATTAGAAATTTAGGGAAAAGTTCTCAGGCAAAACATCAGTTGTGTAAGATTTAGAAAAATAATACCTCCTGCTGTATCATAGTCCTGTAAACACCTATTTGGTGAAGCTCATAGTGTTCTGATTTTGTTGGGACTGTCAAGGTTGTTACCACAGCTCGCTTTTATTCAACCCAATAGTTGTTTTAGAGGTAATTTTTGCTGCATTGTTAAACAAACATCCTGTTCTTTCAGTGTTGCTGAGGCTCTACTTGTGACTACTTGGTCGGCTTTTGACATCAAGATTTTTTTGAAAACCTCTCTTGCTCCACAATATATATTTTTCCACTTCAGCAGAACAGACTGAAGCTAGCTGGTCTCGTACCGCTGTGCCATACAATCACTGTAAGTTGAATAGGCTAATTAACAGTATGTGGCAGCTGATGCCATGCATGTGGACAGACTCTGGAGGAGGCAACACATACTAGCAAAGGGAAGCTACTGTGACATATTTAATAAAATAAATCTTTTAATTAAACTTTTTAATGAATATACACTTGAGTCGTATAATTTGGGCTATAGTTATGCTGAATAATTTTTTTGGAAAGGTAAGATTTTAAGATTAAGTCATCTGAATCTCATTATCTGAGAAGCCATAATTACTTCCACTCAAATTCTTTACACACCCTCACCTACGGAGCCATTTAATGTGTGACTGCACAGCAGCATCACAACAAATGTGGAGTTAATGCTGGGACAAGAGCAATTAAAACAAACACCACACGCAGATAATGAGCTGCAGACTGCTGTGGACCTCTCAGTGTTGGTGTGCGTGAGTTTGAATTCATATATGAATGAGTGCAATGGTTGTTTCTAGTCACTGCACATAGAGTAGGCACTAAAAAAATACTTTCATATGTGTGTGTGCTATTTAAGTCTAAGTGAGTTGAAGGGGTCTTGGAGTTGGGAGCTGCGCTGCGAATGGAAGTGCTCACATATTTGGAGGATCATGTAATTGACCCCAATTTCCCTGCAATAACTGCACCCATGTGGATAAACAGTCATTAAAATAGTCCTGGCTGTAATTACACAATGTAGCTCAAATGACCGACCGGCTTCCTGCATGGATCCACTAACAGATTCAGACAATTTAAGAGGGGGAAAGTAACTGCTGATAAACCCTACGCAGCGGGAGAGTGCTAGAGTATTGAGAGGACAGCAGGGGGTGAGACCACCACGAAGCCAAATTAAAGGGCAAGTGAAACATCGACAGACAGAGATTGCCATGAGACATTAGCCCTCCTATTGGTCAACTTATCTTTATTGATAAGCAAGATGGGAGCAGGTCTAAGGTTAGAAAATCAAAAATGAACACTTTTAAAAGATCAAAGTTGCTGAAAGCCAATATTTCGCACTCATATTCAAGACTGACACAATAAATCTGCCCCATATGTCAAAATTAGTAATAGTTAGAACCAGATCAATACTGGATTTCTGAGGTATATGATGAAATTTGACATTGAAACAAAACATATTAATAAATGGACTGTATGTATTTGTAGCCAAGCCAGCACCATTGCTCTATGTATAACATTGTCAATCTTTCAGTTGGTCCAACACTTTTGTCCACACTGAAATGTCTCTTTTGGATGTTGGCCTACTGGATGTATTGCTAAGATATCTGGTACAGATATTAATGGTCCACAGAGGATGAAGTCCAGTGACTTTTCCTTTAGCATTACCAGCAGGTAGACATAAATACTTCAACATCTGCTTGATGGTTTGGCACAATATTCCCATCAGGGTGAATTGCAATAACTTTGGTCTCATCCTCTTCATCTAGCATACCATAAAGCAATTATGATTATGACGAAATGCGTACAAAACTTAATACAACCCCATTAGCCTCAGCTGTACTAAGATGGGGACCATGGTAAAGATTCCCACCTAGACGTCAGCATTTTTTAACCTTCAACCATGTTAGCATGCCGACATTAGCATTCATCTCAAAGAACATCTGAAATTGAGATACTGAAGTTGAAAAATTAACTTGACAGTACTCCCTGGTGGAAAACTATCTAATGGACAATGGTGTAGTAGGTGTAGTAGATGTAGTAGTAGTGGGTAAACCAAGTTAATACTCCGTATACCACCTACCTCAATGAGGTAGGTGGTATACGGAGTATTAACTTGACCAAGAGCAAGACTGATCATCATGCTGAAGTTGTCCTTTCTGAGCAAAATATAAAATTTAATCTTGAGGGATATTACCTCTCTTGTCCCTTTGGTATCCATTGGCATAAAGCATCACACTGGTTGGGTTGCTGAACATGATCCTGGCTCTGTGGCGTTTACTGATGTAAACAGAGGGTTTCTGGCTTTCACAATCAAACAGTTGATCCTGCCATTTTTGTGATTTATTTATATATTTATATTTATGACTATTTTTGGCCATATACATGCCAGACAAATGACAAACACTTACTCTTGCCAGGGTGGAAAATCCTCTCAAAGAGTATTTAGACCACATGGGACACGGAAACTCACCACTGAATGTCACACAAATGTAATTAGTTTGCAGCTCTTTACGCTGGAGTCGGGCAGCATTCACTGCAGGTTTTAAAGACTGGCATTTCTGAAGCTATTGAGTAAAATCCTCCCACAGCACAGCGGGATTTCTCCAGTGAGACTTATGAAAGGAAATAATAATAAACATATCAACTTGTTAGAACTCAGTAGGATGCTTCATCATATCGTATCAGCTCTATCCGAGCTTGTTCCCACTGCTGCACTGTACAAGGCCTAGTGTCTTTAAACTTTGTTTTTTTTTCTCTTCTCGACTTCATCACTTAGCATCGGCGGTGCCCACAATTCTCTCATCTTATCCCCCTCTCCATCCCATTGGAGAGCGGGTGTAATTACGCTAAAAGCTTGCCCACCAGGTCCGCCCTCCCCCACCCATCTCTTTTGTCTGTGCGTCTCCTCCATACAATCACCTCGCTCTCACCCCTTCTGCTGTCCCTCTTGTTCTCCGGCGACTGATGTCACTTAGCTGACACAGCAAAAAGCACCCTGAAATAATCGCCGCCAATCAAGTCCTTAGAGACATTAAGAAAAAGAAACGGAGAGCGATGAAGATGGAGAGGAGACCCGGCCTTTAGCCAAAAGACACGTCATAATTGAGGGAAAGTGGGGACAGAAACTTTATCCTTACACTGGCTCACACAGACACACACTCAGACACAGAGGAGCTGCCAGGAGATGCCAGATTCTATAAGTGAGAGGCCAGTGAGTCTATGAGACGCTACGTCAGGCAGCGTCCAAAACACTGGCACAACACCACTGGAGACTGGACTGACTTTCAGAAACCACTTAAGGACTTAAATCAAAAGAACTTAAAATCACTTGATATTGGACCAGCCTGGCTTTGATAACCAATTTACCTTGATGGAACTGCCCTGAAAGCAACATGAAAACAACTGCGTGATGGGATCAGTCTCTTATAGAACAAACATCAATAGTGCTGGAATGATCTTGGATCCTCCTGACAAGAGAACTCTAACTATTACTACAAGTACAGCTTAAAGAAAGAAAATCAAGAAAGGAAGGAACTGAAGTTGTGATATGCTTTTTTTTTTGGGTATAGGTCAAGCTCCAAGAACACTGGACCGTAGATTTCCCATAACGCAACTCTATAAATTCTATCAATAGACTCTCTCTTCCTGGTAAATGCAACTCTCTATAAAACAGATATCTGCATATGAATGCAAAATCTGTAGGCGAGGAACCAAGATTTTTGCACTGGAAGCGTTCTGGTTTCTGTTTGTAGTCCGAGAAGTACTGACCAATCGCGTTTGGGCAGTCTTGGTTGCAATAATCAGTGTGCAAAGCAAAAGAGGCACGCATTGTCCGAAACACAATCTTGGAACCCATCGGCTATCGTCTGATAACAATTTAGCTTTTTATCTGTTATCTGCATTAATGTGGAGATATCTGTTTATAGAGATTAGCAGAAAAGTGTCTTTCTTTATTCTTGTGTATCATGTTGCTAATTGGGCTGCAGAGGAATCTTGGCCTGGATATCCGTTATCTGTTTTGCAGATATCCGCTGGCTACAGCAGAAGTCCAGAAACTGGCCATTACCCCCAGAAGCTAAACTGTCGTCAGACGATAGCCAGTGGGTTGCGGGGGTTGCATAAATTCCCACATCTTTTAATACTCCACACTAAGCCACTAGCTAATCTGAACATTTCCACTGGTTTCCTATTAAGCCAAAGACCGGACTGGACCAGTAATACCGAATTCTACCATTAGATGACGCTTAGCCGTTCCCAAGTGGAAGATTGAGCGCCATGAATGAGAGTGGAGTGTCAAGTTTTCAACAACAAATTCCTGCAAATGATTCACAATATTCTGCCAACATTACCCATAATGGCCACCCATTAAATGGATGACATAACTGGGAGCTGCTTCGTTGGTTTGTAAAAAAATCAAACTGGAATTAAGGTCATACACCGGACTGGACCAGCAGAACTGGAAACCAACCCATCGACACACTCTAAAAGTCTTCAAGATCAACACCAATAAGCCCTCATCAACTAACACCCCTCCATTAACAGATAATGATTTTTGAAAAAGCTTCTGTCTCTCATTAATCCATATACAGTTGATGATCCATCTGGATTTTTACACCTCCCAATCTGTCAAATCACTCAGACTCATATTTAAACAAAGGACGGCCACCAGCAGAGGACAAAGCGTTTGTTTTTGGAGCTAATGGTTCAGATGGTCAATTCGCAGATTATTACAAAGACAATCAAGGTAGCCGCAGTTAATGCCGATGTAATTTGGACATCAGAGCTGATAAAAGTAAAAAAAAAGAGTACAAATGTGTGTGTTTCTGTTGAGCTGCCAGTTGTTACTGCTTTCCAGTTGCCCACTCCGACTGAAGGTCATTGCCCGTGTGTGACCATGTTCCACGATTTCCACAAACATCCTTTGGCATGAATGCGGAGCACTCGGTTGTGTCCTGAATCCTGGCCAGTGACCCTGTGATATTGTGTGTAGATGCATGTGTATGTGTGTGTGTGTGTGTGTGTGTGTACACAAGTCCAAGTGGCGGGTGCCCATGCAGCATCAGCAGCAGGACACACAGCACCCCCTGAGGAACACTCCACACAGCTGGAGCCACCACTGATAAAGCTGCAGCCAACAGAAGCCTCCTCGCACAAAACACACAGATTAAACTGCAAACACACAGACACATGAAGGGATATACTTACAAGCAAACACACACACAGTCCTAGAGGCAGATGCTCTCACACATCAATAAGCAGGAGGAAAAAAAAGAAAAACGCCCAACGTGACTTGGATCTCAGGCGCACTCAGTCTCCAAATTGCATACCTTCACTCTCCTGTTGTACACACACACACACACACACACACACACAAACACAAACACACTTAACAAGCCGACATCTTTTCCGCTACATCATAATTTCAATCCCTCCCCTCCCCTTCACAACAGCAAATTTAAGGGAAAGGGAAATATTTCTGCTAAATTAGTTATGCTAATTACAGAGCAGTTCTCAGGGGGAGAGACGGCGCTAAATGGCTTTTAATTCTTTTTGCCTGGAAAGAGACGTGGGAGAGAGCCAGACAGAGAGCCGAGCAAAAGAAGCACAGAGCACAGGCAAAAAAAAAAAATGAAACCAATAAACACACAAACAACTGCCGTTAAAATTCGCCCGGTGACACAGCAACAATGAACTAACAGAACAAACAACTCAGGGGAAGAGGGAAGGAGGCCCAAAGCAGGCGGCCGGCCAGACAACAAGCTGCCTTATCTGCTCCTGGGGACGTGGGAGGGGAGAGATCGACGGTGGGAGAAAAAGTTTCGCGGCTTACTTTGTGTCCTGTAGCTTTTGCCAGCGGTCACGCGGTGATAAGGAGGCATGAGCAGATAGCACACAGCACTGTACATGGAAGGCACCAGAGGAAACACTGGGCACTGAGTGTGCTGTGCAGAAAGTTAGCTCTCTCAAACAATTCCTCACTGCACTAATACTGTAAACTAGATACTGTATACTGATGCTGACAGTGCACTCTTGTGGCTGTTGCAAATGATGCATTTTAACACTCGTACAAACGATGATACACAATATAGCCGAGATACAAACTTCAAGTTTTAAAACTTTACAAAAAGCTTGTCAGAAGAATTTCCTAAGAACTTATCACTATATTTTTTTGGTTTCAGGCATTGTGTATATCAGGTACTCAAATATCACTGTGTGAACTTGGGACAAATCGTGAATAACTGACAAGCATGTGCACATTATTCAGTATGTGAGTTCACTGTTTATCACAGTTGCAAAATATACTTGGGAAGAAGCTTTTGTCAAGCTCCTTTTCCATGTGGTGAGCTGCTTGACTTGAGGTGAGCTGAACTGAGCTGCAGAGTTGTGGATTGGTTGTGGTAACAGAGTTAAATCCAATGGTAGCCGACTTGTGGACAAGCTGGGGGCAGTAGCAAAATCCGTAGGGACTGTCCATGTTTGCCTTGAAACGGCCATGGCTACAGGCTGTTAATTGCTTCCCTTGACTGGTTGGACTTGGTATGGACTTGGTATGGACTGGTCAACTGGCTTTTGACTAAAGTACCAAAACTAACTGCTACCAGCATGCCGCTATGTTGCTGCCCATCACTCCTCACTGTGCGTAGATCTACCTAATAGTATCAGAAAACATGATACAGCCTTATATTTAGATTTATTGTGCCTGAATTAAACAATTTTATTGATTTTTTGAATGTGTATGTTTCACTCTGCTTCCTGTCAATCATTTGACACCCACAAGGAAGACATAATCAGAACATGTACCATCACAGACATGCTGTGCTTCAGGTTCTCTCTATGTGTTCCTTTAAAGCATTTGTTTCTAGATTACTTATTACAAAAGCTAATTACAAGACAGCTTTGATTAATGACTAGGGTAACTGCACAGTAGAAGTAGACAATAGTAAATAAGCTTAAACTTTAAATGAAATATATGCAATAAAGATTTAAAAGACAAAACGTAGGGACAGAGTTATTTCCATTTCTCCCAAAAATCTATGATTCCAGTGCTCATAACAGAAATCATTTACAATGCAGCTGCATTGCAGTTTTATAAGCACTAAAAAAGACCTGAGTTGTGAGTCGCAGAGAAAAGAAAGTAAGGAGGAAGGCTCCGATTTCACTGGGATGTTGTTCCATTGGTCACCTTCCCCAAAATGTGACAAGAGAATTGGTACAAACATCATCTCTGTGCTCACATTTAAACATAAAGCAAAGGAAGGAGCTGTTGCCGAATAGCATCATCTTACAGGGGAGGAAACAGGAGTTTGTGAATGCCTTCAGGCGAGGTATTCAATCCCCAAACTGCTCCAGTAGAGTGAGACAAAAGCTAATCTGTGAACACTGAGATGATGTGTTTATATAGCATATACATTTCCCTTTTGTTGTTCTCAATCGTCGTTTTTAGTCAGTGTTGTTTCAAGTACTGTTTGTAGTGTCTGTTTTTCCATTTCGGCTTTATTGCTATCACCTCTATGCCTGTATTACAGTGTTGTATCACAGGTTTCATTCCTTATAAGCTTGACCAAGGACAAGAACTGCAAGTTAGCTCCAGACAGAAGTCCTTGTATTGTTCCTGCCAAATAAAAAGTCATAGTCATTGTGCCGAGAATCAATATTACAGGAAGAACTCATTGTTTTGACGATAACTTCTCACTCTCTATGTTTTCCACGTGGACAGTATGTTTACACTGCTGTATCCTGACTTCAACCAGACTCAACATGTCCTTGATGTGAGAAGTTGCAAATGTTCTCACACAACTTACGAGTCATTTCCAACTATTACTCGCAGAGGAATATATAACACCCAATGTACCGGTGGAGGCGACATGTCATAACAATAGAATGATGCACGGTGTTTAAACAGTTTCTCCTCTCAGTAACAAATAAAAACAAGCAGCAGTTATCATGTTCAAAGGCGTTTCACAGCCAGTGGAGGAGTTTAATCAAGGAAGGTATGTCTTTAAAAAAAACAATATAGCGGTAGTTTATTGGATGTGGAGATAGTTCAGATTTGGATGCCAACATATTTTCTGTGTGACACCATCAACACATCACACGGAAAATATGGAATAACTCATAAAAAAAAGTTGCAGAGTGAATCAAATACCCAACTCTGGCCGTGCTGATGTCATGATGTAATCATCGAGCCACATATAAACACCAACGCTGTCCTCAGGTTTTTGCTACTGTTGTGTGAAGATGCGAAAATGGCTTCAGGGAGCTTTTATAAATCAGGATCATTGCAAGTGTCCTAGGAATACAAACACACACATACACACACCGATGCACATGCACAAACATTGTAAATTTAAATCTTTGAGCAGCTCCACGCGCCGTTACTTGAGCATTCGGTTCAGGCTGCACCCCCCGCGAAAACAAACACACACAAACTCACCGTTTTATTGTTGGTCCCTTTTCAATACGGGGCTGTAAGCAGTGGCCAGTTTTATGTCTTTTAATTAGTACACTGTCACCATAGCAGCATCCAGCTGGCAAACAACCACCTCCTTACACACATACATAAACAACGGCAGACGTAGAAAATAAAGAACAGGAGGAGTGTGTTTGGTGTGTTTCTGCAGAAAGTCCCATCGCTGGGTGTCGAACATACGCCTTCATTATGGTGGGTAAACTGTGTGTGTGTGTGTGTGTGTGTGTGTGTGTGTGTGTGTGTGTGTGTGTGTGTGTGTGTGTGTTAAGTGACACGTGTGTACCTGAAATTAGGTGCAGAGGCCCATTCCAGAGCCAGGCAGGCCAAGTCCACAGCCGCGTACACCAACAGGAAGAAAATGGTCACAATACTGGCGATGGTGTTGAGCTTCCCTGAAAACAGCACGAGCTGGAAAGAAAGAACAAAACAGAGGAAGAGGGGATTAACATTCACAGCAACTCGTCATTCCAAAGCGGGACAGGAGAGTGAATTTTAATGCCTTTTTCAAATGACCTTTTCCAGCACACACACCTACTTTTCACTTCCCCAAAAAACGGATCTCTAAAATATGAAATCAAACACGTGATTTGCATGTTCATGCACAGTCAGACAGGATCAATCAGGGTGAGGAAAGTGAAAGACGGTGCTTGGCCCTCCTTCATTACCACCACTGAGATGCCCTTGAGCGAGGCTTTTAACCCCAACTGCCTCCCAGCAGAACTGCTCAATGGTCGGCACTTTAGACTGTGGTTGTACTGGGCAGCTTCTAGAGGTGAACATTTAACAGCCAAAATATGTGGTACATGGCATTCATGTACCAGGTTTGTTACCTGCATGCCAGCTTCTCTGTGTACATCTCGAGTTTTGCCAAGTGATAATGCAGTTAGTTATGCAGCGTTTGCAAATGCAGGCTATATTAACTAGTGCTGAATTAATTAAGTGGGTCATTTTAACCCGTTCATGGACACATGTTGACACTTACAAGCTTCCTCTGCTGTGTAGCCTCTGGTACAATGGGGTATTTAATTTCAACATTTTTAAACAGATTGTACTTGTATTTTTTACACAGTTCTAAGTAATGTTTTACGTTTTGAAGGCCCACATGGCCGCGTGTAGAGAAAAAAAAAAAAAGCCTCGACATGTGAAAAAAAGAAAAGTGTGTGGTTGTGATTATGGCATTCCAGAAAAAGAGCTGTGCTCTCAGTGAAAAGGAATGTTCTGAGTGAAAATAAGATGAAGATAAAATGTCTGATTTAAGATAAGTACAATTCATATGGAAAATGGTGCCACAAGCTCATGTATCAGTCTCTAATGCCCCTGCTCTATGTATGGGAATTAAAGACACCATGCTTTAAAACATTTAGAAGTAGTCTGTTTGGAATCACATTTGGTGTCTTATATTGGGTTTTCACAAAAAGAGTTCAGTTACATTATTAAATACTTTTGAAATGGCATCTGCTCTTTCTCCTGCATTGAAAAATAGTTGTGAAGTCACAAATAATGCTGATACATATAGGACATGTGTCAGAAGCTTTCTATCTTTAGCAGATGAATGTGAAAACAGTAGCCTTACGTCAAAGTCAGCACATTGTTGCACTACGCACAAGAAGTTACTTTACTTTCTTCAATCCCGATACAGAACAATTAAGTTGTGACACCTACAATTGTACATTACAAAAACACACCATTCACATCCAAAGCAACGGTCATAAACAAGCACGATCAACCCAAGTCCACCATTAAAGGTCATAGCTGGCAAACATGAGAAGCCTGCTACCTGAATGATTCACACATTGTTCATTTGCTTTTTAATATTAAAAAAAGAGCTGACAATAAATAAACACATCTACAATAGACTCTTTATCCACTGAGCTTTGTGTTTCAGGATATTTTGCATACAGTGAACCAAAATTAAACCGGCAATTAGATTCCAACCTTAACCAACTGTCTAATTTTCTAATAAATAAAAATGTACGCCCTAGCAATATTTTCAAAAATGTTATAATTGGAATAGAAATTCTACACACAGGGTTATTAAGTAAGCTGTTATCAAGGCCAGAGGTTCCACATGTTTTCCAAGTCAAGGTTCCCCAGATAATTGAGCATTAGTCCATTTTGGTCCCAAGAAACCTCAAGAAGATTTTCTGCCGTTAGATATGATTATCTGTCAGCACTGCAGTCGGGAGGTGCCAGCAAGGACAGATTTGACCAACATCCAGGGAGGAAGAATTAAAATGACTTTGTTCTCCATCTTCCTTGGGACCTGGACCTGTGCAGGTGGTCTCCAAGCCCAACTTTGGGAGCCACTGATTGAGGCTAATGTTCAGTTTGAAGTAAGATGGTATCGAGGCTGCTGTTCAGCTGCATGTGAACGGCTATGGGAGCGACTACGTGAAAAGACAGCCAAGTTGAGCTACATTTAGAATTCTCAGTGCCTGATTTGGAGTACATCTAATAATACTGACAGCACATGAATGTGTGAGATTCGCCCTCCACTCCCTGACTGAGGAGTAGTAGGGGACTTCTAATAGAGGAGGGAATTGATGACCCCATTTGGAGTACTGCTCCATGCAATGTTCTCAGATATCAGAATGTGTTAACGGGGCCGCATGTAATTCACTGCGAGTTACTATAGATGTGAAAGCCAAGAATGAAAGCAGTAAGAGCTCCCAATGTTTCATCTGCATAACATTTTGCTAGAATAACCAGAATGGTCTGACATAGGAAGCAGCAGATATGTGTCAGTATCATAGAATTTTGTACTTTAAAGCTGCAACAGTTGGATTTTTTTGGCCACTTGAAGTAATGCTGCCCAACACGGACGTGCTAGTGTACAGTTGTTAGTGTACAATTGCCTATTTACACATTAGACATCAGACACGGAGAAACTGTTAAATAAAAATATTGGTTGTTTAAAGATTGATGCCTGGACTGGGCACGTCTTTGTTACGTTGTGGGTGTGATACTGTTTTGGTCTGTTCTCTGTGCAGCTTCATGTCCCACCAGGAGCGTTTGCGTGCCAGACTTTCTGGTGGGATTTGAAGCATTGACTAGAACGGCTGCGATCAGCTCCAGTGGCCACAGCGCACCCAGAACACGCTGATCCGTGCCTGGAACTCACAGTTAGATATTTACACTAGGGCTGCAACAACAAATTGATAAAATTCGATTATTAAATGAGTTGGCAACGAATTTCATTATCGATTCGTTGTGTCGCGCAACTATTACACCACTCACGCCAATCTATAGATACCAAACACATGGTGTTCCATATACATTAAGTATTGTTTATAAGCCCAAATGTTAAAGAAGTAAAAACGATGGCTTAGTCACAAAAATATACATCTTTTTGTGCACTTTATTTAAAAAAAGCCTATATATTTGGCAGATGTAAAGCATACATGTGTATGTTTTCTGTGTTAGTCCATTTGTTTTTTTAATTATTACTTTAACAGCTCAGGGATGTTCAAGGAGCAACCTGTTTGTGCACTTTCTGAAGATTTTTTGCACTGTGAATTTGCACTGTCAGTTCTGTCTTTGAATAAAGGGTTGGAAATTAATGCTTTTTTGTTTTTTTTATCCAATTCATCGATTAATCGAAAAGATAATCGACAGATTAATCGATTATTAAAATAATCGTTAGTTGCAGCCCTAATTTACACATTTCTCAAGTCATATGCATTACCCCCCTTTTAAAAGTTCTGCATCAGAGTTCTCGTTTTTGTCTTGAAACTCAATGATCTAAAAAATCTGAAAAGTAAACAAACATGAATGCTCCACATCAGCTGAAGTCCATTACTCAAAGTAATACTGTAGTATATGCACACTGTGCTCATCAGAACTGTTCATCCAGTGTGTAAATTACACTCATTACCAACAACTGTGTACTGAGAAGTGCAATGGCATAAGAAACATTTTGTCCAACAGTGGAAATCCATCACCACCTTCCATTCAAGGTGCACCTTCCTACTTTGGTGGAGGAACAGAGTGTCTTTCACTCAAGGGTCATCATTAGTGGAGTGAAACATTTTCTGTGGATGTTTCGTCATAAAGTGTGCTTTCTTTATCTGTATGCAAGCTGCTGGGATTGATTGCGCAGAAGGTAACTGCTGTACTGTACCTTGGACCAAACACTTTCTCTAAAATTATCATGCGTTTTGCCACTGGCCATTGAAAAACTCAGCTGGTGTCGGAGTATATTTTCTTGAGCTCAAGGGCATATCATTGGTATTTATGGAGGCGAGAAAAGAAGCAACTCTGTGATCACTAACTTTGTGATCATGAAGCAGAAGTAAACTGGAGGGGAGAGAGAGAGAAGGTAATGATGGGGAGTTGAGATTAATGATGTCACATTATTGACAGGCGGTCAGAGTGAGAGAGAAAATGAACTGAGGGAGCAATGAGGATGAAGAAGAGGGCGGCGAAAGAAGAAGAAGAGAGGAAAAGATGAGATGGGGAGAAAGAAGGGAGTAGGTGGGTAATACAGCATCTCTGACCTCTGGCAGTCAAAGTCAGTGGGTGTCTCTCCAGCGCTCCCCTGAGAGCTGGCTCTACCAGAGCATTAATTAGCCATTAACTCAGACACAGGCCAGCATGGACAACCGCTGTCATAGCCCACAAAGTGTGTGTGTGTGTGTGTGTGTGTGTGTGTGTGTGTGTGTATGTGTGTGTATGTGTACGTGTGTGAGAGTGCACACGTGCACACTAAATCTCTTCTGGGTATATTTTTGTGTGGCTATTTGAAAGAACGAGAAAGCGGGATGAGCTGCATAAATTGCCATAAATTTCCCTGAAATAAGTGGGCTCACACAGACACCTTTATTAAATAAGAAGAATTGAGTGGCTGAGTAATGCTTTGGGCTACAAAGCCAATCCTTTTCCAGAAATGTCTCCAGGTTACGGGTAACAATTGGACAGCATGTGTGTTTAGTGGTTCAGATATAGATACAGCATGTTTAATGAAGCGATTAGTTACAGTAAATAAACATTTTCTGAAACAGTTTAATCGAGAAGTAATCAACAAAAATGGAACATTTACCCTCTTATGTCTGTGTGATAACTACAATGATTTTTTTAAACAAACTATAGCACGTGGTCAGGGCACAAGTGGATGGTGCAGATGAATTTGATGTGCTTATCCCAGCTGTAGCAGACATCTGTAACCTGCTGTCAGGTGATTTGGAGACTAATGCCAGCTGTCTCGATTAGTGATGTGTCGGTCGTGAACAATTCGTTCAATATGAACTAATCTTTTATATGACTCGGGAGTAATGAGTCGTCTCAGTGAGTGATTCGTTCATTTTCATGCAGTACCTTCCCTCGCCACATGGCAGCTGCATAAGCTCAGTCAGCAGGACAGGAAACAGAAATGATTAGTTCACGACTCACTCAATTGTGCGTTCATCCTCAGGTCCTCGTTCATTTGTCACGTGACAGCCAGGCCGCTCAGGCTGTGTGACGAGCAGTAAGCACAACAGTTCGTTCATACGGATCGTTCATACGGATCGTTCTTTCGCTCATTTGTCACGTGACAGCTGTAGCTCAGCTACAGGGCTGTGGACTGAGAAACGAACAAGGAAATGAACGATTTGTTGGTGTCTTGTCATACACGATATACATTATTCATTCATGAAATCATAATTAATTAGTGGTCTTCGGTTCTTGTAGATGTGTATAGTGTTATTGGGTATATAATGTAAAGTGTGTTTGTAAATAAATACTTTCGAAAATTATATCAACATGTTGATTTTGTGTTATACTCTGCCATAAAATAATAAAATATAATAATAATAACAACAACAAATGTAATAATAATAATAGTAATAATAATAATAATGTCACGTTTTGGACACAGTAAATGCACCATGTAAACATTTTAGGGAACTTATTAATTGTTACTTTTTGTCTTACTTAATTGTCTTACTAATTGTCAAAATGAGTTTTACATTCACTTGGCCTCTACCAGCTGTCCCGTGACAGGCAGTTCAGGCTGTGTAAGAAGCAGTTCGTTCTCGTTCGTTCGTTCATCCGGATCGTTCATTTGTCACGTGACAGGCAGCTCAGGCTGAACAGTTCTGTTATGGGAATTTTTTAAGAAAGACCCTTCAATAAGAAAGACTGGATTCAAAGTATCAAAGTTTAAGTTGAATTTGTTATTCTTGTACAAGAAGGAGCGTTTAACAGTGCAACGCACAAAAGGGGTTACAGAGAAAAAGGCTCCCTGAGGAGCTCTAACAGTTGGTTCTTATACATTTTTTAATGGGCTGTCTCGGACACCTCCCCACTGATACAAATAACATCATAACGTCATTGCCTGGTTCTCTGCTCAGTAATGAGCAGGATGTTTCTTATCTACCTGTCTTCCCTATCCCTATACTATTAATTTATAGTTGAACTCTATCTCACCCTGCCAGCCTCAGTAAAACATAGAGCAGATAAGAGAAGTGCCTAAGACATGTAAAGAACAAGATACGCACATACCATATGAATTAGAACATCTGAACCCCAGTATAATCCTAATTTTTATAACAGGTTCGTTCTCGTTCGTTCGTTCATTCGGATCGTTCACTTGTCACGTGACAGGCAGCTCAGGCTGAACGGTTCGTTCCTTCATCCGGATCGTTCATTTGTCACGTGACTGGCAGCTCAGGCTGAACGGTTCGTTCTCGTTCGTTCGTTCATCCGGATCATTCATTTGTCATGTGACTGGCAGCTCAGGCTGTGTGACGAGCAGTACGTTCGTTCTCGGATCGGTCTCTCGTTCATTTGTCACGTGACAGCTAACTAGTCACTGTCGTGCTGTTAAACAACAATGGCAGGAAGGATACAGGACACAAGTCACTTTATTGTGGTGTGTATTTGCTTTCCTAGGTTTTCACATGGTTTGAATTGCTTGTGGCATTTTGTTTATTATGCTGTGTCAGCTGAAGCAAACCATGTTGCCTTCAGTGTTAAGTGTTTGAGAACCGCGGTCTTTTTTACAACGCCCACAAGAGGGCTACAGCGCCACCCACTGTAAAAATGAACGAAATGAACGAAATGACTCAAAAAAAGATTTGTTCAATTTACTGTCCGAGAGTAAGAGATCCGAGTCTGTAAAAAGACTCGAACTTCCCAACACTAGTCTCGATGCACTCATACCTCCAATAAAACTGCAAAGAAATGCAGCATAGCAGTTCCCGGAACTAGTATTATCATGTGACCTTGTGTGATTAGAAACGTCTTTGTTTTGTGCAGCACATTCGCATGGATAAAATCTGTATTGTACTGTATATGTATATATGTTAACAAAGCTACCACTGCTGTGCCACATGTGAAAGGATGAATAATGCACTCTTTAAAAAGCAGGAAAACACAGTGCCACTGACTTTAGACCACGTTTTTTGTTGGTCAATGGTGCAATGTCACCTGAAGACAGCAATGCCAACCAGTGCACCTGACCACACCTTATTTAAGACCAACAAGCACATGGGCGCACAGATGTGCGCAAGTACATTTGCTGCTCTTACAATGTGGTCGCTGTATGGTGACACTTGTGTTGCACTGTGCGCTCTTTTGAACTGGGTGTAAAATAGGACCATAAAAAGTCAGCTGTAAAAGTTGACTGTTTAAATAACTTACTGCTAGTCATGATGTTTAATAAGTTCCTGTAACAGTAAATATTCAGCCTAAGGAATGCCCCGGATATGGGAATCCAGTGACTGCTAGTCGATGCAGCTGAGCGCATAGAACATGCTTCAGTTGTTTTCTCTAAATGAAGTCTATAAAGTCATCTAATTTATTGCCAAGTAGGTCATGAATGCAAATGGGTACTTTTATGTATTAAATGGTTCAGTTGTGGTGTAACTTTAAAAAGTGTTAAAGCTTGGTCTTAGTAATACATAGTGTGGGGGCAAGCAGCACAGAGGACACATTCTACGGAATTCTTTCTAAATTAACGATGAAGACCTGCTTCAACAAAGTAGTGTTAGCTCTTAGCATGTCAACACCTTCGAATTAGAGTAGCTAGATCTTTAGCATCTAGCAAGAATATACGATAACATTCTCCACCATGGACATTTGGTCACACCTTGTAAAGACTCAACTTCCTTGTCCAACTGTGGCACTTTCTCTTCATGTGGTTCTGCTGAATTCACTACACTGTGAGTGTGAAGCCCATACTATTCTGCCAGGAAACAGTGGATTGCTCCCTTCATAGTGAGAGTGAGTCACTTCCCCAAAGGCAGAAGGAGCTCAAGTGTCTTGGGGTTTTGTTCATGAGGGAGGGTAAGATGTAGCCTGAGATCAACAGGCTAACTGGTGTTGCGTCAGCATTAATGAAGATGCTACAATGTTATGGTGAAGAGCTACCAGACAACCCATGTTCCAACCCTTTAGGTAATGACGGAAAGAATGAAATCACGGTTACAAGCGGCCAAAATGGGGTTTCTTCACTGGGTGAATGGGCCTGGTCCTGTAGGCTAAGAAGCTCAGAAATCAGGAAGGAGTTGAAGTAGAATCATTGCTCCTTTGCATTGAGGATGCTTCCTCCTTATTCGCAAGTATTGGTCGCATTTGCAATCACAAGATTGTGAATGTATGAATGAATGTGCAATGCCCACGTTTTCCATCAAATTAGTTTGTGGCAGCCTTTAGCTTTTTTCCCCCTCTTCTCCAGTTGCAGTCTGCTTGTTTTCCCTTTACTTAAAAGTCCAATAAAAGAAAGCCTTGGCTTGTGCCCCCCCCCCCTCCTCCCCCTTCTTCCTTTTCAATCTTGCAGTGTGTGAGTGTTCGAGGCGAGATTACAATCAGACTTTTGTCATCAGTGAATCATTGAAATGGCGAAGGAAGAGGCAGAGAGAGAGAGAGGACGAGAGAGTCAATGATCTCTGATGGCGACGGTGGCACAGCTAACGATTTCCATCTAATTGCTCCTCCTCCACTCCTGGTAAGCGGCAAGGGATGAAGAGAGGAGGGCGAGAGAGGGATGAAGCGAGAGAAAGAAAGAGAGCGGAAATAATGACAAGCCATTCAGCCTTTAACACTCACCTCTGATAATGATGGGATAGTCAGGCCTATTTGCGCTTAAGATCCTCCTCCTCCTCTTTGTCTCTATCCTCACCCTCCTCCCCCTGCCAATATTTTCTCCTCAGTCTAAATTGACTTTTTTCCCCCCACTTAGAAGACACAACAGAAAAGAAAATACACTACAGGAAGAATTTTTACCCTTTTGGTCAGAGTAAAAAAGTGGCAGTTTGTTCCGTTCAGCTTTTTTTCAGCTACTGTATTCCTCCTTCTGATCAGTCTCTGTCTGTTCTTGAAACAGTCTTTGCACTCCTCCTACAGTTTCCATTGATTTTGACAAAGCCTGGGGGAACTTACTCTTCTCTGTTGAAGTAGCCCTGCGTTTATGAACTATAATCACTTTGTTCAGCCCAGATGGGCACCGAATTAATCATAAGTTGTTTATTTTTTAAATTTTGCTTCAGATGTGAAATTTGACAACCAAGTACAAAGGGAAATTTAGTCTTTGTCAGTTGTAAAGTATCTAAATCAAACTACCTGGAAAATATTCATGCCTTCATTTCATCTTTATTATTGGAGCTATATTCGTTAGCACTCAGTGAAAAGCACTGAATCATCTTCAGTTGGTACCAAACGCAGCTGCTTGGCTTTCAACTCAAAACTATTAGAAGAGAACACATTACTCCAATTTAACATCTCTTCACTAACTTCTCACTGCTTCCAGAATTCAGTTCAAAATTATATTAATTACGCATAAGGCATTAAATGGATTGGCTCCAAGCTATACTTCTGACCTACTAAGTGCTTATGTACAAGGGTGCTCAGTGATGTTGGCGGGCAAAGCTCCTCACACAGTTCCCAAGTCTAAATGTGGAACTAAGAATGAGCGACCATTTGCTGTCAGGGGGCGAAAAAACAGTTCATAATTAGCATTGCTACTTTCATTAGTCTCTCACGTCCTTCGTGAAAGCACTTTGTAACTATTTTAGGAAGTGTATTGATCTGGGGGGGGGGGGGTTACAAATCCAGAGGGTGATCTGCAGAACATTTTATTTGGTTTGAAATCAATTGACCTTTGAAATGTCGACCTTTGCATCTACAAAACATAAAACTATGTCATCAAAGAAAATATCTTTAAAAATGTCATTGGTTAAGAAGACAAGGACGCAGGTTTAGAGGCAGACAATGAAGAACAGCACCTAAAGTTGCAACGCGCCAGGACAATCAGGTTGGTGTTCACCCCCAGGTTGAGAACCACTGAATAAGTCAAACATTATTTGCTCAACACAAATGTACAAATGAAAGAACAGCATAACAGGTTTGCACTGGTGCAGACTGAGCAGTCACAGGAAACAAAGACATCAACCTGCCCAAACTGATCGAGTTTCTCGTCTGAAAGAATCCCTTCTGTTTGAAGGAAGAATCCTCTCGCGTTAAACAAGAGGACTTTCTGATCTTCCTGTCTGAGGAAAGTTTCTGTGACAAATCTTCACAATCCAAACAACACAAGCTTGGGCTGATCTTGTCCTGCTACCTCCCCAACCTTACATCTATTACCCAAAAATAAGAGTAGCTTGTTTGAAGTTTCTCTTCCTTCCTTTTGTACTGAGCTTCATTGCTCCCGAAGCTCAGCTGGAATTTCTCCCCGACTCATTGATTTCAGTGAAATTTTTAAAACAGTCCAGAGTAAAACAAGTCCAATCTGATTTTTGACCCTTGAAGCTCTACACTTTTAGGCCCACTGATCACACAAAAACAAATGAGTGAATGCAATTAAAAACTTTTGGGTCTTTTAATAGAGGCAGCCAAGAGATTTGGACAAAATGTTGAGCTGAGGGGAGAAAGAGTGGAACATTTGTCTGAAGAAGAAATGTGATTTCTCCTCAGACAACACCACATCAGATCAAAATAAAAGAACATTAATTTGATATGTCACCTGTCAAAACTTTGGCGATTCCCTGGCATTCACTGAGCTTTCCTTTTTGATTGCTGACAGTAACTTCCGTCAATGTCTTTATTGATTACTTCCATCATTCTGCATTTGTTTATCTTCACTAACCTGCACGAGGAACCAGGAGATGATTACGGAGACCCAGGGGTTACCACTGTGGGATGTCTTCTTGGCCGGAGACAGAGCCTTACCTACAGGGACGAAAAAAGACCTTAATGACACCAACAAACACTTTTGATTTTAATATATTATTAGCATGACAATTACAGTGACTATTCTCTAGCAGCTGCTTTCATAAAAATATCAGTTTTGACCTTCAAAAAACATCAGTGCAACGCTTGATGCACACATGGACAGGTTTAATTAAAGAAAGAATGTACTGTGTGTAGTGAAATACCATCCTTGTGTTTAATGGACAATTTCCTCCACATCATTCTCCATGAAATGGAAGCAGGCATTTCTCTCAACACTGGCAAATGTTTTGGACACACTATGGGTGTGAGGTAACTTATATCTGCCTGTTCACTTGTCAATACTTACACAAGTTCACACTGGCACAGTTTAACTTGAGCCCCTCTATTGACACCTCCTCCTCACTGCTATTCCTGATGATTTCTGACACTACTTCCCACAAGTCCCCATCAAATATTAACATATTCACTTGGCATGCAATGTTTGCTGCCAGTGGACACTTTCTTGGTGATTCAAATAAAACAGAATACAAAAAATGATTAACAGAAAAATGAAAGACTACAGTACATTAGAGGTCTGTACGGAATTCCTTTTTTAATCCCATACCAGCTCAGCCCTGCAGTATTTATAACAATTAATGCCAGCTCCTGCAGATGTGCCAGCCGTCTCCCACACATACCTGTGGAGAATTTGATCGCTCTAGCAACTGTATACGCCATCCCACAGAGTCAATAAGAAGCATGTATTTCTTCTTGTTTTTGTTTTTTTTTAAATCTAAGTAAAAGCTAAGGCTATGTTAAAAGGTGGATTAGTTATACTGGAGATATACTACATATGCTTTATATATACTGGAGTTAAACAAAGTAGCTCAGAGTGAGCCACGAAACACAACTAACCTCGAGCCACTAACCCAAAGTGTCATTACTTGATATCGCAGCACAAACGCTACTTGTTGCGTTTATCTATCCCAGTTATTCATCCCATTTTCCCATCAATCCCATTTGCCATAACCGAAAGCATCTGTATCTAAGCTTTGGATTAGACTCCACATTTAAATATCTCCAGCATGACTGACCCGACCTTTAAAACCATCAGCACTGTGTGAAAAAATGCAACCCCCTCGTTCATTTCAATGGGACCATAGTGTTGTCGCAGAGGTGTTTTGGATGCAGTAAAAAAAGTTGATCCAACACAATGTGATCACATTCTGGCAACACCCTGTATTGGCCAGTCAAATGTGAAAGCTCAGTTAGTCGTCAGCAGAGTTCATTTGAGTGTTCTTAGTACAAAATTCTGTTTTGTGTTGCCACAGTGTTTTGGTGCTGAGCTGTAGTTGAAACCTTACGAGACAGCTAGATTTGTGAGATTACGAAATCACAAGATCGTGTGAGAATCCATCTACCCGAACCACAGACCAATGAGCCTGCTATGAGAACTACTGGCAGCTACTACATGAACTAGCATAGTTTAAGGACTGTTTGCTCGAAAACAACATTGGCACCTGCTAACGAGGTTAGCATAAATGCTGCTAGTGTCAGTTATATCAGAACTGGAGAGAATATCTTGATTGAAAGAAGAGCAAACGGCCATTTTCCTGGATGTTTTTGCACTTCTTCCAACAGTTTGTTGATCTGATTGGTTGAAGTTTGCCCGTGATTTACGGTGATAGAATGATGGTTTATCCAATCAACTGTATTAGTAGTGTCTGTCCTTTTCCAACCACAAACAACGGCTCTAAAGATTACTGCAGTGTGTAACTGACTTTGATGCATTCAATTGAGATAAACTTTGGAATGTTTGATTGGATTGAGACATAATAACGGTACTGTGTGAAAAACACAGCCCTCTCATCCATGAATAGGACCAGTGCCTTGCATGGTTGGCCAACAAAAAAGTTGAACTTTGCTTAACCCTTTGCTGCAGTCATCTTTCAATGCGCTGCATTGGCCATGTGTCTGGTAGATTAATGTTTTCATCCCCATCACTGTGACCAAAGATAAAACCATTGTTACTGTGATAACTTTCCAGAGTAGTTTCCTGTCTCATAGTATTAGTAACCGCTGTGCAGTGTTTTGACATCTGACGACCATTCCGACTCATAGCTCAATCATTTCTCTGGCCTCCCTGGATCATATGTCATGTATCACCGGTACCTGATACAACAACCCCCACGAACACATTCCATTGGGTATTTATACAGTCTGAATGGCGGCTAATTTAATTACTCAGCTGTTAATATGCCACCTTAGAAGACATGAACTACAGTAATAATATGAACTAAAAATAACACTCATCAAATGTCTGGACCTTCACATGAATTGTGCTCCGTTTCTTTTATAAATTATGTTGTTTCCTATAGCAACAGATACAAACCAAATAATGAAACATCCAACCTCAGAGCGGTTGTGATAATGTTACAGTGTACAGATCAGATCACATTTGGACTAGGGACGACAATCTAATGTTACTGACATTTAAATCAAATTTATGTAATTAACTGCACGTCTGGTGAAGAAAAGAGAGAGCGAGAGAGGGAAAGTGAGTGGGTGGGCGAGACAGCGGGGGAGACTAAGCTGACACTTAACTGTACTTATATGGCTGTAAGGTTTACTGGAGACAATTCATTCACACACGGCTATGCTTTTCTTTTTTTTTTTTTGACCTTTCATCTCATGATGGTGATGACATTTGTGTTGAATGGCGAGGCAGCTCTGTCCAGTAGAGGCTGAAAGTCAGACCCTAACAACTCAACTTAAAATCGAGGAGGGAGGTGGAGGAGGTTGGAATCTGAGTTTAAGACTAAATTTCACAGCTGATAAAGGACTGAAATTAAATCAGTGAGACTTTAAAGTCAAATCAATGCGGCTGAGAGGAGTAGACTGAGTGATGGAGAGGATGGAGGAAGGACAGAGGTGAAGGAGTTGGAGATTAGCGCGTTATAGAGAAGAAAGTAATGGAAGATATGTGGGATGGCAGAGCAAACTGCATGTGTGTGTGTTGGAAAATTGACACATCCATCACTCCGTTTGCATAGGACGGTGGCAAGGTTAAGCTGTGAGCGGCATGCATGAATGACAACAACAAGAACACACACATACACACACACACTCTCGTACAGTGTGGTCATACTAACCATTTCATCCCCCCTACAAGAACATTACACATTTATGGTTCCACAGTCATTGACTCTTAATGAAACAGATTAATCTAAGTTAACCCTTTGGCTGTTGGTGTACAGACAGCTGAACAAGAGTCATCTGCCTCTGCGCTATCCGATCACTAATACAGTCATTTCCTTCCCCTAACACACACACTCGCGCACGGCTACGCACACACAGATAGAAACAGGACAAAATCAATTTGCAATAGACTTAACAAAGGAGCAGAGGGTGGGATAAGGAAGCTGCTCACAGTCATTAATAATGACAAAGCAGCGGGAGGCATGGATTCACACAGAGAGGCAGGGAGGGATGGAAATCACATAAATGCTGCGTTCGCTTGATATGGGAATGACTGTGGGAATGACTTTATGGTTACCGTGACAACCCAAGGTGTTTTTGTGTTAAAAACTTTCTCGTTGTTTGATTAGTTCCTTAAAGGTCCAGTGTGTCAGATTTACAGGGCTTTATCCACAGAATATGGAAGAAATGGGAAAATAATGTTTATTATTACGTTTTTACGTTACATTACGAGTGTATACGACTTTTATGTTAATACGTTACATTACAAGTTTACATGACTTTTATGTTAATACGTTACATTACAAGTTTACATGACTTTTATGTTTATACGTTACATTACGAGAGTATACGACTTTAATGTTTATACGTCACATTACGAATTTATGCAACTTTTATGTTTATATGTTACATTACGAGTTGTCTACAGACACAGTGGCTCCACTTCCACGCAGTCTATCACGTTTCTACAGTAGCTCAGAGTGGACAAACCGAACACTGGCTTTAGATTTAGGAATTGTGTTTTTCATTTTTCTCATCTCGTGGTCACCATAGTTTTTGGTCCTTTAAAATACAGAACACATACAGTCCATGTAATGGTTTACTATATTTGAAACTTAGTAGTTGGTACAACATGTCATTAAACCCTGGCAAGGGTTTACATCAAGCAGTAACCTCCCTGGCTGTGAAATTAATGAAAGTGCCAAAAACTGCAGTTCCTCGAACATCCACTTGATGCTGGCTACAGAACGAGTCAATCTCCATAAGCCTGGTACAAAAAACAGTTTTGGTCTCTATATTTCGCTGTTCATGACAACTGTACTGAGGGTAAATTTTTATAGAATTTTATAAATGAAGGCTTAAAGTTAAGTTATAATTAAGAGGTAGCTGCTTTGATTGACAAGTTGGTGGCTTGTTTGAGCAATCAGGCTTCATTTAGCCTGTCTCAGCTCCACAGACGCATAACCTCTTTGCCCATTTTTGGATTAGCCAGGATCCAGCGGAGGCAGGACTGCCAACATGGTGATGGTAAGAGCCATGCTTCTTCAGAAACCTAGTCACGGGTACTACATCCATTTTTATTTATACAGTCTATGTTTTATACATGTTTTGACTGGCTAAACTTGAAGTTGGGGCAAAAAGCCTGCTGTCATAACAGGAGGGGAAAATAGCACCAGCTAAATGCTGCTAAAACATTAAAGTCACTGGCAGTTGTCAGACACAAAATAATGATTTACTATTGAGTGGCTGGTGAGTTTGAATATTTATCTGTCAGTGGCTCCATCACATTGCCTTCCTGCCCTCTCTTTTGCATGTCTTTGTAGTCTAAACATAATGAATTATACAGATAGGAATAAGGTCCCAGTAGGTCTCTACTCATAGAGCATTCATACACATTCATAGTGCACTTGGTTGGTTATCCAATAAAGGCATAAAGCCCAGAAATAATGATGTATCTTTGTTTTATTTGAAGTGCATAGATTATGTTATGATCATTTCTATTCAGTCTTATTCTTATCTTTACATGCTGTTGAGACTCAGAGGTCAGAGAGAGATCAGGGTCGATCATCGACCATTTAAATAGATCATACTACACCAACTTACCAACTGTAAGTTCAATGTTTAAAGTGATATTTCATATATGATGTAAATCCCCCCTTCGCCCTGGAAGCCAGCAGTATTAAAGGATGAGGTCTGTCTTAAGAATAATAGTCAGAGCAGACAGACTTGAAAAATTCTGCACTTATTCTTTAACTCATTCCACTGGAAAATTTAAGAGACAGATCACAGTTTGATTGTTCACTGCATTGTATTTACTCAAACTAGACCTAGGCCTTTATATTTAAAGTGTTGGAGTAGCTTCATTCCCATGACTAGTACAATTAAAGTTAATCATACTCTTAGCAAGTATTAGACTTAAGTGTTTTGACAACTGAACTACTTACTACCGAGTGACAAAATGTGACAAGAAATATTAATTAAGCTAGTTAGCTAATGGTGACTTACCAGTTATTTGGAAAGGAGACAGTTTGATGTCTTTGTCTAAATTTAAATGTTAAATGATGCAATAAACATACAAAACAGATCTGTTGGACTCGTTCACTGAAATGTTACCAGTGCTGCTCGTCTTAATCCAAAATCTGTCTCTCACAACAGTTCCAGAGGACATTCACGTGCTTGTGCTACCTACCAAACAAGTCGTCCCTGGCCAGGGCGTAGAGGATGCGTGAGGCTCCGATGAGGTTGCTCATGGCAGCGGAGAGAGTGGAGGAGTAAACCCCGATGGTGACAAATGGGTGCCAGATGTTGATGTCTCTCAGGAAACTGTAATCCCTCTGAAGCAGCACACTGTAAAAGGTTTGGGGAATGAGATTCAAGAGATTACTTCAACAAACATCCACGGAAATTTGATTACAAAGAAAACCATTTGTTTTTTTTTAATTCATGGCATCTTTATTTATTTATTTATAACCTTTATTTAACCAGATAAAAACCCGTTGAGATCAAGACCTCTTTCACAAGGGTGACCTGGCCAAGAAAGGCAGCAGCACACGTCATGACAATCAGGACAGACAGACAACAACAAACAAGCAGCAAAAAAACAAACATGAAAACATTAAAATATTAAAGTACTAAAGTGCGAGTGAATAAGCAAATACTAAAGTGCAAGTAGATAGGTAAATAAAGTGCAGAAGATATAGATACAGTAACAAATTAAGAACATAGGCACTGTTCAAAGGTTTTCCTTTGACGTTTTCTTAAAATAGAGCGGAATGCTTCCAATGAAACAAGTTCTGATATTCTCAGTTCAGATTGGAGAGCATTCCAAGCAGAGGGGGCAGCGAAACTGAATGCTTTTTTTCCCGATTCAGTCCGAGCTCGAGGAACAGTAAAGTGCAAAATGTCATTTGACCTTAAGGCATAGCGGCTTCCAGTTCTCTGAAGGAACATGCATAAATATATGGGAGCCAGGCCAAGAAGAGCCTTAAAAACTAGGGTCATCCAATGTGTATGGCGTCTTGAGGGAAGGCATGCCAGCTTTTGCATATAATTCACAGTGGTGGGTGAGGCGACTACAGCCAGTAATAAACCTCAGCGCACAGTGATAGACCGGAGTTAAGGATTTGAGGCAGCTGGATGAAGCTGCCATATACACCACATCACCATAATCAAGGACAGACATGAAGGTTGCTTACATCAGAAACTTCCGAGCTCTGAGTGAAAAACATGATTTGTTTCTATAAAAGAAACCGAGCTTCACCCTTAATTTAGAGATCAAATTTTTAATGTGCAATTTGAATGAGAGTGCATCATCAATAATGAATCCCAGATACTTATAACTGGTGACCAAATCTAGAGTTTCACCCTGGACAGTTCTGATGGAAGGGATATTTTCCAAGGGAACAGCTGAATTTGAAAAAATCATCAGTTTGGATTTATCAGCATTTAAAACCAATTTCAGTTTCTCCAGTCGAACCTGTACAGCATCAAAGGCGGACTGCAAAAATTCAAATGCCTGAGCAATCGAACGAGAGCAGCAATAAATTACAGTATCATCCGCATAAAGATGGTATGAGGCATTTGATATGTTTGCACACAGATCATTTATGTAGATTGTGAAGAGGATGGGTCCTAAGACTGAGCCTTGAGGTACACCTTTTGTGACCTCAAGAAAGGTGGAGCTTACTCCAGCCATCTGAACACATTGTGTCTTATTTGTCAGATAATCAGCAAACCAAGAGGCAGCCTGTTTGGAAATACCATTCTTGAGGAGAATTTGTAGCAAGAGATTGTGGTCCACAGTATCAAATGCCTTGGATAGATCAATAAACAGAGCCACACAGAACTTTTTCGAATCCAGTGCCTCAAACACATCATTAAGAACTTTCAGGGCAGCAGTAACAGTGCTGTGCTGCTTCCTAAAGCCAGACTGAAGGGGATCGAGAATATTCTCCAATTCCAGAAAATCCTTCAATTGATCACAGACCAATTTTTCAAATAATTTGGCTAAAATACATAATTTGGAGATTGGCCTGTAGTTGTTAACAATTGAGGGTTCGCCTCCTTTTAACAATGGGAGGACAAAAGCGGATTTCCAAACTTTAGGGAGTTTATTTGTGCTGAGGCTTAGATTAAAAATACAAGCTAGAGGCTCAGCAATGAAGTCAGCAGTCAGCTTTAGGAAAAATGGATCCAAACTATCTGGACCAGCTGATTTTTTGGAGTCCAGGTTCTTTAGCGCACTACAGACCTCAGAAGTAGACACAGGTTCAAAATGAAAAGAACAATCAACAGGGAGACGACTTACAACAGAGGGTTCATCAGATAAAACGGTGCTTTTAGAAGTACTGTTAGAAAAATCAAATAAGTGCCCAGCTGTGATAAAATGTTCATTAAAATAATTTAAAATGTCACATTTGTCAGTCAGGTTAACTGAATCTTTGACCAAAAAGTTTGGCAGTTCAGTAGCAGGTATAGCACCAGAGGCAGATCTCACAACTCTCAAAAAATTTTTGGGATCATTTAGATTTTTGGTGGTTTCAGCTAGATAAAATTCAGATTTAGCCTTCTTAATTAGGGAGGTACATTTATTGCGGAGCTGACGAAAAATGATCCAATCAGCCTCAATTTTTGTTTTTCGTGCTTTGACCCAGGCAAGATCTCTTTCCTTAAGGAGGATTCCAATTTCAGTAGAAAACCATCGATTGTTTCGCCCCTTTATCCTGAATTTGCGTAAGGGAGCATGCTTGTTGATTAGCTTCAGGAATTCTGAGTGGAAGAAATTCCAGGCCAACTCAACATCATCAAGGAGGGAGATTCGTTCCCACTTAAATTTGGACAAGTCATGTAAAAAAGCCTGCTCATGAAAAAGCTTAAAATCTCTTTTGATTAAAATTCGCGGTTTGGTTTTGGGGAGTTTGGCATTTCTGACCACTGCAATGGCACAGTTTCACAGTCACAGTCTTCAGTTTCATTTGACTGTTTCAAGTAGGCACGCATAAAAGTTAGGAAAGAGAGGACTTGAGATGTCGAAATGTTCTTGGCCAGAATCAAACACAACAAAGACAAATAGAGTGAATAAAATAATAATAAATAAACAGGCCAAGTCATTGGCAGGGTTATCATCACGTGCTATTGGTTTATCACAGATACGTTGGCAGGTATGCACAAAGATGATGTGGAGCAGAAAACTGTGTTGTCAACATCCTCATGATGACAGAAGAGGAGACGTCATGGGCTTGTCAGAGTCAGTGGGATTCATCCTCTGAGGATCATGAATGTATTTTATACAAATTTTATGGCAATCCATCAAAAGGTTGTTGCAATATTTCTACCTGGACCAAAGTGGTTGTCCAACCAACTATACCTACATTACCATCTCTATAGCCATACAGCTAGCATGGCTTAAAATGAAGATTGGCCCATGAATTGTTGGTCATATTTATGTAGAAATATTTCTTGAGGGTAATGTAACTTCCAGGACCTGCTGCTGTGTGTTACTGTGGAATGGCAACACTGATAAAAATGAATAGATAATGGCAGAGAAACAAAAAAAGTAGTAAAGTACAACCTAACCCTGGACATTTCCACATGCAACAGCACCCAACAGAACGCACCCATCGTCTCTGCAGCCATAAATGGATAAACTCTTCATTCTATTATATACATATCAGGAGATCAAAATCAAGTGGTCTGAAAAGGTTGTGTGTCATTTCAAACTCATTTGTTCCACAGGGCAAAATGTGTCCAGTGAAAAAAAGATTGGACAAGGGAAGTGATGATTACTCTACCAGGGGTGCCTAATGATGAGATCCTCAAATAAGGAGCTCAATCCAACGAGTGTGTGTGTGTGTGTGTGTGTGTGTGTGTGTGTGTGTGTGTGTGTGTAGGTGATGTTGCACTAGACATGGAGAAAAAGAGATCAGAGAGTACAAAAACCACAGCAGGGTGTGCATGATTGCGGCCTGCCCCCCAACCTCTTTTCAATACAACACAGCAAGAGGGAGGAGAATGAGAGTGCAAAGTATTTCTCTCTCTCTTTGCTGATCTATCTCAATCTCTCTCTCACACACACACACACACACTCACTCACTTCCAATCCATTCATTCCCCTCCCTCACCACCTCCATCTCCTTCATCAAGATGTTTTTAAAACCCACTCAAGGGTTTTTTTTTCTCCTAGTTTTCTGTCTCAGTTCCCCCCCCCTCATTTTATTTCTACTTGTGCCACTGTCCATTCTCTCTCTCTCTTTCTCCCTCTCCCTCTCCCTCTCCCCCTCTTTCTCTCTTTCTCTTTCTTTATTTCTCTTGTAATTAAGATTCTCATCACGTTTTCTTTCAGGTCCAGTGATTTTAATACTTATTATCATGGCCCTGTTAAGTATTGTTCACTCCATCCAAAGATCTGAGCACACTATTATTTCACATAGAGCCCAAGAGGCAGGCAGGCAGCACGCACACACACACATTTTCACATACATACAATACATACGCGCACCCACACACAGGCTTTTGCATTACCACAAATCAACTAAACAAAGGTTCTGTGGAGAAGTTAACATCATCCTCGAAAATTAGGAAATGGCAACTACTTTGTTTATTTGGCGATTGTGTGTGTGTGTGTCCATATGTGTGTGTGACGTTGGCACTGCAGTGAAAAGTTTATGAGCCACTGCTTTAATCAGACTCTCTGACATAGTCATAACACCAAAAAAAACTGTGGTGGTCTTGAGCGCAGAGACGAGCTTGGAGGGGAGTCTCAGTGTGTTTACTGCAAAAAAAACCCAACAAAACAAAAAAAACAAGCTGCTAAGCATGATGAGGAATTAAAACATGTGTGTGTGTGTGTGTGTGTGTGTGTGTGTGCGTGCGGTAGGTGAGTGATGATGTGGGTCAAAACTTATAGGCTGATTATTAATTTCTCTGACGTGCAGCAGGAGCAAAATAAATCTTGAAAAGCTTGACATTTCCAAACTGGCTCTCAAAAACAAAGCCACAGCAAACGGGGAGACAGCGATGACAAATGGTGTGTGTGTGTGTGTGTGTGTGTGTGTGTGTGTGTGAGACAGTGAGAGAGCAAAAGAGTGGTTGTTTATGTGTTGAATTATAACTGAATGAATGACTATATGTATTCTGTGTTTCATAATTTCTTCCAACGCTACATATTTATTGCCAAGGGAGTGTTTCTTATATGTGACTCCGTTACTCCGTTACTCTGTGTGTGTGTGTGTGTGTGTGTGTGTGTGTGGCCTGGATAGTAATTATTGATCAGATCATCCAGCTGAAATGAGCTCTGCCATCCAAATAAAGAGGAGAACAAAAGCGCGAGGGAGCGAGTGACAGATTAAAGGAGCTTGTTTAGAGACGACGAGGAAACAAAGCTAAAGGACTAAAAGGAGCCCACAGAGATTGTTGGGCCGATTGTTCTCGCTCCACCCGGCCCGCTCCATCCTTCAGCTCATTTGTTTACCACTTTTATTCATGCCCTCATTTGTGTATTCAGGCGTATTCATCTTTTAATCCATCATTTCATGTGTTTGTGCTTCTGATAATTCACCGGCGCTTTGGTTGAACATTATGGATTAATTATCCGCGATTTTTCAAACGGGATGAAAAATGAGGTGCAGATTTTGTGTGTGTGTGTGTGTGTGTGTGTGTGTGTGTGTGTGTGTGTGTGTGTGTGTGTGTGTTTAGGCATGTCACAATGCCAGTCTGAGAATCCTCATCACAAACACTGCTTGTTCTCCTTGTCGTCTCAGCTCTCGGAGGGCGAGGTCACTCCTCATCAGGACTAACATAACGACTCAGGATCGTCTTGTTTAATGATCCTGAAGAAAAAGACTTCAAAATGTTCAATAAATGCTC
Source organism: Argyrosomus regius (assembly GCA_946959425.1). Taxonomy (NCBI): domain Eukaryota; kingdom Metazoa; phylum Chordata; class Actinopteri; family Sciaenidae; genus Argyrosomus; species Argyrosomus regius. The sequence continues at coordinate 24,864,468 of OX336889.1, read as the reverse complement.
AAGTGGGATCATAGCTAGTTAGTGAGATGACTCCATCTTATGGCTAACATCACTGTTATGCTCATTGCACCATTATGTGACCATTTGTGTCTCTGCAATATGGACCTGATGGTCCTGTAAGTCAGTACTACGACTCTGTGAATTCAAGGGTTAGTCCTTTTTATGAGTCTCCCCATCAACATTACAAGGACAGCATGTATTTTTACTGCATTTGTCTTGTGTTTGCATGATATATTTAGATAAAAGCTGATGGCAGACATTATTTCTGCTCTTATATTTAAAAAAAAAACAAAAACGATTTAAAGAGCATATAACTCAAGCTAATCTTCTAAAATAACATTAAAGTTGCACTTTTTTATGTTATCAGTACAATAAATTATGTGATATGTGTAGCTTGATTTATTGCCCAGTTCAGCACAGCTACTGTGATTCTTAGCCTATTTTAGCTCATTGTTTTGGTTTTTGAGCCCAGCGAAATCTGCACTCATCAACTGCTTTTCCAGCAGGCCAACAAATTTATCAACTAGCTGGCAAAGAATTACCGACAACTAACAGCTTGAGAGTCAACAGCTAGAAGAAGAGTGAAATATTGGATTTTTATTAGTCTGGTGGACAATAACACAATGCCAGATGAATGCTAATGTTGCTTTGTGTGTGCGCTGGATGACCAAATAGGCTGCTGTTTGCTAGCAGGTTCAACATATTAAAATGGTGATGATATCTTAAGATTTGAGGTTTAATAGGCTGCTGGAGAGTTCTTATGCTCCCACGTTGCTGGAAAAATGAATGACTGCAGATTTAAGGATGAAATGTTGTTCCTACATACTTGACGTGATGTATTTCCTTTTTCAAACAGGATTTTTGCGCCGCAGTGATACTGAGAGATCCTGTTTGATTTGATAGAACAGTGTTTGAAACATTTGAAGTGACTCGATCAGACCAGACTTTTAAGTTACAACCACTACTCCAGGAGTCTAAGAGCCTATTTCATGGGATCTTTAAGAACATGGAACATAAAACACTCTCCGTAATGTCCTACCTGATCCAAATAAACTGAAGGTTCTTGTTCAAGTCTCAAATATATAAGCTTAAAATATTGATATCAATCACAGTTTGACTGGGAGGGTCTGACTCCAGAGATTGATGTGACATGATCCGCTAGAGAGACACGGATCACTCGATTGTAGTCGTGCAAACTACAAAAATACATGTGGTTTTACATTGGTGTTCCAGAAACCCAACAGAAGTTAATTTAGGTGTCTCATATCACGTTACTTGTAGAATTAACTTCATTAAGCGACATCTGATATGACCTGCTGCTGGTGAAAGCCATTGTCAGCTAGCTAAAAGAATAAGAAGCTACTAGCTGAATGTTTTGTACATTGATACTGTTGGGAGTCCAAGGTTATTTCAGAATCTGGGTTTTGCCAGCTCTGGTGCACCCAAATAATCCTGCACTTCCTCACGGTCGTAACCTTGCGAGGCAGCTGGACCATCGCTATACGTTTACAGAACCAACGGTAGCTACAGCATGAGCCACGGACGTGGTTTAATGCTAGGTGCATTAAAATGACTAGCTTCAGCTGCTGCCAGCTGGAATGGCACTTTACGGAATGTATTCACTCTTTTTCCGACTGGCATATAAGAATTTGACCACGTAATATGGTTTGTTGATCTGAATGGTTGAAGTTCGCCTCATGATAGACGGTGATTGACAAATATCATTCATCCAATCACCTGGCAAGATGGATGGATGAATGGATGGATGGATGGATAGATACTTTATTGATCCCGAAGGAAGTTCAAGCATGCAAATGCAAAATGCAAGCATTTGTTTAAAGTGGCTGCCCTTTTTCAAACACTTTCCAACAATGATTTCCCAGATGGTTCTGTATAACACACCAGTCTGGATGTTTGGGAACTCAAAAGAATGGTTGAAATCAAAGAAAAATGAAAAAAAAAAGAATGTCTGCTTTGTAAAAGTGCACCTTCTTCCTATTCAGAATTCAAAGTGTATGATATGAAAGTATAAAGGAAACACCTGCGCTGAAAAACATGAAAAGGTGACAATGCTATGGCCCAATTTTCCACCATGCCAGTTGGGAAAAACAAAGAACTCTTTCTGCAAGCAGAGCCAGTGGTAAAATCCTCAGAGCACACTTCAAAAAAAGTCTGAACAGTAACAGCCTGAACATGTGGATCGCAATTCGCAAAAGACCCGTGTTACCTTTACAGAGTCTGTATCTGGCCTGGTGTGCTTTGAATGAGCTCAGGCCTCTTAGAGACGGCTGAATCGACTCCATAGCAACAAATGCGCCAGCACAAGAACTATACCCTTTACTGCTGGGATTTAGTGTTGGTCTTTAGCCTCACTTCACCTTGACCTTGGAGGTACTTTTAGAGTGTAGCCGCGGTACACAGGGGTGAGGAAGAGATGCCGGCACATAAAGAAGCAGCTGAGGAAAAAGGAGGCAAACAGAAAATAAAAGGGAGGCAGAGAGGGGCTGTAAGAGCCAGAGAGAGAGAGAGGGAGGGAGAGGGAGAGGGAGAGTTAAGTGCTCTCAGGGGAGTAGACTGTGGTTAAGGATTATTAAATGGGATCAATAACTAACAAGGCCTCTGTGCACACACACATACACTACCTCCTTCTCTCTCTCTCTCTCTCTCTCTCTCCCTCCCTTCCCTTCTACCCTCTCTTCCTCAGTCTCCAGCCTTCCCTTCTCACCCAACTCTTCACGTCTCAGATTTTCAGGGGCCCGTCTTGCCATTCACATTTTAAAATGTTTATCACATTTTTTTCCGGATGCTCTCATCTTAAGGCTGCTCTCCATTTCACCATTTCCAATTTCCAGCCGCTCTGTTCAGTCGTTCTTTGCACCAACTTCCAATTTCCAGCCACTTTTTTTTGTATTACTCCTTCATTTGCCCGTGATGCTTGTAACAAGGGGTCAACTGATGCGGGATAGCAATACTGACAGCTGTTTTCTCTCTTGATATTCAGTGTCAACATCGTGGCACGATGAAAGTCTGCAGTGAAATGCAGAACTTAAACATGAATAGAGGCAAAGATATCATGAGAGCTGTGGGGGGTTTTTTAAATTGAGAAAACAACCTCACCACCTGACCGTTCGGTAGCCGTTCTGGAGCACTCAATCATATTTGGAGATTGCCCAGCGGTCATGGAATTGAAGAGGCAGATTTAAACCTCGGCTTTTAAGCCAAATGGAGAAGAAGTTCTCAAAGCGCACAGGGGAAAAAAAGGAATTCTAAAAATCAATACCAACGACATTTCCATGGGCCAAACTCCATCTGCCGAGGATGGTTGCGTGATGCGGTTAAAAGCTCTGGAACTGACATTCTTTTCTCAACTGATGTTTCCAAGGTGAAAAATGAACTTCGAACCTCAATTCAATCATTGAACTTTGTCAAAATTACAAAGGGTTCAAATTAGGGTTCATTTATCTTAGAATATGGGAAGTAAACCTGTGCAACATGAGAGAAACAAGCTAAGATAACCCTGACAACATCACTCTTCAGACAAAAGAAAACCCTGAACTGCTTGAAGCAGAAGCGACCTGAGGGATTTCTGCTCTCTGCTCATCAATGCTCGTGTGGAATCTGAGAAACTTGAATTCAAATAGAAGTTGAGTGCTTCTCACAGCTGACAGTTAATGTATTCATCAATTATAATAAACTGCCTCATTTCTTTCGTAGAGTACACAGAGTGCTTGCCAACCCAATTTAACTTAAAAAAGCTCAACATCTAAACCACTGTCACCCAAATCCACAATCCACCCTTTCCCTCCTCCGTCTGTTGCTTTTCATCCCTGCGTCTCTTCCTCCTATTTCAGCAGCTTTTAATTCAGACCGGACATGTTGTCTGAAACTTGGCCTGTATTACCGCCATTGTCACCCCCAAAAAACACTGCATGGTCTGCGGTGAGAAAAAGGAGAGAGAGAGAGAGAGAGAGAGAGAGAGAGAGAGAGAGAGAGAGAGAGAGAGAGAGAGAGAGAGAGAGGAATCTCTGCAGTGGAGAGATAGTGGGTGAGTAACAAAAGGAGGGAGCACGGCTGTGTGGATGGATGGATGAATGATAGACAAGGAGAGGACGGTGAAAGGAGAAAGGGAAGCCAAGAACGCTGTGCTGTGGGGCGATAGTGCCAAGAGGAATGGAGGGAGAGGAGGGGGAGTGAGGATGAGGGGAGAAAGGATGCTGGACTTGTTGCCTTACAATGGTTACAGTCTGGACAAGGAGGCGCAGAGAGCCTGAGAATGAGGAGGATGTGATGACTGAGAGGGATGCGGTCACACACAAGGATCCAAAAAGAGCAGGAATGACGAGAGTTAAAAAAGGTTCAGTCTGGTCATCATTCATTTGACACAGTGTCTGCACTTAATGAGCCACCATGATTTCTGTATCCTGTACGTGCGACTGTTAACAGAAAGTCACAGCACCTTCACGCGGAGCGTGCAGACACGACTGTGAAATGATGGATCCTCTCATTTAACTCTCGGCAAGTAAGCGAGTAAGCATGTTTCCCAAAATGTCAAACTATTCATTTAAACGGTTGGTGAGCAACGGCCCTGAGTGGCACCCCACAGGGCCCCTCTGCAAAGACACAGGCACAACATTAGATAATACAGCACAATGTGCTTTAGTTGATAGTGTACTTAGCAGCTCAAATTCTGGAACAAATTAGCCAAAACTCATTAACATGTCTTTGGGGTCTAGAGATTGTTTGTACCTGTGTATTACCGGGTTTGATCTTTGCTTCCTCTTGTTGCTGGAATGTTTTTTTAAAGGTTACTAAAATTCAAATTCAAATATTACAAACTAGAAACTAAAATGGCAGAGATGCTTTAATCGTTTGTGAGATTGCAAAAGAGGCAAAGTTCTCTCAAAGCATAGTCCAGAATGGACGGTGTATCTGTGACGTCACCTGTAGGTATGTGAGGAGTCGTGCTGAAGCTCAAAATATGTGGCTCTGTAAGCCGCCATGTTGTCAGTTCTGCTTCTTCGGCCTTCTAACTAATTTAAAAATCGTCGGTTTCAGGTTTCACTCACTCGCAGTGAGAAGAATGGACAGCGTAAGCATCACACAGGTTTCTGAAGAGTGGTTTTGAAGCTCAAAAAGTCCTGCCTCTTCCGGCTAATCTTACAAGCCATCTGTAATTCTGCATAACTTTAAGCCGTAATATCATTTGAATGAGTGAGGTAAAAAAAAAAAAAATCATGGAAAAATGGAAATTAGCTACAGAGACCAAAACTGTTTATTGTAGCAGGCTGTAAACATGTTTATTTCTGCTGTGAAGCTGGACATTTTCAAGTGGCTGTTTGAGGAACTGCAGTTTTTGGCACTTCCGCATTGCCTACAGCCATTGAGGTTGCTGTGAAGATCCTGCAGACAGAAAGGGGCTAAAGTGGACAAAAATCTGGGGGAGTGGGGGGCAAAATATAGAATATGAAAACAGAGGAATGGAAATAGACCGTGTGTGGGTGACAAGACACGAGGCACAGCGGAAATGTGCTGTGACGAAATGTGGAACTTTTTTTGAAAAATTCAAGGAATTACACGTAGGCCAAATGTGAGTGTGTGTGTGTATATGTGTGTGTGTCTCTGTGAAGCAGGAAGGGGGGTAGCAGAAGTGAGATGAGAGACAGAGGCACTTCGGGGGGTGCGGATTGCGCACACATTGACAAGGCTGCATGTCAGAGATAGCACAACAAAAGAAGGCCCAGCAGATTCAAATTAATATAATTATCAAGTCAGTTATTAATACAAAAGCTTCTATAGCGCGGGGCGGATTAGCCCACGGGTCACAGACGCACAGTACTGTGGAAACACGTGTGTATAGCGTATGCACTCACACACACACACACACACACACACACACACACACACACACACACACAAAAGTCAATCAAACCAAGACACACACTGAACCAGTAAGTTAATATTCAGGCATGAAACCAACTAATAAAAAGAAAAGTGTGGAGCAACTGAATGAGTCATCATGCACACTCTGTTGCTTTAAGTGTAGGTTTAAGTTTCTAATAACCCTAATCCACACACACACACACACACACACACACACCAAAACAGCTTGATAAAGTAGCGACAGGGCAATCTGTCATGGTTGGCTAGCTGGTCACATGAGGTTAATAGATTCTCCTCTATCTCACATCCCCTCAGCCTTCGTCGCCATCATCAGCAGCCCTCTTACCATAGTGGCATATCATCAGCGATAATCTCAAAACAGACAAAATATGGGGCCGCTCTATTAACAGTGACCTGGAAACCAGTGTTACGGTTCTCCCATCCAAATGAGCTTCATTTCCTTTACGGTGCTAATAGCTGTGAAGCAGAAAATGTGCTCATAGGGGCTGTTAAAAAAGAAACAAATGTGCACACACACAAACACGCACACACACACGCACACTGCATCTGCACAGTCGATTTCACAGTCAGAGGGATCCCACTGTGCAGCAGGTGTAAAATCCACAGCATTCCATAACCAAGTTGCTGAGGTTTTGTCATTTTTCATCTTAAACCAAGTCTAAACAGGCTGAAGCTGTCAGTCCTGCTTTAAATGACCTCATCTCTCGTTATAATGAGTGCACAGCGAAAAATCTCACCGCTCACACCTGAGTGAGGGCCGATGGCGTGAGATCAGTACCCACGCTGACACAGGTGTGCAGTTACAGAGAGCTACTCTTACCATGCAGTACAATCATTTTCAATGGCCGCTCTCCCACCTCCCTGACATTCACTTTTAAACACAATCTTAACTGCGTTGCCTTTTAAACCTATGATGCAGAACCACAATTTGCAGAGGGTAGCTATTTAAAACAACTTATGTAAAGGTTAGTTTGTCACTCTAAATCTCCTCCGTTAAGGGAGCATGGTTGGTAAGAGAGCATGACTGCCACCCTGTGGACAAGCCGTGCAACTACAACAGGCACCTTTGCCTTTCTGACAAAACCATCCAGTGGAAACGTGCTTTGAAATGTTGATTTGTTTTCATCACAGAAATGTCCAGATGAACCTGTAATTCTGACAGCACGCTAAACTCTGTTACAACACTGCATCCTTTAAATCTTCCAGTTTATTTGAACTCTTGATGTACACACTGTGATGTAACCGTAAGCAGATAAAAGGACATACAAGTGTTTACATGAGGATATTTCAGTCATTTAAAAAAACGGTATGTGATGCATCTTGCATTCATAATGAATGACCAGAATTTTCCTCATGGGCATTTGATAAATGTCACTCAGATTCACTCGACAAATGCCTTTTTGTAATTTCTTCAGGACAATTTCACATGTTGACTCATTTCTATTTGTTAAAAAATAAATAAATACTCAGTCATGCTCTCATGACAACTGAGCAAACGCTATCCTCTGATGAAGGCTCCTCGACTTTAAAACAGCCTAAAGCCACCTGTGAATCATTTGCACGTGTACAAACAGTGAATGCTTTACAGCACACTTAAAGGTTGCTTTAGTGTGTGAATCATACATAATTAAATATGATTACAGCTACGTTTCACTGTGCTGACAGTCATTCTTTATCTGTTTATACCCCAGTTTGGATGCTAGGTAGGAGGTTGTAAAGTTGGCAAGGACATAGTGACATGCTGATTCCCTTAAAAACATCCTTAAATCTGTTTTCAACTTCATTCCAGGGTAAACTTTACGGGTTAGGGTTACCCATCTTTCAGAAATTCACACAGAAACACATGCCTGCCTACCCACCGCGTCCCACAGTGACATCCTATCACAATGAGATACTGCCGTCATTACTTTACTCGTAGTCTCGTCTCAGGTGTGAGGGCTTCCCTCACATGTGGTGTGATGTTGCCATAACATGACAAATGACTTTAATAGAAGCCGTCATATTTTAATCCATGATAATTTGGTTAACCTGCCCGTGTGTATAACTGAATTACAGCAAACCAGCTGCCTGCCTGACTGACACTGATGCTTGTGGGTCAAAGTTGACGTGAACGACTGGTTGTGTGAGATTTTGCTTTCTCTTCATGCTGATCACCTGTTTTTATAAGACACGTTGTGATTATACCGATATTTCAGAGTCATTTCCACAAAAACCTTCCATGTATGTGCTTTTCTTCTTGTAATGGATGAGCAGCATTTTCCTCATTTCTGGAACATTTTGCACTCTGTAAATGGATGTTACTTAAATTCGTGTGCCATGATAAATATTGGTCTTTCTCTAATTTCCTTACAGGAAATCAATAAAGTTTTATGATGCACTTTAGGTATTGTTGGTAATATTTTTTTCTAGGAGTGAGCCGACTTAATGTAGCAGAAACGGCGGTGAATGAAAATGTTTTTCTGCGGGCAGAAGATGAAATACACTGCAGCACACTGCTTACAAACAGGTAATGCATAGAAGCTCCTGTTTCCTCCATTAGAAAATGAGTGCTGGATATTAAAATAGATTGTTCACCAGTGGGACCTGCCGCTGTCACTATTGGCTCACTTATCATCTCCTGATTGTGGCTGTTGACCAGTCAGTGGGTGGATTCTTGTGAGTCGTGTCAAATATTGTCGGGTGACTTTTTCCACACCGCATAATGACACCATTGTTCTTAATCTGAAGAAGTGAAAGCAGTAAAAATTCCAGAAATTGCAGTTTTATCACAAGGAGATTCATTTACGCAACACAGAAAAATCTGTAGAAACTTGAGGTTTTGCATCCAACTGAAAATTGGTGGTTTCATTTTAAAGCCTCACTGTGCAACCTTTCTACCATAAATAGATGTTAAATCATGTTGATGCTACACTGGCTTGTAATCAGGCGAATGGTGTCTCTGTCATTCGTATGTTTGTTTCTGCACTATGTAACTTTGTGTCTGGAGAAGTACGTAACGCTTTACGGCACTAAGTCACACACCACCAACTATTTGACTGGTTTTAGTGAAACTGGATCATATTTTATGGAGAAAATGTTTTCTGGTTTTCCCTCTGATGTCCTCCGGCTGCTCTGCATCAACTTTCTGTGATTTACAGAGTTTCCTGACGGACAGTGAAGTAAACTGCTGTCAACTGTAGCTGCTGTTAGCTAATGGTAACTCAGTTAGTTAGCCAGGCTGCCAGGGCAGTGACCTCAGAACACTGTGGGAGTGTTTGTGTTTGTACCACAGGATTTTGGACCAATGGGAAGAGGAGGTTTGCAGGCCCAGGGCACAGGGAAATGTTGATGGGGAGCAGAGCCAGTGTCAGAACTGGAGCTGAGCAAGCAGGCAATGTAACCAGGCTCAGCAGCCTCTATGGACATAAAGATAGTGAACAGACTGAAGAAGACGTAGACAGAGGAGAGTAAATCTGGAACTGACTTTTAGTCCTAAAAGGAATCAATGTTTTAGCTGGCTGCTAAAATCACAAAAATACCAATTTCTACGTAATGTTGCTTTAAAGCTAGATACTTGTGTTATGCTGAAGTGTTGTAGTTGTAAGTAATTAATACCATCAATATCGGCTAGAAAGAGACGATCATTCTGAAAGTGCATACATTATATTATTTTGTTGAGAAACAAACAAATATCTATCACCGTTTTCACACACACACTACTAGCTTCACAGAGGCAAAAAGACTGAAGAGGACGTTGATGGAGGAAGCTAGGAAGAAAAAAGGATAGAGAGAGCTTGGTGAAATAAAAGGCTCAAAGACAGACAGTGAGCTGGGCTTCTTGCTGTTTGGCTAGTAAGTAATATTAGCTGGCTGTTATGCTGCTTGTGTTGTTGACCTTGCTTGATGTTTGGCTGTTGTGTAGTTTTTTTATCATAAGTAATGTAATCAGAACAAATACACGTGTACAGCTGTCCATATTTACCACAGTGGGATTACACTCTGAAACTGGGGGCACTAAAACAGACAAAAACAAACATCTGGCCTACACAAGGATGAATAGAAAGAAGTGAACGATAAGGAAACTTCCCAGGTGCTTCTGAGAAATGATTATACATATTCTTCAGAGAGATAACACTCAAATCAGTCCAATGCTGGACAGAGTCAATACACCAAACCAAGATAAGACAGGGAGTGTTGTTCTGGGCAAGAAACCAATAAAACACACACCATGTGATTATTGTATTCATAATCACACAGCTGTCTGTCTGCACAGCTCTGAGGAACTTGATGTTTCACTTTCTACACTACTCTGTTCCTTTTTACCATTCAGTCCATCCACCAACAATCTCTCCTCATTTCCTGTCTACAGTAAGTCATCCAGTCATATGACCAGGTTTCCACAGAAGCACATGTTGCTGCCAATATCAGTAAGAATGTTGCAGAACATGACAAATCTCGATTAATAAAATCCAGACAGATCTTCATCTACTTGGAGCAGCACAGGCCTGGACAACCACTTTACACACGTGTAATGTGTCCAGATAGTGTTCAGATCCAGCTGCAGTTCACACCTGGAATCACAATGTAAATCAAACTGACCTACTTCTGTTTAATTTCATCTGTGGGGAAACTGTAACCACTGCCAAACATTAAATTAAAACACACATACTTCCTCTCAGACACACAGCGAAAATCCACCACAGTGGACTGGAACCAACTTAAAATCAATTCTGAATAGTCTGATGGGACTAAATCAAATGTCTAAACACTGGATAGAAATAACACGGTTCAGTTTGGTCAAGTTTGCATTTGTACTCCTGCCACCTGGATAGGCAGAAGGTGAATATTTCAAACATTTATACATGACCCAGCTTACCTATTTCAACCGTTTATATTGAACTATTTTAACTACAGTATTTATCCAGTAACTAACTAACTATTTCAACTGTTTATCCATTACCTTTAGCTATTTCATATTTATCTATTAATTGTAGTTAACACTTTCAACATTAGCTTACTATTAGCCATTCCCTATACTTTTAGCTAGCTATTAGCTAACATTGCAACTTTTATCCACGACTTTTAGCTCTCACTTATTTTATATCTATCTATTATTGTTCAACTGTTTATCAATCTATTTCAGCCTTTTATGCAATATTTTTAACTAACTGTCCTCTGTGCACACTTGCTAACTAGATGTTACACACTTTCTATCGCAACACACAGTGTTCAGGTGTTATTACAACTGACTCAGTATGTGGGTATGTTTTTCAAATCAAATTTGATTTTTATCTTCTTTAATTAGTTGAGCTTCTTTACAATCTTTCTATGTATCCCCTGGTAACTGCTGTATGTGTTCACCTGTATGCCTGATGTGGCCAAATCACTGCATCCGGAAATGTTTAGAGCTGTGCAACAAGCCCCACCTCACACACACACACACACACACACATACACACAGGTCATGTGAGGGACCTTTGTGCCGTCTTTGTTGAGTCATGTGAGTGGAGGCTCAGTGCTGATTTGGTCTCACTCAAAACATTGACACTGCCTCTAGCCTTCATTGATGACCAACTAACTGCATATATGCATAGAAACGACTTGAGCTGTGAAGACTATACACACCAACGTACACGTAATATGTGTTATTCTGTGAGAAAAGACACTGCAGAGGTGGAGAAAGTGTGTTAAGGAACTCTGTCTCTTATCAGTGAGTGTGTGTGGTAGGTGGATGCAGGGAGGATGGTGTGGCTGGGTAAATAATGGCAGTATTGATCCCCGATGCTCTTTTATAGCCCTGTCATGTCAGTTTAGCACCTTGGCAACACTCGCTTTAGAGCAACATCAATACTGAACTCTGGCACTCAGCAAAAGACAGATAGAAAGAGACAGCTGGATAGAGGGAGAGGGATGACAAATAAAAACAAAGAAGTTAATACTAAGTGCAACATCTAGGTAAAGACTTTTCCACTCTAACCTTAAGAGTGAAGTGATGTGAGGACACAGACACCAAAGTGTGTCTGACATATTCTTAGCTGCATGCTAACACTTCATTGAATATTTCACCATATCGCCAAACAGACACAGCATGAGTGTTTTCCTACCATCTATGGACGTTTTGGTATGTTTTGACGATTTTTGGCAAGACTCTGGGTCGACATTTAAGTACTTTGTAAATCTAAGCTGAGTATCGTGGTCATCCTCTCTGAAGAAGCACTGTGATTTACAGAGTTTCCTGATGTACAGTAAAGTAAATTACTGCCAGCTGTTAGCTAATGTTAGCTCAGTTTGTTAGCCGGGCTGCCCAGACTGTGAGCACAGAGCACCGGGAGAGTGTTAGTGTTTGTACCACAGGTGTTTTGGACTGCTGGAAAGAAGAGGAGGTTTTTAAGTATTTTGTTGAGAAACAAACAATTACCTATTATCGTTTTGTCTTTAGTCTGATCACTAGAAGCTTCAACAGTCACTAGAGAAGTAGTAGACATGTAGCTTCTATGATTTCATGTATAAAGCGAGCAGAAACATTCTTGAATGTCGACTGTCGATCCAGGCAGTTTTCAATGTGCTCACTAGCATTTGTTGCTACTACTCAAACATTTAAGAGGACAGGTATTTGAGCTGCATTGTACAGTAATTACTTCTCATTCATAAGACAGACAAACAGTGACTAATAGACTCTCTAAATTGTTGTCAATAATCTGGTGTCAGAAATGGCCTTTAATGGAGTCACACTGGTCATTCTTGCACACAATAGTGCGTTTCCATTATTTTGTCCACTTTCTTTCAGCCATTCTGCAGTTGTTCAAATTGATTATCTGACACCTGGTGTTGGATAACATTCACTTGGAATAGATGGTTTTGAAATTGGCCTCCTCTGATGCTCCAATTCTGTTTGGTGAAGCAGAAAATGAACCCCGTTTGCATTATCTGATCGTCACTGAGTATTGGATTTCATCTGCTATATCTATTACTACAGCATCACACTTGTACTCTTATCAACCCGTTGGTTTAATTACCTTGTTTGGATCTGTGTGGATTGATGTTCAATTATGGGCCGTTTGACTGCGTTTTGTTTGTCTGTAGATGTAAATGGTGGAACTGAATGTGTTACAGTAAGTCTTATAAAACCAAGACACTTTTATGAAAAGGGGAAGATGAAAAGAAGAACGCATCAATAAATGTCTTTTAGAGAGTTCCTGCAGTTTAACTTTGATTTCATTTACCACTACATCTAAAATACCTGCGTCACATCGCCTATGTAGATAGATAGATAGATAGATAGATAGATAGATAGATAGATAGATAAAAACTTTATTGATCCCTTGGGGAGGTTCCCCTCAGGAAATTTAGGTTCCAGTTCCAGTGCAACACCACAATAGTGCAACAAGTAGTAGAAAAAACACACAAAGTAATAAAAAACAAAATAATAAAAAACACACATCGTAAATAAATAAAATACGATAAACTATCAGGGAAAATGCAAATGGTGCGCAAAACAGTGTGCAAACGGCATATGTATAAATATATATATATATATGTATGTATGAGTATATGTACATGTCTATATATAGCAGCAGGAGGTAGCGACAGTTGTTGAGGTAACTCAGTGATACATTACATTACATTACAGATGCAGTCAAGTGAATATTAATTATAAGTGTGTAGTAATAGTAATAAATAATATTGAGTCTCTGCATGATTTGGCACATGCTACTCTGTACTAAGCGGCAATCTCTGTGTGAAGTGAAGCCAACGCAAGTGCCAAAAACTGCAGTTCCTCAAACGGCCACTTGAGGCTGGCTACAGAACGAGTTGGTCTTCATAAGCCCCCATTAAAATAAAGAATGGCCAGCGCATGTGTGACGTCACTCATAGGTTTCCGAAACGTTGTTTTGAAGCTCAAAATATGGCTTAAAAAATGAATGATCAGGGAAATAAGCTACAGAGACCAAAACTGTTTTTTGTACCAGGCTGTAAACATGATTATTTCTGCTGTGAAATTTTAACTTGGGGGCTTATGGAAATTGACTCATTCTGTAGCCAGCCTCAAGTGGACGCTCAAGGAATTACAGTTTTTGGCACTTCTGCATTGGCTTTATTTCCCAGCCACGGAGGTTGCCACTTGGTATACAGATGCGTGTGTGTGTGTGTGTGTGTGTGTGTGTGTGTGTTACTGACCGGTCACAGGAGCAGGCCACCAGTACGCAAAGCAGATTATAGATGATGAAGGTGAAGATGACGGCTGTGATGGTGCCGCGGGGGATGGAGTAGCTAGGATTCTTCAGTTCACCTGGTAGATTTAGACAGATTTACTATGTGTTCGTATATATAATTAGTTCATACACGCAAACACACACAACCTGTCCTCACCTACCTGACATGTTGGAGCCAGCCATGATTCCTGTGCAGCCATTAAACATAACAGCGAAGACGGTGGCAAAGGTCATCATAGTTCCTGTTGTGTAATCCACGGTGTAGTCAGCTGTGGAGAGAGGTAACAGATAAGTCAGTGCTGTTGTGCTTTTATCAGCGTCATCGGTCTTCTCACAGAAAAGTTCAATTTGGTTTGTTGGCAGACACTCCTCTGTACCTGCTCACCACCAAACCTCATCGTGATTTACAGCATTTGAGGAAAGCAATCTCATCTCTACAAATCTTGTTGTTTACAGAGCAGCATCTACTCAGTCACAGCGTGTCAGATCTATTTTTAAAAAAACAGATCTTCTTTGACGTCTTGTTGTGTGTATGTGTGTATAACTGGAAATACATATCATATGTACCAAAGAGACTTTTGATCACTATTCCCAAACTTGTCCAACATGGATCATGACTTACACTCAGACCTTTTATGCCTTATACGGTAATCAGAGATTGAGAAACCAGGTTTTAAATGTAAACATGTGATTGCTGGTAAAATGTTATTTGACGTGTCTCAGTGTGGGTTTGTGCTCTAGTTAGTCAGATCTTTGGATTATTCAAAGCTTCAGTGTGTAATAGCGCTCACGTGTGCCTGAGTGCGTGCCCGAGTTCAAGCAATTAGCTTAGTAATCATGTGCTTGGATTGAATTGCTGCAAGCAGAGTGGACTGCATGGTTAATTTTCCATGGACATTGGGAACCTGAGAGTGCGTACAACATCCAATTCCATAATCAATCAAAATCCATAAAAACATCTGCCCACTGCCAACAGTGTGAGAAAAAAATGATGTACTTTAGAAAAACAGGAGAAAAACAGGCAACAAGAAAAAGTGCTCCCCGCCACTGCAGAGGTTTCGGTTCCTACGTTAGCTGTGCTAATTTCAGCTGCGTTAATGGGTGGGAAGCCGGTGAGGGTTCATGTCCTGTGACATGTCATGTGCTGTGACTCCAACTGTGTAGGTGTTTGCACAAAGGGTGTTGGGATGTAAGAGGATGGTGTGAAATGAAAAACGTGTCTCCCGCTTTGCTTTCCTTCCGGTACATATGAGGCTAACATCAGCAGCTGCATAGCTTATCTTAGCACAAAGTTCATGAATTAGCATGTTGTAGCTCGTATACTTCACTTAAACCAAAGAGAAACCATGGTGTAAAAACAACATGTTAAGGTTTTATTGGGGCGGGTGCAGGACTTCTACTTGGCTTCACTGTGAGGTTGTCAGGCAACTACCGGAGTCTCCAGAAAGTGACTGCACACACAGACACATCTGGCTCTCTGCACCCCCCCCCATGACAGCCGTGGAGTTAGCAGTGAGCAGGGCTGCTGTGCAGGAGAACGGAGCATTGTGTGTGTGGATTTACTGAAATACTGTACATGTACAGGACATTAGATGTAGAGTAAAGCCTATGTCAGTGAGGTCATGCTGCCGTTAAACGACAATTCATTATGAAAATTATCATTCACGCAGGAACAAGTGACAAATCTGTAATTAATCACTGTATTACTATCGTTTTTTACTATTCTTTAACAGAATTAAAGTACATTTTTATCCCAGTTAAAGCAGTACAACACAATGCCTGTTAGAGTGCTGAAATGCTTTGTACAACATGAGAGCTTAACTGGGGCTAATCTAGTCAAAGCCTTAAATTAATTCAGTTATTATTGTTCTGTAATGTAGTGGTCAAACCGATCAGGGTGTTGCTTAATATCAGACTTCTACCGCTGCTGACCTCTGTCCTAAATATACACTTTTAAGTTAGTCCAGTCTTTCAATATGTTTGTCTCAGTGTGAAGTGCTGAACTGTCTTTTTTAAGAGCTTCAGGATCAGATATGTTCACGGCTGAATCAGAAAGTCTGACAATCTAATCAAATAATGGGAGCAAGTTTTGACATTTAAAAAGGGGAGGCAAATTTCAAGGAATTTCATTAACTGATTACTGGACTTGTTAACAATCATTTGCCAATAGTTAATCATTAAAACACACAATGTGCAAGTAGTTTTTAAACTGTTAATGTGGACCATAATTGCCACAAAATCCACATAAATCAGGTATTTGAGCAATATACTCAACATTCATATTATTATCATTTAAATGATAATAAAATTCCTCCTTTTTGTCACCATTCCAAGAAAAATAATATTAAATAACTGATGCAAACTGGTACTACAACCTAACTACAAGTTAAGTTTCAAAAGTTGTCACCTGGCAAAATAAACAAAGAGAAATACACACCACTGATCAAATAAGGCGCTCCAAACATGTAAGCACATCGTGCGAGAACTATTTCTGGCCCAGCCTCATCCACCGCTCTCTTACCCCACAGGTTCCCGAGCAGCGTGTCCAACTTGAAGCCAGTGAAGTTGGCTGTGGTGGGAAACGTGGGGCCCGTTCCATTGGCAGTTGGATTGGAAAAGCTTGGCAGGACGACGGTGCGAGGGTGTACGGCGAAAAAGCTGACGAAGATGGTTCCCAAGACAAACATGACCACCAGGAAGATGAGGAAGGTGGCTTTGGCGTAGATGTGGGCTCCCACCAGGCACACCAGCAGGCACAGCAGGGCGACGGCTGTGCCATAAAGCAGAGACCACCAGTAGCCTGACGGCAGGACCTGGAAGGGGGATGTGGCCACAGTCCCGTCTAGAGGTGGTAAAGGGAGACAGGTAAGACTTCGCTTTGTCGATGACTTACAGTACGTACTGATGTTTAAAGTGGGTACAGTTTTGTGTGTGAGATACGCTCACCTTCTGGCACTCCAAAGGTGGCCACAATGGCTTCAACCAGACCCAGCACAAAGAGAGCGCAGCCACACACATTGGCCAGGAAGAACATGATGCCGATACTGCCTCCAAATTCTGGCCCCAGAGCTCGACTGATCATGTCTGAGTGACGTTAAGGTAAAGCACACTTGATTGTTGGATACACTGTGACACAGGCGTGTGTGTGTGTGTGTGTGTGTGTGTGTGTGTGTTTGTATTTCTATACTTATAGAAGACTTTGACACAAAGGCGATGGTTGTGTCTTTTATGAAGGATCTCATGTCTCTACAGCTACATCAATATCTACATCTACAGCCAGGACACAGTTAGCTTAGTGTTGTAGCATAAAGACTGAAAACAGGGGGACACAGGTAGCCTGGCTCTGTCCAAAGGTAACCAACCCCTACATAACCACAACCTGTATCTTTTACACTTTACCCTAAGTGCAGATAAACAAATGAGGTATAACATGTTCATTTTTGAGCTTTAAAGGTGCTAGAAGGTGGATTTTTTTTACCCTTGGCCAGATCCCGACTAGCCCTTTTCCCTGTTTCCAGTCTTTGTGGTAAGCTAACTGTCTCCTACATATTAAATGGACAAATATAAGAGAGTCAATCTTCTCATTAAACTCTCAAAAAGATGGTGAATAAGCGTATTTTCCAAAAGCCTAAACTATTTATCTGAGATTAAGATTACTTTTTAATCTCTGATTATGATTAGAGTCGAGTAAAAGATATGATTAGGTTTGGAAAGTTTGCCCACAGTAAGGCATAGTGGTAGGTGATCATGTGTGTCGATATGATGCCCTTTTTAACTGCATCGAAGACATCAAGTCATGGATGGCAGCAAACTTCCTTCAGCTCAACCGGGACAAAACAGAGGTTTTAGTTATTGGTCCTGAAGGCCAGAGAGAGAAACCTCTACCAAAATTACAGGACTTTAAACCCTCAAAATTTGTAAAAAATCTGGGCGTGATTTTTGACTCTGAGCTCACTTTTATTCCACACATCAAAAATATAACAAAAATAGGTTTTTACCACCTTAAGAATATAGCCAGAGTCCGCCCGTTTCTCTCTCAGGCCAGCACCGAGGTGCTGATGCATGCTTTTATCTCTTGTCGTTTAGATTATTGTAATGCCCTGCTCTCTGGTCTTCCCAAAAAGAACATGCACAATCTACAATTATTACAGAACTCAGCCGCACGAGTGCTGACGAGGACCAGAGGGCGGGAGCACATTACACCTGTTTTAAAATCGCTGCATTGGCTCCCCGTGCGCTTCAGGATCGATTTTAAGGTTCTTTTCCTAGTTTTTAAATGTCTTAACAGTCTTGGGCCTTCTTATTTATCTACATTACTTTTACCTTATCACCCCTCGCGGACCCTGAGGTCCTCCGGCGCTGGCCTTTTAACAATACCTCAAGTAAGAACTAAAACACACGGGGGAGGCGGCTTTCAGTTATTATGGCCCCCGATTATGGAACAGCCTGCCGGAGAACCTCAGGGCTGCAGAGAATGTTGATGTTTTTAAAAAGCGGCTCAAGACCCACCTTTTTAATCAGGCTTTTAACTGACTTGTTTAACTCCTTTTAAATTCCTTCTATGCTCACCCCCATGTTTTAGTCGGATTATATAACTATTCAATTGTATCTATTTATTTATGTATTTATTTATTATATACCGTTTATCTTATTTTACTGTCTTAGCTTCTATACCTTTTTTCTTGTTTTAGCTTCTATACCTTTTATCTTATTTTACTGTCTTAGCTTCTATACCTTTTTTCTTGTTTTAGCTTCTATACCTTTTATCTTATTTTATGGTTTCTAGCTTTTATACCTTTTATCTTATTTTACTGTCTTAGCTTCTATACCTTTTTTCTTGTTTTAGCTTTTATACCTTTTATCTTATTTTATGGTTTCTAGCTTTTATACCTTTTATCTTATTTTGCTGTTTTAGCTTCTATACCTTTTATCTTATTTTACTGTTTTAGCTTCTATACCTTTTATCTTATTTTACTGTTTTAGCTTCTATACCTTTTATCTTATTTTACTGTTTTAGCCCCTCAGTTTTCCAGTGTTTCCTCCTGGGGGCCTACCACACCGGGAGTTGTCTCTGTCCCACTGATGGGGGTGCGGTCCCGTGGGCGGTCCTGGCCCGGGAGGCTAGTGTGCTCCACTCCTTGGTGTGGGGCCTCCTGTCTGCCTGGGCTGGGGTGGCCCCTGTGGCGGCGCCCCCCGCAGTCATGGACCATGGCTCCTCTCGGTGTGTGCGGCCCCCAAACGGTGGCTTCTTCCTCATCTCAGGTTTCGGTGCCCAGCCATGTCTCCTCACTAACAATATATGTGTGTGGATGTGTGTATGTTTGTGTGTGTGGGTGCCTATGGCATTGTATGTGTGTGAGTGTGTATGTAGTTGTGTATATCTGTGTGGGGGTGGGAGGTTTGGGTTTTCAGGGTGTTTCTTTGTTGTTCATGTTTTACTTTGCTTGTCTTTTATTTTGTTTGTTTTATCCCTGTAAGGCACTTTGAGTTGCCATGGTATGAAAGGTGCCATATAAATAAAGTTGAATTTGAATTTGAATTTGAATTTGATATAAAAACATAGATTACATAACAGCCCGACCGATATAATGATTTTATCAGCCGATATTGGCCTATCACAGATATATCTGTATAGGTAGCGCAAATCTTACGAATGAATAATCTTATGTTTGTGCTTTTTATATTTATAATTACTGAATTTCCCTTTGAAGTTACTGTACTGTTTTAGTACACTGATGTCATTTTGGACAATCAAGTTTATTGATAAACTATAAAATATCCTGCCTCCATTACATCTTTGTCATGAGTGTGGATCATTACTCCCTAATATCAGTACTGGCAGTGGCTCCAGGATTGGTCAGGCTCTAGATTACAGACAACTTCATATCCTGGCAGTAAAACACACTGGCCCCTCTCTAACGTAGCCAACATTATCCTGCAGTGACAATACTACATATACTTCACTAACAGCGTGCTAGCCTAAGGACAGTTTGTCTTTGTTTGGTGTAACAAGGAGTTCCTCATGTGTGCTCTTGATAAATTGACCAATGACAATGCTACCGATGCTACGCTGACTGTCATGTGCACATGTCATGTGATGGTGCGTGTGTGAAGAGGATACAATAGGCTCCCCCAGCATCCAGGGCTCCGTTGGTGGAGATGGCACAGACTGACAGCACGGTCATGCTGATGATGAAGTAGGCCACCAGGAACATGGCAATAGCTTGGTAAAGTCCAGACTGTCCCACCACAAAGCCTAAACAGGAAAACACAAGCAGAGTCAGATAAATAATGAAACCCTGGTCAGCTGGACGAAAGCAGAACTTTGGCTTTGGCAGTGACAGTCAGAGTGAGTGAAGAGGGAAGTTCAACTTTCTGGAGAAGAGGACACACACACACACACACACACACACACACACGCACACACACACACACACACAGTACAGAGGGTGTGAGCACTCAGTTTGGCATGAGAACCACAAAAGAAGAACTATGATGAATACATTTCGGAAAATCTTTTAAGGGATCAAAATGACGGGGACCGTTGCAAAAAATGACTCATCACAACATCTCTCCCTGAAAGTGAAACTGGGATCAACATGTTGAAAGTGATTCCAGTTTCCTCTCCGTGGCTTCAGTGTAATGCTTGAGTTCTAATTGTGTGTCGCAGAAAAGAAAGAAAAAAGAATAAAAACGGAGCCCTGGAGCAGAACTTTCATCTGAGAATTAAGCATCAGTGCCATGCATAAATCTTACTATGCTTTCAGACTTAGTCTCAACTCCTAAATCAGTCAGCAGTGACCAGCAGAAGCAGCTTATCTAATGAACTGGTAACTGAGTGTATACTGGTAGTGTCCAATGAAGCCACATATACCCACTTGGGATGATTTTGACTGTTTTCTATATATGTAATGTTCATACTCTCTTCTGTCTGTGGTCAGCGTTTAGAATCTTATTGACCAATGAAGAGATGTTTTATTCCATCATGTATGTAGGAGAAATAGGTTTGACTGGTCCAATGTGCTCTGTACAAACATGTAGGAAAGCCTTGATATTGATAGTTTGACAACTGAGGTGGACATAAACAGGAGTCGAGGCATGTGATTTTAATTGACAGCAAGGATATAAACTTTCCCTTGCATGTTCTACATGCAATGAATGATGAATTGAATTGAATTGAATTGAATCGTGACAATTTTCCAGTATAATGGACACTCACATTTAGGTTTTTCACTTTTATGAGTCACCATTATTCAGCATCACTAATGACACCTGTAGATTGGATTGTTAGCAAAAATTAGTGAAGCAGTACATGCTATGCTAACTGAAGTCCTTATTTAACGGCACTTAGGAGTCACTGCAATCTGCACTTGAAAAAAACACTCAGACTTTGTTAAAAGTGACTTTCTTTATACAGAGCTTGGACTTTTCTCTGAGGTTTTTATGACTCATAAGTCAAAGTTTAGGACAAGTCTTAAGACCATTTCTAAGATGTATTATTCAGGAGTTCTCTGTCAGTTTGACAGGACTTGACTTCACTACAGTCCAGCCAATGCTCCAAAAAGCACTTCCTAATATTTCATGTGCAAACCACAGACAGTATGAAGAATGGACGGTGTATGTGTCACATCACCCACAGGTTTCTGAGGATCTGTTTTGAGGCTCAAAATCTACAGCTCTGGCCGCTGCCATGTTGGTATTCGTGCTAATCTAAAATTTGGCAAAGACGTCGATCCTCGGCGGACCTTTTAGTTAATTACACATAACTTTAAGCCTTAATATAATCTGAATGGGCGATTTATACAAATAACTGACTCGGGAAACTTAGCTATAGAAACCAAAACTGCTGACTCGTTCTGTATTCAGCCTCAAGTGGCCGTTTGAGGAACTGCAGTTTTTGGCACTTCTGCATTGGAGGTTGCCGCTTGGTACAAACACACATTTTGTAACAAAACTAGTTCAGATACAGCAACGGCTGATTAAAATAAATAAAATCTCACATGTTCATAAGTCATGTGCATCTAATCAAAGTGTGCTAAAACAGATCAGTGCCACTTTACACCATGCTACACATATTTCCACACATCACCACTTTCTACTACTTTATGTATTTTTTATAAAATCAATGACTGGGACTGACTGCATAATGCTGCAGTTTCTCACGGTCTGCTGCTTGCACCACTGCTGTAGGTGTCACATGATCATAACGTATCAGAACCAGAATCTTGTGGAAAAGACAAGAAGACATAGTTTCACATCCACAATTGCAACCGCTGTCAGTTCCTGTGCAGACTGACATGTTAGAGTGCCAGAACAGTCATCTAAAGTGATAAACAGACAGCTACTATGTGTGTCAGTGTGAGTCTGTACGTGTGTGTGTGTATACTATGTGTGATCACTGCATAGCAGCTGACATCTCATGGGACTGGGAGGAGGCAGGGGAGGGGGTAAAACGAGAGAGTTAGAAAACAACTCGGAGGTGCAACAGGGTGAAGAAAAAAAAAAAAAAAAACACAAGCGCAACATCCAAATAACCAGAGCAGAGATATGAGAGAGGTAAAGATGATCTCAGTCGTCATTGACCTCTTTTTTTATGCTTTGACAGCAAAAATGTGAAGCTGTGGATTGCATGACATATGATAGCTTCACATCTGCATTTTTCACAGTAAAATTTAGCCGTAAACTTACACAACATTACTCAAAATCCTTCCTCTAAAAGAAGTCGGCCAAGTGTCGCTGCAACACCTTCCCGCTGACCATGACACTTTGAGGAAAATGACTGTTTTGTATAACTTACATATCTTGAGTGTCTGAAGCACATTCTTCCATGTCAGAGTGGAGCACAGTTGTTAAATTATTATCTAAACCTCAAGAAATAGGTCCATCAAATTTCAAAAATGACTTTTTTTCTATGAATAAACTTTTGTTGGAATTGGAACAAACTTACAAGAGAAATTATGATCTGCATAAAACAAAAAAAAAAAAAAAAAAAAAAAAAGGAAAAGCCTGGTCAAACATTTTGTTCTTAGTTAAGAAAAGTAAACAAGGAGTGAAAAGCTCTCCAGCTGACCGGAGGCATTCGTCCACCTTGCAAGCGCAAAATTTGCTGCTAAATTCAATTATGTAATACAAATTGGTAAACTCACTTTGCAGATAATGGTGATTTCATTTCAAGCAAATCAAATCTGGGGACTTCAAAATCAAGCAACTCGTAAGTGCAGAAGGGTTGCATTTACCAAGACTCACTGGTTCTGGTTCTCACACTGGTACCACAGAGGCCCAAAACAGAAACAGGATCATGTTTTTGAGTGCTGCATATACTTAATATAATGTAATAAATGTATCATATCAGTATGAATGTTTGAAAGCACAATTTTATTTCAATAAAATAAGGACTACATATGCCTAGGACGATTCATTCCTGATTGCTGTTGTTGTTATTGTTATTATAATAATAGTATAATAACAATACCAATATATACTATATTACTATAGTATATATTACTTATTATTATTATGACTTATTCTGTTGCATCAAGAAAGTATAGTAGGAATATAGCTATAATATAGCTATAGCTCGTGGAATTCAAATCATTATAATAGACGTTTTTCACAACAGCCATTTTGACATGTAATAGTAGAGTCATCACAGGTGTTACCAATGATACTAATTAAGGTCCTGTTTCATTTACTGCGGCATTATTCCATTTATTTATTTCCAGTGAGCCAACGCGCACCACAGCAGCACCCTGTATCTGTTTGACCTAAATGGAACGGGACCCTAATTAGTATCATTGGTAACACCTGCGTTGACCCTATTATTACATGTCACAATGGCTGCTGTGAAAAAGGCCTATTGATCACTGATGATCGTATGTGACACATAAATTGAATTGAACGAGTCACACTGCTCACTCCACTGTTATTCAGACGAAATGTACACTTTAGAAGTTGTTTTTATTGAACCAAGTTAAATTTGATGACCAGTGTCTCATGACAAGCCCATAGTAATGTTATGAAGCTAAACAACAACTTTAAACTGGGGTTTGGTCTGGTGTACCTCTGCTGTTTATCCGTCACTCAACTGTGATTAAAGTGGACGTCTGTTATCATCTTCACTCACCTATTCGGAGAAACACTACCACGCTGAACATTGACAGCAAGGTAGGGATGACCACACCGAAGAAGATGGAGAGTTTCTTCGGTTGCCGCTGATGGGTAGACCTCTGCCTGGGGCTCCTCGGATGCTGCTCCGGGGTCTCCCCGGCCGGAGGTGAACGCGACTCGGATTCATTGACGCTGGTGGAGAGGCGGTAGTGGAGAAGAGGAGTCCGCTCTGTCATAATGAAACCTGCCTCGGCACAAGCTTCACAACTTCATAGAGAGAGCTCTGAAAAATGTCAGAGCGAGCTGTCACTCCAGCTTTGCTCTTCAAATCGGACTGACTAGTCCGCCGACTTTCTCCGAGACGTTACAAATGTTTCCAGTGTTTCTCTCGGAAGTTAGTGGCGCGTCCTGGTTGCCGACTGCCTGGCTGCCTAGCTACATAGCAGAGTAGGAAAGAAGTGCTTTCGCTATCAACAAGAAAGCAGCGTAGTGAACCTACACATCAAAACGAACTGTCCTGACACGCAGTATTAAAAAAAAGGTTATAACTCCTCACAAACGGTCCATGTCTAACCACTGTACCTCCGGATAATCTCTTAGTAAACTACTGAATAGAATATCATGTGATGCAGAACGATAAATCACCTCAATCACTAGCACAACTTCCGGTTATGACTTTCAGTATAAAAGCTGTTGACAAGCTGGTACAACGTTTGTAATAAATACTACGAGGCAAAGTGGAAATAAATCGCGTTTTTCAACAGGAGTTTAGAGTAGACGCCAATTAGATTGTTCTGCCATGATATAGCCTATAGTAAAATCCTGCTTTAGGCTCACGAATCGGAATCTATTAAAAAAAAAAAAAGTGCCATTGGCGGGAAAAATTATCCATGGCACAAGAGTCTGTCTGGAGTCAAGTCAGTCAGAATAATTCACTATGAGGAGGAAGACGAATACCAGTGCTTGTATGTAAATGCAGGAAACGCACACATTTGTCGTGTTAAAAAGATAAATCCTTTGATTTCCGGTTTTGTCCTGCCTGCCTGCATCTAGCTTGACTTCACTGTGTTTTCCAGCCCCAGCGTTTGCAGCCTGTTGCTTTAGGTCATATGATCAAGTTGGCTGGGCCAATCACAGCGCTCTGTTCTTCAGGCCACCTGCTGATAGGAGCAGGTATGCAGATAAACCTATTCTATGTAGTTACGTTTTAATACTTAGACATAAAAAGAAAGAAGTAAACCTACACAATATTAAATGTAGATGTATTATGATGCATACCTGTAATATATTTGTGTATTCAAACTTCCACTGTAAGAAAAAAAGAAGTATCATATCTCTTTTTTGGCAGCAATGGCATCAATACACAGTGCACTGTGAAAAGAAAATATTAGACCAAACAAAACATGTTCCTGCTCTTCTTTTACTTCTGTATTCTCAAATAATAGTAAGGCTTTTATTTTGAAAGTTAATACTGATTAAATACTAAGTTGTCAGCAGCAAATAAATAAGACATTAACACACAAAACATTGTCTGACTAGAGTCTGAACATCTTTTCTAAACACAGAGATTTATCAATTACATAATATTGAAAAAAATACAGCAGCATTCATATTCTCATTCAAATATATCATTCATATGTACATTGCTTCATATATTTAAATATCTACAACACATACTGTACACATATTTTGGTGTGGGCTAAATCACTGCAGAACCCAACATTGAGCAACTCTCATCCAGAACCTACAGAGGGTGCTATAGTTACAGTTTTGATTACACATTGCATGAACAATGATATGCACTGCCACATTCTGCTCATTTTAGCACTGGTTTAAGGAGTGTGATTTACAAAGTGATGGTAATAACACAATAAGCTTTACTTATGAACATAAAACCAAGAGGAGAACAGCATGTTAGTTTCACACTACAGCCTACACATTACTATCAATACAAACTCTTCATTAAACTTCATAGATTACAGATATTTTGCAGACATTTGTGGTTTTGACAGTGGACAATCCTCAGGACTTTGGTGATCTTACTTGGTGATCAAACCTAGCTAAAGCTAAACCTGAGCATGCTGTCATTGTCTTTGTGATTCTTGAAGAAGCTGCTTTAGAAGTCACTTGAAGACACTTGAAACACACTTTTTCACACTGACTCTTGTCAGTTTTTATGACATTCAACTTCTTTGGCCTTCAACGCCACTCACTGTTTGATGCCTTCATCCATCGTTGTTTCAAGAAGACTTCAGAATTTCCACAAGTGAACTGTTCTATCCTTAAATCCAGTCCCAGTCCTTTACACTTGGACATTCGTCCAACAAAACGGACCCTCTCAGTCCAAAATATGCTTTGCCTCTCCTTAAGTAATGGATGTACCGTTTGCTTTGCTGCAGATAATGCCTTTGAGATCAATAGCAAGTCGGTTCAGTTTTCCTCTGAGTAGATTTGTGTAATCTGACATCACTTTGGTCAGGTTGGTTCGGTTGTTACAGATCTGGTCTGCAGCAGGAACTGGTGTCACTATGTCATTCTGTGAAGACCCAAAAGTAGACTCAGTTTAATACACACAAGAGGATTTAACAGGGAGTGACAAACATCTTTTTCAAAAACGATATAGAATTAGGGCTGCTAATAGCATGTCTGTGTGGTTGGATTATTTTGTGTTGGATACTCGGAGGTGTCTAATTAGTCTTATTAAGTCTAATTAGTACAATAATAGTTACAACAGTAAGTCCACAGCAGCTGATGAATGTCAATTTCTTGATTATTTCTGTTCACATTCATGTGTATTACCTGTATCTCAAGCTTGTTGACGATAGCCAGATTATTTTCGATGTGATGCTCCAGATTCTTTAACAAATCCTTTTGACATTGCAACGTGGACTGATTCCACGCCCACTGCACTCCATCTTGAACCATCTGCAAGTTACCAGCCACCTCTGCACGTTTCTGCTGGGGCTGAACAAACACACAAACTGTTACAACGTTGCCGTGAAATTAAATTGACTGGTTTAATGTGTACAAAAAAGTATTTTAGTACTCGTTCACGAAACAAAGAGTCTACAGCCTGGAGCTAAATGCTAACATACTCACAATGATAATGCTAGCATGTCGATGTTTAGTAGGTATTACTATGTTTACTTGTTGGTTTAGTGCGTTAGTGTGCAAGCTGTTGCTAATTAGCACATCTGAGGCTGATGGGAAAGTCATTAGCCACAAACAAAGGAGAAAATGAAAATTTAATTTTGCACTGTATGAAAAGTCATCATCTGGGGACCATGAATATGTGTACCAAATTTCACAGCAATCCATCTAACAATATTTCAATAAAGAACTAAAAAGTCAACTTCATGCTGGGGGAAAAAATCAGGGGATACATCTGGGGACCATGAATGCCTGTACCAATGTTTGTGCCATAGATGTTGAGATATTTCATGGAATAAGTGAAAACCTTGACTGGATGCAGTACAGGAAAAGTCAGAGGACCTCCAAGTTTGTTAGAATGTATCCTCCAGGGACATTGGATATCTGCTGTAAATTTCATAGAAATAGTTGTGGTATTGCTTTCTGAAGCACAAATATAAACCTCACGGTGGCAATAGAGGTCATATAGGGGGATCTCCATAGTTACCAGGAGTCTTCTTCTGGACACCATAAATGTCTGTACAAAATTTCATAGCAATCCATCTGATAGCTGTCAAGATATTTCAGACTGGACCAAAGTGGTGGACCAGTCAACTAACTCCACGATTCTCAAAGTGGGGTCCCCGGAGCAGAAGACGTACTTGCAGCTCCCACAGCCGTTCTAATTAACACAATGGACACATATTTAAGTCTGTCCACCTCATCTAGTGATGCAAAGGCCAAACCGGCTAAACTTAGAAAATATGATGACAGTTACCTCGAGTTTGGTTCTATTGAGAACAACGATGGAAGACCAAAATGTCTTCAGGTACTTGCAAATGAAGCCATGAAGCCAGCCAAGCTAAGCGCACATTCAGACAGGATCAGAGAAACCGGCAACCGGTGGTGGGGGAGTGCGGTGGTGGGGGGGTGAGGGGAGCTGAGGTGGGTTGCCATGGGCGTGTCTATATCTGCTGAATTTAACCACTGTGAAACAATCAGGAAATGACTTTTTATTTCTCTGATTAACAGCTTTATCAAGGGCGGCGCTCGCTCTCTGTTATTGTTACTCTATGTCTCTCTACCAAAGCTCTCTCTCTCTCTCAAACCATCGGACACAAATCAAATTAAACTTGTTCGTGTCTCTATTTTGAGGCATAAATTGGAAGTCGGACTCAGATTTAGAAGCTGGTACATGAAATAAACAAAGTCAGAACACACACACAGGTAGATTATCGGAGTTTAGTCTGTGAATCCACCTGGATAGTCTCAGCTTCAGAGACATTTCAGGCTGTCTGTGGAGGTTTGACCGATCTGAGTGTCTGATTGGCTTGCGGAGCGTGATGTGGGGCCGGTGCGTTTTTTTGCTTCAACCTCTGCGTTGCGGACTGCCGGTGCAGAAACGCACGACGCCCGCTGAAATGAACTGAAAGACCTCCGTTTTTTGCGCGGCGCCTGATCCTGTTTGAACCCCCGCTAAAGCGTCATCTCATCACAAAGCACCCAGAGCACTGTGAGAAACAGACTCATCCTTCTCATAAATTTAGTGAGGTATTGATGTGAGTGATGAGTGAATGAACTTGTGCGTCGTGTGATAAAAGCCTAAAGCATTTCTGAGCTTTATTTGATAGAGACAGCTGAAGAGTGACAGGAATGTGGGGAGAGAGAGATGGGGAATGACATGCGGGAAAGAGCCACAGGTCGGATTCAAACCCTGGGCCGCTGCGGCAAGGACTGAGCCTTTGTACATGGGGCGGATGCTCTACCAACTGAGCTAAACGACGTTGGAAGCTTTAACATTTGTTACTTGAAAATTAGAAATTAGTTAAAATATAATTTGAATAAAAATGACCCTGTGTTTAAATGTGTTCAAATTTAATGTTTTTCAGTTCATTTCTATGAAACAGATCTGAAGTATTTAGGTTGAATAGTTTAAAATATAAATAATTCCTATGGCATTTACTAGTACAAAATTTTTCTCATCTGTAGGGGGTCCCTGGCCCCAAAAAGATTGAGAACCCCTGAACTAACTGACCCACATTGCCACCCCTAGAGCCATGGCTCTAGCATGGCTAAATAGGTGTAACTGAAAAATGGTTTGAAGCTTCAGAGTCAAGAGAAAATAATAATTTCCCTCATGTGAAAATAGGTCGCTGTTCAATGCAACAAACCGAAAGCTCAGAATAAGTCACAGTTGCATAACTCTTTTCCCACCACCTACGTATTTAGGTTCAGCTCTAGTGATGTGAATCATATTGTCCATTTCTAAAGAATTCCTTTCAATGAGTTGTGTGTCTCTGTAATCCAATTGATAGCTCTGTAATCCATCTGATAGCTCAAGATATTTCAGACTGGACCAAAGTGGTGGACCAGTCAACTAACTCCACGATTCTCAAACTGGGGTCCCCGGACCAGAGGACGTACTTGCAGCTCCCACAGCCGATCTAATTAACACAATGGACACATATTTAAGTCTGTCCACCTCATCTAGTGATGCAAAGGCCAAACCGGCTAAACTTAGAAAATATGATGACAGTTACCTCGAGTTTGGTTTTATTGAGAACGACGATGGAAGACCAAAATGTCTTCAGGTACTTGCAAATGAAGCTATGAAGCCAGCCAAGCTAAGCGTGCATTCAGACAGGATCAGAGAAACCGGCAACCGGTGGTGGGGGAGTGCGGTGGTGGGGGGGTGAGGGGAGCTGAGGTGGGTTGCCATAGGCGTGTCTATACCTGCTGAATTTAACCACTGTGAAACAATCAGGAAATTACTTTTTATTTCTCTGATTAACAGCTTTATCGAGGCCGGCGCTCGCTCTCTGTTATTGTTACTCTATGTCTCTCTACCAAAGCTCTCTCTCTCTCTCTCAAACCATCGGACACAAATCAAATTAAACTTCTTCGTGTCTCTATTTTGAGGCGTAAATTGAAAGTCGGACTCAGATTTAGAAGCAAATGTAAGAAACAGATTGTTGCTCACATAAGTCAGTGGCGTTTTCTTGCAGAAGCCAAGGGAAGCCAGCCTTCCTCACTTTTTTCAGAATATAACGTCATTTAATAAAAACACTTTTTTTTAAACAGTTTACGTAATCCTTCTTAGTTGTCTCTGTCGTCTCCCCCTCGTCTCTCTTCATTATTTATTGAGCGTTTATGATGTGTAAAACAGCGCCCCTCTAAATGTTACGTGGTGAATGAGCGTTGAATACGTGGTACTGCACTCTGTTGTCTGGGGAAGCCAAGCTGAGTTGGCTTCCCTTGGTGAAAAAAAAAAGAATTATTAACCAATCAGCTGAGGCTATTGTTACGACGCTGCTCCCCTGTGATTGGCCAGGACGGGGTCAAGGGAAGCCGCAAACTCTTTGGCTTCACGCCAATCAAATCATAGTATGTCATCATCAACGTCATTGAATGAAATAACGGAAGATTTGTGTTGAAATCTTGGTAGCCAGAAAGCGCAATTATGGAGGGCGGGGATTTGGAATATTTAATTTTACTAAACTGCCTCTAGAACAGCAACTCAAAATTAAATCTGAAAAGGAAGAAACGTTTTCGGACATTCAATGAGCAGAATTACGTCCGCACTGAGTGGCTAGCCGGTAGCGCTAAACTTCAGCGGTTATTTTGCTGGCCCTGTCTCCTTTTTGACAATTCATGCTCACTGAACAATCCCTGGGTTACCACAGGATTCACGGATCTGGTCAACCTGTCTCGGGCAATTGAAAGGCACGGCAAATCAAAAAATCACATCGACTGTGCTGTGAAATTGAAACTATTTGGACGCGTCAGGATTAATGAGGCTCTGGATTTGGCAAAAAGTCTAAGCACAAAGAAGCACAATGAGCAGGTGAAGAAAAACCGGGATATTTTAACGAGACTCATCATTGCAGCCCTGTACCTTGCCCGCCAAGAGCAAGCATTCAGGGGGCACAATGAGGCCGCTGGCAGCGCAAACAGGGGCAATTTTGTGGAGTTGGTGCATGCTTTTGCGGAGTTTGGCCAAACTTGGATAACTTGGCCAAGATGTCCATTGACTCTGTTGTTGTGGAGGACCTAAAGGCCAGTGGGAAGTTCTTCGACATGGTCATTGATCACTTTGCCACCAGGAGAGACAGGAGAATGGCCTTCCTCTTCCTCTAGGGTGAGCAAAACGCATTTTTTTTTCTTTACGCAGCTTAATAGTTACTGAACAGCCCAGTTAGCAATGTGCGTAATTTTTGATGTGATTATAGTCCTTATTGTGTCTTGCTTGCTTGCGGAAACGCACGACGCCCGCTGAAATGAACTGAAAGACCTCCGTTTTTTGCGCGGCGCCTGATCCTGTTTGAACCCCCGCTAAAGCGTCATCTCATCACAAAGCACCCAGAGCACTGTGAGAAACAGACTCATCCTTCTCATAAATTTAGTGAGGTATTGATGTGAGTGATGAGTGAATGAACTTGTGCGTCGTGTGATAAAAGCCTAAAGCATTTCTGAGCTTTATTTGATAGAGACAGCTGAAGAGTGACAGGAATGTGGGGAGAGAGAGATGGGGAATGACATGCGGGAAAGAGCCACAGGTCGGATTCAAACCCTGGGCCGCTGCGGCAAGGACTGAGCCTTTGTACATGGGGCGGATGCTCTACCAACTGAGCTAAACGACGTTGGAAGCTTTAACATTTGTTACTTGAAAATTAGAAATTAGTTAAAATATAATTTGAATAAAAATGACCCTGTGTTTAAATGTGTTCAAATTTAATGTTTTTCAGTTCATTTCTATGAAACAGATCTGAAGTATTTAGGTTGAATAGTTTAAAATATAAATAATTCCTATGGCATTTACTAGTACAAAATTTTTCTCATCTGTAGGGGGTCCCTGGCCCCAAAAAGATTGAGAACCCCTGAACTAACTGACCCACATTGCCACCCCTAGAGCCATGGCTCTAGCATGGCTAAATAGGTGTAACTGAAAAATGGTTTGAAGCTTCAGAGTCAAGAGAAAATAATAATTTCTCTCATGTGAAAATAGGTCGCTGTTCAATGCAACAAACCGAAAGCTCA
This sequence comes from Argyrosomus regius, assembly GCA_946959425.1. Lineage (NCBI taxonomy): Eukaryota > Metazoa > Chordata > Actinopteri > Sciaenidae > Argyrosomus > Argyrosomus regius. Next base: position 24,832,102 of record OX336889.1, on the reverse strand, counting down.
GAATAAGTCACAGTTGCATAACTCTTTTCCCACCACCTACGTATTTAGGTTCAGCTCTAGTGATGTGAATCATATTGTCCATTTCTAAAGAATTCCTTTCAATGAGTTGTGTGTCTCTGTAATCCAATTGATAGCTCTGTAATCCATCTGATAGCTCAAGATATTTCAGACTGGACCAAAGTGGTGGACCAGTCAACTAACTCCACGATTCTCAAACTGGGGTCCCCGGACCAGAGGACGTACTTGCAGCTCCCACAGCCGATCTAATTAACACAATGGACACATATTTAAGTCTGTCCACCTCATCTAGTGATGCAAAGGCCAAACCGGCTAAACTTAGAAAATATGATGACAGTTACCTCGAGTTTGGTTTTATTGAGAACGACGATGGAAGACCAAAATGTCTTCAGGTACTTGCAAATGAAGCTATGAAGCCAGCCAAGCTAGGCGTGCATTCAGACAGGATCAGAGAAAAGGGCAACCGGTGGTGGGGGAGTGCGGTGGTGGGGGGGTGAGGGGAGCTGAGGTGGGTTGCCATGGGCGTGTCTATACCTGCTGAATTTAACCACTGTGAAACAATCAGGAAATTACTTTTTATTTCTCTGATTAACAGCTTTATCGAGGCCGGCGCTCGCTCTCTGTTATTGTTACTCTATGTCTCTCGACCAAAGCGCTCTCTCTCTCTCTCAAACCATCGGACACAAATCAAATTAAACTTCTTCGTGTCTCTATTTTGAGGCGTAAATTGAAAGTCGGACTCAGATTTAGAAGCAAATGTAAGAAACAGATTGTTGCTCACATAAGTCAGTGGCGTTTTCTTGCAGAAGCCAAGGGAAGCCAGCCTTCCTCACTTTTTTCAGAATATAACGTCATTTAATAAAAACACTTTTTTTTAAACAGTTTACGTAATCCTTCTTAGTTGTCTCTGTCGTCTCCCCCTCGTCTCTCTTCATTATTTATTGAGCGTTTATGATGTGTAAAACAGCGCCCCTCTAAATGTTACGTGGTGAATGAGCGTTGAATACGTGGTACTGCACTCTGTTGTCTGGGGAAGCCAAGCTGAGTTGGCTTCCCTTGGTGAAAAAAAAAAGAATTATTAACCAATCAGCTGAGGCTATTGTTACGACGCTGCTCCCCTGTGATTGGCCAGGACGGGGTCAAGGGAAGCCGCAAACTCTTTGGCTTCACGCCAATCAAATCATAGTATGTCATCATCAACGTCATTGAATGAAATAACGGAAGATTTGTGTTGAAATCTTGGTAGCCAGAAAGCGCAATTATGGAGGGCGGGGATTTGGAATATTTAGTAAAAAATAATTTTACTAAACTGCCTCTAGAACAGCAACTCAAAATTAAATCTGAAAAGGAAGAAACGTTTTCGGACATTCAATGAGCAGAATTACGTCCGCACTGAGTGGCTAGCCGGTAGCGCTAAACTTCAGCGGTTATTTTGCTGGCCCTGTCTCCTTTTTGACAATTCATGCTCACTGAACAATCCCTGGGTTACCACAGGATTCACGGATCTGGTCAACCTGTCTCGGGCAATTGAAAGGCAGGGCAAATCAAAAAATCACATCGACTGTGCTGTGAAATTGAAACTATTTGGGCGCGTCAGGAGTAATGAGGCTCTGGATTTGGCAAAAAGTCTAAGCACAAAGAAGCACAATGAGCAGGTGAAGAAAAACCGGGATATTTTAACGAGACTCATCATTGCAGCCCTGTACCTTGCCCGCCAAGAGCAAGCATTCAGGGGGCACAATGAGGCCGCTGGCAGCGCAAACAGGGGCAATTTTGTGGAGTTGGTGCATGCTTTTGTGGAGTTTGGCCAAACTTGGATAACTTGGCCAAGATGTCCATTGACTCTGTTGTTGTGGAGGACCTAAAGGCCAGTGGGAAGTTCTTCGACATGGTCATTGATCACTTTGCCACCATGAGAGACAGGAGAATGGCCTTCCTCTTCAGATAGGGTGAGCAAAACGCATTTTTTTTCTTTACGCAGCTTAATAGTTACTGAACAGCCCAGTTAGCAATGTGCGTAATTTTTGATGTGATTATAGTCCTTATTGTGTCTTGCTTGCTTTGATTAAGCATGTGAGTCGACTGAAGTGGTTGTTTATTGTTGTTTATGTGGAGAAAATGAGCACCACGGACAGCGGCCGTGACTGTCTGAATACACATGTCAGGTGTGCTGTTTATAGCCACTGGTACTGGGTTGTTGTGTTGCTGTATAATGAACATTTACATTTATTATTATATAAATGATAAGGAAACGTGAAAAGCATTTGTGTAGCTCACATAGAGCGTACAAGTCTTGTTTGACGTGGACGTAAAACTTAACGGCTTATGATTAAGTGTGTGAATGAATTCACATCTTTCCAATATCAAATGTGTGCTGTGCATTAAGTAGCTGCTTGTGGTTTTGGGAGGGTGGTTGCATAAATTAATGAGATGTTTAAGAGGACTGAGTATGTGTGTGTCCCACTGTGGTCACAGTGAATGAGACTAAACTCGCCTCTGCGCTCTCAGATGGCTGCTGTTTGTCAGAGAGAGAGAGAGAGCGTCGGTGCTTAAAGTGTCTGTTAGATAACAAGCGTGTGTAAGTCCTGGTAAAATGATGCTGGGCGCTCTAATAGTTCATCCGACGACATGAAATAGCAACATACGATTTTCTGCCCCCACCCCCTAAAATATACACAGCTTGGCTTCACTTGGCTTCCTCAGAAATTTTCCCCATGCCACGCCACTGACATAAGTGGTGCAATGAGTGAAGCATTAGAAGAAAGTAAAAACAACCCTCAAAGTCGGTTTTTATAATCGGCTGCTTAGTTTATGAATTACAAGCAAATGGTGTGTGCAAATGTTAGTCATTTATTACTCACAGTTTTATGACTCCATTCTGTTGTCTTTATCCCAACACAGAGCCGTACACTAGAGGGAGAGGGGAGAGTGTCTGAACCCACACAGCCCGCCTGCGTAGATTCACAAAGTTTTGTTACACACATGCACAAAAATCAACAAAGAAATTGAAGCACATTTTATGTTTGCTTCTTTTAAAAAAAGCAAAAATTCATTGTGTATAATTTGTATAATTTCTCACCATTGTTTTCTGCAGATCCTCAATCTTTTTTTCATTATTTTTCCTGACTTTATGTATGCACCAAAAGTCTTTGTATCCTGCCTGGACTTCAGGTACATGGTAGGAAATCACTCCTATCAGCAGCAGCAGGAACCCTAGAGGAGCACACAGCGGAGAAGACTGACGAGCTGCCATCTACTGTAGCTCCCTTGTGCTGCTGCAGCAACTTTATATCCCCCTCCACGTTTCTTTTCTTAGATCCAGATGCGCCAGATGAAGGAAACTGCACTTTATCTCACCTGCAAGATATTTAAATACCATCCCCTTATCTTGCTAAAATTCCGCCTACCCAGTTTTGTCCAGACAAGTACCACTCACATGTTCTGTATGAATGAATGAAGTGTTTATAAAAAAAGATCAACCCTCTGTAACCTTTTATGGATAAAATGAGGTCAAGACGAGGCTTTCATCATTTCAACATCAGTTGGAAGTTGGCATTAGCTTGTTTGACAACCAAGTGATTCATACCACTTCAAGTAGGTATGAACTACAGTGATGTGAGATGTACTCATTTGGAAATAATAGATAACTTACTGCTATACGCCATAAGCTGTTCCAAGGTGCATGGTGTCTCTCAGCTGTGGTTTGTCGACATGCATCCTTCTTCCATTCAACTTCATAAAAACAAGCTCAGAGCACAGATACTCAAAAAATCATTTGGTATCCCGAAGACATGCCATTTTCAGTGTGTAAAGCTCAGGCAAAGCCCTGAAGCACAGGTCCCAGATCTGGTGAGAACGCCTTTCAACTACTTTCTCTTTGAACTGTTTGACAATGGTTCAATAAACTAGTGTGACAAGAGTGACGTGTGCTTTCTCTAAACCATGTCCTAACCATGACTTTTAGAGCAAGTAGGCTTCATATTTGATTTAGCCCAAAGTTAATGTTTGACTCTGGATCCTCAACGCAAACAAAACAAGAGAGCCACCATGTAGACCCAGACAGTCCTAACCCAGTTATGACATGATGATACCGGCATGCAGGACTCCCTGTCGTAATGCTTTTGATAAGTTAGTGTAATTAATATCTGAGTTTATATCTGTCACAAATCTCTTTCTATTGGTCATGATCATACTGCATTAAAGAAAGGCTGTGTAATGACAATAACACCAATACTACTACTACTATCATGAATAATAATAAAAATAATCAAGTGTGCATAAAGAAAAGGTATTCTTCTATATTCCAGCACTTGGTGAGGATTGTAAAAGATCAGAAACAAACAATGAATAACCACAGGGATTACACAGATTTAATACACCCCATTGCTAAAGAATAAGTCAGTTGTCAGTTTTTACATGGGGCGGATGGTCTACATGGACGATGCCAAACACATGGAAACGTCTGCCAGCTACAACATGCCTGAACCCATGCAGCCTGCCTGACTAGATTTGGAAAGTTTGGTCACACACATGCATGCACAGAAAGTCACACAAAAATCAACAAAGAAATTCAAGCACATTCTACATGTCTACAATTCATTAGATTATATGTAATTTTTTTTATATCACTTTTATTATTATTATATTCATTTGCACTCTGTGTGAAATGGTAGCTGATAAGGTTTACTAAATTACCAGTTTCAATCTATTGCCAGTATCATGTTTCAAAATAGAGCAACAATTTAAGAGCAATGTTTCTCATTGTCTATGGATTTCATCGTCAACATCATTAAAAGACTCATAAAATCAGAATCAGGCATGATGGGTAACCTGCACATTTGTGAACGGTACCATTAATGCAGAATGAGAAATACAGGTTTTGGAGCACCACACTGCCAAGTAGACAACGCCTCTTTCATTAAATCACATTTTATATGTATTCTAAAAACATGTTGTTGAACAGTGGCTTGCCTGCAGTCCAGACTTGTTACCTACTACAAATGTTTGGCAGATTAGAGAATGTAGACAGATAAGGTATATTGATTCCTGAAGGAAAATTCTTGTGTTGCAGTATCAGTTACATAAGTGTTACAAACACACAATAAAGTGACTACAGTTTAAACAGAATGAACTCTAGGGAGGAAGAACATATTGTTCTACCATGTAAAACATACACATTTTTGTGCAGTGACTGTAAAATATTGCCTTGGTGTGGAGAATAGACTGGTTCTTGTTTATTGTTGAAGCAACGCAATGGATTGTTGATCAGAACAATGCACAAACACAGAGGATCTGATTCATTCTCATTTTATTGTTAGCTGTTCTTTTATCAAATACGCAGCTCAATATTGAGGATAAAGGGAGATGAGGATGAGGCCAGCCAGCTCCTTTGTTCTCAGTCAAGGAAAAGGGCTCACGCAGGTGAGCTGGCTGCCTAAATAGACTTGAGGGCTCCGCCCTCCATTGAGGTGAGGTGGAAGGAGGTGGGGATTTTCTACAGCCGCCCCTCAAATATGTGGCTCATATTTGACTGGGAAGAAAATCTTCATGTTGAAGGAGAGTCTGGATCATCCTTGAACTCTGTGAGAGCAACCAGCCGGCTGACTGGACGCACATAGGTCCTTCCCTTTACTACTATCTCGGCCACTCTGACTCTTCCATCTGAGCTTGGGAGGATCTTCTGAATTTTACCTATTGGCCAGGAGGCACGGGGTAGATTTTGGTCGACAACCATGACCACAGTATCCACAGCAAGATTTGGGTTTTCCACTTTCCATTTTTGTCGTGGTTGGAGTGTTGGCAGATAATGTTTCCGGAAGCTTGCCCAGAAATGATCAGCGAGTACCTGGCTGTGACGCCACCTTCTTGTTCTCAGAAGGTCAGGACGGGCATACATGACTTGAGGAAGGGCTGCTTCAAGCCGCCCCATGAGGAGAAGATTGGGAGTGACTGGATCAGGGTCAGACACATCAGATGATAGGTATCCAAGGGGCTTTGAGTTTAAGATTTCTTCCACCTCTATAAGCACAGTGCTCAACTCTTCCTCAGTAACAACTTGCTCACCCAAGGTCACACGCAGAGCAGATTTGATTGCTCTCACCTCCCTTTCCCAGGTTCCTCCGAAGTGAGGAGCGTGTGGTGGATTTCTCCAGAAGCGGACTTTGTATTTGGCCAGTTGATCCTGGAGGGCAGGGGTCAGTTGATCAAAGGCTCTCTGTAACTCTCTCTCTCCTCCTACAAAGTTGGTGCCATGGTCAGAATGCACCTCAAAGGGGGTTCCACGCCGAGCCACAAAGCGGCGGAAAGACATGAGGAAGCTGTCAGTGTCCAGGCCTGAGAGGAGATCGATGTGAGTACAACGTGTGGTGAGACATTTAAGGAGAATCCCCCATCTTTTTTCTCGCCGGCGGCCAACTTTGATGAGGAAGGGACCAAAGCAATCCATCCCAGTGGACCAGAAGGGAGGCTTGAAAAGCCGCAGGCGAGATGGTGGTAAGTCAGCCATCCGAGGAATCAAGGGTCTGGCTTTCCATTTCTTACAGTCCATGAATGTTGATGTTTCCTTATTGCTTGTCTCCCTCGCAAAATCCAGTAGTTCCTCCTTAGGCTGGCAAAAACTCTCTCTGGGCCAGGATGGTGTAATCGGTTGTCATGATCCTTGATCAGCAGCTGTGTGATGTAGTTCTTTGGATCCAAGACCACAGGGTGCATGTTGCTATAGTCCAGATCCTCACTTTTGCGCAGCCGACCTCCCACTCTGATTAAGTTTGTACTGTGATCAAACTCAGGAGCCAGGTTATTCAGGGGACTTTGCTTTGAAATGGGTTTGTTAGCCTGTAGGAGAGCATATTCTTCTGGGAAACTCTCCTGTTGTGCATGCTGGAGGAGAAGAGATTCCACGTAGGGTCTCTCAGGGGTCTGAGAATCTGCATCTAAGGATGGAGAGATGTGTTGAGAGGTGTGATCCACCAAATCCTCCCAGCACTGGAACCGCAGTAGGTTTGGAGGAACACTAGGTGGCAGTACATGAGCAGTACCACAGAAGGCAGACTTTCTCAACTCTGTGACTGCTTCAGTAGAAGGTGAGGAGGGATTTAAGGGCCACTGATAAGGAGGTAAGTACAGGAAAGGAGGGCCCTGATTCCATCGATGGGGTGCAGCAAGTTCTGTGAGGGTTTTTCCCCTGGTAATATCATCTGCAGGGTTGCTTGCTGAATCTGTATACCTCCAGTCTGAAGCAGCAGTATTCTCAAGGATCTCTGTGATACGATGAGCCACGAAGATTTTATACTGACAGGACTCTGATTGCAGCCAGGTTAGAACGGTGGTGGAGTCTGTCCACATCACCAGACGGTGGAGAGGGAGAGTCAGCTCTGTTTTCAGCATCCTTGCTAATTGGGCTCCAGTGAGAGCAGCACACAGCTCTAGGCGGGGTATAGTGATCTGCCGTCTTGGTGCCACTCTTGAACGTGCCATGACAAAAGAGACGTGAACCTGTCCATTCGAGTCCACTGTCCGTAAGTATGCAACAGAGCCGTATGCTGCTTCAGAGGCATCACAGAACACATGCAATTCTCTAGTCATTGAAGGATCTTGTTCCTCGTTGAGTCCATAACACCGTGGGAGTCTGATCCTGGACAAATGTGGAAGCTCCTCCTCCCATAACATCCAGGCCTTTACAAAGGCATCAGGAAGGCAGGGGTCATCCCAGTCCTGCTCCTTAGACCACAGTTTCTGAAGAAGAACTTTTGCTCTGGTGGTAAATGGGATAATGAACCCCAGGGGATCATATTGCATGGCCAGTATCCTGTACACATTCCGAAGGGTAAGAGGCTGATAACTAACTGGTCTGTGTTTGTATCCCAGGGTGTCTGAAGAGCAATACCATATTAGACCCAAGGCTCCTTCACATGGGTCGGTGCGGTCTTGGATGAGCCACATGTCAGTGCTCTCTGATCGGGCCTCTTTGGGAAGGTGCTGAACTACTGAAGGGAGGTTACTGATCCATTGTCGGATCTCAAAACCACCAGAAGCAAGCCGTGCTTGGAGGCGGTCAAGGAGACTTTTGGCCTGCTCTTCAGTGGGGAAACTCTGCAGTTGTCCACGTAGAAAGACTGCAGGACTGATGTTTCGATGTCTTCCTCCCCCCCATCCTTCACATGCCGCTGAAGAGCATATGTAGCACAACAAGGACTACATGTGGTCCCGAATGGCAGAACTTGCCACTCATAAACCTCTGCAGGCTCCTCACGTCGCATATCTCGCCATATGAAACGGAGAACTGGTCTATCCTCAGCCAGCAATCTGACCTGGTGAAACATGCCTTTTATATCTCCAGAGATGGCAACAGGATGCTGACGGAAGCGCAGCAGAACACCCATCAAGGACGGGCCCAGAACTGGACCAGGAAGAAGACAGTCATTTAAGCACTGCCCTTGATATTGGAATGAGCAGTTGAACACTAGGCGCTGTTTGCCATTGTGCTCCACAAGATGGTGTGGTATATACCATGATGACTCACTGTTCTGAACCATTTCTTGGGGGCTGAGTTTCTTCACATATCCCGCCTCCAGCAACTTGTTTATTTCATTGCTGTAAATAACTGCTTGCTCCGGATTCTTTCCCAGCTTCCGTTCAGTGCGTCTGAGGGCAGGCAGGTCTGATTCCTTTGGAGCTTGGGGTTTGGGGACATTCAGTTTGTAGAGTAGGGGGGTTGCATAGCGACCAACTCCATTAATCTCTACTCTCATAGTGCGGTTATCCAGTTGAGCTAGTGCTTCCTGGTCCTGTTTGGAATGGGTAATGACTTTCTCCCTTTGATAAGGCAATACATCCACTTTCCACAGCTTCTCGACAGCACGATAAAGGTCTGCTTCAGGGGATGCACGGGAAATCAACAAGGACTGGGTTTCTGCTCCTTTGGCTTCAGGAGAAAAACAATCCGTGGTGGCAAGGGGATCCTCAGGGAGCATTGTGGGTCCTTGCAAAGCCCAACCAAGACGTGTGTGCACAGCTGCTGGGCCGCCCCCTGGGCCCAAACGGACTCGTTCCAAGATGAGGATGATCTGAACCAATAAGGAGGAGAGGTTGCACTTTCTGGAAAGCTTGGAGTGGTAAGCCATGCAGATGCTTGAATCTCTGGAGGACATGCACAGGATAAGACTGTGGAGCAAGGCTCAGTTTCTCAGCAGTGAAAGCATCCTTTATAATAAACTTCTTGTCTGCATTTGCTGCTGAGGAAATATTGAAAGTGACGGTAGTGCCCATAAGAGTTTCAGTCCCCTGGCAGACAGTTTTCAGCATGAGAGACTCAGCCGCCCCCCCAAGACCAAGAGAGGTAACTGCAGTTGATAAGAGCATGGTTCTCTCAGACCCATCGTCTAATATTGCATAAGTTTCAAGGTGTCTCCCCCTGTAACTTAGAAGAACCTTGACCACTTTCAAAAGGACTCTTGTGCTGCAGCTGGAACGGATGAGGCAGGAGGTGCTTGAATCACTTTGTGGTAGATTCACCTCATGAAGGACTCCAAGGTGCCTTCCATTGCACTTTGGGCAGCATTTCTTCAAATCACAGTGCCGTGCTCTGTGTTCACGAGCACATTTCCAGCAACGCCCTTTCTCCTGGATCCACCTCTTAACTGCATCCCTTGACAGCTGACAAAAATCTGGACAGACACTTAGATGATGGCCGGAGACACTACAGTAAGGACATGTCTGGCTACGACGTGTAGCAGACTCAACTGGAGGTCGCTGAGTTTGGCTTTGCGGATGGCTAGTGCCATGAAGTATAGTAGCCACTGGATTATTAGGCTTTGAGAAGCTGGACTTCATAGGGTTTCGTTGCTCTAGGGGTCCCCTCCTACCACGTGTCTGTGTGGCCATAGCTTGACACTCAGCTTCTTCTTCAAGCCAGTTAGAAAAGTCAACCAAGTTATAAGGAACACCTGGCTTCGTGGCATGGCTGAATCTGGCATAATTAGCAACATGCTCAGAAGGAAGTTTACCCAAAAGTTGCTGCACATGTGAGGCACAGGCCAACTCTGCATCCCCTTCACCATTCTCCAGCGACTGCAACATGCCAACAAGAGCTCGGATATGGATAGCAAAGTCACTGAAGCTTCTGGAATCACCAGGGCGTACAGAGGGAAGATTCAAGATGGCTGTCGTCTCCCTCAGGACAAGCTGCTGTGGCTGACCATATCTCTGCTGCAAGGCTTGCATAGCCCTAGTGTAAGGAAGGGGATGATGTGCATAGGCCAAGGCAAGGTGACAGGCTGTGTCCAACTTCAGGTGGTCCAACAATACATGGTATTTAAACTGCTCACTTTCATCATCGGGTAGAAGATTTGTAAGTGCCATCTTGAGCAATGCAAACTGTCGGGGGTCTTCATGGGTAAAGTAAGGAAAGGAAGGGGCTGCAACTGGATGAGCTCTGTGGGGCCTTTGTGGCTGCTGTGATGGATATTGAGACACTGACTGAGCTTGGTAAGTAGTGGCGGCACTGTGCACGTTCAGAGAAGAGGGAGCAGTGTAACGATGGGCTGACACAGCCTGAGGAGGTGGGAAAGCAGCTGGAGGCTGGTGCCTGTACAAAGAGGCGCGGGGCTGCAGGTAGGAAGGCCCAGGAGGATTACCAGCAACTTCTGAGTGCACATAAGGAGCCTGTACATAGGAGGGATTAGCTGGTACAACTGCTGAAGAGGAAAAAGTCGATGTAGGAGGGGAAACAGTCCGCTGAGGAGATTGAAAGGCAGGAGCTGGTCTGAAGTCTTGAACCCTAGGAAAGGGTAGAGAGAGCTGACTTTTTGCTCTGATATTAGGCAGGGGCTCATAATCTACCTGCTGCCTGGATGACAAATCCACAGAGGCAACGTAAGGTACAGCTGCTGAAACTCCTGAACATAGCTGCTGCGAGTCAGCAGGTTCACTGGGGACATAACAGTCTGACTGCTGCTCACAATAATGTCCACTGGTTTGGGTTGCATGAGATAACTTAGACTTTGCAGGCTGCGGAGTAGTTATTAAAGAACTAGGGGGTGGTGGAAGGGAGCAAAGACGACTAGGTGCTGGTGGTGAAGGAGGATAAGAGCCACAATGGATGATGGGAATGTCATGCTCACATAACTTCTCACGCAGTTCTTTTACTATAGGAGGAGGATTCTGGGGGGCACAAAGTCCTGGTGGTCGATCAGTGTCATCATCCTCCTCTAATGAACATGATGAATAAGGAGAAAGAGATGCCCCACTATGTGGTTGTGCCTCCAATCTGTCTCTCAGGGCCTCCACACTCTGTCCCACCTGCAGAATGAGACCTCTAAGTTGATCCATTTCTCTCCTCATAACCTGCATGTCCATACTAGCAGATTCTCCCTCAGCAGTGTTAGGGAGCTTGGAAGGAAGGACAGGTTTGCTACTTGCAGTTGAGCTCTCCGCTGGAGCAGTGCAGGGCTTTCTAGATTTACCAGAAGACGTTGAAGGCTGAGGGCTATGATGAGACTGTAAGGGCTGAGGCCTAACTGAAGGCAAGCTTGAGAATTGTGTCTGATAATCTTCCAGATATGCAGGTGGTTTATGGAGGCATGCTGAGCGCTTATTTGTTTGTGCTTCGTCCATTGAATTGATCTAGCTCCGGCTCGAAGGACCATGTAAAATATTGCCTTGGTGTGGAGAATAGGCTGGTTCTTGTTTATTGTTGAAGCAACGCAATGGATTGTTGATCAGAACAATGCACAAACACAGAGGATCCGATTCATTCTCATTTTATTGTTAGCTGTTCTTTTATCAAATACGCAGCTCAATATTGAGGATAAAGGGAGATGAGGATGAGGCCAGCCAGCTCCTTTGTTCTCAGTCAAGGAAAAGGGCTCACGCAGGTGAGCTGGCTGCCTAAATAGACTTGAGGGCTCCGCCCTCCATTGAGGTGAGGTGGAAGGAGGTGGGGATTTTCTACAGTGACCTTGTGCAGAAATGTGCATTGTGCAAATTGTTTCTTAATGTCCATCATTCAAATCAACTGTTCGAGAGGGATTGTGCCTCCTCGAGTCATACAGTGTGAGGGCAGTGGGCAGGAATGACTTCCTGTGGTGGTCCTTTTTACAGTGGAGCTACAAGAGTCTCTGACTGAATCTGCTCTGTTGTCTAACCAGGAGGTCATGAAGGGGATGAAAGTCATTGTCCATGATGTTGAGCAGTTTGTGGAGCATCCTTTTTTTCAGCAACCAACTGCAGGGCCTCCAGAGCAGTCTAACCCTAACCCTTGTACAGCAACTTCAAAGGTTTTGCACTGCAAATGTAAAAAAAATGTTAAAGTAATACCAAATATAACCACCTTTATTTTAGCAGTCCTTATTATTATAATTTCAATGTTATGGGCCTAACACTTGTGTAGTTGTGTAACAAATGATCATCTGAGAGAGTTAATTTCCAACACTGTGTAACCCACCTGGTGCGTGTTTCACCAACCCTGCAGGTATATCTATGATCTAGGCTCTAAGAGGAGACCGGCATTAAAATAGAGCAGTAAAGTACATGAAACCCTTTAACCCTTCCCGTAATAATTCACACCAACAACTGAATATGTTAAATTCACTGTATTGTTTCTGTCTCAATGTTTACTGTTGTTTTACTTCCTTACTGTATTCACTTTTAGTTAACAATAACTTTCAATGTGTTCTTTCACTTACAATACTCCATGTTCGGCACAAGAACCTTTAACTTAGTACACAACTGGGCATGAACAAAATTTGCATACTCATCTGGCCCAATCACATGTTAGATTATCAACACCAGAACAAATATGGCAACCTAAATGGAGCAGAATTTGCAATGAAATTTAGCTGAGCAAATATATGTTCAAACCCAGTACTCAATTACTCAAATGAATGTTGGGACCCAACCATACATGGAAACAAAACAAAACGAAAAGAATTGAGATCTCAATAAAAAAAAATCAAAATGTACACTGTCTCAACAAGGTGAGTATGAATCAATCTTTGGTTACTCAACCCAGGTTTGTGAATGTTTCAGTTTAGTTTTTTCCTCGAGTGCACTCAAGTTTCCTACCACCCTTTATGAGAAACTGTCCATCCTGACTAGCAGGTGAAGGAGGTTGTAGAGTGAGTTGGATAGATGGGGACTGGAGATGGTGGGGATGATGACTGGAGATCCAGGAAGCAGTGATGAAGGGGAAAGGATGAAGTGGAAACCAGAAGGCAGCGAGATGGAGGCAGCGTGTGCGACTCAATCCAATCGGGATATTCATAAGCCACATCGTTTTGACGGGTCGGAACTTCGTAGCGGTCGGACGACTTCTCTTACCACAGTCAAAAACCTCTTCTAACGTTTTTCACTACTTAACGACAAGTAGTGAACGGTTATTCCTTCTTAATAACATCAGTGCACTATAACTATCACTCAGTTGCGCCACCGGGTGGCAGCGGCAGACCACCAGACTGAGAACATAGATAATTCAACACTAAAATGGGTGTTCAGACTACCTGGCTACAACTGCATAGAAGTGTTGAGTAGTGACGGGAATTCCGGTTCTTTTTAGTGAGCCAGATCATATGGCTCAGCTCATCAAGAAGAGCCGGCTCTTTCGGCTCCAAAACGGCTCTTCATTTTACCACTTATACCTTTTATAATTCAGCCAAATTTAGCACCGTTTTGACTTATGATTTGTGTGTGTACATATATCACTTTTTTAAATTATCCCATACATCCTTTGTACTGAAGTATTCAAAAGTCAAAATTACATTTTCTATTATAAGTAAATTGCTATAGCCAATTGTTTTCATTGCATTAACAGACAAGGGTCTGTGAACCGCACTCCTCTCTGTCCTTCTCTGCTCCTCTCCCTCCTGTTCGGCTCACGGACTTTTTGAACCGGCTCGTTCGTGACCGACACATCACTAGTGTCGAGAAAAGTGTTAAATTTTAACTCCAAAAAGAGTTTTAAAAAATTCACCAAATTAGTGTTAAGGTTTCAACACTCCAAAAAGAGTTAAATTAACACTTGACCTATACAGACACTTGTGTTGAAATCAACTCTGGCAGTGTTCATTTTGGTATGCTGATTTTACTGTGTAGTCCTCCACGACCTCCACGTCTATGTTGCACCCTCAAAATGAACTGCCAAAAACCACGTCCATCTTCGTTTTAGCAACTTTTAATAAAAGTAAAACTGTCCATGGTTCAACACAAGCACACATTTTGTTTCAGCCTGTATATTCAACAACGTACTTCACTCTTCCTCTTAAAGAGACAGTATTTTTTTCTAAAGGATAAGTACAAACATTTCCAATCTTCAAAATATCCTGACATTCAGGTAAATATTATTTTAACCTTGAAATAACAAAAATATGAATTAACTGTAACACATATAAAGCAAATTACTTCCACTGGACACTGATATTCTAGAATTAACAAATATGAAATTACTGTTCCAGTGTGCCACATCTACACCCTGGATAGAAACTGTGCTTAGGTCAGACCTACTCCTCCTGAAGTCCACGACCCTCTCTTTCATTTTGCCCACATTCAGGACAGGGTGGTTGCTCCCACGCCACGCCACAAAGCGATTGTGGCAAGTCTGCTGACACCGTGGGTTCCCTCAACACAGATATACAGACACACAGATATTTCAGAAACCATCCCATCCCGATACAATTTAACACAAACTGCAGGATACCAGTGCTCTGTGAAATGATAAGTAATTATTTAATGCCAATATAAAAAATTTGAGGCATTCTTATACAAAAACAAACACTACACAATCACAAGCTTTACATGCAAAACAGAACTTGTAAACAATTGACGTATCAATTTCTAACAAAGCATAACATGTTGGAAAGGCTGTTGACTTTTACACCTGTGCCCCCTGTGACAGAGGGGATCAGCTGTGACAGAGGTGATCAGTTGTGATAGAGCTGATCAGCTGCGCTGTTGAGCGCATGAAACGGTGCCGTTAGTAGTTAACAGGCAACACAAGAGGCATACCGTCAGAACAATATACAATAACATGAAATTATATAGATTAATAAATGTTTCTATGAACTTTTACACTGTATAAAGGATGTATAATATAGAAATGTATATCACGTGGTTGAAAACAAACCTTACATATACAGTAATATAAGCTTCCCTTTTTCGCTAGCTTGCTGTCTGATATCAAGGTCAGGTTGATCTGGGTCCAGCTCTCTCATACGTAGTTTGTCCGGCAAAGTCCTCCTCTCAAAGTAATGCTGGAGGAATGATTTTACCGTAGTGAGGGTTGGGTCTTGGAGGAGTACCGTTACGTACGCCATTGTCATGTAAAATAGCGCTTGTAAGTAGCGGCCCTGACTTTAGCCGTAGCTGTCTTGCCTTTCTGGAGTAGATTTGAGGACTCTGATTGGCTAAATCGTATGTCAAACGTTCATACCTTAAATTAGCGACTGGTTTAACTGCTTTAGATTTCTCCAGCGCCCCAGAGCAGCTGAGACATGCAGGCAAGGGACAGCATATTGCTGCGCAGTGGATTTTCTATGATATTTTGAACATATTAATGGATGTATTCCATTATTGAAACACACAAATATTGAAAATATTAATGATTTAACATTATTATTATTATTTTTAATTTTTAATTTTATTTTTGTGGCTTAGGGAGGGCGGCGCTCTACCGCCCTCTATTGGCCAGCCGCCACTGAAGACACACACAATGTTTGGGAGATGGTAACCCAGGGGCAGTGTACTGTTCTCTGTCACTTTGTAAACTTCTCTTTTTATCCAACGTTTTAGAGAAGGTGGTTTCATCCCAAGTTTTAGCTTGTATGTGTCATAACAACATCTTTGAGAAATTCTAGTCAAGTTTTAGAGCTTTTACACAACACAGAAGCTGACCATCTCACCAGTGACCCCCTTTTATCAGCTGACAGGGGAGAGAGCGCAATTTTAATTCTTTCACATGTCAGTGCAGCTTTCGACACGGTAGATCATGCCATTTTAATTGACAGACTGAAAACCAGTTGGCATCAAGGACACTGCAATTAGTTGGTTTTATTTTTATCTTTAAGGAAGAACCTATCTGTTCACACATCATAAGCGCAGATTCACACAGGATCAGGCGTTCCGGGAAAAACTGAGGTTTTTCCATTCATTTCAGTGGGGGTCGTGCGTTTCCGCACCAGCAGTCCACAACGCAGGGGTTGTCGCAAAACCAGCTGTACCAGCTTCTAAATCTAAGTCTGACTCGCAATTTATGTCTCAAAATAGTGACATGAAGAAGTTTAATTTGATTTGTGTCCAATGATTAGAGGGAGAGAGCGAGAGAGAGAGAGAGAGAGAGAGAGCGCTTTGGTCGAGAGACATAGAGTAACAATAACAGTGAGTGAGCGCCGGCCTCGATAAAGCTGTTAATCAGAGAAATAAAAAGTTATTTCCTGATTGTTTCACAGAGGTTACATTCAGCAGGTATAGACACGCCCTGTAATGGGTGTGAGGTTGGACCCAAGAACAGCACAGACTGAGACCAGCGTTGGAACAGTTCAACAGTTTATTGACTAAACAGGGTCGCAAAAATCCACAGCAGGTACACAGGAAATAGTCCACAACAGAGCCAGCCAAAACAGTCCAACTCTCCAGCAGAAAATAAAATAAAATAAAATAAAATTCCTCAGAAACAGCAGAGTCCACGTCCTCCTCAGCAAAAGAGGAAGACGAGCAGGAAGAGGCGGCCACATCAGTGCCCCCCCCCACCAGAGGGTCAGAGGGTCCATCAGCAGAAGGGCCCACAGAAGGTGGGAGTGAGGACGGGGCAGGCTGGTCAGGATGCAGATGGTGAAAGTCCGAAACGAGCTGAGGGTCCACAATGAACCGAGCCGGCACCCAGGAACGTTCCTCTGGACTGTACCCCTCCCAATCCACAAGATATTGCATTCCACGTCCACGCCGGCGAGAGCGCAGGAGACGCCTGACAGCATACAGGACCGCCATCAACGAGCTGAGGAGGCGGAGGAGGTGGCATGGGAGGAACCAGAGGACTCTCTTGGACTGGTTTGATCCTGGAGACATGGAACGTCGGGTGGATTTTCATGGACCGGGGAAGCCGAAGTCGTACCGCCTCCGGGTTGGTGATGCGAGCGATGGGGAAGGGCCCGACAAACTTGGGGGCCAGCTTGCGGTTCTCCACCTTGAGGGGCAGATCACGGGTGGAGAGCCAGACCCTCTGGCCAACCTGGTAGATGGGAGCAGGTGTGCGGTGCTTGTTGGCAGCAGCAGCATAGCGGTCAGCAGATTTGAGGAGAGCACTGCGTGCTCCGTCCCAGGTGCGTTGGCAACGGTGAACAAAAGCTTCAGCTGATGGGTAGGCAGCTCTCTCTCTTGGTTGGCAAACAGTGGAGGCTGATACCCATAGGCGCACTGGAAGGGGGAAAGTCCAGTAGAGGAGCAGGTGAGGGAGTTGTGGACATATTCCACCCAGACAAGCTGTTCAGACCAGGAAGCAGGGTTGTGGTTGGTCAAGCAGCGAAGACTGGTTTCCAGGTCCTGGTTCATTCTCTCAGTCTGCCCATTGGACTGGGGATGGAAGCCGGAGGACAGACTGACAGAGGCCCCAATCAGACTGCAAAACGCCTTCCAGAACATGGACGTGAACTGGGGACCCCGGTCCATGAAGACGAAAAATATGCAGGAGAACCAGTTCAGCTGTCTCTTTGGCAGAGGGAAGCTTGGGAAGGGGAATGAAGTGGACCATTTTGTTAAAACGGTCAACAACTCTAAGGATGGCAGTGTGGCCCTTGGATGTAGGTAGACCAGTTACAAAGTCCAGGGAGATGTGTGACCATGGAACGGGCAATGGGTGCAACAAGACAGGAACCTGGAACGATGGTGGAAGGCTCAACAGTTTTGTCAGGACACTCAGGAAACTGCCGGGAAAGTGCGTCTGGCTTGATGTTACGAGACCCGGGCCGATAGGACAGTGTAAAATTTAACCTGTCAAAGAACAGTGACCGGCGGGCCTGTCTGGAGTTCAGTCTCTTGGCAGATCGGATATTCGATGATCAGTCCATACAATGAATGGCACCTTGGCTCCCTCTAGCCAGTGGCGCCACTCCTCCAAGGCCAGTTTCACCGCCAGAAGCTCCCTGTTACCAATATCATAATTCCTCTCAGCGGGAGTTAGACGGCGAGAGAAAAAAGCACAGGGGTGGACCTTCTGATTGACGGTGGATCGCTGAGAAAGAATCGCCCCACCCCCACGCTGGATGCATCCACCTCCACAATGAACTGGCACTCAGGGTCGGGGATCTGGAGGATGGGAGCAGTGGAAAAGCGAGTCTTGAGGGTGTCGAAGGCGCTTTGTGCTTTGTCAGTCCAGCAGAAGGAGGTCTTGGATGAGGTGAGGGCCGAGAGGGGAAAGACAATGGAACTGAAACTAGGGATCGACCGATATGGATTTTTCAGGGCCGATACCGATACCGATTATTAATAACCAAGCGAAACCGATAGCCGATATGTAGAACCGATATTTATTTGCAGTAATAAATGTAAAAAATGGCCTTAACACCAGAGTTTTTCACTTATAGTTCCTTATGTATTATTATATTTATTTATTTATTTAGAGAAATGAAGTCATATTCGGAATCTCAGAACATTAAATGTACACTCTTGTGCTTAGAACTGTATGTCATATTACATAAATAAGAATAAGGCACTTGGCAATTGTAAATGCAAACAATAAAGGCTACTTTACACACGTGAGTTGTAGACGCGACGGTAAATTTACTGATTGAAAAAAACTCGACGTGTGCTCGCTGCTTGACTCATTGAAATGGCCCATCATTTCCCTGGACTTTACGAGTGACCGGCAAACAGACGAATATTTAACATCTATTCTGTGTGATCATAGTGTAGTGAGAGCATGAGCGCTGAGGGAGAGGCAGTTGAAAACAAACAAGGACTCGTTAGCGTGTGGTGTTAAACTTATAGGCTATAATCACCTCGGGTGTTGTTTATTGATAAACCGGGAGCCGCCCCACGGGCTGAGACACGTTAGGAGATTAATTATTCCCACAAAGTAATGATAACCGTAAGGGTCTCCTATTATTATTATTATTATTATTATTATTATTATTATTATTATTATTGTGCGTCTGGCCCCAGCTCTAAAGCGGTCGCGGTAATTATAATGTAGCGGTGGGCCATCATTAAATAGCCTACCCCGTGTTGAAGTTGTGAAAAGTTTAAGTTTAAGAGCCAAACTGCAGGTTTTCCTCCCTTATACTTGCTACAGCCTACCTATGTCATATTTTTATTTTATTAAGCAAGGGACTTCAGGTCATCTTCACTTACATCTTTTTTTTCTTTCTTTTTTTTTTTTTTTGTCGTGAGTGATGCTAGTCCTATATTGCAAAGTCGTATGCTTGATGTGATTAGACAAGTAGGTTGGTGAAATGTCGACTCTGGGCCTGCATGTTATCACTGAAATTGATCATAAGGTTGTGGTATTTTTTAAAACTTCATCCTAAAGGGCTTTGAAACTTCGACTGACACTGCCTTTTCTGCTGGCTCACCGGAGCAGTCCTCTTTTTCTCCTCCGTCTGTGCCACTGCATGTAGAAGCTTCTGTGTTGATTGATTGGCTACTTGGCACAAGTGAGACAGCCAATCAGTGAGGGCTGTGGGCGGGACATTGTTACACAGCCAAGAGAGTGGTGACTTCAGGCAGAGACGGCTGCATCAGAGCCAAAGGAGCGCGTTTTAAAATACATTAATTAATTTTATCGGTTATCGGTGAAAAAAACGGCCGATGCCGATGATCGCAAAAATGCAGAATATCGGCCGATATTATCGGCCAGGCCGATAATTGGTCGATCCCTAACTGAAACCTTTGATGAAACGACGGTAGAAATTGGCAAACCCCAGGAAACGCTGCATTTGTTTGCGTGTCTCTGGGACTGGCCAGGAGGTCACAGCTGAAACCTTAGCTGGGTCCATCTGCAAACAGTCCGTGGCAATGATGTACCCCAAGAAGGAGACAGATGGTACATGAAATTCACATTTCTCCGCCTTGACATAGAGGGCATTGTCCAGGAGGCGGCGGAGGACAGAGCTGACATGGGTGACATGCTCCTCTTGGCTGCGAGAAAAGATCAGGATATCATCCAGGTAGACAAAGACATACTTATTCAGCATGTCCCGGAGCACATCATTGACCAGAGCTTGGGGCACTGGTCAAACCAAAGGGCATCACCAGATATTCATAATGCCCTGTTGGTGTGTTGAAGGCTGTTTTCCACTCATTCCCCTCCCGTATGCGAACCAGATGATATGCATTTCTCTGGTCGAGCTTGGAGAACATCTTTGCCCCCTGGAGCAGTTCAAAGGCTGTGGAGAGGAGTGGGAGGGGGTAGCGGTTCTTAATGGTAATATCATTAAGTCCACGATAGTCTATACAGGGCCGGAGAGACTTATCCACAAAGAAAAACCCTGCACCAGAAGGTGAAGAGGAAGGGCGTATGATCCCAGCTGCTAAGGAGTCTTGTATGTACTCCTCCATGGCCTTTCTCTCAGGAGCAGAGAGAAAGTACAAGCATCCCTTGGGGGGAGAAGTGCCAGGGAGTAGGTCTATTGCACAGTCATAGGGGCGATGAGGTGGCAGGGAGGTGGCCTTAGCCTTGTTGAAGACCTCTTTCAGGTCATGGTAAACTGCTGGAACTCCGGTGAGATCTGGGGCTGGAACAGGGGAAGCTGGTGACAGCGACGGCGTCCTGAGGCAGGTCAACTGGCAGGTCTCTCCCCACTCCCGGACGGAGCAGGTTGTCCAATCAATGTTGGGATTGTGCAGGCAAAGCCAGGGGTACCCCAGGATGACAGGCTGGCTTGGTGTAGACAAGAGCAGAAACTGGATGGTCTCACTGTGGCCCCCCAGCAGGAGCATGCGCACAGGGTTGGTTTTGGACGTCACCCTCCCCAGCACATGTCCATCCAGGGCGCTGGCTGAGATGGGTGATGGCAGTTTCTCTGAACGGAGTCCAAGCTGGAGAGCAAGGGTCTCATCCATAATGCTCCCGTCAGCCCCTGAATCGATGAGGACGTTGATGGAGTGGGAGCCAGAAGGCAGCAGAAACTCACCGGTGAGGCTGGGTCTTTTAGGGGAGGCAGGACCAACGATGGAGCTCACCAGTATGCCTCCGTTCACTGGTGAGCTCTGGCTTTTACTGGACACCGGCTGACAAAGTGTCCTGGCTGGCCACAGTACATACAAAGGTTCAGTCTCTGCCTTCTCTCCCTCTCTTCAGGTGAGAGGCGGGTGCGACCCAGCTGCATAGGCTCTGGATCTTCCACACTTACAGGAGCAGTTGAGGGTAACGAGGAGGAGGCAGGAACTACTGGAGTCTTGGAGTGAGGGAAAGTGTGTGGCCGGGCGGAACGTGACTGGAACTCTGAGCGTCTCTCCCTCCTGCGAGCCTGGATGCGCAGGTTGAGACGGGTGGCAAGCTCAATTAGACCCTCCAGTGTAGACGGCAGTTCATAAGCTACCAGTTCATCTTTAATGTACCCAGCCAGCCCCCGCATAAAGACGTCACGGAGAGCAGCCTGGTTCCAGTCACACATGGGGGCCTTGGTGCGAAAGTCTATGGCATAGTCTGTGACTGAGCGGCTCCCCTGGATAAGATCCAACAACTCTCGTCCAGCGAGATCAGAAATCATATTGTTCAGTCCACCAAACCACATCAGTTCTACTCAGAATGGCCTTGGTCCCTTTTCAGCTTTTGTGAAGCCTGCTGCCAGAAATGTAGATCTCAGAACTCAAAGCACAGATCAAATAAGTTGCCCGGTCTTGTTTCCTTCAGTTAAGAACCATCTCCCAAATAAAGCCAATCCTAAACTCTGACCTGGAAAAAGTCATCCATGCACTAATTTTCTCTAAACTGGACTAACGTAACTCCCTCCTTCCCTGCACTCACCTCCAACAAGCACAGAATGCAGTATCTCAGATTCTTACTGATTTTAACAGACAACATGGCATCACTCCAATCCTGGCTCCTCTCTACTGGCTTCCTGTTCGTTCTAGAATGATGTCTGTTTCTGGCTCCAAGCTACATAACAAAGATATTGACTCAGAGGTCCTCAGCTGTCAAAGCACTGCTCTGATGCCCCTTTAAAATCCTAACATTAATACCCATTCGCACATAAATGTGCCCATAAAAACATCAACAAGCTATAAAAGTCTTATAAATTATTATTACTATTATTATTTTTAAACCACTATCAGTCCTAATCATACATATCAAATTTTAATGTTTTTTTATTTTATTTTTAACCTCCACTTTATGGTCTTAAAAACACCAAAAAATGGTTTATTTTCAATATACTTCATGCAAACTGGATTATTTATGGTTTGATTATTGCATCTTGATGTATGTGAAAGATTAATATTTATTTATATGCATTATCATTTTATTTTTTTTGTAGTGTCATATTTCATAAAATCTTCACTAACCTATACTTAAAAGCCCCGGGCCTCAAATGAAGCGGAGAAATGAGAATTTACATGTTTTATACTTTGTATTTGAGCAGGATCAAAAATAGTGTTTTGAATGGGTTTCAATGTGCACATTTATGTGCAAAGAAGTAACAACAGGTCTATTTTAGTCCACGTTGTTTACAATAGGCTAAAAATAAAAAAAATACATAAAAAAATGTGAGAACACTCAAAAATGCACAATCTTGCATAGATCATCAACAATATGCATGAAAAAATGATAAAATATGCTAGAAAGTTAAAGCCAAATACACAAAAATGTGCAAAGGGGCATCAAAGGGTTAAAGCTGCTAAATAAATAAAGTTATCATTATTTTTATTATTATTATTATTATTATTATTATTATTATTATTATTAATAGAATCAATATCTTCACCATCATCATAAGATGTGTCATAGGTCATTGTTAAACCACCATGGTGGTCCAAAGATTGATTTAATCTTTGGAACACAATACTACTTTATTTTTCAACCCAAGGAAATTCCTTGGTATTCTATTGCGAAATCCTAATTGTAGCTCCTAGGAATTACCATGACGTGGATCAAAGAGAATCATGGCAGACTGCCTTCAGCAAAAATTTGTCTATGCATGTCCTTTATTCCACAGTATAAGCCTCAGGCAATTGTATTCTAACTGATGCACTTCCGTTTTTTTAACCATTCATTGTATGTGGTAGCCCTCCCTAAGCAGATCTCAGACATGGCCCCTACATTGAAGACAAGGTGAGGGGACAATAAGCTCACCAGCAGTGAATTATAAAGAGCTGTGACACTTACAACATGTAATCCTGAAGGTGGATCGCTCATTGATAATACCCCAAAAGGGAGGCACGGCTGAACAGGACAGCAGAGCCTCCACACCCGGGTGAGAAAATGTGTGTTTAAGGGTGTTATTTTGTCTATACCTCTGTCACAGAGGTTTTATCTGAGTGTGCATGGCATTAATGAGCTCTTTGTTATCATTTAGCCGTCTATGAGGGCATGCACAAGGGTTCTATGCAGCACATTATCTTACCGTTGTGCGTCTCTAGGGGAAGAGCCATTACCATGGCAACACCAAGCAATGAGCAGGTTTTAAAAGGCAGGGCTACCACTTTCTCTCCCCCTCTCTCTTTTATCTGCTCTCAGGCCATTCTACCTAATTCCACCATAATAGCCGGCTGGGTGACAGAGAGGATGGCACAACAGGAGGATTTCTTCATATCTGTTCAACTGCTTCCTTTATATCCCGCAGTCTGAGGATGTGCTTTTGGTCTGTTAGAGGAGAGTGAATGTTGTCATTTTTTGCCACAGTGGGACATGTCTACCCTGATTTTCAAGCACAAGATATCTGGACAAAAAAAAAAAAGATGCCATCTGTGTTTCTTTTCTGGGAGAATGGATTGTTGATGCTGCTTCTGTGCTGACTGAAGATGACAGCTGGATATGCACAGTCAGGTGTTATCTCCATATTGGAAATAAATGGAAATGTGGATTGTTTTTCATGTTTTGAAGCCTTTAAATGTGAAGCAAAACTGGATTTTAAAGGAAACGTGGACAAAGAGATTTTTTTTCTTTCACAAGACAGGAAATGAGTCAAAAAAAGTAATGGCATTTAAAGAACTTATTTAATTGTCTGAAATGTCAGTGAGGCCTTTTTACCCACGGAGAGGACACAGGGAGGAGAACCTGCTAGATGTGGAAACAGGAAAGTCTAACAGGGAAGAAAATGAAGAAAAAGATTGTTTGCAGCAGTTCTCCTGCTGTCTAGCCTGCACCCAGGAGTATGACATTGTCCTGATCCTGCCATGCTCTCACACCCTGTGTGGTGACTGTATAGCAGCTGGAGAGGGAAGAGGTTCAGCTGGGCCTCCTCACCGTAGTGTTGGCATACCAGTCTGCTCTGTGCTGTGCCCGGGCTGTCGACATACCGTGGAGCTGCCATGCTGGAACTGGTCGTCTGCCACTTCCTGTCTCCCAAAACATCCCACCCTGACTCCTGCATGTGTCAGCAGGAAGAGCACAGAGGGAACATCTGAAGTTCAACAGTGTGTGGAGGTAAGAGATCCAAAGTGTGGAGAGAAGTATAAACTAGAATTTAAAATTTTGAGATTTTATCATCATACTAATGAAGCCATGGAAAAAAGGCAATAAATAGTAAAAATTGGGATAAGTATAACAAATACTGTATAGAAATATAAGAATTAGAACCTGAAATATAAAGTATAAAAATTAATTGTAAATATACATTATAGTTGTTATTGTAAGATGAGATTTATTTTAAATATTTATTTTATAGATTAATAGATTACTTTACCAATAATAATAATAATAATATATTTTTAATAATAACTTTTCATTCTATTCCTTAATTTAAAACAGGAACTATATGTTATTGTACACCTTGCCTGTAATATAAGTGATTGTTAATATTGTATCACATTGTTGGTCATTAAAGTTACACAGAGGAAACTCTCCCCGCACTTTTGGTCTATGTCTTCATAAGGTAAAAATGTTTTGACAAATTTTGTATATTAATAATCATTTGAAAATGTCCTTATATCTGCTTACAACTACATTATAATGTGCTACAAACCATATATTACGTGTTTATATAATGCTTACAACTACTACTAGTGGGGTTAAAGTAAAGTGTTATAAAATTAAACATATGATAACTGATTTGTGATAACTTGTTGTGTTGAATGTGTGGAAAGTAGTATATATGTTACACATATGTAATGCATCTAAGCAGGGCTGTAGTCCGGTTTTAGAAATGCTGAAGTCACCCTGATAAACCCAACTTCAAGCAGAAAGTCTCTAAATGTTTTTATTTGATCATTTATCTTTTTTCAGATTTTGTTTATTGACTTAATTTTGATTGAGAAATACTAGACCTTTTATTCATTTTTTCTTTTCTTGTTTGCTTTTGCTGTCTTAAAGGCCAGTGTTTAAGCTTTAGGGTGTTCTATTTACAGAATATGGCAGAAATTAAATATAATAACTATGATTTCATTAATGTATAATAACTTAAAAAATAAAATAATAATCATTATGTTTTTGTTTACATATATATCTACTGACCAATTCTGTTTCAGAGTTTCGTAGCCAGCGTAATTTCTCCTTCACGGAAGGAAGTGGGCAGTGAGGCGACAGGTATTCAGTTGGTCACCACTAGATGGTACTAAATCCTGAACACTGACCTTTAAAACCAATCAAATTTAAATATACCAAGTCTAAAAATACTGGAAATGTTTATTATAATTATAATTGATCTTATATATAGTATATGTATAATTTAAATATTGCGGAAATAAAAATGTGGGTACCATTATTTTTATTTTATGAAATTAGTTTCATTCTATACCCCTGGTTTGGATCATTTTTCTTCTATTTTTCCAACTACTGTCACTATATTTAGGGGGACACTTACTGCTGGGAAGCAGGAGACATGACAGCACAGAGCTGTTTACATGGTGAGTATGGTGATCTACTCATTGGTCCAGCCAATTTCTGGGAATACACTTTTATCTATATGATCCCCACTGTAAACACAGGAACCTACACAACTGTGTACACTCCATCTGTTTGACTTAGGCTCCCATAGTGCCAGTTCCTCAGTTGCTCCAGTGGATGGCGTCATAGACCTGCAAGAGGAGGAGATGGAGCAGTCTGTCTTTGGTCAGGAATCATATTTTAATTTTAATTTAATATAGGTTTATGAGCAAAAAAAGATGAGTGGAATAGTATAACAAAAAAAGCCCAGAATATTCTGTCCTTACCTTTCTGTTCACTTCTCTTCTATTTTAGGACTAAGTTTTGCTCTGGACCCTTCATCTGTCCCTCCTACCCTCCATCTTTCCAATTCCTCACTCACCATCACCCACCAAGGAGAGAACTCTTCTGACCCAACTCCTGACAACAGATCAGTGACCTCTAACCCAGAGGATATGCCTGCCCTACCCCAGGTCTGCGCTAATGTTGTCATTGCACAAGGACAGTATTACTGGGAAGTGGATGTCTGTAACAGCTCTGTCTACAGGATCGGTGAGGACTCTCTTGAGTTTGTTTTGGTTGGTTCAATGCCAATGCGTTTATTGCTTCCAGAAACCCTCACTGTTAGTCAGCAAGACTGTGCTTGTTTAAGCCCACACTCACATATAAACACACATGCACACGTCACCAGACCCAAGGTTCATAGTGCCACCAAGTGGTTATACCATTGACAGATCATTGGAGATCAAAGAAGCAATTCCCATTCTCACTGCTGGAACAAATTGTCAGAATATCTGCAACTTCTGCAACAGATTGACAGTCAAAACATTTGTTGCTATTTACTGATTGAAGTATTGATATTCTGCCACATTAGTATCGTCATATTCATGCTGTAATTCTTCTTCTGAATTATCATGTTGCACAAACTAATCCACGTCATCAGCTGCTTCACACACGTCTCTATTGTCTGAATTATTTTCATCAAAACATTCCAACATCAAGGAAAACTGAAATGGACATGAAACCCCAGTGCTGCAACACTATGTTACTGTAACATAAAGAAAGTTCTTTTCACTGTGTTAATTCCTGTAATCAGTGACAGCACAGTTCCATCTAACAGCAAATGAGAAACCCTTACTTACCTCGGTTTCTCTAATTACTCTATAAACTTTCTGGAGAAAAATAGAACAAGACTAAAAGTCTACAGCCAGGCTGGTGGCTCCGTGAAGCTGTACTCATGTTCCATACTAAATACTCAATGTTTTGAGCTAAGTGCTAATGTCATTATGCTAACATGCTCACAGTGACCATTTTTAACATGCTGATGAGCAGGTATATTGTTTACTATCTTAGTTTAGGGTGTTAACCCTAACCCTGCTAATTTTGCTAATTAGACCACAAAGTACAGCTACAGGGATGTCATTACTTTTGCGCGATATTGGACAAATTGGCACTAAATGAAGATTTAAAAGAGCACTGATGTTATTACAGTTCATCCTGTTGTGTGTACCATCACAGAACAGTTCTCAAAACATTTCACACAAATCTCAACCTCGTGGTGGCGCTAGAGGAGAACTCTATCGCCTAAATGGTAAATGGTCTTGTATTTATATAGTACCTTTGTTCTTCTACCGACCCTCAAAGTGCTTTTACAACCCCTATCACATCACACACCCATTCACATACTGATGTCGATGGCTGCCATGCAAGGTGCAAAACTGCTCATCAGGAGCAATAGAGCGCTTCTTATCCAAAGCGCAACGATACTAAGCTCACACATTCAAACTGATGTCACAGCCGTTGGAAACAATTTGGGGTATTTTGCTCAAGGACACTTCAACTGGACTGGAGGAGCCCGAAATCAAACCAGCAACCCTCTGATACCCAGACAAATTGCTCCGTGAATGTTTGTACAAAATGCAAGGGCACCTCATCCAATAGTTAGGAGATATTTCATCTGAACCAAAAAATGGTGGACCAACCAAGTAAGCGGTGGTTCAGACAGGATCAGGCGCCGTGGCAAAAATGGAGGTCTTTCAATTCATTTCAGTGGGGGCCGTGCATTTCCGCACCGGCCCCCACCGGCAGGGGTTGCCGCAAAAAAACGCACCGGCGTGCGGGAGAGAAGTTGAGCCAGATCCAACTTTGGGGAAAACAGAGCCCCACGTCACGCTCCGCAAGCCAATCAGACACTCAGATCGGTCAAACTTCCACAGACAGCCTGAAATGTGTCTGAAGCAGAGACTATCCAGGTGGATTCACGGACTAAACTCTGATAATCTACCTGTGTGTGTGTGTGTTCTGACTTTGTTTATTTCATGTACAAGCTTCTAAATCTGAGTCCGACTTGCAATTTACGCCTCAAAATAGAGACACGAAGAAGATTAATTTGATTTGTGTCCGATGGTTTGAGAGAGAGAGAGAGAGACATAGAGTAACAATAACAGAGAGCGAGCGCCGGCCTCGATAAAGCTGTTAATCAGAGAAATAAAAAGTTATTTCCTGATTGTTTCACAGAGGTTACATTCAGCACGTATAGACACGCCCACAGCAACCCACCACCACCACCACCACGACTGGACAACCCTGCTACGAGTTGCCGCAATCCCTGATCCTGTCTGAATGACATTGCCTTCCTGAGAGCCATGCCATTCTTGTTGATCAACTTGTTGGTCTAAAAATGAAATAGTTTAATGGTCAAAAATGTTAGAATCTTGTTCTGTAAAGACTTTCACTCCATAAATGTGTACACTGAATATGAACGTCCCTTTTCTGTCTCTCTCAGGTGTGAGCTCATTGGATGGTTCTAGCGGTTGGTGGTTCGAAAGGCAAGGCTTTTCTTTTTGTGTAATATATGACGGGAGCCAGGAGCCTCTCTGCACTGTCCCGCCTCAGATCAAAACCCTTGGGGTCTTCCTTAACATTGGTGGTGGCGCCCTGTGCTTCCACAACCCTCTGACCCAGGAGCACCTTGCCACGCTGCCTACCCGCTTTGACCCTGCTGGAGTGCTCCCAGCTCTGTGCCTGGGTCAGGGCAGACTGAAACTGCGCTGTGGCCTTCCCCCTCCTTCACATGTGTTCCTCAGTAAGGACTCAGCCTACAGGGGACGTTGTGGGACTGGTGGAGGCCAGTGGCGCAGGGAGATTCCCTTCCAGTCAGTGAGGAAAGTTATACAGAAGTTTGAGGAGTTGGCTGTGTCAGACTCAGACTCAGGCCTGGTGTCCAGTTTTGGATCGTCCTGCTCCACTTTGGCTTCCCTTCCAGATCTGAGGATCCCTGGGATGTTTCCCTCTGGGCAAGTAGGACAGGACAGTGGAGTTGAATAAGAAGAGCCTCTGAAACACACCCACTGCCCCTCTGAGTGGTTTGATCTTTGGCTGGCATTTGAAAAGCTAATTTTTCATCTTGAAGGACTTTTGGCTGCCTCTTTCCACTCTCTGCGTGACCCCGGAACTGCAATTGACTCTCTCCCCAGGACATAGCCCTTTCTCTCAACCAAACAACCCCCACTGGTTTGGGATCAGGCCAGAAAGAGTCCCTGTAATGTGAAGTGTGAGGAAAGGGTGGGCTTTTAGCAGCAGGACTCCTTGATTTGTCTATGTGTGACAGTTGTCAGACAGTAGGGGTCCTACAGTAGTAGTGCGCATGTTCCTGTATGTGTGTATGTGGGCACAAGCACTACCCTGAGGATGTGTGTTTGCTCAGTCACATTTCAGTGTGTGTGTGAGCAAGAGGGAACAATGTACAGGGTGACAGGGGGTGAGTTGATGAGGTGTGAGTACAGTCACACCAACGGTGTTGACAGAGAAGCAAGGACAGGTGGTAACATACCGTTTATCCCACGGCCTGCCTCCGATAGGACAGTAGAGCTGCCCTTTTCTGACCCTTTGAAAACCACAGGACTCCCAAAGACTTCAAAAGGGGTGACAGAGAACGGCAGAACAGAGAGGGAGAAAGAGAAAACAGCATGCATGAATTAAAGACAGCAGGTGATGACCTGGTAAAAAAAGAAATGAGCTGAGACAGAGGGATTCCCAACACCTTTCATGCCAAGAAGCCCTGAATAGATCAACAGGCTCAAGCCACACCATCTGAGAACTTGTTTTAAGGTGGAATTAAGCTGCGGAAGCCACTACTTTACATTAGAAGTGCTGAGATTATAGTGTATTGATAGGGACACTTTAGTTGTCTTGGCAAGTTTTACAGTTAAGCATGTGTCATTTTATTGGTCTGAAGTTGAATATATGTTTTAATACCTCTGTTTGCTGAGAGTTTTCTTGCAACTCCAACCTTCTTGTGTCTCTTCTTCATTGGCCTTTAAGCTCCACACCCCTGGTTTTGCATGTTAGGCACAGATTCAACTTGAGCGACTTTGGCAAAGGAAATAGTGAAAGTATAAACTTTTCCTAATTTTCTCCTCGATCCCTACGGCTCCAAGCCCCATTTGAAGAACCACTGGTGCCGAGTACTATTTATACTTGGCATGGCTGATGTTCATATTCTCCCCATGACCACTTGACTTATGATTAAGTAATGCAGGCTCTATTGAAGAATTCCCTCTTTCCCCACCTTCTTATTTCCTGTCTGTTTTCCAATGACTGTCTTTGCCTTTTTGGAAGGTGTAATCTCCAAGTATTCAGTCAGACCACCCAAACTGTAAATCTCATTGTAGGAAAGAGAAAACCCTTGCAATTAAAAACAAGCATCAATCAGTAGTAACACTGCAGGGCCACTTTTGAAGACAAGTAGCAGTGGAGTTGGGCCAACTTTCCATTCAGCATCATTCATTTCATGCATGCACGAAATCAGTTAAGCAGCGGGTCAGACTCAGTAATAACCGATGAGTCAAATAGAGTCTTGTTAGACTGTCGCCTCTCAGACCACTCATCAGGATGACTCTGTGTTGATGTTTAACGGTCGAGGCATTTACCACGCGAGTAAAAAATGCGTGTGCCGTGACCACTTTTGGCACAGCTCTCTCTGCAGATCTATTACCAATAAAGTGTGTGGAAGCAATTTGACTCTTGTAAACAGAAATGAGAGAGGCGTGATGCAGATTTCAAAGGGCCGGGAGGAGAGAGTGGGGGAGTTTGCCAGGAAGGATGGATAAGACTTGAAACGCGTTCTGTGCCATGTGTGCGTATTTGGCTGCGTCTGCTGTATGCAGTCTGGCTTTCTGTACATGAACTCTATAAGGAAGGTGAAGTGGTGGAATGTAACTAAGTGCATTTTCTCAAGTACTTTACTTTGAATATTTCCATTTTATGCTTCTTCAACATATTTATACAGATCTTGCACTGCACTATTGTCCTGTTTGATCTGTTTTATTATATTTGATTTAATTTTTAGCTTTAGCTATTTCCCTCTTCTATGCCTGCATATTGTTATTTGTTACTTTTATGTTGTGTCTTAATGATGTTTTATATCTTATGTAAAGAACTTTGAATTGCCTTGTTGTTGAATGGTCCTGCAAATAGTCTTGCCATGACTTCTACTCCACTGCACTTCAAAAGGAAACATTGTATTTTTAGTGCTCTACGTGTACTTCACAGCTGTGGTAACTAGTTACTTTGTACTTGATGTACAATTTTCAGGCACTTTACTTGAGTATTTGCATTTTGTGCTACTTAGTACTTCTTCTCCCTGCATTTCAGAGGGAAACTTTGTTCTTTTTACCTAACTTTATTTTTTTTCTAACTACAGATTACTCACAAAACTAGAAAGAAAACTTAAACTACCCAACAGTCAGGTAATTAGAATTAGCCCCAACAACTTGGCCAACAACAACAACAACAACTACAGTAAATGCTGCTTATATTTTAATGCATCAGTCATAACATAGCATGTGCTTGTAGTACTTGTTCTTTTCAAACTTTTTCATATTTTGAATACATTTGGCTGATAATACGTCTGTATTTTTACTTAAGTGGGCTTTTGAGTAAAGGACTTGTTTTTATTTGTAATGGAGTATTGTTACTTTTACTTAAATTGAGGATCTGGATACTTTTTAAAAGTATGATGCATTACAGATTGAAGTATACAACTATCTCAAATTAGCTTCATCTCCACAATGCAACCATAGAGCAATAAATATATATGATAAATGACTTGGCCTATATTATTGTAACACTTATATAGTGTTTGTTGTGAATAAAAGTACTTATACTTAAGTATAATCTTTGAATTTTCCAAAGTTTTGATTTCCTTTTACTAAAATCTGAATATGCTATAGAATATCCTGTCACTCTGTCACATAATGCTCCATCTCTTTTCTCTTTATTGTTGCCAAATGATGGAGACTTAGGTCCTCTCTCCAAGGTGTCAAAACAAACCAAGTGCCCCCCCCCCCTCCAAACACACACCAACCATAGCCAGTACATTTGGAGGTGGCTTCTGCCCGCTAATTGCCTCCAGTAATTATTGTCACACACTCTCCATCATGGATTCCCAAATTCGGAAATAGTGACGGTGAGAAGAGAAGAAGGTCCGCTTTTCTCTCTGAAGTTTCGACTGTGTCTGCAAATTGACTCCGTTTGTATGAATAAACATCAACTCTGCAAGACTTCTCCCATTTGCATATTGAGTGAGGAAAGGCCCATTCGCTCTTTTCCGTTGCCGGCAGCAGCATAGAATTAGCTTTACAACTGAGCGGGCCTCCTCTTATTACCATCATTATCAGCATCAGCATAACAGTGGCTGTAAAAGCATCATGCACCTCTTGTTTTGTTGCTCTGTCAGGCTTTTACGGCTCGCTCCGAGGTACATCCTGCGCTTATACGCAATGATAGTACTGTTTGATGAAGATTAGGGCTCCTGTGGTGGGAGAAAAAAAATGGGGATGTAGTTTGAGTTCTCTGGATCTGATTATTTTTGGCGTCAAAGATACTTTTCCAACATGTCTAAATGGGTTACCTCCTTCAGATGTCTGCCTATGATAGAATAACCTGAAATGCGCACATGAGTTAGGAATGCAACTGGACATGCGCAATTACAAGCGGAGTGTATCACGGCCTGTCTAAACATTAGTCAGAAATAATTGGGTCTTTAAGATGCATTTCCAGCAAATGAGTACGAGAGAACAGGAGGGTCATATTCACTCTAAACAGAGTTTGTTCTATGAGCCACATGGGAGCCTTTTTAGTCCCATAAATTCAGAAGGCTCCCTTAAAAATGTGATTTAGTGTGTTTTTTAATTCTTTTTTTAATTATGGCACGGCTATTTAAGTGTCGTTGTCATGCTTGTTAGTACAGCAAGCTTCCATGTGATGAGGAACAGGTGGTGTGTGTGTGTGTGTGTGTGTGTGTGTGTGAGAGAGAGAGAGAGAGAGAGAGAGAGAGAGAGAGAGGAGACAGCACATCTGCCAGGCTACCATAGCTCACTGGCTGAATATTCACACCTCCCAGTCTCCGACCAGCAAACAGGATGCGGTCCCCTGTGAGTGTGTGCTGTGGAGTCAGACAGACAGATTAAGGAGGAGGGAAGGGGGAGGAGGGTGTACTGTTAAACAACCCGCGTTTATGACCTGCAAACCGGGGCGTCTGACAAACAAGAGCAAATACACAGCGCCTTGATGGAGGGCGAAGTATCCATGTGTGTATCCATCCAACTGCACCATTATGGATGATTAATAGCCGATACCCCACTCTCACATGCACGCACGCACACACACACACACACACACATCACATGCACGAGAGCAAACGTCGATATTGTCATTTTAATGATGTCACACTTGTTGAATGTTTCTTCCGTGCATGCCAGCAGTGTTTCATATCAGCTTATTGCGTCCTCCTCAGAGAGGTTTCTGGGCTCTGGAGCGATATAATTATATAAAAAAAATGAACATTGTTTGTTTCTACTTGTACTTTTGTTCAGATCCCCAAAGAGACGACCACGGTTAATCGATTTTTTATTTGGCACATTCACAGATGACTTCAGAGTTACGTCTTCTTTTTCTCCAAGCTGAGTTATCGACTGGTAGCAAACATTAATTGCGCTGTATCCAACAGGTTAAATCTAATAGGACTACTATATCAATATGTCATGTGCAACAATCATGTGAATGTTGGGGTTTGCGTTTTTGCGCCAGAGAAGTCCGAACTTCATAAGCAAATCTGGCAGTTATATGCGGTTTGCTCATAAACAGTGTTAAATTACCATGACTCCACTGATTAAAACATTGTCCTCAAATCCGTGAGGAATACTCTTAAATTCGGCGTGGTTATACACTTTCAACAAATACATATGAGCATTGTTTCTCCCGCTATTCCAGTCAGATTTCAGCAAAATAACAATGCTTGGAGCAGAGTCGATGCCTTAGATAACTGAAAGCAGTATTGCGTGAGTGGTTGCCGATTGAATAATAGCCTCATGTGTATGAGATCTTGTATCATAACTTTTTTTTTTTATACACTGTCTTGTAATGAAATAGATTTCGGAGCTCTCCCGGAGAGTCTTTCTAAACATGCGCCTGGACGCCTCTAATACACAAAAAACTCTGCCGTCATTATCCCAGAGGGGCTATAAGTGGACTGGGTTTTGTTAGCTCCAATAGACAATTTACCAACCAGCCTGCTTAATGAATCACCGTGTGCAAGCGCACAAGAAAAGTGTCGCTTATCACCCGATGATGAAGTGTAAACAGGCCATCATCGACTGCCATTGCTGCTGCTGCTGCTGCTTGCATTGCTGGGGTGGGGTTGGAGGTGGCGTGAATCTCCACACCCGGATGGAAGTGGCTCCCACAGGACACATAATGTGACACATGCAGAAAAATAACACCTTGCGCTCGCACCTCGGCCTGCACTTTTGGCACAAAAGCGATTAGATTTGCCACTTTTTAAACTCACTTATGTGTGTGTGTGTGTGTGTGTGTGTGCGTGTGTGTGTGTGTAAAGACAGAGTTTAGGGTCTCTGGAGTGTGATTAGGAGCCTGTCTGTGGACTAAGTACGCCAGAAATATCATTTTATTCTCACTGTAAAGGCACTATTTTATGCAACATATGCAGTAAGCTTGGCTACATTATCATAATAATTACATATTATTATTCTATTAAAAAGAAAACTCCAGTCAATCACTCCTTTATTCCAAACATCTCAGCCATATAATAAGCCTGACCTTTGCTGAACCCTCTGAAACAAATTACCCATGAGCAGCACTAAAGTAATGTAAACTTGAACCGCAGAGCGTTTCTTCTGGCCCACTTCCCCGAGGGACCACTATGAGGAGCCGGACTGTTGCTCAACAGCTTTGTTTTGTTTGATGGGAACATTTCCCAGATCTAAATAGGCCCTAATAAATTTCACTCGTTGTTGATGTTGTGAAGCTCCACACTGGCCACAGTGAGTTTTATAAGATTGGAGGTTAAATGGCTTTTGGCACTTGTATCCATGTGTGAGGGCCTTGAAATGTAACTAGGTCATAATAAATGGGATTTTAAGTGGACTCGTCCAGGTAAGATTTGAAGCGAGCCAAAAGAAACAGTTTGAGGTCTGAAAGAGGACACAGGTCCGCAGAGGGCCAGGACAAATTGAAACGGGGTTTGCCTTGAGGTATTCCAACTATTTTCATTTGTTTCTCACTCAGTCACTTAGTTCTCAACTCTGAACACACTTGAAAAAATAGACGGTGAAGTCAAGCCGCAGCAGCAGACGCTCACATTCCTTACTGTACATGATGTGGAGATTCACAATTTCTCTCCACAGGAGCATCTCTGACTGAAGTGTGACAGCCAGCATACTGAGCAGATTCTTAAAGGTTTTATCACTGCTGAAGAGTGTGAAAATTAGAGCATAAATACCATAAATCTATGTGACCAACAATCAAAGCAGGAAAATATGAAATAAAAAGTAAGGGAGCATTTGTAACCACCACAAAAATAATCATAATATAATGTTTGTTTGCTTCGTACAGTTCTTAAATGATCAAAAAAACAAAACAAACAAACTCATAAGATATCAAATATCATACAAAATGACCACAGCTGAGGAGAAAAACAGACTTTATAAACACAAAGAAAAAGTAAAAATGTAACTTTAGAATATTTGTGGCTCTAGTTATATGACCATTTAAAGGTTTTGAAATATTTCTGGTAAATTTAAAATGCCATCCAACATTTTATTTTTCAATCATAAAAATTGAATATTTTAAAGAAAGTCGTATTTTTCTGAGATAAAATTACATTGGCAAAGCTAAAACAAAAAGTTAAGGGACCTTCCCTCAATGTCTCTCTGACACTGATAATAACTTTGTAGCTTCACTTGTTGGGATTATTTCCTTTTTTCTTTTTTCTTTTTTTTTCTTTGGTGTTATAGAAGTGTGGAATCAGACACAGGCTATTTTCCATATCTTAAGAGTTAGTGAATTGATAGGGGCGTCAATTTCCCTTTCCATCACCCACCCCCACCCCCACCCATCACTCATCCCACCCATCATCTCTCCCCCTCCTCCCGACCGGTGGCTGCTTCATGCTGTCAGGGAAGCAGGCTATAAAACAGAACGGGACGGGACTCTGAGGAGGCTGCTGGTACTGAGGAAAGACATACTGGCTCTGTGCTGACTTCGGTAAACCTCTGCCGGACTGAAACTCGGATGATTTCAAACAGGAGACTTTCAAACTAATGACAAGCGGACACTTGGATGTAAGGAGTGAACTTACATTTTTCTGCTAGGCTGTGCAATTAGTCGACAGTGGCTTTGTGAAAGTACGGAAGTTTGCGGGACATATTTTGCGGAGAGACGACAGAGAGAGAGAGAGAGAGAGAGAGAGAGAGAGAGAGAGAGAGAGAGAGGGAGATTTGGGATGCTGTCTCCCCGCGCGCTCCGTTCCTTGCTGTGCGTACTGAGCTGCGCGTGGCTGCACACCGGAGCGGCCTCGCGGCTCAAGTCTCCCGCTCTGCCCATCCAGTCAGAGAGAGAGCCGCTGCCCTCCAAAGGCTTGTCAGGTAAGAAACCCAACACGGTTATTTTAATGTTAGAGCAACGTTGTTCACTATACTTCCAAACGTTTTGTGTTATGATATATACAGTATCATTGTGAGGAAGAAAGTAGCAAAATTCCTTTTGAAAATAATCAATTTTAAAGTTATCAGCTATGGACATGTTGTGCCTACGTGTCTTAAAGTGAGTATACATTTTGAATGAATTTAGACGAGCTAGTCGTCAATTCGGCTGACTTAAAATACAACAAACAGCACAAATTTTATTAACAATTTCAAGCTTCAAAACTAGTTACCCCTCTTTTTCATAATGGTTTTAACCGAACAGACATCTCGCGGGGCAGCAGCGAGCACGAAGTAACGTTTTAACAGTCCAGATTTTTTTTTAAGTGAACGCTGTAACTTGATATTAAAAGTATGCCGAATTGCAGTGAGCACACTATTAAGTTTGACACGTAAATATGTGTCGCTGAAATAATTAAAAAACTTAAATTGTCAATATTTTTAACGAGGTTTGGGCTATTGTGCCGCACGCGCATACCGGGG
This sequence comes from Argyrosomus regius, assembly GCA_946959425.1. Taxonomy (NCBI): domain Eukaryota; kingdom Metazoa; phylum Chordata; class Actinopteri; family Sciaenidae; genus Argyrosomus; species Argyrosomus regius. The sequence goes on along the minus strand of OX336889.1, from coordinate 24,794,596 downwards.
CCAGGTGACCTGAGTTCAGCCCAGTAAGAGGTCAAACCGCCCGACGAGCTGTTTCTTTGAAAAATATCAACACTCAACATTTAAATTTAAGTTAAAATGCCCAACTTTAGCGAATTTCCATATTCTCTTAAATGTTCCCTAATGTCTGGTTTTGCTTCAAGTGTAAACTAGCGGCAAACATCTGAGTCATAACCGCAGTGAATACCATCTAATTCATGTGTGAAAGCCCCTACGTACCAAAAAGCTCATTGCGGTTTTTATAAGGTAACTACTCCATGTGGACTTCAAAACTGTGGGAACTCCACGTTAACCACCAGCCTTTAACGTGTAATTCTGTGTTGGGGAGACTGTAATCAATCGACTTTCCATTACAAGCGTTTGGCTCCTCGGAGATGATTTATTTCAGCAGAGACAGAAGTGGCAGGCGGAGCGAGCGCCTCACAGTTTGGCTCCCCTTTAACTGGACTGGACTGTTTAAAGTGTGCAGTCACTTTAATGAAAGAATAATGTGAACCAGGTTGGTAGCAGTGCAACAAGGCAAAAGGCATCACGCTGGCGAGGGGGTGACATCACATTTGGTATGTGTGTGTGTGTGTGTGTGTACAGTCACACACACACTCTGCTCACAGGCAGTTATCCTTACCATAAAATCACTGTAATACTCCTGTAGTAACACGGCGTGACTAACACTCAATTATCATTTCAGTATAGTAATAACAACGCTAAAAGCTATTTTTATCTGCTGTAACAGCAACACACAGTGCAGTCCTTATATATTACAACAGTGATGTGTTTTCTATGGTTGTGGCTCCGCTCCAGCACACTGGGTTTCAAGTGAAACAATGACTATCATGTGCTGTCTTTCAGCTTTGAGGGTGTTCACACACACACACACACACACACACAATGGAAAAAAGGAGCACTTTTTTTTTTTTACATTGGGGATACTGTTGGAAAAAAGCCCTTCACTTTCCACATGGTTCATCTGATGTGGATGTAAACACAAAGTCAGCACTGTGGCCTCTGTAGCCTCATATCACTGTCTCATTTTAATTCTGATACGCTGTACTACAGAGCCAAAACCAACTAAGTGTGGTATCCGCAGTAATAACCCTTAATAATATGCATGTCTACACAGGGTGAGTTCATGTAAACTGGATGCACTTTATGCTGCCTGCCTCCTCACTTTGCTCACTATCATGTAGCATTTACAGTAAGCCCCCGACATTTATTAAACGGCTTCGCTAAATCCTCTTTAACAAGGTTTGGCCGACGTTATGTATATTTCTGGGAATCTCTGATAATCTTTTTCGGTGGAAAATTGAATGTCTCCCATGCCTTGCTCATGGATCATTTAGATGAGACAGGATGCAAGGCTGAGTCCCAAAACTCATGAAGCGTTCAGGGAGTTTCAGTCGCCTCCAACATGCCTGGGCAGTGAGCTGTGCAAGATTTATTTCTTGTTAAATCTGAAAACTGGTACAATGGCTCGCTCTGCATCATTTGTCTTCCGGCACCCACACTTAATAAAAGCCTCACAGTTGCCCTTTTTCTTGCTCTTAAACATCAAAAACTATTTAAGTCCGCTTGTGTCTTAAATAAATTCTTGTGTGCTCCCCATAATTAACTCTAGGCACAATTAAAAAGCACAAACCGCCTATATAATCATATAATTTCACTTAAAACTCTCTGGTTTGGAAAGAGACAAAGAATTGTGATCATAACTTCCCGATGTTTGACCCTGAAGATGTATAATCAGTGCTGTTTTTGTTACAGGATGCTCATTCGGAGCCAGATTCTACTCTCTGGAGGACACATGGCACCCAGATCTTGGGGAGCCCTTCGGCGTCATGCACTGTGTCCAGTGCTACTGTGAACCTGTAAGTTTAATCTCACTGTAGAAGTTTGAGCTAGCTCCAACTCCAGATGAATTTGTAATCAACTGTTGTCCAAGAAAGGCAGAAGAATTCTTCACTGTGTGTTTTCAGATGAGATTTTTTGGGCGACTGACGTGTCTGTTTTTTTCTTCTTCTTCTTCTTCTTCCCTCTGGCAGCAAAAGGGTCGTCGTGGCAAGGTGTTTGGGAAAGTAAACTGTAAGAATATCAAACAGGACTGTCCTGACCTGGACTGTGATGATCCTGTCTTGCTCCCAGGACACTGCTGTAAAACCTGTCCCAAAGGTAACAATCTGCTGACTCAGTCTAAACACCTGATGCTCTTTTTTTTTTACGTTATCCAAATAAACACAGACGAGGAAACAAGTAACCGCAGCTTAATTTTCTGCTCCTTTTCCCACGATTTTTGTTTATTCTTTGTTTGATTCGTATCTTTATTTGTCTTCCTCTCATCCCCTCCCTCTCTATCTCCATCTCGGTTCTTTTCCTGTTGCACTTCCAGTTCTTTATGCCTTTTTGCCCCCCCCCCCCCCCCGACTCCCACCCGGGTCAACTAGTTAGTCTTCACAGCAGCTGTTAGATTCAATGAGCAGGTCAATTGATTTTCCATCCAGCCGCATCAAATGGACGTTTTCTCTAACCAGCTGCAACTGAAAGCACCGCCCATCAATTTAGCCTCGCTCACACGTTGCCACTTTTCTACACACCGCTGCCCGCACAATTCCACCTTATTAGAGAATAAGAGCTCCCCTGCACATGCTCACACACTCACACACACACACACACACAGGGTGGGTCTTCATGCCGTGCTGTTATTCAGCTGTTTTTTCTACGCTGTGTGTCTGGTAATGGAATGGAAAGTAAAGGTAAAGCACTGTGTGGACAACACTGCGCTGTGTGTGTGTGTGTCAAGTATTGGACAGGCTCAGGATTGTGTGTGCATGTGTGTGTGTTGTGGTCAAGTTGTAAGGAAAAGGTTGAGTGTGTTTGTCTTAGCTTTGGCACCAAAGCAGCTGGTATGTTTGTGTTAAGTGATGGAAAATGGTGTGTGTGTGTGTGTGTGTGTGTGTTTGTGTGTTTATGTATATGTGCGTGTGTAATGTGGTGCACCTGAGGATACAGTATAAGTGGGGTGAAGTGAGAGTGACACTACCCAGAAGCCCCTGAGCGTGCCCAGTGGAGCAGAGGAGCGAGGGAGCGAGGGAAGACTGATGAGATTTGAGATTTTATGTGTGTGTGTGTGTGTGTGTGTGTGTGTGTGTGTGTGTGTGTGTGAATGAGACGCAGAGAAAGAAAGCAGACCGTCCAGTCGATCTCCTCAGAACTCTGCCTCGGAGAAATAATAAAATTTAGGTGACTACGAGCCAGCGTGTGTGGTTTTCCTTCTCAAGATCATGTCAGTCAGGCTGTATTCGGCTGAGCGAGCACCTCTGCATGTGTCACTGTGTGTGTGTGTGTGTGTGTGTGTGTGTGTGTGTGTGTGTGTGTGTGTGCGTGCGTGCAAAGCAGTGAGGTCTACACATTACATCAAGACGCACAGCAGTTTGTGTGGAACAGCGGGTCATTGTTGGGATCGCATGCCGGTGTCACCCCCAATTCTCTTTAAGCTCTTCAGGGACTACCCCTGGTTAGTTACCTCCGGAGAGAGGATGGCAGAGAGAATTCACTGCAGCCCTGAGCGTTAGAGTCAGTTCCTGTTCTTTCTTCTGTAATTTTTACCTGCTTTCTCTCTGGCTGCTCGCTTGTATGTTTCGCACTCTCCAAAAACACAATCAAGTTGGGAAAAAAGGAGAACTGCTGTGGTTTAGCGTCATCTGGGCACCAGACTTTGAGAACGATGTAGCAGAATGTGTTTTGAAATGCCTGGGCTCACTTGGTTTATCTTTCCAGATAATGAAAGGCAGACACTAAAAGTCTTTATTAGAAACCAGAAAGTTGCTACTGGTGACAGTCTCCTCATCAGGAATTATAAAGATAATAAAATATATTCCTGTTTGTGCAACAAAGGCTAACATTAACCACATATACTCACAAACGGTGTATTTTTGACAGAACTGTCAGTCTTTTCAGGGCTTGTAATGATAATCTGTCCCACAGGTGGTCTGCGAGTATCTCTTTTAACTTTTTTAACTGCTTTTCCCCCCCGTCTGCAGGTGTGGATGACAAGAAACAGACAGACTCTGTGCTGGACAGCTTTGAGTACTTCCATGAGAAGGGCAAAGAAAAGGAGGACGACCTCCACAAATCTTACAACGACAGATCTTACCTGAGCTCCGAGGAGGTGGGAGCCGGGGAGAGCCGCACTGGTGAGCAGGAGCACCCATAGGCAGATGGACCGCACAGCGGAGTGCTATAGCTATAAATAACCAATACAGCTTTAAGAATACAAATTAAACACGCCCCAGAGAGCACATTCATGCATCACTTACATGCATGCACACAGTATAATAAAAGCACTCTCTTCTTTCCTCCTGCAGACTTTGTAGCAGTGTTGACAGGAGTGACAGACTCGTGGCTGCCCAGCTCCAGCGGTGTCGCCAGAGCTCGCTTCTCTCTGACCAGAACCTCCCTGGCCTTCTCCATCACATACCAGAAGTAAAACACCCTGTAAAAACATGCTTGAATATCGTGTCGCTTTAGTCTCTGAGCTTATAAATTAAATATTTATCCTTTTTGTCTTTACAGAATGAGCCGTCCCACTAGAATAATCTTCCTGGATTCAGATGGGACCACTGCTTTTGAGTACAGAGTCCCCAAGGGACAATCAGACATGGTAAGAAGTTTCATAAATAGAGAATTATCTCCTCTGTTTTCATTATGTGCTCATTTGTGTTTCCTGAGAGAGAGAAATTAAGTCCCGGTATGAAGAACGCTCTCACCAAATCTCTGACTTTTTCTCCCATAACTCCTGCTTCTACGATAATAAACAATAAACACACTCGCAGTGACACTTCCCTTCTCCTCCATTGGCTTTTTCCAAACATCACGAACTTAGTCAGATTACGGTAAACATCAGCACACACTCTCACACGAACTCAAAAGGTAACTTCAAGGAGAAACCATCGTCAGGTCAAGACTTGAGTTTAGTCGAGGCCGATATTATCCTGATGAATCAGTAAACTGATGTGTTGGTGTAACAGTAGTACCCACGCATGCATGTCCACATATTCCCCCGAGGGCGGACTCAATCGCTACACATCATTTCCTGCCAAGATACACACGTCTCCTCATTCCATTTCATTCCCAAACACTCTGTTCAGTGAGGCAGGAGCCCCCTAAATACAGGTCCCAGAGATTGGCCTATTATTATTTTTAGATTAATGTCAGTGTCAAGCACCAGAGGACCTTAGAGAAAACATTTCAGTGCAGAAGAGGAAGGGAGGGGGTGGAAGTGGTGGTGGTGGAGGCTGGACCAAAACTTTTGGGAAGAGAATTTTTCACATGTTACATCACTGCTTAGCAGGGGGACAGAGAGAATCGCTAATTAAAATGGAGATTACCCCTGAACTGAAAGTTATGAGGTGCCGGCACACTGCCACATTTCTTCCCTCGGCTGTCGGGGGGAAGAAGCGGTTTTATGTTGAAGGTTTTCAGCCTAGAGTACAATCACATGGTTTGATCTATTCAGCAGATGTGCGTGTGTCGTCTGTTTGTCTGTGCGCCTTTTTAATGAGTGGGCGATAGAGTGTGATTTGATATCCGTGTACAATTCCATCTTCACTGTGACGATACTGAAACTTACCTGCCCGTGTGTGTGTGTGTGTGTGTTTGTGTAGATCTGTGGAGTGTGGAAGAACCTGGCTAAGCCTCTCGTACGACAGCTGCAGTCTGAGCAGATGCGCATCAGCATGACGACATCGACGAGCCGACGAGAAGAAGTGGAGGGGAAGATCATCAAGCACAGGGCGCTGTTTGCCGGTACGCGTGCACGTGGGATATTATAGAATCACGATGATTTATTATTTTATTTGAGTACAAGCACAATAGACTCAATATTTACAAAGCAGTGGAAGTGTGTACGTTCTCATGTAATCTTCAAAAAGCCTCATGCGGATTAATGCAGCTACGGAGTGAGGCCATTGTTTACAGAGAAGTATTTTCATGAGAATGGAGATACTCAATATGGTAATGTGTGTGTATCTTATGTACAGAGACGTTCAGCTCCACGCTGACATCCGAGGAGGACAATGCAGGCATGGGAGGCATCGCCATGTTGACGCTGAGTGACACAGAGAACAACCTCCACTTCATCCTCATCCTTCAAGGCCTCATCAAACACAAAGACAAAGGTGAGAGGCGGGAAACAAAAGGAAGGGAGAGGGTCAGCACTGAGGTGGAGAGAAAATTGAGAGATTTCACTCCACCCTCCTGTTGAGTTGTTGCCATTTGTCTTCCTAAATTTAGGGACCACTGTTGGAGGGGTGACATTTCTGACAGACGTTAATGAGAAAACCTTTTCTCTCTCTTTTCTCAGAGCCCCTTGTGGTGCCCATCCGGGTCCAGCTTGTGTACCGGCAACACATCCTGAGAGAGATCCGAGCCAACATCACCGCTCATGTGAGTATTAACACACAAAACTGTTCTTTAAAAAAAGAAATATTACCACAAAATATGTGGAAAAACCAAATATTCAGCGTGAAATAAGTTGGAGGTTTTGTGGAAAAGTGCTGTCTCGGGGAGACAATGAATGAAGGGGTGACTGAAGGAGCAGCTGAGTTGTTGTCTGGTTGGGAACTTATGACACAGAAACACACTCACACTCCTGCCCCCGCCCCCCCCAGCCCCAGCCTCGCACCGCCCCCTCCTCTCGGAGACGGATGTGGTTCGGTCACCACATCCTAAAACGCTGTTGTTGCCGCCGCTCTGATCACAGCTAACTACCCTGAGACATGACAAGGAAAATGGATGGAGTGGAAGAGTTAGTGGGGAAAACAAGAGACGAGAGAAAGTGTGTGAGAGGAGCTCTCGCAGGAGACAGATGTGAGCGAGGGATGAGAGACACAGAGGAAAAGAGGGGGGGATTAGAGAGGATGGACTGCGTACACACTCCTCACACATGTCAGTGGTTAGTGGTCTGTGGGCTGAGATGGATGGAGGGAGGAAGAGGAGTGATGAAAGGCGGGTCTGTTTTGAATTCTGCCAGGAATTGCGTGAAGGGCCGATGCGCCTCTTTCGAGCCTAGCGGTGAGAGAGACCGTCCGTGAAAAATAATATGTGAAATGTTTGAGCTCAGCAACTGCCACATGACCCCTCGGAGCGTCCTGGAGCTACACGCCGAAACCCAAACCGCTGACTCATTTTAAATCTAGCTGAGTAACACAGACATATAAACAACCCAGCGAACATCATTTTTTCCCAGAAGAGGATGCTCGCCCTTTATTTATTTCTAAACACACAAATAGACGTTTTGATTTTGAAATGTGTGAAGTCATTTTTTTTTTTTTATTGGGCCAGTAATCCTGACACTGTTATTGCTTTGCATGATTTACACAAGACCCCACTATATCCTTTTGCACCTTACTTCCCTCTCATTATTCTACCCATTCAATTTCCCTAACATAAGTCACCTTCCCTCTGTCCAGCCCCGTCTCCGTTCCCACTCTATTTTGGCTCCTCGCTGTGTGGATTTATGGTACATGTATATTTATGTTGAACTGAGGCCCTGAGGTCATAAAAGTAACATTTCTTCAACACACTCGTACATCTGTCCTATTAATCCCACATTTCTTCTCTATGCCCCCCTCCCTCCTCTCTCCTCCCATCCTTTTTTTTTTTTCTTTCTTGGAGTCCACTCTGCCTGCCTGAAATTAAACTTCACTCAATATGAAACATGTTAAGACAATGCAAGCCATATTTTTTAGCCCAGGGGTTAAAGTGTGCGCTTGTGAGTGGAGTGATTTAAAATCATGTGTTTTAAGGTAACATAACAGTTTGTCCTTAATGGCTTCTGACTTTATGATTGCTGAATTAATCTTATCTTGAGGAGATTGTACAGGCCTGGGATCTGTTTTGCTCTCCATCTCATCTTTGTTTCACATAAAGTGAAGGGATCAAGTTATTTGGAGGCATGTCACCGGTCTGTCTTAAGTTTAAAAAAGAGTTGGTTACTGCGGTAACCTGTCAGTTTTGTACTAACATCAGTTCAACATGATCTTAATCTTGATATAACAGTTTCATTGCTGCTATTGAAAAGCCTTTTGTTTACAGTGGAGTATGGTTTTGTATTTACTCACTTGTTGACCCACATATAGCAGCTCAAACTAAACATTTCCATCTGTGCAGGATCCGGACTTTGCCGAGGTGCTGACAGACCTGAATAGCCGCGAATTGTTCTGGTTATCTCGCGGTCAGCTGGAGATCGCCGTGGCGACCGAGGGTCAGGATCCCAGGCAAATCTCTGGCTTCATCACCGGCAGGAAATCTTGTGACAGTAAGTATCTCCCCCCCTGCAAAACACCTTCACACGGGCAAAACGGAAACGTGTTTCTTGTTTTGCTCTTCACTGTAGAGGCAACAAACACAGAGCTCACTAAGAATATGTTTTGTAGTTGGTTTGTGTTCGTCCATCTGTGGCTGTTTTTGTCATTCTCTTTTATAAATACTTGTGCTTTCTCTCTCTGTCTCCATCCTTTTAAGTCTTATCGCTGTGGGAAAAGCATGTTTATAGACCTTCTGTTGGACTTGGTGGCCCACCAAGACTGTGTATGCATGTCTGTCCGTGTGTGTTTGTGAGAGACACAAAGAAAGAGAGGCAGAGGTTTCAGGAATGCTGCGGACAAACCCAATCGCCTGAAACAGTTAAAGCGTGCACACATGGTCTTGTCTTGCATACTTGAGCACCAATCATCAAACATCAAGGTGTCCGGTGCTTTGAAAGACACTAACAAATACAAATATGTGCGCGCAAACAGACACAAGTATGCATAAAGATGTTTTTTAAGTCCAAGTTTAACACACCAACACACAGTGGTGCTGCCAAGGTCACAGTCTGCTGGACCTGACTCTCCATGCTGGTGTTCCAGTGCTGTGATTAACAGCTTGACGTTATGTGTGAAGAATTCAAACCCAACTCACTCCTTTCCTCCGTCTCCCTCTCATTTCTCCCGCTTCCCTTTTCCCCCTCTCTCCTCCTTCCAGCCTCTCCCGTCATGTCTCGATCCCTGTCGCGTCCTCGCCGTCGTTCCCCTCGTCTCTTTTTTTTTTTCGTTTTCAAAAATGTTCCTCTTGCTGCACTTTTCTCGTCCTTCTCTGTTACTCATTCCCTCCTGTGCTCTCGGCTCAATCTCTCTAAGCCCTGCTGCATTCAATAAGGGTTACCTCATTCTAAGGCTTAACCTTGGGTGGGTTTTTTTTGTGTGTGTACATGCCAGACAGTGCAACAACATGTATATTTTTGGCTCACTGTCAAGCATACGATTACACGAGCAGACACACCTCCTGATTAGCGCTTCAATTGAATCTGTCCCCTCAATGACTCTGTTTCTTGGTGAAGGGGTGACATTATGGGTATGCGGCTTTCTATGTGTGTGTGTGTGTGTGTGTGTGTGTGTGTGGTTGGAGAACGTGAGGGAATGTAATGTAGCCCCCTTCCTCTCCCTCCTTCATCCAACCAGCCAAATTTTAACATGACAGAAATCATTGCCTCACCTCGCATGCTGTCAGGCTCTACTACGGTTTAAGGGAGGGAAACTCCGGGGGGAAAAGTGATGCTTTAAGATAAGTCATTTGAGCAGGAATGCGCTCTGAAGCAGATTTTTGAAAATTAATCTGTCTTTGTCTGGCCCAGCTATTCAGAGTGTGATGTCCAGCGGTGATGCATTGACCCCAGGGAAGACAGGAGGCGTGGGATCTGCTGTCTTCTACCTCCATGATAATGGCACGCTGGACTACCAGGTATTTGTCCATGACGAGACAGATTGTATATTTATATATATATTTCTGTAATTTTTGCCGGTCTTTTGAAATATAGTGGTGTACCTGTACAAGTTCACAAAGTTGAAAAGTTTGTGTTGAGAACTGGATCAGAAAAAAGGAAAAAGAAATTATAAAACCACGAGCCAATCTTCCCTCCAAAAAGCTGAGTTTCACCAGTCTTACTCAAAATAAGATTTTATGGACTCTCCTCTGCAAACAAAAGTGGGATTAAAGTGACTAACCAATAATAAAGCAGGCCAGAACACATTAAAATCTTTATTAGTACACTTTTTCCTTTTTATTGGCATCAAATCAGGCTGATCTGAGTTCAAATCAAACCACAGCGCAAATAACTAACCTTTAATTAAAGATCCCAACCGGACATGTTTTAAGACTGATATGATTTTTCCACAAAAACATTATATTACAGAATTTATGACCACAGTGACTGTTTCTTCCTTCAGTGGATGAATGTGAAAAGCCTCATTCTGCACCATGAAGCGCCAATAGAGGGGAACTTAACCTTTTCCTCCTCGTCCCCTTCCTCCAGGTCCAGGTCGCAGGTCTCACCAGTGACTTCCTCGGCCTCACCATCGAGTTGAAGCCGCGGCGGCGAAACAAGCGCTCTGTGCTTTATGACCTGACGCCCGAGTATGACAAGGCTACAGGCCAGGCTCAGGGCAGCTGGAGTCGCCTGGAGGCTCGACACATCCACATGCTGCTGCAGAACGAGCTGTTCATCAATGTGGCCACAGCGCACAGCCAGGAGGGGGAGCTGAGGGGGCAGATTAAAGCCCTGCACTACAACGGACTGGAGGCACCCAGATACGGTACAGATTGATGGAAGCAGGGGAAGGAGGAGGGCAGGGGTGACAGTGATGGGAGGGAGTCCTTTAAGTCCTTGATGCACACATCATTAACACATTCTCTCCTCTTTCAGACTTGCCCACTCCTCTGGCCGGCCACTTTGTGTCTCCACCAGTAAGAACTGGTGCATCAGGTCACGCCTGGGTGTCAGTGGACAAACAGTGTCACCTGCATTACGAGATCGTGGTTGCTGGTCTCAGCAAGGCTGATGACCTCACCATGAACGCCCACCTCCACGGACTGGCTGAGATCGGAGAAATTGACGACAGCACCACCACTCACAAGAGGCTGCTGACCGGCTTCTACGGCTCTCAGGTATATCATCGCACACACACACACACACACACATACACAGATTAATAATTCATGTGATTCACGCTGATTCAGAAACATGCTCAAACACACTCTCCTCTCCTCTCCTCTCCTGCAGGCTCAGGGAGTGTTAAAGGACATCAGTGTTGAATTACTGCAACACCTGGACCAAGGAACAGCCTTCATCCAGGTCAGCACCAAGATGAACCCCCGAGGAGAAATACGAGGACGGGTATGTAAAGAAGAGACTGTACATTCATTTGTAATTCAGATTTTAAATTCACTATTCAACCTGAAGCAGTTTCCTCTGTTAGACAGCAGAATAGGTGAGGATTTTTCTTCTCCGACTTGGAGAGCTGCCAGTTTTATTGAAGGATTTTAGTCTCCCATAACGGTCCAAACACTTTAAAGGTGCTGGTCCTGACTTGAATAAATTCTGAGGAAAAAATGTTGCTATTTTTTGGTATGACAAATACTTTAATGCTGAACTTTGCTTGCTTGAAAGCTTGAATACAGAAGTCTGTTAGTACAACAAGACCCAACAAAGGAGGGACTAGAACAGTTTGTGCTCGAACTTTGGCTCCTGAAAGGGATTCATTATAATACAGAAACAATTCTGAGGGCATGAACAATGTTGGACATTGCCAGACTTAAATTGAATGTTACGCTGAGCAAATCTTTTCAAATATTGAAGTTTTTGTGCTGTAAAATGCTGAAATGTTGGCTCCAGTCAGTAAGTAAAAAATGAAATTAAAAAATCAACTTGTAGTCTCAAACCTAAGACGCATACATTAAAAAAATGTATTTATATTAGAAGTTTTATTTAGCTTCTGTAACAGTCTCATGATATTAGCAATATCAATATAGCAAAATAAACTCATAACATTGAAAAAACAGAAGAGACAACGCTGTATAAGTGATAAGATTACAAGAAGAAGAAGAAGCAGCAGCAGAGCCCTCAGAGCCTCCTGTAACCACCTGAGTGGTTATGTGTCTGCATGATCGCTCACTTAGCGCTCCCCGGCCCACACAAACACACACTTTCACTGGCAGGTGCTGTCTGCCCGGCGAGACTTTGTTGAAAAATTTTATTGGAGTTCAGAAACACACACACAGAAGCAACCCACAAAACTATTTGTAGCTCTGCAGGTGTAGTGGTTAATGAGTTTTTCTAGGCTGCCAGGTACTAACAGAGAAAGTGATCTCACACACACACACACACACACACACACACACACACACACACACACAAGATGGTTCAGCTGTTTTAATAGCAAACAGGTCCATCACATAAACAGCCATCTGCTCAGGAGCACAGAAACACTCCATTTAGAAACAATTAACAAGTCAGCTTGACACCAGCTTTGTGTCAGGTGTGGCCAACAACTCGCTAATGTCCTAACCACCCTTTCTCTCCCTCTCTCTTTTATCACCCCATCCCTGCATCCACCTTCTTTCTCCTCCATCCACCTCTTCTTTTCTTGCTTCCTACACATTATCCTTCCCTCCAGGTCCACGTGCCAAACAACTGTGAGTTCGGGACCAGGGGGGACGTGGAGGAGGCCGAGTTTGACGACCTCTTTGTGAAGGACCCCGAGGAGCTGAAGAAAGACCCCCATACCTGCTTCTTTGAGAACCAGCACCACGCTCACGGCTCCCGCTGGACTCCCAACTACGACAAGTGTTTCTCCTGCAGCTGCCAGGTAAAGACAACAAATGCGAAGGCAGCAATTAAATGTGTTTGTCAAAGGAGCTCTCTGATTGTTTTGGCACTGAAATGTTGAAGAAGTGAAGCTGGGAAATACATTTGTTTGCAGTGTTTGGGAAATTCATGTAAAGACTAAATACTGGATTGACAAATCAAGCTCACTCCTCAACATCTTTCTTCTGTAGAAGCGAACTGTGATCTGTGACCCGGTCATCTGTCCGGTGTTGACCTGCTCCCGAACCATTCAGCCTGAGGACAAGTGCTGCCCCATCTGTGATGGTGAGATTTTGGTTGTGCATGAGACGTCTAAATGTGTGTGGCAACATGATTTACAGTGCTTATGTTGCTCTGAGTCCTTGTTTGTGTGCAGATTTTATTGTTTTGGGTGAAACTCTCCCCACTGCAGTCATAAAGTTGAAAACTAATTCTGTTTTTAACGTCTTCATTTCCTTTTTCCTGTTCAGAGAGGAAGGAGCCCAAGGACATGAAAGCTCTAGAGAGGGTGGACGAACATCTTGAGGGTAGGTACTACCTCTCCTGCCTCTGACCGAGCTTCCTTCTGCTTCTGCTTCTTTGAAAAGTTTTTCTCTTGTACTGTGTCGCTATACTGTATTCTTTTCTTTGAAAAAGTCCACAGTCAAAAGTTAACTCTTCAGGCATTTTCTCGCTGACTGTCCTCAGTAAACCCTGTTTCTTTCCTCTCAGGTTGTTACTTTGAAGGAGACCAGAAGATGCACGCCCCAGGAACCACATGGCATCCCTTTGTACCGCCCTTTGGCTACATTAAATGTGCTGTCTGTACTTGCAAGGTAAATATACATCAATAAACCCACTCACATCTGGCTGGATTTACTTTCCCAAAAGCCCTTAATGGATCATTTATCTTGTATTAGACTCCAAAGGAACTGAGGCATAAATAAATTTCTCATCAGCTCAACCTTGGGGAATGTTCTTGACTTTTTCAACCATTTATGTGGAAAAAAAGCAATAAGTCAGCTGCTAGAGAAAAAAAAAATCACTGCTAACCTGCTACATTGTATCTACAGGGATCTTCAGGGGAGGTGCACTGTGAGAAGGTGACGTGTCCGGTGTTGACCTGCAGTCATCCTGTAAGACGTAACCCCTCCGACTGTTGTAAGGAGTGTCCGGAAGAGGACAGGACTTCTGCGGGCCTGGAGCACAGCGACATGATGCAGGCAGATGGGCCGAGGCACTGCAAATTTGGCAAGAACTATTACCAGAACAGTGACAACTGGCATCCCTGGGTACCGCTGGTGGGGGAGATGAAATGCATCAACTGCTGGTGTGATGTGAGTATCGTGAAGTGCAAATATTGAAACCTTGTGAAAATATAAATCAAGTTGTTGGTTGTGAGAATGGCTTGAAGGCAGCTCCTTAAAAATACTAAAATATATAATAATAGTACTAAAATGATGAATCACAGTTCACAGAGAGTTCAAGCTAAATTCTTTTAACATTAAAGCTGCTCAAACCATACTTTTTTTATACGATCCGTGGGAAAATTAACTGTGCTTAATGTGGAAGTGGCCTCTCAGTGGAAAACCCACAACTAGCACCCTACTCTGCAGTTCCCCTTAATTCTACTGAGACGTTTTAGTGTCTTGCAGCTCATTGTTTTGGTTTTACAGCACACAACTACTCTTTTGGTTCACTCACACCGGTCTCATTGACAGATTTTACCCTGAAAGCTCAGATAAACCTACTGTACATGACCTGTCCACCACCAAACCTCAGACAGACATTTAGCACCTAAAGAGCCTTTCAGTAATTGGTGGAGACCTAAAAGAACACAGTCTGTACTTCCTCACATGCTGACTCTGTGCCTCTACATTTTACCTCTTTTCACCAACCCCTCCATCTTCCTCTTTTTGTTCCCAACAGCACGGTGTGACTAAGTGTCAGAGGAAGCAATGTCCAATACTGACCTGCAGCAACATCACTCGCAGAGAGGGCTCATGCTGTCCTGAATGCCTCGGTGAGCATTGAACACACACAAACACACAGAACACCACCAGCGGCTAGAGAGTCATATATTTGAACATTTTACAAGGCAGCGTAATGATGGAGGTCCCTGCCTGGCCACTAATTTGAAATATCATTCATTTAGTTAAATATTCTGTCCTAAATCGATGTTTCTGTTCTCAGATTCCAAAGAGGAAGACGACCTGATGACGAAAGCTCCAGACAAAAGACGGACCTTGAGACACTGATCTGTAAAGGAGCCACGCAGACATCACCAAACGAACCCATCCTGATGGACCCAAACCCAGAGCTGCACACTGGGTCCCCCCCACTCCTCACCTCACCCGACCACCCTGTTGTCAGCTTCAGGATTGTAATGAACAGAGAAGAGCAGAGACGGAGGAATAATAAAATGAAAACATAAAAAAGACTTGTTAAGTGAAGGGATGAAGCTATGAAGAGGACCAACCAGACTTTACAAACCTGCTGCCTTCTGCTTCCTGCCTTTTTTTTTTCTTCCTTTTTTTTTGTGCTGGAAACTTTTTTGGAAACTTTTTGCTCAACAGGACAGAAAGGTGTAGATGTTCAAACATAACACAGCCGTTCAGTGGCTCCAGTCCAAGAGTGGCAAACTGTGGTAAGATCGTGGAAGTTGCATTTCGTTGACAGGACTTCTTTTTGAAGTACAGCCATAGCTACTGTAGCTCTCACTGGATAGAGAGCAAAGAGTTGCTTAAAAATGTGTGAATGTGTGTGTGTGTGTGTGTGTGTGTGTGTGTGTGTGTGTGTGTGTGTGTGTGTGTGTGTGTGTGTGTGACGAGTAAAGAATACGACTAATCAGCAAAACAGAAACACGGTAAACTTTCTGGGTGGCACACAGTAAAACCTGGAAAGAAAAAAAGTCCAGCCAGTCTGCTGCTTGTGTTTGTCGTAGAATTATATTTCCACTCAACGTCAAGTGTCATGTGGGCATCAGGATGAGTGTGTGTGATTGGGAGAGAAGCTGGTAATGGCTGCTTGTTATTTCAGTGTAATACTTCAACAAACACGAGCTTCGCCTTCACCTCCTGTTGATCTTATAGCTTCTCTGCTTCGGTTGTTCCTATTTCTGTTTCGAATTAAGTAATATTTTATGAATTTTTCTATCATTGTTGTTTATGGATATGAAGCTGGTTTGTATTTTGTATTTATTGAATGGTGTGGAGACAAAAATAAAAAAGATGTTGGTAAAAGAGGGAATGCCTGTGGGTTTGTTTTGGACGCTCATGCTAACCAGCTTCCCCTAATGATCCCTCCCTTGTTCCCTCTTGCATTTATATCTTCACTTTTCATCTCGAGTCCGTTAGATTTTAACTTTTCCGCTTTGTTGCCGTCTTTCTCTCCCTTTCTCTTTGTGTTTCTCTTTCCTCGCAGTCCTCCACATATGGAGCTGTGATTACAGAAGGATGACAAGCCAGACTGACCCGACTTAATCCTTCTCTTTTGGTTTCTCTTTGTTCAGTTCATCGGTTCCTCTCATCATCTTTCTTCCTCTCATCTGTTCTCCTCCAATCTCCTCACTTTCTTGTCATTTCATTTCCTGTTGTCTCTTCCCCATGTCTTCCTCTCTTTTTGACACATATATCCTTTCCTTTCTTGTCTTTTCTCTACCCTCTTTCCTTTCCTAGCTTGCCTTCCTCCTCAGACCACATGTGTTCGGCAATGATTTGTCCCTGACATGCCTCCCCATGTACACACACACACACGCAGAGTGCAGACAGACTGAAACATAAACACATATTCACAGATGTACACATGTACAAACTCCTGAATCAGGAACACACACATTGCCAAAGGGCAAGCGGAATTCTTTCCAACACACACACACACACACACACACACACACACACACACACAGATGCAACACACAAACATACACATGCACACACTTCTTACTGCACTCTGCTGGCCATAACACAGAACTACACAGCCTAGGTTTCTCCTAAAAACCAGCTGGCTGACCGCACTTCTGACGGCACCTGTTGACCTCCCTGAGGGAACAGAGCACTGAGTGTGTGTGTGCACAAGGCATGTTGGAAAGTAATCATCAAGCCAGCAGAGAGAGGTATAGGGGGGGGTTGTCAGAGCCGGATTGTTGAGGTCAAAGGTTAAGCATTCTGAGCTACGGTCTGTGGCCGCCTGTGAAGCATGACACGTGTACCAGCCTGAGCCCTGCATCTGCAGATATATATATATCTGTGTGTGTGTGTGTGTGTGTGTGGTCGCTAACTTGAACAGAACCACATACAGTCCAAAATAAATGATAGCGGCCAAACAGCTAACAACCGAACAGCCCAGAACACTTTTCTCTCCACTTTTCCAAAGAGTTCTCTGAAATTTTGACACATGCAAGCAATTTAGTGAAGGGCTTCTTTTCTGATGTAGCGTGTTGTTAAATTGTTTTTATCGTGCCAAAATATCTTCATATATCATGGAGGGAAAAGGTTTGTCGGGCTGCTCTTTCCACAGCGTCTTCTTTGTCTCTCACTGATATCTGTTTAGTCTGTTTCTGATAAGAAACATGACCAGCACCAGTGATGAGTTATTAATCTTATTTATTATGTGATTGTGATTAAGTTTAAATCAGAGCCACATGTAATGAACTGGACTCTGGTCCCTTTTCTTCTTTGTGGTTAGAGAAAAAGAAAAACAGCACACTGTTTTATTTAACACGGATGTCACACTGGATTCTTTCCCCCTTTCATTCTTATTAGTCCAAATATGTATTCATTTATCTATGTACTGTATTGATTGATTGATACTTTACTGCACCGTGACAGTCCAACTTCATAATATTTTTTGGATGCAAAGCACATCACAGATCCTTTAAACTCCTGAGAGTCATTGTTCCAGGCCAGGAAATAGCCCAGATAACTTATTTTAAAGGTCCAGTGTGTAAGATTCATGGGGCTTTATTGAGAAAATATGGCTGAAATGAAATATAATGTTCATAAGTATGCTTTTATTAGTGTGAAAAGAGATAAAACGTTGAAACATCCACAGTGCGACTTGTACATGCTGAAAATATTCCTTCCACAAACTACATTTCTTAAGTGTTTTTGTTGGTTTGAATGGTGTCAGACATACATCTTTGTTTAGTTTGTTGTTGTTTGTGGCTGGTATTAACTGCCTAATTTCTCCACTTTTACTAAAGTTCTTCTACTTTCTTGTCATTACCCTCGCTGCGTCTCAATTCAGATTCCATTCACAGTATAAATATGGACGTCGGATTGGTGACGTCACCCACAGGTTTTTGTTGTGAAGCTCAGTGTGGTGGCTCTGGGTGCCGCCATCTTGTAATCTAATCTTAAAATGGGCAAAGTCGTGGAATGTGGGTGGAGGTAGGGCGGGCTGAACGACACCTGGGTGCTCAAACAAGCCACCTGTACTTTAAGCCTTAATGTAATTTGAACAGGTGACCCCAAAACCCCTCCGGGCACGTCTCTGTCACATGTTTTGGTCCATTCTCCTCGCAACTTCAAACCCCACCGGGAGTGTTTCAGAAGCGTAGCGTTTAGCCCACCAGACTTTGTTTACTTGCTCTGATTTTGCCATTTACCTTGGTTTAGGTGCTTCCAAATATGCGTCTGCATGTGTAAATATGCACGTATATATAGTATTGTTATACTACTAGACTAACATGTGACTTCAGGTTGACGACTTCCTGGTTTTTCCTGTTTGCTCTTCAAGCTGCCACGTCCCCAGCTCCACCATGGTCTCTGGACTCACTCACTCAACTTCATCCACCCAAGTAATGTTTTCTAATCTTACCGTTTGGTCCCAGTTGTGTTTTCTGGTCCAGATATTATGAAGCATAACACAGGCTCACGGGAATATCTCACTGCAAACCTGCTGCTTTCAGATCAGTTATCACATTTTTGTGAGAAATGTGAATTGCTTTGATCATATTCTCGTATTTTTTGTTAGCCACAATAGCGGCTAAAACATTTTTTTTACGTTTGGTTCATGACCAAATACCTGCAAAAACTAATTGTCTTAGCTGCACTTTGTGTTTTGTTAGCCAATGTTTGCATGCTCACATATTAGAATGAGATGGTGAACATTGGACACGTGAAGGTAAGACAATCATTTATTATGAGTGTAAAATGTGACCCAACATATTTTATATATTTTCACAATTTGGGGCCTCAAAAAGTTAAAGCAACCTTCTGTGGGTTGGTTTGTTGACATAACACGATTTTGGAATAATGAAGCAGATCAGTGGGACTGATTAAAGTTAAGGGTGTTGATATTAAATGCGAGGCTGAAGTGAGAATGATGCAGATGGTGTCATGAGAGAATTCCTGCAGAGGTCAGAGGAAAAGATGGAGGCTAATTTGAATTGGAAAAGTTGGTTTTGAAGACGAGGGAAATAATGAGATGAGGAGAGGAGTCTGGTCTGTTGTGATGGTGTGATCGGGGGTTATTTATCTTTATTTATGTTTCACGCTGCAGGGGAAAAAAACTGTCTGTTTGTGTGTGTGTGTGTGTGTGTGTGTGTGTGCGTAGGTGCTAGAAAAAAGAAAAGAGCGAGAGACGCTCCTGACAAAGAAATTTCAGCACCTTTAAGTCTTGTTGGCATCTTTTCCTTTTTCTATACCAAAGCACCTACAATAGCAACGTGTCAGCAAAACCAAACCTCAGTTAGAAATCTACCGAGAGCATTCCAACAACAAACACTGTAAGCTGATACATCACACAGGCGCACGGCCAAATGTGTTATGTACTGACAGTGGAGGTGTAAAACAGGTGGTACAGTCATCACAAGGTCTCATCTCTCTTTCACATACACACTTTATAGTCCTTACATTAAAAAGCTTGAGAACTGTTTAGTATTTCTGTTTCTTTAGTTTAGAAACAAACATTAAAAAGTAATACCACGATGAGGCATGAAAAACATGAAATAAAAAAATAAGGATGATAAAAAATCAAGTACTAGAAGATATAAATATCTGTACAACATGTTTTTAAAATGAAAAGAGCTGTGCGGTTTGTGCAGGAATGTGCAAAGTATTCACCAGGTAGAGTGAAAAATATATATTTCATGACATAATAATCCAAAAGACGTTGTTTAAAAGGTTATTAGAAGGTGTGCATTAGTGTAACACAAAGAGTCAGTACGTTAGTGTGAGAATCAGTGTCAGAGGGGGCCTCAGGCCTTGTTGATGAGGCCAGCTGCAGGAAAAAAACTGTTTTTGTGGTGTTTGGTTGGTTTTGGTCCTGATGGGCCGCAGCCTCCTGCCAGAGGGAAGCATGTCAAAAACTTTGGGTCAGCCACAATCTTACCCACATGCCTCAGGGTTACTGGAAGAATCCAGGTCCTGAAGAGATGGAAGATGGCAGCCAGTTGCAGAACATCTCTTATTTGCTGCGACATGGTTTATAGTTATATATTCGTTGACAATATTTTGTGTTGTAAATAACAAAATTGTAAATATAGTTAAAAAGTAGAATATTTTCCTCTGAAATGTAGTAGAGTAGAAGTTCAGCGTGACATAAAATGGAATTACTCAAGTTAAGTACAAGTTCCTCAAGATCGTACTTAATGTACTACTGTGTTGGTGATATTTTGAATCTGTTAACATCCACTTTCCTCCTTTGAAAAGCTCCTAAATTGTTAAAATATCTTACTCCACACTGTCTGACAATATTATATATAGTCAATATTTCTTTTACCAGTCCATTTATTACAATAAAATAAAGCTCTGTGGGTTTGAACAGTGTTTGTAATGACTGACTGGCTGACTGAATTTTTAAGTAGGAAGTCAAAACTGTATACATGCTGTTTTGACTGCCCTTATATGCAACTGGTTTGTATTCCCGCACACACTACTCAACTTACACTGGAGTGAGAGGGAAGGCTCATCAATATTTTATCACTGCTGCCCTCTGCTGTGAGCAGCTGAACTGACATCTTAAATCACTGTATTAAAATGAGGATTTACAGTGTTTAACCAGCCGTATATACACATGAGCTCTAATATAGCACAATAAAATGGTTCTTTGGGTCTGCACTGTCACTGCAGCAGCATTTACAGCACCATAAAGAACTTTTTCAGAACAGATCCGAGTCGGTTTAAATTGCATTTTCAGCCACTGAATCTTCACACAGGTTTACACGCTCTGGTGGTGCAGATACTTTGCTCAGCGGCACTGTGGCAGCAATTGCTCAAAGCAAAAACAAAATTCTCTTCCCTGTGTGGTTTCGGCTTGGACAGTTGTCTAACCTTCAGGCTCCTCAGGCATACACAAACAGGTCCAGGCACATCTGGGAGCAGATCCAGGAGGGGAAAAAAAGCTTTTTATATCAAAAGTGTTTTGATTGTAATTTTATTCGAAATTTACCTTTTTGTTCAGCCTGTGCCTGGAGCAACAAATCACCCTTTGGGGTTATGGATGAAAGTCGTGCACTTGATGCTTTATACATGGCTAAGTATATAAAATCTCTGAACTGAAACACTTTGGATTACAGAGGGCAAAAGTTTGTTTTTACTTCCTCCCATTGGAAAACTTCACCTTGAGTTTTATACCAACAGCAGCCGAGTTCAAACCTCTATAACATAAAGACTTCACCTCCGCACCTCTATCATCTTCTTAACTGAGTGTTGGCAGATCCTCTGTGACATTTGGGATTTCAGGTTATGTCTCTTTGCAATACAATATAATATAAAGTTTCTTTTGGAATGACTTTGGAGAACCAGCACTAGCAGCTCTAGTTTATTTGTATAGCACCTTTCAAGAACGAGGCAATTCAAAGTGCTTTAAACAAAACAAGAACCAAGATTTCTGGCATGGCTTGTGAACATTATAGCGGATAAAACTTAACACTGACTTTTAATAATTCTTTTCCTAAAACTGTTATTTCAGGATAGACCCGATCTTTGATTATGATTATCTGAGCCATGTTTGAAACCATTGTACAATATTATATAAGCACACACCTTTGACTGCATCACATCACTGTGCCAAATTGTTGCAAAATGCCAAATTCTGTTTTCATTTTGATTTACTGACTGGGTGAAGTGTAGATGAGTGGGTGAAAGAGAGACTGGATGAAGGAGGAAGATAAAAAGATAGATTTCAATTAATGACACAGAAATTGAAGAACTGGAAGTTAAGAAACAAAGCCTGGATCATTAAACGGGCAGAAGTATGTAACATTGCCATGTACACAAAAAAACCCACAAAGATGCCTGTGAAAGAGACAAAGACAGCCTTACGAGGATTTATGTTGCTGTGTTGGAAACATCTCTTGTTGCTGCCACAAATTCCAATTATCTCCATCCAAAGCGCACAAACTACACCAACAATCTGTCGTAAGTTAACAATCTAACTTTAGCTAGCTTTGGGGTTAGTAACGACACCCCATAGCTGTTCTAAAATACCTTTAAACCATGTCCTGTTGGGCCTTATTGCCTAATTATCTTTGCTTAACCAGTGGAAATGTTGGCTTATCCAATAATATATTTGTTTACTGCCTTTACACACTGTAGTCATTACTGATATTGCTATGTAAATCAGATGATAAAACAGCAAATAAGATGTATGGAAGCTGAATGAGAGAACTCTGAGACTGGAGCCTTGGGGGACTCCAAATTTTTGTTAACTTAACTTAGTAACTCTTAACTTAACGATTAACTGCCGACTAACATCCCGATAATAAGGGGAATAAGGATTCAAACCCATTAAGTATTATAGCAGAAAGTTCCTCACGCTTTACTATATCTTTTAGTTTTACCTCAGTCTAAATGCCACTGAATTGTTTCAGTCTTGAAGCCAAGGGAAAAGCCAAAGGTCCAGTATCTAACTCAAGGACACTTAAGCCAGGCAGCGGAGAATTGGAGTACTGGGTGATTAAACTTTAGACTTTCACAGGTAATTCGTTGCTGGATTCTCCTCTCAGGTTTATGCGCCACACGTGCTGTGATGTTTCTCTGGTTACATCAGCTAGTCTGTCAGAGGTACCTGTCCAGGTTTTTCTTCATCTTGACCATCAAAGATGAAAATACTTGATACCGTGATGCACGTTTCAGGAATCTTTATTTTTCTTTTTCAGTAGACATCTCTTGATATGTTGAAAAAAAAGAGCTCAAATCTGTGCAGGTCTTTGGGTTTTTCTGAGGAGCTAGGTTCTCTCTGATGTATTTACACTCTGTATGTATTTACATGCAGATGTTGATTTCTTTCCCCAAAAGGGTTCACCTTCTAAATCTTTTATGCAAAAAGGAAAAACAAAAATCATTAACTAGAGTTTATCAGTGAGTGCCTCTGAAAAATAGATGAACCTATCATCTTTCATTCTTTAATCAGTGAATGATGGAGATAATTACATTAGAGACACTAAACAAGGTTTATTATTATTCGGCACCCATTAGTCCCTGTTTCCTGAGAATCTCGTGTTATATGTCCCGTCGTGTTGTTTTGTTGTTGTATCATGTTGTTTTTGTTTGTCATGTTATGTCATGTCGTGATTTGTCATGTTATGTTGTGTTATGCCATGTTACACTATGTTATGTCACATAGCAACATGTCATGCTGTATTGTATCATGTTACTTTATGTCATGTCATGCTAGGTTAAGTTAATATTATAATGTTAATGTTATTTTCAGTCAATATTATTATGTCCCCTCATGTCATGTCATGCTTGTTAAGTCAATGTCATGTTATGTTATGTCATGTTATATTGTGTTATGTTGTGTTATGTCATGTCATGATATGTCATGTTATGTTGTGTTATGTCATGTCATGATATGTCATGTTATGTTGTGTTATGTCATGTCATGATACGTCATGTTATGTTATTATATTATGTACCATGTTACACTATGCTATGTAATGTTATGTTAAGTCCATATTGTTATGTCATGTCATATGGCACAGAAGATTGTGTATTTGTGTATACCTGATGGGATGAATACTGTTCTAGGTAGAAACATCCTCTTTTCCCAGCTCACACTCGATGGCGTTCCACTCTCATACAGGTCATTGACTTTAAACGGTACAGGGAGCAAAAAATTCCCCTGTTGGTTGCTCAATTTCTGCCCACTCCAAGCAGGCTATAGCTAGTATAAGTGTGCTTTTTAGTAACTGCAGAGGCATATATGCAGCCAGAGGACAGGATTTACAGACTGATAGAGAAACTTTTTCCATTTGTTATGTGCAGAAAGCAGAACTAGCACTAACTCACAAAAGTGTGACAGATTGAGACACAAATGGTCTTCACTTCCCTCAAAATCCATGTGTGCCCCAAACCAGGGCTGCAGTGGAAGGTAAACAGTTTCCTGTGTATATCATAAGGAGTACCAAACTGATGTAAAATACATGAAACTCAAACATTACCATTCCTTCTTCTCATCTAATCGTAACCAGAACTAATGCTACTGTAAAGCATACAACAAAACATTTCACTTTTACTATCACAGCAAATCACTTGTGGAATCACTTCTCCCTTTATTGATGCAAGAAGGATGTTTATGAGACATGATGGTGCAACCGACCTCCCAACATGTTTCCCCAGCCAGCTGGATATATCATCATTCATCATTTCCTGCAGGGTTTATTGCAGCTCGTATAACTCTGCTGCACCCATAAGTGACAGCAGTGCCTGATACGTAACGTCAGATACCTCTATTACTGACGTGGCTTCTCCTATCATCTCACCACACTGCTGACATCTGCTGAGACAGAAGGTGGAGGCGCGTTCATGGCCAGAGTGATGCAGACAGGGAGATTAGAGATGCTTCGGGTTTTTCACTGTTCTGAATGTTTCCTTATCAGTCATCTGTGTCTCCCAAATGTTTTCGGATAGACTGAAGGGCTTTTGAGCAGCAGAAAAGAAGATGTTTATGTTCCGAGAAGAGACATAATGTATATTTCATGTACTGAATTATGGTTTTAAAAGTGAATCACTGGAGGCTTGATGGAACTGAGAAGTTTGTTGGAAATAAATGATTTTCTTATATTCTTTAAGCCTGAAAGTGACCGTGTGAGCATGACTTGACTTTTTTTTTTAGTACATTAGCTTAAATTTATGTAAAATACTGAACTTTATGAAACTGTGTATGAAGACAAAAAAGTGTTTCCACATTTTTACTAGTAAGTAATATTGAAATTATTCATATTCAAGCAATTTTAACTCTGCAATTAATCTTTTACTTTTGAGTCTGTGCCCACTTTTTTCTGTTTCTAGGCATTTTTCTTATATTCACTTGCAAACAGATTCTCTTCTTTTTTCTGCTGATGTCTGTTCTGATGCTGCTTTGTTTGATGAACAGCAGGGCTGGCCTCTGGGTTCTCCATCCTACCGAAAACATCAAAGGCAACAGGCCCAAAGTTGCACCCATTGAAGGGGGATGGATAGCCATTTTTTCCCCATTTTTTCACTTATTTTTGCTCTTCAAGAGATTTAGGCATGGTTGTCCTTGCAGTTGGCCACGCCTGGAGCCTTGGAGGAGATTGGCCAGTTTGGAGGGATGACAAGACCTTGAACAGTCCTCAGACTCTCAGGAGATAGACTGTTCCTTGCAGCTTCAATTAGGTATCCACTTTACTTGCTTATTTATCTATCCATGTCTTCTGGACCCATTTAAAACAGACCTAAAATAGTTAAGGCAAATATAAATACATATCAATAAAGAAAAAATAATTACAAGTAAGTCCAGGAACAAGCGGGAATGAAAGTGGCACCATTGACACCAATTTTTTGGGGCTTTAAAGGTCCAGTGTGTCAGATTTTGGGATTTCTATTTCCACAATATGGCAGAAATGGAATATAGTTTCCATATAATTTACCTCAGAATGAACCTTTTATATGTACAGATGACACAGGCATTTTCTACAGAGTTTACCATGTTGAACCATCATGCTTCTACAGTAGCCCAGAACAGACAAACTAAACACTGGCTCCAAATTCGCGTTTTTTTACAGCCACCGTAGTTTCTCCTTCGTGTTTGGAACGGGACGGCAAGTGGAGGAAGTTAAAGCCTACACACTGTTCCTTTAATTAATTAAAAAAAAAAAAATAATGATAATGATAAATATATTTTTATATTTATATATTTTTTTAGAATAAGTTCTTTAAAAGCAAAGTTACAGTGCAGTAAACAAAGAGAAACCAGATAAATAGTAAGCAACACTTTACTTTACATTCCATTAAGACGAACAGCTCAATAAATCTGATTCAGCAAAAATAAAAAATAAAAAAATAAACTGCAGGCTCCTCACAAATAAACAGACGTCTTTCAGCCTAATGAGAGCACAATAATGTTAGCAGTGAAACACACAGTGAGCTCAATGAAATTAAATCGTCTGTTGCCCTGACTCTTCTGCCATGCGTAGCCCCGAGCCATCTTCATCATCTATGAAAGGCTCTCCACCTGCAGCATCAGCCCAAGAGACCCAGTGATCTTTCCCAAGACACATATTTATTCCCACGGTCACAGTAATACCTTATAGCAGGCAAGCTGCTCAATTCCAAAAAGTCCAAAAAGTGTTGAACTCTATTATTGCGGAGGGACTCTGTCACTTCTACTGTGCTTATCGAACCGTGCAGAAAAAGAAAATTAGGTCATATCTCCCTCTGGCAGAGGAGAAAAGTAGCAAAGAGCTCAAATATGTTTCAACTTTCTATACATATTATCAACGCGGGGTTGTATGGATACAGTTAACAGTGGAAAAGTGGGAGGTGGAGAGCTGATTTTGGTGTGTGGAGAGGTGGCAAACAGAAAATGGTGGCAGACGGTGCCTGTAAAATAAATTAGAAACATTGGATGGATGTAGATTGTTTTTAGTGTATTATGCATTGCTTATATTTCTTCACAAGCGTCACCCTGAGTGCTGCTGTATGTTAATATTGCTCATTTAAGCTATCATGATATGCAAATAAACCTATTAACATAATTCCCTTGCAGTTAGCTATATATAGGGAGTCAACAGGCTGAAGGAAAGTCAGGTGAGTCACAAACAAAGACATTCTCACGCAGACTGCTGCAGGTGCTGAAAATGAGACATTAGCAGCAGAGAGAAGCAAAACAGGGAGGCTTCCTGTTCATTTGTTTCTTAACCTTTTCACCTCCGAGCAGTCTGAGATATCCTAATTCTCCAATTAGTGCTTATAGATTCCAATATACCCCTGTGCCCCAATAAATCCTGCAACACAGCGTTTCTCTGCCTTTTAAAGTGCACGGATGAATGTGCTCTGAGATCGCGGCAGCTGGCTCGCTGATCCGTGTGCTAATTGACTGAAATTGCAAAGGGACAATACAGAGGTGTCGCAAATTACTTTATTGACTTCTTTACACCCTCTTTGTGTGAAGAACAGGAGAAGAGTGCAGTAAACAATGATGATGCTGGAAGATTTAGGCCTAACACACTAGATTTCATGCAAAAATAAACAAAAACATGCCTCAGAATCCCAATCAGCTTTATTGACCAAGTAACAAATGTGGACACATACAAGAACTTTGTATTTTTCATTGTTCTGTTATGCATAAATAGACATAGCAGCTAAGAAAAAGAACAACAAAGCAGAACAAATACTGATTTCTAGCCGACAACCGTGTATTTAATCTGTTTTAAAGATGACTGTTGCTAGCAGATATTATCAGTTGTAGCAAAACTAAACTCTATGAGTTGGTTCAAAACTTTTTAATGTTTCCAGGTGACTCGTTTTATAACGAGAATCCTGAAGTATGAGGTATGAACCTAATACACACAGAGGCTAAAGCTACATGTTTCAAACTGTCACCAGTCCAACACTGTTTGCATCTTGCAGTTTCCCCTATATTATAGCTAGTTAGTCTAGTATATAGACTAATATATCGTACAGTATAAATAAGTAAAACGTTTTTTCTAACATATTTTTTTGTGCTTGAAACACTGGTTAAACTCATGCTTAGTGTTTGTATTATTGCTAAATATTATTAATTATTATAACGTGGTTTCACTTTTACAAAATACAACAATTCAAGGATGAAGAGCACCTGAGGCATTTGTCAAATGTAATGCATCAAATGAAAATTTGGTTTGAGTCGCTGCAGTGTAAACTTCCCCAAATGAAATAAAGAGCAGCAGAGCTGTCAATGTTAACCTAATTTTCCATTCCATTTTCCATTTCCACTCAGTGTTTCAGTCCTGAGCAAACATTCATCTAACATAACCAAAATAGTACAGTTACTTAATGGCAGTTACTTAAATTTCTGATGATTATAAGATCAAAAACTAGTGAATCAACAACTTTGTTAATATGGCCAAACATAGCAGCAATCTCTGATAGAGAAATGACATATGTCACTTTAATTGCCTTTTAGTAACAACAATAGGTTACAACTAAAGGTAGTAAGCCAGTTAGCTGCTAACTTTTGCAGCGTGTAAGAGATAAGATACAGGCTACTTTAGTGTCCCTGAAGAGGAGATTTATTTTAGGTGCATTACATCAGACACACATTTTTGGAAGCTCACATAAAGATAGCACACTGTAAAAATCGCTGTAAAATAAACAGTAACATACTGTTATTCATTCAAATGATACTTTACTGTAGAAAACATGCATTAGGAGAAATATTTGCCATTTCACATAAAAAAGTGCAATATACTGTGAATAGTCTTACAGTACATTCTGGGGATGATGTTTGAACCAGCAGAGAGGCCCAGCAAATACGTAAAACTACTGTATTCCTAGAGGAGGCAAGCTGATTTGTCCTGATGCCAACTTTGGACTTTGTTTTCAAGGACTGCCCATCTGAAGCCTTCACTTTATGAGAAAATCATATGGTAAGTTGAAATGCATTTGATCTGTTTGGTGATGTTTGTTTACTATCAACTATCATCTTAAAAAAAAAACTGTGAGTGATGATCAGTCAAGTAACTAAGCTAGCATTACCAGCTGGCAGCTGGGTAATGCCTGTTTGGTGCAGCTTGTATGGAGCTCACTTCACAGTGAGCACAGATGGGCCGAGCCCCGCAGACATTAGTTTGCGCCTCTTCTTTTTCATTTATATTTCACTGGATTGTTGCCAGCACAAAAATCATGTTATGAAACTCACTACAGTGCTCACTGTTTTCTTGTGTGTGCCCTACAGATGTCTGCCACAGCGGCTGATGTGGAGACATCCCCTGACTTTTGTCTAAAACTGCTCAGCATGTATTCAGTGAATGTTTATATTCCATATCAGATGAGCATTTCAAGTTAGCTGTGTTCCAGCAAAACATGAACGCCATCCAAGTAAAGATATTTACACAAGTCAAGATGCTTTCTAAAATTTGACCAGTTTTTTCAGTGTTGAACATCTTCACAGTACCAAGGGAAGGCTGCCTGTGTGCTTGAGCTCATTCAAAGGTAAGCTTGTGCAGTCCAACTGCCCTTTTCTCTCTCTTTCTTCCACATTGATCATGTGCACTTTAAAGCCTGCCTTCATGATCACGCTGCTGTGTTTTTCAGCCACTTCACTGGGATCAACCCAGAACGACAAAGGCCAGCCGGACAAAGACAGTCTCTCAGAGGTTGTTTTCAAAACGCTGAGAGTATTTCACGCCTGCATATCGATCAGCTATTTCACACATTTACTTCATATAAGTGTGATATGATGAATGAATGGATTTGGTTTGTCTCGAATACTTTATATTTTTTGGTTTATATTTTCTAAGTCTCTTCTTTTCCATAGAATGTGGCAAAGAAGAGACTGATATCATATTAAAATTCAGAGTTACAGTAAAGGTAGTACATAATTTGTAGTAATTGTTCTATATTAAATTACTGCTATTGTATTTGGGACTATGGTGAAATTCCATGTTAATGTAAATATATATATATATATATATATTGTACTGCTGCTACCAAATTCAATAAAATACAGCACTATACTGTATATTTTTTTTAGAGTTTTTAGGAGTTACTAATTACAGCTTGATTGCTGTTTTTTTTAATTAGTTAGGAATTAACTGTAAAGTTTACAGTAAGCAAAATGTAGAAAAACAGTAATTTACTGGCAACCCAGCAGTAAAATGAAGGAAATACAGCAATGTACTGTAATTCAGCACTCAGTAACATACTGTAAATTAGACTACTGTAAACTAAAATTAACACTAAATTAATGATAACCCTGCTGCCTGCACTTTACTCTTAATTTACAGGAAAACATTTTTCAGTGCAACCTCCAAATTCTTTGCACACTGAGTATGGTTTCTCACGCGTCAGCAATATATAGAATTTTTAAGACTGGTATGATAAAGGCATAATTTGTATGTTATTAGAAGTGTGTTTCCCATAAATTCCAGGATAATGAGTCAAACTGGTGACAATATAAATGAGGCAGATGACAGAGGAGTCAATCTTATACAAAACAGACTTCTTGGTATTTATGTTAATGTATTTAAATGAATGTGGTAATGATTTATTGAAGCTAAAATTCTACATGCACAGTTAACCCTTTAAAGAAGTGACCGGCTCACAAGTTTTCTGCTGGTGCAACGCTCTGGGACTCAATTATGATTTCACCCCATAAAATATAATGTATTCTTAATTGCAGTGTAACTGAAAAAGTTATGAATGCCATGAAATTAAAATGAAATGTCAGCCCCCTGAATTCTGAGTTTTCTGTCTCTCTCTGGGAAAAGGAGAAGCAGCCCGGCCTGCAGTGCTTTGGGCATTATATCCCCTTTAGGCCACCGTCGCATTCATCTTTCTCGGTTGCAGACGCTCTGCTGAGGTGTTACTTTTGACCAGGCTGCCTATAGCAGAATGTCACATTTAGAAATATAAAACTCCTGTGGTGTGCTGATTTTAAAATAGGCCATCATAAGCTTTTTTATGTCCCCGATATATACTGTAGATATGTCTCCAACCAGAGAGCCATTAAATTAAGGCTTCAAATTAGAGAAGCACATTTTATTCTGCAAGAGAGGAGAGGAAAATTTCTGATCAGAAACAACCTCCCAAAACAGTTTATTGATCCAAACTCTTGGAGTCAGGTTCTTTGAGCATTTTAATGTGACAGAATCCCTTTAATAGGCTCAAAGGTTCTTCAACGCCGTGCTCAAACCGTTCGACGCGGACCTGTAGTGAACTGTTTAAGAATTCATGAAACGCCCCGAACGAAAATCAGAGCTACTGTGATGCTATTTAGTTATTGAACCATTTTCTCATAGGTCACCCTTTATAAGCAGTTTATAAGTTGTAACTAAAGCTTTATTAATGTGCAGAAATCATCTGCTAATACTCTATAGAGCAGAACTTTGGGTTTCCTCTTCTAACCAGGAGCATTCCAATTCCTGTCCGTCTCTAAACTGTCCATCTATCAAATAAATACAAAGAAATACCCCTAACATCTTAAATATTGGTATTCTATTATTGATTTTGTTATCCATCTGTCTGTAGTTGTAAATGCTCAGAAGTTCTTAATAAATAGATTTTTGGTTTAGGTTGATCAAAAAAAAAGACAAAGGGAATTCTCTCTACATTTATTTCAACTTATAAAGACCAACATTTCAACAATGGTCCAACCAATCAGACTACAACATCTGGCCAGATGTTTCATCAGTTGTAGCTTTAGGGGAGAGAGACAAAGAGAAACACGCTGAAAGAAATTTCCAAACAACATCATTGAGTCTTTTTGGCCATCAGACTTTAACATCATGTTACACCAAGCATCATCATAAACTCATCATCTCCAGCATAAATCATAGTGGTGGCAGCATCACGCTGTCGGGATGCTTCTCTGCAGCAGGCCCTGGAAGGCTGGGTGGGTAGGGGGTGCAGCAAAAATGAGTGCAGCAAAATAATAGAGAAATCCTGGAGGAAAACCTGATGCAGTGTGAAAGGAGAAAAGATTTATTTAACAGCAAGAAAGTAAATCCAAGCAAAAAGCCAAAGCTCCACAGGAAAGGCTTCCAGACAAAAATGTTAACATCCTAAAGTTGCTGTTCAGATCTTGAAAAAGACTGTTCACTTATGATCTCCATGTAACCTGACAGAGCGTGAGCGTGAGAGGAAAAACTAATGTGCAAAGCTGATACAGTCACATTCACAGAGTCAAGCTGCCTCGCTGCATCCATGAAATACTAACTTGAAGATACTTATGCTGGCAAATTTGTATTTATTGTTATACAAGTAGTTCTGACCAAGCAACCTGATTGGTCAACTAGACATTTAGAACATGCTCAAAACAGCATGACAGCACACCTGACTCATCACTAAAAATATCATTCAGCCAACTCCACATTGTCACGTCCTGAAAATGTAAATGTAAATAAATATCAAAGATCAAGCAGTTTAGTGGCAACAGAGTAACTGATTGTTTCCTAGGTATTAGTCAGACTTGTGTATCTCCATGGAAACGGTGAGAACACAAGCAAAAACAAATTATTTTGAGAGCATATTATCCCAAAATATGAATAACTTTAGATCATTGATTATATGTTTCATTTAAGTTGGTAACCCTTGTATCATCGCAATATTATGTTTGAGCGTGTGCTTTACTATTATTATTGGCACTTCAGTGACTGCTGTGCCAATAATGACAGTAAAGCACACGCTATAATGTCATATTTTTAATTAATGTACATC
This sequence comes from Argyrosomus regius, assembly GCA_946959425.1. NCBI lineage: Eukaryota > Metazoa > Chordata > Actinopteri > Sciaenidae > Argyrosomus > Argyrosomus regius. The sequence continues at coordinate 24,762,316 of OX336889.1, read as the reverse complement.
ACTGTGTAGAAATAAGTCTTTTTTCTGTTAATCTGTGTAAAAAAGAAAAAAAAATCCTGGGTAAAGGGAGTTTTAATGATTTTTGTAGGTACCTTAACTGATATACAAAGCATTAGTAAACCATGTATTAAGATTTAGAAAGCTGTAAGTTAAAAATGATAAATTCTATAAGGGTGGTCTTGTGCCAGAAAAGAAGAAACCACTGACCAAATTCATGCAATATAACTTCAAGTCTAATCTTTTCTTCTTAATTGTCAGAATTTCCTCTTGTTGTTATTTCATTTGAAAATGTGAAGAGCTCAGTGGTACAGCAGTGCTCACTTCCACCCAGCTCCGTGCCTCAAATGCGCAGTCAAATTACTTTTCGCCTGTATGGGGCTTCATTAAAGCACACAACTTCTTCAGTCATTTAATTATTGTTGACAAGCTGCTGTGATGACTAATAAACACAATTAATTAGATTTTCATTCAAATTCGGTTGTTTCTTGGATTTACAAATCACCAAAGCACCTTGACGCGCGCATCACACACATGTTTCACACACATCTGCGAGCTGAGTGATTTCCAGTCGGTGTCGGCATCGAAACTGAAATCACGCAAACCTCCCACAGGTAGCTTCCTCTCTCTCCCATCCAGCTCCCTGCGTCGCCTGCCATCCTCCCCAGCAGTGCGCACTCCGCTCCCTCCCCACCGCATCCCCAGTCTGTCCACTCCGCTCCGAGGGATGCGAGCCCGACTCAGTTTCTACACATCTGGAGCCACGACGGGGGAACCTGGAGGGGGATGAGACGGGATCAAGCGTTTGTCTTTGCCGCGGCATGCACCCGCATTGCAACACAAGAGCGATGCTGAGGACCGGCTGTTGAATGCCCGAGGAGCGTCTCTCGCCTCTTTACATTCTTCTGTTTGTTTATTTGATCACAAGCAGCAGTCAGTAGACAGATTGACACACTGGCCGTGCGCCATCAGCGCGTCCACTGGTGTCATTTTTAAACATTCTCCTGATAGGATTACACAGAGGGTGTGTTTTCTGGATGTTAAATGCGCCTTGGAAGTTGGGCTGTTTCGACCAATAGGATTTCTATCCAGCCTGGCACCAGTGGCAGCCTGAAACAACAAGACCCGGACTAAGAATCTGACAGAAATCAGAGATTTTTGCAGCAGCAGTAGTCAAGTTCTTGTGGAGCATAAAGTGCTGCCTTGAATCAAACTTTATCTTTGAACTTGCGGGATTTTCATCTGTCCGACACCTCCTCATCCTGCTCATCCATCTCCTCCTCCTCCACCCTCAGCGCTCAGAGGCTGAGACATGGAGAGCTGCAGGTGACTGACCGCTCACCGCCGCTTCAGGACGCCTACTGGGTATTCACTGGACCTGCTGGGAATACCCAGGTGCCCCAGGCAGGATGGTGGGTAGGCTGCGCACTGCGCGTCCGCATGCCTCATGTTTGTGCGTTTTTCTGTGTGTGTGTGTGTGTTTGTGTGTGTTTGTGTGTCAAACAGCAATAGCATCACCTGCCTTTCATCTGCCCTTAACGTCACCTCTCTTTCAACTTCCTCACCCCATCCTCACCCCCACGCCGGCCCTCACGCACGGTCACGCTTCTGCTCGTCACAAGACAGATCGGATATCTGCACGCCAGCTGCGGGCTTTTAAATCACAAGACGGGCTCTTTGGGTGGTTCTGCGCGTCGCACACATTATCAGTGTTTTAATGAGCGTGTGATCATGTGCTTAATGCTCTCAGGAAATGGCAAAAGTCCTCTAATTTGTGAGGCTTCCGTCATGCCTCCATACACACACATATAGACACAGTTGGCACAATGCTGAACTGGCCAGGGGCACCACCAGTTGAATCAAAGGCAAAGCAGTGTCCTGCAGCAGAGAGCGTGCACACACACACACACACACACACACACACACACACTCCACAGGTCCTGGTAACACTTTGTATGTTCAACGTCCACATGAGGACCATGTCTGGATTGTCCCACTAGGGGGCCCAAAGAAACCATGTTGGGTGGCCTCCTCCAGATTTAACCCTGTTATGAGATTTAAAGATGAAACATACTTAGCTGCACTGCTAAGATCATCCATCTGTGACGTGCTGTGCGTTCCAGCAGGTGTTTCATTCAGATGTTCCAAGCTTTTATGTCAGTTTGCCTCACCTACTCCTTATGTACCGCAGCGGGGTCTTTCAATGAACTCACCAGCTGAGGTTGACACATATGCGACGTGGTGTGACAATAGTGGTTGCACCAGTAAGAGAGTGAGGTTCATGTCATATAGTGAGATTGTGTTCCTCTTCTCAACAGGTGTGGTGGGTGAACTTTGTCAGTCGAGGCTCTTAAAAAAGATAAAGTAGGTGATTTAAAAAATAGCTGCTGCTTACTGTAGTTCTGTTCACATGGTATGGGCATATATTAAATGTAGACCGTGTTGTTTTGAGTCTGATCGTCATTAGCATCATGCCATGATCATCAATCATGAATTTTTTAACCATTAAACTGTCATCTTTTTAGCTGCTGTACAAAAAGATGCTCAAAAAAATGGAACCAGCGTGAAAGTTTTGTTTAAATCTTTTAATGTTTGTCATGTGGTGACATCCCAGGCCTGAATTATAGCCCTGCTTTTTAAAAACTGAACAGTTCCATTAAAACAAAAATCATCCTGAAAGAAAACACTTCAAAATTCACAACATGTTCCAGCCAAGGAGAAGGTTTGTCCTCACACTTTCGGGGCTACAACTAGAGAATATGGCATTTTCTTTCTTGCTGACAACTGATTAATAGAACAGTACCTGACTGGTTCTCTGTATCAGCTCTAGATTGAAGTTTTATCTCTGTAGTTATATATAAATGTGTTGGATGTGTTCTTGGTGTGAAGGTGAGACCTTCACAGGGAGGAAATATGAGAGAAGCTGTCTCTTAGTATTGAAATTGGAACTGGTAATTACATATTTAATTCTCTGTCAATAAAAATATATTTTTACATTTTAGCTGACGCTTTTACCCAAAGCGACTTACAGGGAGCAATTTTTGGGGTTCAGTGTCTTTCCTAAGGACACTTTGACATGTAGACGGGAGGAGGCGGGGATTGAACCACCAACCATCTGATTAGTGGAAGACCCACTCTACCTCCTGAGCCACAGCCGCCCCTGTAAAAATATATGTGACATTTTTTTTCTTACTCTGTGCTGTATACACTTGTACAGTTGAAAAAGAAAATTTTATTTTATGAAGTTTTTGTTCAGTTACAATTCACACATAACTTCAGGGACACTTGATGATGTCCTAAGGAACCTGTGTCAAGAGATAATACTACCTTATCTTGTCTGGAGCTTCAGTTTCTGAGGCTGGCTTCATATTGAAAATGCTTTGCTCTTGTACTGTGTGCTCAAGAGAGGTTTTCTCCACTCCACTGAAAAACTACCACATTAGTTATCTCCACTCTCGGGCTCTTTAGACACATTCCATTAACGCTGTAGTTGACGTTTAAGTGTGAAACATTTAGGTGAGGCAGCAACAGAGCCGGCAGAGAGCTGCGGGCCGGTGAGGGTTTTCAAGCATGAATCAGTCCAACATATCCACGAGAGTAATAGAGTTGTCTACCACCAAATAAACGCAGAGTGCATCAGCCAACGTGCTGCCCAAAGGCATGTGATGGATTTTTTTTTAAAGTTCACCACACGAGGGACAGCCTTGAGATGGGAAGAGAGGAAGGTGTGAGGTAGGGATGGAGGCAAATGGAGACAGGTGGGGGAGATGGAGTGTTGGAGAGCAGTTGGATTGCTCCCAGTATTTAATATTGATCTCTGAATCTTGCCTCTACATTGATGGTCTGAGAGAGAGAGAGAGCCAGAGTGTGTTGGAAGATGTGAAGAGAGGTGCAGATCAAATAGGCTGTTTTCTTTTCAAATCTTGTTAAAACGAAACTACTTTTGCTAACGGGAGAGCAATTTTAATGAAATTCATCCGTTTCAGTCGGTGGGTGGAGCTTTAGAAATTAGGCGTTAATTGAGATTGCCTTTATTTTATGTTGCTCTCTAAAGAGAGTGCTCATGTATCTGTTCAATTTGTACTGGATGATCATTTCCCTTGATTGGACACTCAGCAGGGCATAACTTGGAGGGGTCGCAGTGTTGAGAAAATTATAGTTTTTCTGTTGATGGTGAAGTAATGACATGCAGCTGAGCGATACGAGCAGAGTGCTGACTGAGTGTGGTCCATCATGGGAAGCACTTGAAGCATTTGGTGAGGTTCAACACTGACCAAAAACAAGAGTGGAGGAAATTCACGTTAAAGCAGTTTTCAATCGATCCTCGAAAGATATTTCGGTTTGAGAAAACATTACAGGTAGCAGCTGTGCAAGACTATGCCAATTACTGCTACAAGAAGTACACTGCCCCTCTGAATGTACTGATACTTTGTATAAGCAATCATCTCACATCTCTTTCGCTAATCAACTCAACTCAACAAGTTACAATAAGTGATATTGATTTTGGGACAGTGACATGGCTGGATAGTTAAATAGTCTTCTTGATAAATATACTGTCAGATTCTATATACTGTTAGCTACTGTCTGCAGTGTTATTGACTTTGAATCTTGCTCACATAATGTTAGCTTTCTGGCTCGTAGCTGAGCGGACTAGAAATATCTTCTGTTGTATCTAAGGTTCGTCCTATTTATTGTAGTAGTGAAAACGTTTCCATTGCATAAGGATTTTATGGAATCATTTTCTCAGGTATTAGTCAAACCCACACTTGTCACCAGGGAAAGCTTGTAAGCAGGATGGTACCCTTCAGGAATTGATGGACACCATTGTTCTGGCCTTCACCACTCCATGAATTCTAATATGAATGTATGTATATATTTATTTAATTACTTATTGTCTACCTGTGGGGAACAGCACAAAGCTGTAAACACAATATTCATTTTTAATTTGTTATAGCTACTAAATGCTTTACGATGTTCACTTTGTCCTTCCAGCATTTAGTCTTAGGCAGGTAGCTAACAGTGGGTTAATCAGCGTCCTGTTGCTGGAAACTTGATGGGAGCAGTGAGAGTGAGAAAGTTGTGGCTGTCAAACCAAAACAACCAGCTGGAAGAAGCTAAACACTGTGTAGAGCTGAGAGAAACTGCAGACTTGGTTGATATTTCTCCGATAATTTATCAGTACGAACAACCCTTTTTACATTAACGGTAGTCATTTGATTCTTTGCAAATATTAAAATATTGATTAGTCCAATTTTAATTTGTGTGTTTGTCTGAAATGAGCTAATTGTGGCTGAAAGCCTGTGTTCTGGTCCTTGGGCTATATGCAATACTCAAACTAGCTTTGGGCCAACATGAACGCTCAGAATTTACCTATTTGAGCCAATTCCAGGAGTTAACCAGCAAAACTGGATTTAGACTACTGTTAGCAACCTGTATGATCCTTTAGCATACATCTGGAAAATGGCACACAGCTTTGGGAAATGATACATGAAAACGCCAAGTAGTTATTGGTCCAACAAGAAGTCTTAACCCAAGACCAAATCAAGACCGAGGTAAAACTGCAGGTGAGACATGGACACTAAACTGTAGAACAGACATTAGACTGAATCCAGAAAGTCTTATCAACATTGCATTGCCAAAGCAAATAAGCAGAGTGGCTCTGAAGTGTAAGAGATCCAGACAGATCCTGACCACATCCAGACAGAGTGTCCGCAGTCTGGCCAGAGAAGGAGGACACTACAAGAAGTCCTTGCTAGTAAATAGAACGGATGACGTTGTCACAGCAAAAAATATGACTTAATGGCCCTTAAAAATGTTAAAATGTGATAAATATCAGAATAAGAGACTACTTTAATTTCTCTGCCAGACAGTAAAACAACATTTGTGCTAAAACAGAAGGAGCTGGCTGCACAAACTGTGAACATAGATCACAAACTGAAGGACAGGAGGGATACGACAGGAATAATAATGTTGATATTGCTCTTAACTATCACACCTGATAAATTACTATGTGGTTATGTTGTTCTGGTTTTGGGTTCATTCTACATTTTACATTCTTAGTATCAGTATGTGACTGACAAAACACTGGAAATCAGCTGTCATTGATATCTAATATGACAGGCATGATTTGTTCGATATCAGCAGTGGTCTAATTTAAAGGTTTAAACCTGCTCTAATTTAATATCAATGATGGATCAGATGACTACAGTATGTGTAATATGAAAAGAGTCATAGCCAGCAGAGAATTACCACCTGACTCAGCAGTTTCCCTCAGTTCAATGAATTTTTTTAAGCTCATTTTGGTTTTACAGCTCTCAACTTTACTGCTTGGTTCAATAAAGTTCTCATCAACTTTGTTTCCAGTCACAGCAGGCAGCTAATGTCAGCACAAAAATGATTAATAAATATAAATCTACACTACTCGCCCATCACCAAATGACAAAGAGACAAAGCTAGCGACTAGCTGTTGAACATAGCGGAGCGTTTAGCAGCTAAAGAGCTGCATGTTTTTCTCAGGAGTTGGTGGAGACCAGCATGGCATCACCAGACTAATGCCAGAGCAAATGAAACATGATTGTCTGGTTCCCAGGTGAGGTCGAGACCAAAACAACTGAAAGGAGAGTGAATATTGGACTCCAAGTTCTCAGGAAAGCCCAGATGAATGCTAATGTTGCTCCATGTCTGCTGAATGTGAAAATAGAAAGGCCATATACTAATCAAGATTTTCAGAGTCAAGTCTGCACTTCAAGCTGATAAATCACTGAATCAGTGATTCAGCTGACAAGATGTGAGTCGAGTCAGGATCATCTGGTTTGATGACTCAGATCATTGATGTTCAGGGTCCAAGAAGATCAACCCTGTACCTTACAACACAGGCACTGCAGTTAAGGTTAGGGAAAGATCATGGCTTTAGTTAAATGTTATTAATGCTGTAGTGAGAAAACAAATTCAATATTTTGTCAGTTTAATATTGATATTTTTACATTACTCAAAGCAATTTTGCATAAAAGTTGGTGTAACACCACTGTAGTAAATATGGACAGCTGTACAGGGGTATTTGTTATGATTACATCACTTATGATCAAAAACTAGCGAGTGACAAATGCAGTTTTTATGGTCTAAAAGGGACCCAGTGTTGCGATAACAAACGTTTCCAACATTAAGTTAATACAAAACATTTGAATTGGTTAACAAAACAGAAAAATATAAAGGCCATCAGTACATAAATCTTAAAATTCATCCGATTCCTGCATCATAATGTGTGTAATGTGGATCAGACAGCACCTCCTGATATCAGAAGCGTTGCCTCAAGTGCCCCAAGTCCAGCACATCCTGACTTAGCCCATTGATCCTTGCCTCTGTAGTCAATATATGTATACAGTATGCACCACACCACTGATAAAGTTCTAATGAATGCATGAGCTTCCATCTAAGATATTGGCTTTTTAACTCCAAAGATACTAAAAAAAAAACTCAGGCAAGCTCCAGTCTCCAAAAGCCTGCATCAGGGAGTCTTTAGGTAGACTGCAGCCAAAGACAGACAGGCAGGCAGAGTTATGATGACATTTTATTGTGCCAGAATCTGTTCCCCATCACCTTAGGCATCTTCAGACCTGTGGCTTCCCATCACTGGCAACCCAAACCCATTCCATGTTTTAAAAAAAAATGAACTAGTGCCCGTGGCATTGGCTTCTTTCTGTGTCTCCTCATTCTCTCTTTGCCCCGAGACAAAAATTGAAAAGAGGCGCCTCCTCCAACTCCGAGACAGACAGTGGGTGGAAAAAAGAAGAATTAGAGGCAGGGGGTAAAAGAGAAGTAAGACTTGTTACCACAATTTACGGAGCATGTTTAATTTTTAAACATAGCCGACTCCTGTATCACTAAGACTCCAGTCGAACCTGCTCCCTGTGATAGTTTTAATTAGGTCCAGACTGTGAGGCACAATGATCAGTGTTTGCAGCAGGTTGTTTCTCTGTGTACTTCATCCATTCTGGACTGTAAGTAAGTTAGAGACTCCTCAGGTGCAACAGCCATTAATCAGACGGGGTTTAAGTGCAAGAATTTATGGGAAAAACAACAAACTAACCTCCCAGCATGTGGATGATTTTCTTGTTACATCAGTGCAGGTGCAAGCTTTTTTGTCTGGAGAGAAATCTTTTCGTAAGCAGAAGATTTTCAGGTAGACGTGCACACAATTCTGATATTACACACACACACACACACACACACACACACACACACACACACACACACACACAGGGCAATCATACCTGAACACACACTCTCTGCCAAACTGACTCATTCTTGCGTACACACATACACACACTTTCTGATAGATCAGAGAATCGTCATTTCTTGTAATTGAATCATCACAAGGCTTTTAATCCCAGCAGAGACCAGTCAGCACGTACGCCCAAGGTCACAATCAGATGCACACGCACGCAAGATGCTCAAAAATACAATAGTGTTCTGGAAGCACGTTCACACGCTCAGTAATCACCTGTTTACTGTGCCAACGCTGCACACACTGAAACAGGTGCTGAGAAAGACAAGACATACGCTCTGCACCGTGTAGCAGCGAGTCATAGCAGATTGATGTCTTTGATCCAGTCTTTGTCTTTGCAAATGACTCAGACCCAGATTTTGCTGACAAGCATTTTCGACTGTTTGACTGATTAAATGGCTTAAGTAGATTCACTGCAAAAACAAACACGAGCGCCATGGAGAGAGAGGACGTCCTGCTGCATACAGGGAAACCACATGCTTCACAGTCCAGTCTCCTTAATGTGTTTTTAATTTAATTTAATTTTAGAAACTTTATTGATCACGCTGAACGTGAAATTACTTCTCCGCATTTAACCCATCCAGGCTGGCACCTGTTGGAACAAAGTTTTCTGTGAGGCCAGGTGCAGCTTTATTACATTATGTAAGAATTGGCATTTGTTGCAATTTAGCACCCCTAGTTGCAGAATGTGTTGTAAATATGGACACCTGTACACGTGTATTTGTTATTCTTACATTACCTATAATTTACCGAAAACTTTGCTAACAGCCAGACATCAAGCAAGGTCAACAACACAACACATAGCAGCCAGCTAATATTACTTACTAGTCCAACAGCAGTCAGCCCAGCTCCGCTGTGCCCAGTTATATTACCATACTCCTAACAGCGGTCCGAAGCTCCTGCACTTGCCACTGTAAACTTTAACACTCCCCTCTGAGCTCACAGTCCAGGCAGCACAGCTAACTAACTGAGCTTATTAACTAAAGGCAGCTACATTTAGGAGCACTTTACTGTCCATCAGGAAACTCTGTAAATCACAGAGAGTTGACGCAGAGCAGCCGGAGGACATCAGAGGGAAAACCAGAAAACATTTCCTCCATAAAATATGATCCAGTTTTACCGAAACCAGTCAAATAGTTGGTGCTGTGCGACTTAGTGCTGTAAATCGTTACGCAGTTCTCTCCACCTGGAGGCCAAGTTATTTGGTTGTAGTTTGCAACTTCACCACTAGTTGACACTAAATCCTACACACTGGACCTTTCAGGAAACAGTAATTGCATCTTGCAAGATGAAATATAAAACCATCAGATATTACATATACATATACAGTTAATATATAGACACTTGTTGCACTATAAACAGAATAGATCTATATGTACGCAACATTCTGAAGTTTCCCCAATGACACGAGATGATTAAAATGATACTAGATGATGCGATTCTAATCCAATACACTTTATTTTTCAAATTCAGTGAATATCTCACAGTCCGCTAGTTTTCTGCTCTGTGTGTGTATGTGCTGAAAAAAAGATCCAGTGGTTGTACACAGCCCCGGCTCTGTTAATGGGAAACAAACAAAGTGGATCGGACCGAGCCAAACAAAACTAACTTGTTATTCCGGCCGTGCCAGCCAGGACTTGTGTGTCGGGTAACTTTAAATTACTCGCCTACAGACATCCTGTGAAACCTGTAGCCTGTAAAGTGTAGATTATAACCAAGCATATAACCACGTGATACTATACTTCAAGTGGACAGTTTTGAGATCAGGTGCTGAGTGTGTCAGACCCAGGGTTAACGTCACAAAGCCTGTCTTGTAACAATTGCTTCCAGAAGGAAGTATGTTTACAGTCAACTTTAAGTCCTCCGCCAGCATCCCACGTCAGTGACATCCACTCCCTTGTCATGGTACACTAGAACAGATGATGGACAATGGGAGGATTAGTATACATTACAATGAAAATCATCACATCATTAGATCAGCTGCTTACAGCATGAAAAACTTGTTTCTAACTGAGGACGTTACCATACACAGATTCTTCCTCCTCCGAACTATATCTAGAGTTGTCTGCCATTTCTATTCAATGCAAAGTGAAGGAGCTGTTGACAGGAGGGTGGAGAGTGCTTTGTGAACCTCTGCCGTGCACCCGTCTGTCCCAGGGCATTAGCAGGATGATTTATTCAGTACAGACCAGCTGATGGGAGCACAGCTCATTTACATTTGGTTTTAAAAGTTGGCCCAACAGCTGGATAGGACCACTGCTAATGACATATAGAACAGGGAACAATGTAGTGTGGTGTAGTTTCCAGACTAAGACACTGTCACCAATGTGGCTGCACCCTAAGGTGTTACATGGTTTGTGTCACAGAGTGAAAGTGTTCTGCAGTTAGCAGAGATGGCTGACCTCAGTCGCACCAAAGAGAACAACATCAAACAGCGAACATCAACCTCGAGCTATTGCTCAGTGCTGTATCAACTGTGTGTGTTTGTGTGTGTGTGTGCAGGCTGTTGTGCATGACTGGCAGAATAACACACACACAGACTAATTACTGCAGATGCGCAGCTATCTGCGCTGTTATATGTGTGTACTTTTGTGTTGTTATATATATATTTAATTAATCGCATTGTGGGTACAAAAATCTGTTCACAACTTGATTCCAAAAAAGTTGTGACGTAAATAAAAATCCTCAGATCATTCTCCAAAGATTGAGACAATCTAGACAAATTCCAGCACACAAGGGGAACACTGAATGTCCTTCGACCCCTCAGACCAACATGATTACATGGGCTCAGAAACACTTCAGAAAACACTTCACAGTTCATCACTGTATCTACAAATGCAAGGTAAGACTGCAATGCATAGAGATAAAGCCAAATATCCAATAAAAAATAATATCCAGAAACGCTGCCGACTTCTCTCGGCTCATCTGAGATGGACTGACGGAAAGTAGTCGACCCGGCAGTCCCGGCCCTAACCAATTTGCCGCTATAGGCAAGATTTAAGGTGGTGCCCCCCTTGCATCGCAGCACTGCCATACCCACAAAATAAAAACTGTAAACAAGAGGTGGAGGTGACAGGAGGATCACTTGATGTTGCTGAAGTGGAGATAACTGGTGATGGCCCAAGATTGGCAGAGGTGGGATTCAGATATCTCAACAGCACATCTGAAGAGAGAAGAGGAGTGTGTGACATGTGTGTTACAGTCTAATCATAAAAAGATGATTCCAATAATAAAATGAAACGAAATAATAAAAATGAAAAACCTAAGAGAGGCATGATTTCCCCTATTCTGTACATGTATCATATACAATGCAATTATTTCTTCTTCCTTTTTTTTTTAAAAGGTATTTTTTTTGGCCCTTTCAAGCTTTATTTGACAGAGACAGCTTGAAGAGTGACAGGAATGTGGGGGGGGGGGGGGGGGGGAGATGGGGAATGACATGCGGGAAAGAGCCACAGGTTGGATTCGAACCCTGGGCCACCGCAGCAAGGACTGAGCCTTTGTATATGGGGCAGATGCTCTACCAACTGAGCTAAACGAGACCCCACAATGCAATTATATCTGATATGCAAATTAGATTCAGGCCTGAGCCTGAGAAATGTAAGGTGGGAGTAGTTACCTACAATATTATTTTTCATAACAGCTGTTAGGCCACTCCATAACGTTAACTGACGTTAAAACAAGCTAACACGATTTATTGATGATCAAACCGTGTTAGACTAAAAGTTACTATCGTTCTGCAACAGACAAATAATTTAATGACATCATCTTTACTGTACCTCTGTCTTTGTCTCGTTTTTCCTCCTCTTCTTTTCTTTTCTTCCTTCCCCCGAGCACCAGAGAGTTTTGGTCGTTTTCACGTTATTATTGTCAATAACGAGGTGACGTCAGAAAACTAAGAGCAGGTACAGTCTAATCAGTCGGGAGGGGGTCTTGGGTTTATTGTTATTATTATTATTTAATAGGCTTTGCTGTTCAGTTAAATTAACATGGGCTTATTTGGGACGTGGGACTTTTTCATATCAAGAAATAATAGTACCAACTAGTTTTACTATAAGAAAAGTGAAAGTTACTCTTTTTTTTTTTTTTCTTCCCCCATTTGTGGCGCCCCTTGGATGGACAGCGCCCTTAGCATTTGCCTATACTGCCTATGCCACGGGCCGGCTCTGAGTCGACGTGTTCACATTTCAAACTGTTTTTGGAAATCATGGACGTCGTGTCCTCTGGGCTAAAGAGGAAACCATCCAGATTGTTAGCAGCGCAAAGTTCAAAAGACAGAGCCAGGATCTGTGATGGTATGGAGGTGTGTTGCCATCCAGACGTTTTTCTAAGGGACATCCTGCTTGTTTCAGATAGACTTGTCTCCCATTGGTGCATTACGAAGCTCAAAATACAAGAATGGAGACTGCGGACTGCTGAGTAACTGAAGTTATATATCAAGACAATATACATGTACATAGTGAGAGAAAGATGGTTAACATGTCCCTGTCCCAGGCATCGAATTCAGAATGAGTGCGTACTTACAAAAAGTCTTTGAGTTGAACATTATGTATCTCGTCTTTGTATGTATTCAGTTGAATATAGGTTAAAACGGATCTGCAAATCATTGTCAATCATGTTTCACACAGCGTCACAACTTCTTTGGAATCCAGGTTGTACATTATGACTCTCGTCCATTCGGGAGCACAGAGATGTCCCCATATGGTAAAACATTAGAACATTTGGGGTTCTCTCAAACTTTCAAATCTTTTTTTAATCTTTTGAATGTTTATACTAGACATTTTGTCGTCAGCCCAGTGACCTAAAAGTTACATCCATATGGTGGATGGTGAGTGGTGTGTCCGACTTTCATGCAAGAGATGGTTCTGTCAGAGATGATGGATTCCCTTTTAATAACCAAAAATGCATACATGTAGGATGATTATATAGGTATATAGTAAAATTATGATGTATATAATAATTATATGAGAAGTGAACTGTGTCATAGTTTGCTCAGAAAGATCAAAACAGAAAATGATTTTGTAAATATGAAAGATGCATGAAACATTAATATTTTCAACATTTAAAAGTTTCTTGAAGAACACCTAAGGAAATAAGTTCTTTATCAGGATAAACAGATTTGCAGCATTTATTTTCTATATTTGAAATTAGGCTTATATAGAATCCTGATCTTTTCCAAAGAGTTAACAAATGTGTTCACTGAATGATTTCCAGGGTTTTACAAAATCACCCAATATTGACGTTCTGGACTGTCACTCTACGTGTGAACTATTTGGCAAAAGTCGTGTAGTGTTCACCAGGCCTAAGGGTTAGGTTGAAGGTAACGGTTGGGGTTAGGCATACTCTATGGTTATAGTTAGGTCTCCAGTGAATGATTGTAAGTCAGTGCATGTGTGACAGAGAAAGTGATTTCAAAAGCAACAGAAGAAAAGGTTAATAAAGAGCTGTAGAGGCAGACATGATGATAAAATAAGGAAACAGAGACGCAGATGACAGAGAGACAGCATTTTCATTGTTTTATCTCCGAGCAGTCTGCAATTGATTTTCAAGGTTCTTGGAAAGACAGTAGCCCTCATTCATCAAACTATCGGACTCTGCTTGTTACACTGCCAAACTCCATATTTATCAATTCAGTCTCTGTTGGAGCTATAAACAAAGATCTGACTCATATCTGCTGAGAACATCTCTCTGCTCGTTTCAAACAGTATTTTCACTATTGGAATTACATAATGATGAAGATTACCTCCACGCTTTGTGACAGTATTTATGGCCATATTTATGAGTGTGCGTATTCCCTTGTGCCAAGACGTTCTTTAAAGAGGTCAAGACTCACGTAATTAGTGTTTATTACATGTGAATGATGAGCTCTTAAACTGCAATCGCCTCTGATTTATTTGTGCTCATTTTAGTTCTGTTTGAAGGTTTCATTAATCTGATGTGGCAAGATCTTAGGATCATGTCCAAAGTACATTTGGCTCATTTTCCACAATGCCTTGATGAATGAAGGCCAGTGTCCTCAGATGAATGCCTTGTTTTGAGGAGATTCAGTCAATCAGTGCGATCTAAATGGATGATACGAGTAATAATTATTTAGAGGGGTTTATTTTAGATGCTTGGGTGAAGACTGAAATAGTTTTATAAGCTTGTCCTGAGGCTCATTTTCTTTTTTATCTCATTGGACTCAGCTGAACAAAAAGCCTGACTTTTCCTGAAGAGGTCACGACATCTCAAACATGAAGACAGGTGATCTGATTCTGTCATTTGGAAAGCCTTTCCTCTATCCACTGAACTATAACTACAGTAAGAAAATAGAGAAAAATAACCTAATATTGGATTTGGGACATTATTTTTAGACATGTCTCTGCATTGCATACTTTGTGGTGTCAGACAGTCCGCTTTTTAATACAAATACATGCAGTATTTTATCAAGTGGAGCTGGGGATCTTGCTGAAATAGTTAGTAATAGTAGTTGAAATAGAAATACTTCAGCAGTCAGTCAAATCTGATTTCTTTTCCATTGTTAGCTTCAAATTCCCTCTTTTTCTTGACTGGTTAAGATGCAGTGAAAGAACAGCCATCTGTGTGGCTGTACTTAGGCACAGTGGTGAGCTAAATGGAGGTTTGTCAGTTACCAACAACACATTAAGAAGGAGCTCACGTGTTCCTAACAGAGCTCGTCCACTGGTGCACCGTTTGCGCCTGCGCACTCTAAATGTTTCTCGTTAAGTATGTGGCGTAAGTTATGTAGTTAAAAGATCAGTGCGGTGAGGTTTTGACAGCAAAAGTACTTGGTTAGCTTTAGAAAACAATCGTGGTTTGGGTTAAAATAGGTACCAGCCGGGAGCAATAATGACGGGAGCAAAGGACGGATGTAAAGAGCAAAAAAAAAGAGGGAGCTTGTGGGACATAGGTGGGACAAAAAAAACAAAACAACTTGTTGACCTGATGGTGGTGTTAGATGAAAAGTTAAGCTATAACTGTAAGTTATTACAGTTGGGAACATGAATGCCTGAGCCAAATTGCATGGTAATCCATCCAATAGTTGTTGAGATATTTCAGTCTGGATCAGAGTGGTGAACCAATAGATATGCAGTTCACTATTGCCATAGAGCCATGACGCTAGCATGACTAGAAAGAGAGAATATTGTCCTCAAAAGTGTGTGACTTTGGAAAATACCCTCTTGATTGTCAAACTTGGCTTGCTGAAGCCTCAGATAAACATAGTAACTTTTAGCACAAAGGACTGTGGATTTTGTTGCCCATCAATTACACTTAGTGACCGGCCAGTGTGAACAGGAGGAGTAAGTGTTTCAGGGTTTCATGTGGGCATCTGACTATTACTTTGAGAGAGACTTGAAAAAGTGTGAACCTATCCTTCAAGACTGATTGTCTTTTTCTTCCCCCTTCATTTACATAAACACTCATTCACAGTTCATTGTAGATTATCATATTTTACATGCATGACATGCATTTTAAAATGTGTTGACTCTCGGGATTCTTGACATTCTCTACTAGACAAAATGTCTTCTTGTTATTGAGTTGCACAAAAAGTAAAAAGTTCTAAAAATAACACTGATTCTAGTCTTAGATTCATGCAAAGTGTATTGCCAAAATGAGCCACGACTTACCGGAGCTGTCCAATGAGCTGGTAGTCGATCTGCAGTTCTCTGGAGCGTCCAGATGGTCAGTCTGCTGCTACTTCTCCTGCCCGATCACAGTCTGAATTATTCATTTTCTGCAGTGTGGAGGGAGGGCTGTGGTTCCCATGGGTCATGTTATACAAAAGGTCTCGAAAATAACTTGATAATCTTGTCTAGTACTGATCTTTCGCACCATCCTTTGAGCAAAAGCCATAAAATGACATACCCAAAATAAAATGATTACACTTCTTAAACCATTTTGATTACAGCAGCTGGATTTGTATGTACTCTTGATACAAACCAAGCATATGTTAGTGATGTTACTGGCATCTTAAAATGGTTTACACAAATTGAATTGTGAAGAATTGCGGTTTCAAACAATGAAATGTTTGCCAAGACTGAGTGAGGATGCAAGCTGCTGCTTGTTAAGGTGTTTGAAATCATTTAAATGGATATAACCAGGTCATTGTAGCCATTATGGGAACTATTTTAGGTAATTGATCACACATTTGCTGTGGAGTTTTTGGAGCGTGGAGCATTTGCTAGTCGTCTCCAATTTCCCACCATTTTAACCTACTGTGGAAATAGAACACTTACTGCAATCCTGTATTTGTAGTTAAAATGATTTAATGTAAGCTCCCATTTGACTCCATCTTTTGAAGTATTGTACGCCATCACTCGGCATTGTGTTATGTTAAAGTGTCGCATGGTGCACTAGAGCCAAAAATCTACCAGAACTACCTGAATCTTTTTTATGTCTGCGTTATCATCTCTCTCTTAGGACTGAATCCAAAAACTTGAAACTCGCACTTGAAAACACGTCAAGGAAGTTATCACTTCCATTTTCAGGCGTCACAACAATTGTTATTCAGCAGCATTCTACCACTGTGAAACAGCTAACAAAGGCAGGCCACAACAGAGGGAAAAAATGTGTGTATGTGTGCATCGTGGTCCTTCATCTCTCTTCCCACACATACCTCAAAGCTGCAGCTCAGTGTCAGGTGGGATTCACCAATCAGATCCTGAAACCCCCCTTGAGAAAACCTTTTATTCTTTTATTTTAGCTTCAATCTCTGTGTGGATTTTATTTATTTCTGGTTTATAGGAACAGTGCGCATTAATAAAACATTTCTGTAAATGAGCAGAGTTAGCCAGGAGGATATTTTTCATCTGTAGTCCCTGGACAGATGTCACAAAGACACCCTAAGAACAGAATACACGATTGAATTTAAGTTATTGAGATCATATATAACCATGCAGAACAATATTAGCAAAGGAAATATTAATAGTAGAAAACATGATTCAGTACACCCTTGCACTACTTTGTCAGCACAGAGCTCATAATGCTAATGCATATAAAAAAATTTAAAATGAGGTATATAAAATATTGGACTAAATTAGAGAACATTGTTATATGCTAACTGAAACTAAAAAAATAATAAATAAAATATGGACATCATATCCATGATGTTACTCACAGGTTTTTTAAGAGCCGTTTTGAATCTGCTGCCTCACGAAGACGTGGAGCGTGGGTGGAGCTGAGGCGGGCTGAATGAAGCCTGGTTGCTCAAACAAGCCACCTGTAACTACAACCACCTGTCATTCAAAGCGGCCACACTGTTAATTCTACATAACTTAAAGCCTTATTATAATTTTAATAAATGTGTAATATAATTCACCCTCATTCAGTCTACAATTGTCATGAACGGGAAAATTAGCTATAGACACCAGAACTGTTTTTTGTGCCAGGTTTGGCATACCAAGTTGGGCATTTTAACATGGGGGCTTATGAAGATTTAATCGTTCTGTAGCCAGCGTCAACTGGCCATTTGAGGAACTGCGGTTTTTGCGACTTCTGCATGGTTTCACTGCACAGCCACAGAAGTTACCGCTTGACTGAAACATGCAAAGCGAAAACATGGACATAAAAACAAAAGTGCACAGTGACCATCATACATAAATCAAGTCAAACTACTAAACCACAATAAACAACATGCATGCAGGTATGTGAGGGCAGACTGGCGATAGCGAGATGGCAGCAGGTGACATCAGACAGGAAGTGGATTTTAGCACAGACAGACTGGAGATAATAACATGTAATTGAGTTTTAGTGCAGAGCTGAGTATTAATTAACCATTTCTTTAAACGAGCTCTAAATACGCTGCATGTGTCCAGTTCTCTAACAGTGACTGCAGACTGGCTGAAAGCACATTTTCTGAGTGGTATGAATGCTCTTGCTTTATACACAGAAATATATACAGAGAGAAGACACACAGTGTGAACAATGCATAGAGAAAATATACACACACAAGACACATAAAAACAATAGAACAGCCGACATATGGACACACAGACAGCTCAGGGGAAGATGTGTGAGCTCTTCGATGGTGTAATCCATAACTGATAAGACTGTTAATGTATAATGGCCTCAGTGTGTAATTCCATGGGTTACATCTATATCTACTGACGCCGCCCGGGCTCACACTATTCTTCATCTGAGTTTACCCCAGAGACTCTGACTGCCAGTACATATTCTTCATCCAGATATTCATACCATTGCACTGTTGATTCTCTCAGTCCACTTTTCTTTGTATCCGCAATTTTACAGCCTTTATGCTGTTAGTAGATTTTCTCGGTGAGTTCAGGATCTTTGAAATGATTCTGATGGTTTTTTGTTTGCAGAAAAATGAAACAATGACAGTGAAAAATTGTTGTTGCTGTCTTTGATTTTACCACTGGGGGGCACCTAAGTCGGGAATTTGTAATAATATAATAATTAATATATACATATAATATATATATATATATATATATTTCTCTTCAGAGGCCTTTTTCTCAGACACAGACGTGTAAATGGTGGCTGAATTCCACTTAGCGGCTTCAGTTTCAGGGGTCGTGTTAACCAAATATTTGCCGCCATTGACTGAATTTTTTTAACAATGCAAAAAATCTGAAGCCTACCATAACATTAAGTAATTCACATGCAACACTCTCATTAACCACGTGTAGACCACCTGTTGTAGAGCCCCGTCTAGTTAATTAGCTATTGTCTCATAGTCCACACAGTGTCATTATTTCTGTTCATCTCCATGGTTCATAAACGCATCATATGTAAGTTCTCTGTATTAAATGTTACTGTGATCAACTGTGTTTTTTTGAAAATCAGATGCTATGAACTGGGCTATATGTATCATTAAAAAAATGAAATAATAGATAATATATTATGATGGATTTTTTTTCCCCATCCCGTTTAGACACAACACGGCAACAGCAGCATTGAGCTCTGAATCACATTATTTTCAATGGCTTGCACTGCGCCACGTCAGGTTTTTGCTGCGTCAAGCAAAGTGTGGTACACAGCACACCGCTGAGTATAATACAAATCACAGTAACACCTTTTTAGACTGTGACAAGTCAACATGTCTGCTGTGGAAAAGGCTCATACCACACCCTGGCTGGGGTAAAAAAAAAAAACATTTACTGCTTCACTAAGTCTGTGGTCAATCTATGATCTGGTCACTTACTAAGCATCATCATCACTGACAGATGCAGAATCACATCATGTGAACTTTTCAATGCAACGTATTGCATTGTGGGAGCAGAAAGTGAACAGTATTACCTTGTTCACTCATTCCCTACATAAAGGACACTCAACAGTGAGCAGTACATTAAGACTTCATCATCGTCATTTTGCGTCATCCCTGTCAGCTGCAGAGCACAACGCTAATTTGTGGACACTCTATCGTGCCCTCAGAATTCTTGAGGGACAAAAGCTTGTGTTTTATTTTCTAATGACCTCATCCTGTTTCTGGTTTCGTTTGTCTCTCTGTTCCCTTTTTGGACTTGTTTGCCTTCACTGACTGCTTGGCTGTTGCTGACCTTGTTTCAAGTAAAATGCCTTCTTAACCCTTCGTACTCTGCTTATGCATCCTGCTTTTAGGTCTTCACCACACTCAACAGAT
This sequence comes from Argyrosomus regius, assembly GCA_946959425.1. Taxonomy (NCBI): domain Eukaryota; kingdom Metazoa; phylum Chordata; class Actinopteri; family Sciaenidae; genus Argyrosomus; species Argyrosomus regius. The sequence goes on along the minus strand of OX336889.1, from coordinate 24,742,433 downwards.
TTGTTACCCAATATGTTTCCCAATATCAATTTTGATTGACAGTATGTTGGGAAAAATAAGACATGTAGCCCTGTAAACTCGTCCATTTTAAAACAGCAGAATGAATGTCAGGTTGAATCCAAACAAGTCCGCAGTAATCATTCCACCACCAATAAATAATTCAGTGAAATTTTGGGTTGCAGATCATTCCTTAGCTCAGTTAATAAATCTAAAAAAAGAAAATGAACAGAGCTGAAATAACCATCACTCTTCTGTTTTGTGAGAATTTGGCATCCGAGGTAATGAGTGTACAGGTGGACAAACCACTTTGGAACATTTAGTTCAGCTCCTAATTTCATTATGGAGGACATCAGAGGCTCATAAAGAATGTTATTGTCTGGTTGCTTCAATGGTTTTATTTGTCCTTGGCTAAAGACACCAGCTCTGGGTGATGTGTGCATCCATTATGTAACCAAAGCAGTGTGTATTTTGGGGGGAGATGTGTATCAGTATAACAGCTGACTGACGATGTACATGCCAGATCTGTTGGCTTTTCAAAATAAAACGACAGCATTCAAGTTTCTGCGTGAAGGTTCGGTGTTTGAAGGCCACAAGGTGTGTGTGTGTGTGTGTGTGTGTGTGTGTGTGTGTGTGTGTGTGTGTGTTTGTACATACTGTATCTGTATCTACCCAACAAAATGGGTCAGTGTTGCATAGGAGTGGAGTTTCCACTGTATGAATGAGCCTGATTGTTACAATCAGAACATCACTGGTTGTACTCTATTTACACTATTGCAAATGATCTATTTGTCTGACACTTGAATAGCTTTGTGAACTAATGCACATCAAAAACCGCACATAGTTCCCGGATATTTGTGAGTTCTCTGCATGGTGCGAGGCGGAGGAGAAGGAGGAGGAGGAGGAGGAGGAGGAGGAAGCATTTAGAGATGGCAAGTTAGATTTTACCGCAGACATGCATATTAAAACACAGAGAGAGAGAAAAATGAAAGTGCCGAGGCTGAAACAAACAACATCACATGCTTTAGCAGAAAGCAGCTTCCCATGGAACGAGCACAAAGAGTATATGCACATACGCACACAAAGAATGAGTATGAACACACTGAGAAAAACCAAGAATAAACAAATTAGTGGCGGAGGAGGGATTAAGACCATTTAAAGGTCAAGCGCAGGCTGAGGAAAGCAGTGGAGAGGAATAATAGTAGTGGTTGAAGTGTTTCTGTGTGTAGGTGTATTGAGGGATCACACAAGCAGAACAAACATGAAAACAAGACATAATGTCGGGAAAGAAGCGTAAATAAAAGTTATTAAAAACAGCAGCATCCTCAGCTGTGAGACATGTGGTTAGAGTTAAAAGAAAGGCTTTTTTTAATTGGGTTACCACACATGAATGAGACAGGAACAAAGCCTGAAGGGATAATAGCACCCCTAGACAAGTTTGACCTTGTCAGAGGTTGATGAACTTACACACAAACAAAAAAAAAAGCTTCAGAGTAAGTTGGTTTTTCATCTACATGTAAATAAGTGTTTGTTTGCTACTTCCCATAATGAAAAGAGATTAGTGATTTGAAAAGACAAATTTATTTGTTATGTCGGTTCTCTCTTTTGGGATGCCACGCATCAATTAACTGATCGGCCCACTCCATCTGTCACTGTTGCTGTGCCTGTCAAGTTTTCTGTTGTTTGTAGTTTGCTTTGATAGGGTGGCAGATTTATCACAATTACAATTAATCTTTGAAGTAATGATTTCAGACAGAGGTAGGCAAAAGCAACTTCTCATTTCAAGCTCGCGACCGTTGATTTTGCTAGTTAAAATACATAAAATGCACATATACAAACATATATTTTATGTTTCATTTGTCTTTTTGCGCTTATTCACCACAATAATTTCATGAAAAGCGTCTCTAATAAATTAAATGTTGGGCAGTTTGTCTGTGCCCTTTCCTTCATGTTGTCCTTGCACATAGTCTTCACCATAGTTTGCTGTGCTGCACAGGGATGCTCTAATCACTCGGAAAAAGGAGTCCAAATGTTTTTAGCTGGAAGCAGAAGTAATCTTACGATCAGTAAGGTAATCATATTTTCATTATCAAAGAACCACACTGCACACTGCAAACAAAGGCCACAGCATGGGGAAGCTTAATGTTTCATTTATTAAAATTAAGGATCAGGGAAAGGCTTGCAGACACAGTGCAGGATGAGGGTGCCGCCTCATTGCAGGGAGTCTTCAGGCTCTGTTGAATCCCCCAGTGGATCTTAAGCTAAAAGAGAAAGAGAGAGTGGGAGAAAAGAACAGAGGAGAGAAAGGGTTGGCCCATAGGCTTGGATGGGAAATTGCCTTAGGAGATGAAATGTGGACTTTGTTCCCTAACTTAAGTTATAGCAGTTCATTAGTTGTGATCTTCCACAGCGTTTGCTGCTGAAAGTATGACAAGTAGCATCAGTTGATGATATGATATGAATCCGTATGAAGTTATTTCTTTGGTTCTTCCTCTTGGTTGTCTTTTAGATCTGTTATGAGTAAGTATAAAGTATACAGTGTTCCCTAATACTATACTAATACCACTATGAGATATGTAATGTATGTGGGTAGACAAAACTGAGTTGTTGTGTGTGGGAGGTAAACTTAACTCACTTTGCAGGCACATTTTGAGGCAGACTGGTTTGTCAAGACCAAAAAGATCTTAGCTGAGAGTGGATCCCACCATCTTTTTGCATCGCCCTGCTGTCAAAAAAGAGGAGGGACCCTGCACCACAATGCACCCCTGGACCTGTAAATATAGCAGTCATAGCTGCTAATCACAGGGTTATAGTTAGGGTTAGTGGTGGTGTGTTCACATGTCATGTCCTGTCTGTCGACTTACATTATGTTCAAGGACGGGAAAGAAGGGATGAAAAGACTAAGTGAAGGGAAAGTGAGAGTGAAGAAAAAGGAGTGAGAGCTGACACCACTCAGTCTGCCAGCAGACAGTCAATTTAAGAAATTAAAGAGACAACAAAATATCACCAAATAAGCAAAGGCGACACTAAAAGAAACAAAACACAAAACACAAAAGGAATGATATGCAGAGACACAATTAAAGAGGCATTTCAAAAATTTGTTTTGCTGCTGGTCCAACAGGTTACCAAACCCTGCACGAATTGTAGACTCCCCTGCCAGCAATAAGAACCCTGCAAAGAAGGATGCAACATTCATGCCTGGTGTGTTGACAGAAGTGTTTGATTTCCTGAAACTGAAGGGAAATGTATTAACAGAGCATGAAAGGGAGTGTGTGTTGACCTTAGATCAGGCATGTCCAAAGTCCGGCCCGGGGGCCAATCACGGCCCGCGGTCAGATTTCATGTGGCCCGAAGCTTCATTTTTATACTATATTAATATGGCCTGCTAGGATTGACAGATACTGTAAGCGTGCATTCACACAGGATAAGGGATTGTGGCAACTCGTAGCAGGGTAGTCCGGTGGTGGGGGGGTGAGGGGAGCTGTGGTGTGTTGCTGTGGGCGTGTCTGGAAGTTTAATTTAATTTGAAAAGGACATAACTGCTGGTGTTGTACCTGTAGAATAATCTTGTGAAATAGAAGAGCAAGAGTGATATGTTTTAAATGTTAACAGACTTTTGCATTTTTCACGTCTGATTGATTTAGATTTGGTGACATTGCCATTTAAAAAAAAAAAAAAAAGATAATTGTGACAATGAAAATAAAATTGTTAGAGAAGAGAAGTGCATTTGTATGTAACTTTTATTGTTCATTTAAATGTTAGTATTGGCCCCCGGACATCTTCACCTTGTCAAATCTGGCCCTCCTTAAAAAAAGTTTGGACACCCCTGCCTTAGATGAAATGGCAATCGCACCAAGTGTGTATGTGCACATGTCCACAGGCAAACTGCCAGGTGATGCAAATTTACCAGGTCAGGTGTATTTACTGTATGTTGGTTGGAAATACAACATGGAAGAAAGTAGTGACATATCATTACAAAGGCGCTTGATGTCAACGACATAGGTAGCCCCAACTGGGCCATGTGGCAGTCCTTTGGTGGCAACCACAACATAAGATCAATCACACATCCGGCAATACCTAAAAACCAAAAAAGTGCAGTGACACTACTCCGGCCTCTGCCTCTCATTGACTTTCTGAAAAGTGCTCTTGTCCATGGACAGGTGTTCATAATTCCTGAGGATGTTTTTAACAAGGAGAACCTTCTTTCTAGCAAGATTTCAGGGGTGCCTCTTAAGGCATTTGACCTTTTAAAGGGATGGCCTCAAAAATAGCTCCCTATCAGCTGCAGCCAGGGTTAATGGCAACGACATCAGTTTTGGTGATACAGGAGAAGATGCTGACACAAGGTTTCTCACCACCATCAGGTACCAAGAAGCTACCAAGAAGAAGTGGCTTTTTGGCAGACTTCCTGGACACGGAGGAGCAAAGTATCACCCTGTCAGTCAGTGGAACAACTGATAGCCGTGAAGATAGCAGCATCTGACCTAAAAAAAACAATAACTAAGAAATGTATTCTCTTTCATCTTAGGGGCTACATTGTCCAGAAAATCGTCAGATTTGCCAGCATCTGTGAAAAATGCAAAATTGCAACAGAGCACGAAGATGATAGTCCTGCTGGAGAAAACAGCATCTTAGTGAACTTAAAAGAGTTTGAGGCAGGTGCTCTTTGCCATCCCTCCCAAGAAGTCTAAGATTTCATTCATCAGACTGAGTAACTAGATCGGTTCCTCCCTCATGGAGCTTTCAAACACAGTGGGTGTCTTAGAGAAATAAGCTCAGGCGCTCTCCAGCAGACTTCCATCATGCTGTGAAGTACAAGAGAAAAATCATTAAAGATTCATATGGCTGCAGTTGATTACTGAGGCAAAAAAAATCAAATCACAGAAAAACAATTAACAGATGGCTATCTTGGAAGCAAGAGTCAATCTAAATAGGTGGATGGGGTGCTGGTATTTGCTGCTGACTTCCACAAACTATTCAGAGGCTCCAAAGGTTCATTGACAGGATGTGGCTCTCTGTCTACATGTTTCTGGTTTAAACTCTGATGAGATTTTTTGGGGGGCTTTTTTCTGTCTTTATTGGATAGGACAGCTGTAGATGAACAAGAAAGTGGGTAGAGACAGAGAGAGGGTATAATATGCAGCAAAGGGCCATGAGCTGAGATGTACTTCTCTAAGCCCATAACAGTCATTGTCACAGCAATGTCCATCTGTCCATCTTCCACTGGGGAAAAGATGATCTACTGTCATAGTTGTGTTACAACTGATATGACAGTAAATGAAAAAAAAGAAAAAAGTTGCTGATATGATTCCTGGGAAGTACAGTGTTATGATTCATTTGTCTGAATGAAATGAGACTAATCTGGTATGTGTGATTAAGAGTCACTGCCACACTGAGCTGTTCAGTTCCAGTAAGACTGGGGTGTGTGTCCTTAAGTAAAATGACACATGTTAGGTGAGCACAGTTTCCTGCATTCAGGCGCAGATCCAGCAGTGAAAGGAACTTTCAAGATAGAAAACCAAATAGGTCAAGATCTTGTGTCTCTGCAGCGCACCACTGATAATGTTGATTCAATCAAGTTTACCAGTTGTTGCAATCTTGTTGCCTTTGTTGCAATCTTTTTGAAAATATGGTTGAAATTAATATAACTTTCCTCAGCAAACTTTAAAAAATCCAATCTGGCAACTTTCAAATGCTAAAACAAACAAAATAGGGTAACACATTACTTGGATAATCCACCTACATATACTTCACAGAGTGTTTGTACTATTTCAACAGCTTATTAGTTGAGATTCAACGATTCTGTTTCACAAATAAAATCTTTTTCTGATATTATACCACTATGGGTAAGGTTTCATTAGGTTTAGGCACAAAAACATCTTGGTTAGGGTTGGTTAGGTATGTTCAAATGAAGTATTAAGTAATAAGTATTCGTCACATAATCTGATCTAAACATCTACAGACAAAGTGTAACAGTTGAAATTTTACAAATACTCTAAAACTATATAAACTATCTGTAGGGGGAGTATCCAAATAGAGTTTAATTTGATTTTCTGATTGATTTGAGGATTGGTTAACTTTAGAATTAAAGGTACAGTACATGGTCAAGGTAAGGGAAAGAGTGCAGTAAGACATGGACTGATATATAATATGTGTTCTTACTACAGACAATTTTAAAGGTGTGTGTATAGGTGAGTTTAGGTAATTGTAATGCATTATAATCCCCAAGTCAACCTCCATAGACTCACATCTATAATGTTTTTTGTTTAAGTTATGTGTATTTATGAGGGTAGTCATGAAGCTTTCTGCATGCATTATAATTCACCATGAATGCCCCCATAACACACACACACTATAGATCTTTATAGAAAATGTTACCATTACTATTATCATTACTATCATGCCTTCACTAAAATAACTATTTTCCCAAACAGCGCAGGGAGCTTTAATTTAATTCACACTGCTAATATGTTTATTTTTCTAATGTTTTGTCACCAGTACAGAAACAATAGGTAACTGTTTAATATGATAATGGTTGTGTATTGATTACTGACGATAGCTGATCAGGCTAATTATCAGCTAATCATATTCAGTTGGAACGGCAGTAAAAAAAAGTTTAAATATGTTCATCTTTGTGATGAAAAAGTTTATTACAGTCTAAGATAGATGTCGACCATCAGTGAAACATTAATGTAACATCATTTAAACATCTGTAAAGTGGAGTGATACATGTATTTAAAGTTGTCAGTGCTGTCCTGCTCTACATCGGCGCCCGTGGAACGACTCCTGTTCAGTCAAATAACCTGGTCAAATCTAATTGTTGTATAAAATAATATGAATAACTAGTAACTAGCTTTAAAAAAACATCCATGACTACTGGACAGCAGACAGACCTGCTGGAGGATGTCAGACGGGTCTTCCACAGAAATCAAAAGAGGATTAGATACAGTGAACTGTGGGGGGCTTTTCATCCAGCCAGTCTGATCCGTCTTGTCAACACAGACCATGTGAAAAAGGAGAAATCTGGACTCAGAGCAGGACAGTCACAGCTGAGCAGCTCCTATCACAAAAGGTGCTGGCCTATGACTGAGTCTCAAACACACACACACACACAAACATAGAGACGTAGAGCTGAATGGATTTTTAGCAGTGTCACTACTCTAGCCTCTCCCTCTCGTTGACCTCCAATCTCCAATTACCACTCCAGGAATGTGCCAATTCTGTTGTGCAACACACTCCATCACTTATTCAGTGTTTGAGTTAGCTAATAGTTTATTGACTGAAATACTGAGTGTCCCTTGTCACATTATGGTACGTTTGCTTAGTGTAAGTGGCTCTAAATGTGAATTTACTTTTAAAAATAACTTGTTGGACCCACACAGACATGACACATATACAACACACAGCTCATAAAAGAGGACTGATCATCAATCCATCTCACTGCTTTGTTGTCAGCTGTCTAATTTGCCATTCTGTGTGTTTTCTCCTGCGTGGTGGCCCTCTCTGTCACACCTGGCGGCCTCCAGCAAACAAGCTGTCACACAGTCAAACAAAAGCCATTAGCTTTTGTATTAAGGCTGCTGATGGATTGCATTAGTCTTAAAATGGATGCGACAAACACTGCTTTTATGCATTAGACAGAAGAGAACAACAAGCAGAGGAATATGAGGTTTATGTTTGTTTGTCTCAGGGCTGTTTTACCTGAGTCTAGTATTAACACCAAGTACTTTTCCATCTAAAATATCTTGACTCGTCCTGGTCTTAGTCACTGTTAGATGTTGACTTTATCCTCCTCATAAAGAAAAAGCCACAGTCATTCTTCTCTCCCTGCACCTCCTTACTTTTTACCGCAAACACTTTAAGGGATTACATCTGTGCGCAGCAGCCATTAAACACTGATTAGTTAAAGACTAAAGGTCAGAGCTTCTGCAAGCACGTCTGTGTTTTCTCAAGCATTAGTTTCACATTTAGACACAAATGTATAAACTGCGTTTGTTTTATCTTGTTCTTCTTCTTTTGACCAGATAAGACTTTAAATCGAATTTTGCTGATGATGTAATGTAATGATGCAGTCCTGCTGTTAGACTTTGCAGCACCTGGTGCTTTATAGAGTCTCTGCCATAATGGATTGTGTCCTCCAACTTGGGAGCCAGTTTCTAAAAAGAAAAAAAAAAACCCTGCAGACTTTATTTACCTTAGTATAGCTCATATTATTCAAAAGGTACACCAAATGTGTGTAAAATTGAAATGGCCTAAGTTCTATATAGCATTTTAAAAGTTGTATTCAGAGTGTGCTTAAATTTAGCCAAATTATACTACTGACAAAAAACACTTCTAGTAAATTTATTTTAATAATTTTAGTACAACCAGAAGTTATGTAAACATCTCAGGTATATTTATTAATACTTAGATTACCACACTGTATTTGTAATGAAGCATCAGTGATACATTACAAGTACACCCTCTGAAAAGTATACATTTATTATGTTGACAATATACTTTCACTTGTACGCGCCCACGTACATAAAGCACTTCCAATGGAAGTGTTGGGAAACAAAATCTGTTGTCCATGTTCTGTGCAAAGTGACATTTACTATATCTACATACATTTACATTTGCTGCATATGGAGTTAATGTGAGGCTTCAGCAGTCTGAATTCATGAAGTGAATGTAATATAAGTTACAAACCTTTTAGTGCAAAAAATCCCTCTTTGTGTTTCCACAGTGTTTCTTCTTCTGAATGAATGTGAGTGACACAAAGAGAAATGTTCATACTACAATTACAACATACCCACTTAAAATAGTCTCTAACATCTACAGTAGTAGTTTCACATACACTTTTCAATGTATATTTTCAGAGAACAGGGACTATGGATTTTGTTCATCATCACATAAATTGGTATTGGTATAATACACTAATATGAGCACCTGACTATTGTTAAGACAGACTTGAGAAATTGTGGAGCTATCCACTGACATGACATTATACACATACTGGCCTTAGAGTCTTGACTGCCTTCGCTGTAATCATTTAGAAACAAAAGTTCACATTCTGTGCAAAAATCCATGTGCTAAGTTGTGTTTGGGCCTTTTGCTAGTCTTTTGCCCACTGTCTGGACATGCAGCGAGTGAATTTGGCACTAAAAACTCTGGAAACCTCTATTTGATTGAGCTAACATAGGTCGCTGAATCCTCATAGATATCGCTATAAGTTTACAACGATTGTCATTGTCATATAATTAATGTCATTCATCGTCCTGTGACCTCCAGAGTGCACTGAGGTCAGGGCACACAAGAACATTTCGAGATTAGCGGCAGACTTTCAATGACCAGTCAGTGATTACACTGTGATGGACTCAGGCTGTCTGAGGGGTGGCTGGTAAAAAAAAAAAAAGGTCTCCTGCTTCATGTGGTGGGCACAAGTGTGTAGAAAGTCATGATGCATGTATGATGAAACAGTTCTAAACTTTTTTGAGAAAACTTTTTTTTTAGTTTTATCATTTATCAATTATTTAATCATGTGACTGTTATGTGATTTATTTATTTAAGATAACCACTATCCCTTTGTGGGACATACTAGAGGGCACTTTCACAGCGTGTGTTTGGAACATGGGGGCACCAGGGGAGGGCAGTAGTGACTGAAAAATTTTAATCACAGATTTATTTTTGCACCTCTGTAAACAAAGGACCATCTTAAGATGTCCAATGATATGAACGGTGCTCTTCTGCATTTAAAGGAGCCAGCTGAGGTGGTTTTTGGCATCTGATATGGTAACTCCTAGTCACATCTTTGTGAAGGTTTTCTGGTCAGAGCCGACCCAGAACATTCTGGAGCCCTTATATAGCCCATCTGCCTCAAGGATACCCTGAGAAGAACTGGAGGATGTGGCTGGGAAGGAAAAAAAAAATCTTTAATTGTTTTTAACTGCTGCCATCACGACCCTGATCTGGGTAGTATGTGTAAAATGGATTTATTTTTCATCATGTGCTGATCGTATACCTCCAGTCATTTTCCACTCAGAAGAAGCTCCAAGAATGCGAGCTCTTGCATAACCTTGAAGAGAGCAGTTCCACAACACGTCAGGTTAAACTACAAAGGCTGCCACTTTCAAACAAGATTCACACAAAGCAAGGATATTCTAATGATTAACCTACTCTATCCAACACACACACATATTATGTTGGAGTGGAAAATATCTATGTGTGTTCAAGTGTGTATTTTTGTAGAGTTCCATCTCAGGTTGAACTCCCTGCTGACAGCTATAGGATTCCTGTATTTGTTTCACTACACGACTGCAAAAGAACATCAAACACTTCATTTTCTCAGTATCAAGTTTCTGAAGGAGGATTAAATCAAGCATGTGTTTGACCTCAGGAAGAGATATCCTTTGCCCGGGGCCAGCGGTTAAAATCCTGAGAGCTGTTAACGTCTGAACATCTCAAAATGTGAAAGGCCCCAGCCGTACAGAGCAGTGCAACCGCGGCTTTGTGCCCATTGATACACTGTGGTTTCACCTCAGGTCAATGTTGTTTTCTGACTTTAATTTCAAGGCATAATCTTTCAAGTGTGGTTCTTACTCTCATATGAGTTTGTCATAGTACAGAATGATGTGTGTGTGCCTCATTGCAGACATGTGATCGCCCCCCCCCAAAGTCCCAAATAGGAATAATAAAGTTGTTTATGTGTAGCAATTTGAAGTGAATTGAAAAGAAAAGACAAGTAGCTGTCTAATAATGATATTATAGGCAAATGTATCTAACTTGTTCAAAAAGTATAACAATGAATTAAATGTGTGCCATAATTGTTGATATTCAGTGAAATAAATGTAATCAAACGAAAAACAAATAACTTTCTAAAAGCATATTTGATTGTCATCCAATCGTGACACACTGGGAATGTCCTAGTGTGTGCTTGCATACCAGACAGTTGTAATGTCAACAATGACAAAGCTAAATTTTTTTTAATATTTTTGATTTAATATTTAAACGAAAAACATGAAAGGAACACAGAGAAGTCATTCCAGTCGTCACTTCAAGTCATGAGCCTTTAACTTAATCTCTGCCTTGTTGATCTTCTCAACAATGTTATACTAAGAGACATGCTAACAGCTATGTGAAGAGTGAGGTGCTTTGAGTTAAATGCTAATGTCAACATGCAAAAATGTTCACAGTGTTAGCTACCTTAGTTTAGCTTGTTAGCAAGCTCACATTTAAATAATTAAAAAAATGTAAGACACATCTTCTCATGCAAAGCTTTAAAGGTGCAGCGTGTTTATTATGTATATAATGCTGTCCACACACACTATTTAATAACTGTTCATACTGTACATAATTATGTTAGTGTATTCACCTACCTGTTCATGCTGCTTATACTGTACATGTTCATATACTGTATATATCCTATAGCATATTCAAATCTGCACTATATTTATATATCCTGTTCATATGTACATACTCTGCACTTTACTCCTCTACACTTCTGGTTAGATGCATTTCGTTGTCTAAGTACCTGCTACTTTGTTCAATGACAATAAAGTTTAATCTAATCTAATCTAATCTAATCTAATCTAATCTAATTTAGTGGCACCTAGCAGTAAAGTTGCAAATTGCAACCAAATGAATACTCTCCCATGCCTCACCCTCTTCTTTTAAGCATGTAGGGAAAACATAAAAGGCAAAACTTCATATCTAGATCAGTGTTTGTCTGTTCTGGGCTACTGTACAAAAATGGCGGTTCAACATGGCGGACTCCGTGGAAGAGGACCCGCTCTATATGTAGAATTTAAGGACACAGCAATTCTTATATTCAGGTGATTATACACTGATGGAAATATACGAATGAGTACTGTATCACATTCCTGCCAATAGGTGCTCCTAAATCTTACACACTGGACCTTTAAACAGACATGAATCCCTCTGGCTTTGATTGACAGCGGTTCCAGATGGGAGGGTCGATCCCACTTCAAACCACCTAAGTCCCGCCTCGCAGTGTGTATCTTGCTGGGCTGACTTGAGGCTATAAAATGAAGGAACTTACTGTAATCGGGACGCATTCTGTAGTTGGAGTTCCCTATGTGAACTCCCATACAGAAACTAAAGTCAGTCCAATGCTTTAATCAGTGCTCACACACACACACAGAGATAGCGCTGCCGGGTTTCCTCTCACTTTGAAGCTGAAAAGAACAGACCAAGTCGCCGGGTAGAGACCGTGCCGAGAGAGAGAGAGCCATGGCAGGGGACGGGTCAGACCAGCGGGCGCTGCAGTATGAACAAACTCTGGTAAGTTTGACTTGTTGCCGCTCTGAACTTTGTTCACTGGTCACACAGTGTCTGTGTGTGTGTGCACGGAGAGGAAACACACCAGACTCCACTGACAAGTGTTTGAATTTAACGCTTGCCTGGCTTGCTGGCTGTATTTACACATCTGGTACTAGCTAACTTGCACGATAGCAGCGAATTGTGGTCAAAAAGAGTTGTAATTTAAGTGAAATAAATTAATGTTAGCGTGGTTTTAGTGTGCCGAATAAAGCAGTGTGTGCGCGTGATTCGGGAAGTTTCTTCGGGAGAGGGTGTATTTAACGACAAACATGGTTCAAGTACAAGTTGTCAGATTTTAAAGGAGGTTCCTCCTCCTGAGCACTCACGTGAAAATGACCGAGGTTAGTGTTGTGCGGAGCCGCTGCGTGCGGCTTCATGTGCCCTTAAGTGCTTAGTTGTCCGTTTATGTGAGCTGACATGAATAACTAAAGACACGTTTGTAACAGCACATATTAAATGTCTTTAGCTGCTAGCTTTACAACAGGTATTAAAGTAGCTTGCTGTCATAACATCTGGATTTGGCAACCCCCTCCGTACACAGGTAGTTCATCTCCTGTGTGGCGGGAATTAGTCCAAACTCCATTGTAAAAAATGTCATACGCTTTAAAAAAGCTGTGTATATTGTCATAAACGCACACTAGAAAATGACTTTGTGTGTGTTTTGAATTATAAATATTGCCGATAAGTTCGGCATAACAATGACTTCATAAAGAATTGATTTATGTATAAAAATATCCATCTTTTCCAGCTGGGTGTCCTCTTTAACGCACCGTCTCGGTCGGCGGTGGCGAGCGTTGTGAAAGTTTATGAAAGTTGAAATTTTCTGACATTAAGTGCTGCTTGGTGTTTAATATGTCAGCCGAATTCACAACAGCCTCTTAATGATTTAAAAAAAGTCCTGAGTCATGTTTGATAACATGCGCATATTCGTCTAAAATCAAATGAACTCTCCCTTCATTCATTTTTGAATGGGATTTTGCTGAGTAATCTGTGCATTCAAAACCATGATTTGAGAAGTGCTTCTAATCTGTCTGCAATCATAGCTGAAACATGCACGAGCATGATGTTATGTTCACACAGCAGAGAAGTCGCTGCATGTGTCAGGAGCTCGGTGTGGAGGCTGCAGTGATATCAGCCACCGGCCGTCCAACAATGCATCGATTCACTGTTGTTCAGCAGAGCGGGTGCTGGGAAACGCTTGTTGTGACAGACATAATTTAATGTAAGCTGAGATTCACAGCTGTGCAGGTGTCCGCTGCTATGTTGCCCCCCCCCAAGGGTGACTTTGAGTTTAGACTTTACAAATGAGCGTATGCCTCATAACCATTGCATAAGGTCGTTTTCAGCTTGCGTAACAGGCAGGTAGCTGGAGGATTCATAGGTGGTCTGTGCATGGTGGCTCAGAAGATGAATCTGTGGAGTGAGCAGCAGGGGGCTCTCAACATTTGCATGTCACAGACGTGTTGCAGACCATTAGGGCTGTTTTTAAATTGATATTCACTAATGAACCGTCTAACTTGGCGTATATAAATATACTTTCTCCAATAGGTATGGTGAATTCTAATGTAGAAAAATGACTCTATTCATCATTATGTCCTCCTAAAGGACCCCCCTGAGGTTCCTACTGTAGATCCCAGACCCCCCCTGTTGAGGGTTGCAGTCAGGATGATTAAGTGTGGACTTTAAGAGTCCGAGCACTGTGTGTAAATGTCTAGCTGAAGTTTTCGTGACAAACTTGTGTCAGGCCTAAAGAATCTGCTATTTGAAGAGACTTTTAGTTTTACGGGCCAACTGGACCCATTCACTGGCAGCGAGGCTTTAAATCAAGAGGAGCCACAACTGTAACACTTCTTTGGGCCACTGTTTCCTTTTTTCTTTAAAAAGTTTCTTTGTAAGAATACCCCCCTCCACCCTCCATACCCCGCCTCTCTGCGTGCTGTTAATCTGTGTGTGTGTGTTTGTGTGAGAGATTACACAACGTGCGACCCGCTGATTCAGCGCTGGACGCTCTGTCACCCTGGCGGGGTCTCGTGCACGGCTGACAGGAACGTGCAAGCAGCTCTCTCTCTCTCTCTCTCTCTCTCTCTCTCTCTCTCTCTCTGTTTCCATCCTCACCACCTTTTCTGTTAATCCCAGCTCTCCGTGCAACGCTTTGCTACACGAACGGCATTGTGAAAGCATCTAAATAGAATCAAATAAAAATAGCCGCAGTGTGAGAATAACCTCTTTTAACATAAATGAGTTCTCTCTGCCCCCCATCTCCTCGCCGTGGGTTGTAGTAACATGGTGTCTTTGTGTGGTGTTGGCAGTCATGGTGCTTGTGTGGGTTTGTTGTGGGCAGTGGATGCTCAAAGAGGCCAGTGTAGTTTGTAGCTGTGTAGAGAGGCTGAAAGGCTGGCTACAGAAATGTTGGCAGGGCCACGAGTACGGAGCACATGCAGAATGAAACCAGCCTCAACATATTGTCAGTTAACATCAGACTAATGCATCAGTTAGCTCTATAAAGCTGATTTTGAATGATTCCTGAAGTCATATTTGTGTCAGATAAGATGGACACGATGCTGTTTGAGTATTTATGCAAACATACATATATTTATAAATTCACCTACAGTATGTACTACATTGCACAGTTGTTTTTATCAGTAATCTCCTGAGTTTCAGTGTCTCATGGTCATCTGAACACTCTCTCAGAGGCTTTTCAAGATTAAAAGATGAAAGAATTTTGGAATCTGAAATTTTTGGCATTGAAATAAATCTCTTAAAGAGCCCCAAATACCATTAAATGGTTACGATCAGAACATTTGGCGTCTGCCTCAAATAACAAATGTTGGTAGCAACTTGTATGTTTCAACAAGAAGCCTGAAGAGGCCTGGGATTGGTTAAAAGGCACCATTCAGACGAGAGGTGTGAATCTTCACTAGCCTCATGATTTGATTAGATTACGACTCGCTCGTCAACGACTCTCGATGCTTCTTGATGAGTCTCAATCAGTGCTGGGAATGAGCAGCAGCCACCGGTCAAATGCTGCTCAGATGCTGGTAGATTTCAGCCTCAGTATAAAGATTTAGTCTATTATTGAGTATGTGGTGAACTTGAACATTTAACTTAGTGGCTTCCCACCCTGGTAAGTAATTCTGTTTTAGTGCACATGGCTAATTTGTCATCAGCAGTCCGATAAATCTGAACTCCCGTTTTAGAAAGCACTTTCAAAAATCAGACTACAAAAGTCTATAAGCTGCATCTTTTGATACCACTATCTATGCGACCCACTTCAGTACACAAACATGATTCTCTCCCAAACGGCAACCTCCGTGTCTGGGAGATGAAGCCAATGCAGAAGTGAAATTCCTCGAGAGGCCACTTGAGGCTGGCTGCAGAAGTGAGTCAGTCTCCATAAGTCCCCATGTTAAAATGTCCAACTTCACAGCAGAAATAAACATGTTTACAGCCAAAAAACAGTTTTGGTCTCTATAGCTAATCTCCCCGTTCATGACAACTGTACTGAGGGTGAATTTACATACAACTCACCTGTTCAGATTATATTAACCCTCTGATGCCCCTTTAAAATCCTAACGTTGGGGTTAGGGTTAGCTATAAAAATAAAAAAGTGTTGTTAGCATAAAGTCACTGCCATGCGCACATGGGTGTGTTCATATTTTCGTATCACGGTGACCTCGGCCATCATCTGATGATGATCAAAGGTAAAGTTTTATTAGGTTTTATTAGGCGTTATACAATCGTGACTGATGCAAGTGAGAGCTAATATTTAGGACATTTTATGCAGCGTGGCAAGCGTTTGTGAAGGCAAGCTGTGTGACAGTGTCGCTCCAATTTAATTGCAAAACGTGCACACACGGGGAAACTTTATTAACAGAGCAACACCGTCCAGCAGCAATAAACTCTCTTATAGTGTCACAGTTTGACTCTGCAACAGGAAGTTGCTGAAAGACTCAGGATTTATCCCTAGCTGCTACCAGCGGTAATGTTTCTTGACTTGGGTTGAACAGCATTGACTACGAATTACTACTCCACATTTGTAATACTTAACAAGATGACACTAATGAACCAAAATATGGGATCTAAATGATATGCAAAGATCACGGCAGGTGCCACTTGGCCTATGATGACCGTTCTGGACAGTTGTGTGATGTCTTCTGTGGCTCTGGAAGGAGCCCTCCAAAGTCTGAAAAATTCAAACCAACAGCCTAAAACCCACAAATATTCAGTTTCACTATTGTAGAAGACAAAGAAAAGCAGCAGATATTTACATTTAAGAACCAATTTGTGTCATATTTTCCTCAAATCAGCAGCTGATTAATGAATTTGTCCGACAACAGTAACACCCAAAGCTTTCTGGTTGGAGCACATGCTTAAAAATAGGATGTGTGTGTGTGTGTGCTGTGACGTAGGCTCTAAGTGAGCACTATTAGAGGTGCATTAGATCAGAATCAATACATGCAAAACCAAAAAGTCTGAGAGGATTTCAAACAGTCGATCATTTGGTGGGCAGAAGTGCCAATGATGCCAACCCTGAGGTGACACTGCGACCCAGGATGGTCTATTCTCCTGATTTATGTGCAGATTGAGCTAATCGTCTCTGAGATTATGCGACTTGTTCTTTGCAAACCTGTGAGTGTGTGTGTGTGTGAGCCTGGGGTGTCGTCCTGCTCGTGTCATTGCTCCCTCATTCCTGGGAGTCTTGTTTGGCTGCGTTTTATGTCCCTCCTGTTCATCCCATCCCCTGCGTGGACACAGAGCTGACTCGTCTCGCCTCTATCTTTTGTCTCGCTCGCCGGCTTTGATGGCTTGTTATTGTTAATACCATTAGCCGTACGAATGTGCCGGGCAATGGTGTGTGCGAGCGTTATAAAGGTGACACTGTGGTCAGTGTGGAAATCTTAGGACCGGCTCTCCCCGAGCTTGTGATGGTGTGTCAACACTGCTTGTGCCCGTCCCCCCTCCCCTCCCGCGTGTTTTATGTGTTTAGTGTGTAAAGGATGTTCAGCAGCTCAGATAAGAGTCATCAGGTGAGAGATAAGGTGACCAGTAAACACCCGAGTCAAAGGATAACCACTGATTAGAACGCGTTTATAGTCATATCCCATTCTGACACTTCGAAGCTGTAAAAACTTAATTCCATGTCATACGTGCTGCCTGCATTTTGTTTTCTGCAGGACTTGTACAAAGCAACAGGGAAGTGAAAGTGTCGGGTAGAGAACTTATTCATTTGAGGACATATTTCACCCTCTGTGTGTGTGTGTGTGTGTGTGTGTGTTGCGGCCATCTGTCTTGCTGTGACACAGGGTCATTTGTAACCCTGTGTTATTCCCCTCGCCGTGGTAATTAGGCTTTATTTAGCTGCCGCCGTGTCCGTTTGATGTCCACTCGCTCACACTCGTAGTGGAAATTTCCCTTTATTTGCCCTCTCTCCGCTCCTTTCTTTCATTATCACGCCTTGTGGTTAAAGTTTTTTTTTTTCTTGCAAGTCAACAGCTCCTTGACTCCTTTCCTTTAGCGCGTGGAGAAAGGGGCGCTTGCGTAACGTTTGTTCGCGTCTTGAATAGGCTGGATTCTACTGCAGATAAGCGTCAACCTTTAGTTATTTTTGGGTTTTTTTTTTGGTTTTTTTCTTTGCTAAAATGACCTAATCACCTCTATTTACTTTCTGGACAAACAGCCATGATAGATTTCCTCAGCGCTGACTCGTTGTTTGGAGGGATCTTGAGGTGTAAACACAAACATTTGCACAAAAGCAGAAGAATTAAGCCTCTAAATGGAGGAACTGTTCGTAAAAAAACTGTGCAAACACTCCACGACACTGAAGAAATGTTGACTATGTGTTCAGGTAAAAACCAAAGGAGGAATGTGTTTGTTCTGAGATGAATTGATCACGCGGGGCCAGTGTTGCATTGATGATTAACCACTGAGAGAATAACCTCAATGGGTCGATAGATTAACAGACGAGCTGCTTTCAAGTATTGAGGCGTGTCTCTTGATTAGCGGCGGACAATTATTTGTCTCCTTAACAAATATGGATTAGAGAACAGAGATGTGAGGAGAGTAGATGTTGGTTCAGTGATAACCATCGATAATGCAGATTAGTAGATTAGTGCTCAGTTGTGCAAAGTCAATACAGAGCTGTGTGAGTGTGGAGCAGAGGAGAAAATGAGATAAAACTCATAAAACATGTGCATAACTCAACTGTTTTCCACCTATCTGAACAGTTTGAAAACCAGCAGTGATGATAGGTTAGAAACACCTTTCAATATAATGCAGTCCTGTACAACAACACCCACTAAGATCTCAAAAGTAAACATAATAGTTCAATGTATAACTCTCTGACTGTCGACAAAAACTGAAAAGTCTAAACTTTGTAAAAGTAGAATTCATGGCAGAGTTGTATAATCGTGTGATCATAGAAAAATGTCTATCGTTTTACGTTATATTATTTATTTCACAAATGCAGAACATTTTCTTACATAAAGAAACGTGGAGGAGAGTTAACATGACACATGACAGAAGGATTCGCCAAGATAAAACCAGGCGCTCGTACCTCAAAGAGGGGCTACTTCGGTTGCATGCATGTGGTTTGTGTAATCAAGATCAAAACCAACAACACAAGAATCATGTCAAACAGTACAGAGTCAATACATGTGAGCCCCCAAAAGTGCTGTCAATCACCGTGTAACATCATACAGGTGGAAGGAGATAACGGCTGCTGTTGCAGCTTCCATCTACAAAGACTGCTGTGAGTGTAAAATAAGAAATACACCTTTCCATGCGGTCATTTTCTATAAACTATTTAAGATAAGATGAGATAAGACGTACTTTATTGTGCCTGAGGGAAAATCCGTCTTCTACACACAGCTGCAATCAGCTTCTATACAATAAAACGGTACAGAGGTACAGAGGTACAGAGGTACACCAGAGACACAATCATAAGTTACATACAATGTAAAATAAGTAACATTAGTAAAATACTGTAAAATATATTACATGCCTGGTTAGATAAAAGATATAAATACTGTAAAAAAAACTTAAAGCCATATTAATTGATTGAATTTACAGAAAGTGTGTTGAATGGTGATATGTATCATTATCTGGATATGACATTATAGATATCAGGATGTGAGATTTTGGTCATATCACACAGGCCTAAAACAGAGAAAAGCGTTCGATCCTCACGTTGGGGAAAGATGACTTAAATATATAGTTATCTTATATATAGTATCAAATAGTTGCTGATTCATTTTCTGGCGGTCAGCTAATGGATGAATGGTTGCAGCTCTAAATCCTCTACAGTGAACGTCGTACTCCAGGTTAACATTTGTCACATATTTGTGTATTTGCTGTCCCAAGTTTTTATTCTACCTGTTTAATTCTTGTCAGAAACTTGGGAGCCTTTAAAGTTTCAGAACCATGAACATACACATACACACGTACATGGTGTATGTTCATCATCCTCTGATAACTCTTATTAGGATGGAGAGGAAGTTGACACTAATCACACAGATTCTTCTGGTCATATGATGAAAAATGACGTTATGCATGACTGAGAATTCTTCCTCTGCAGCGGCGGTTAACACAACACACGGGTTCGCCGATGACAGACACACACAGTGGTTTATTACAGCGATGTAAAAATAACATCATGATATCATCATCAAAAAAAATAGTGTGACAGCTGCACATATGTTTCTCCTGTGCTAGCTATCTTTTTCAAAACATGTACGACTCAACCTGTAAACTGTCACAGACACACCCACACAGCAGAATGTCAGGCCCGGTCACAAGATAGTCGATAATGACGCACTAACCAAATTCATACTTTTTGAATGACGGCTTTTATGATTAGTCGATTAATTGAATAGTTTTCAATTATTAAATGAATTGCCAAATATTTTGATAAATTAATTGTTTTGAGGTAAAAAAAAAAAAAGATCTGTTCTCTGATTTTAGCTTCTCACATGTGAATGTTTTCTGGTTTCTTTAGTCTGTTATGACAGTAAACTTTCATGGAACAAACAATTAACTGATTAATCAAGAAAATGATGGACAGTGTAGTGGCCGTTTACCAAAACGCCTAGGCCAATTAGTCAACGGAGTTATTTTTGACCCGTGTCCATGAACCTAACCTAACTGAACCTAACCCTGCAATAACGAAGAGAGATGAAGGTGATCTTGAAGGTTGATTTGTTAACAACTTATAATGGTACAAAAATTCACGAAATCCGCATCTTAAACCGGTCCACTACCGACTCGATGCAGTCCTTAATGTAAAAGACGACGACGATGGTCAAAACCTCAGCTGACTTCTGGGAGTAATTATAAAACCAACTAACCAAACATTTCTGCGCCCATGCGCACTAAGACTTGCATGACGGCATTAACGAATAAAGCTATGTGGCTTAGGTGGCTCTTACAGACAGATTAATCCATATTGAAAATAATCATGAATTACTTTGCATCAATGTTTGCAGCAAGAATTTCAAACTGACATTTCTTGGTATTTTAAATAAAGAATAAAACATGAATATGTACAAATACACTATCCTTTTAAAAAGCTGGTCATTTGTTAAGTAAGCTGTGGGTAGAATAGTTTAACAACTCTGTGTGTGTGTGTGTGTGTGTGTGTGTGTGTGTGTGTGTGTGTCCAGGCAACAAGTGTTGTACTGTACTGTTGCCACCCACATCAACATCTCACTTTTGACTTTCTGCTTTCCCATTCCACATTTTTCCTTGAAAAGGTCTGAGATGCATTTCAGCATTTCCATTTATATGAGCTCGTCTCTGTGGACCTTCCTTTTGCTTTTTTGTTATTTCACACTGTTTCATATTTTCAATGCGTAAGCGGGCCGAGGCTGCTGTACGATAAGCCTTCCTTACTCTGTGATGGATATGAACAGACGTATAGGAGGTCAAAAGAAGGTAATAATAAAAAGTTGAACAAGTCTGCTCCTCAAGTGGCTATCACTGCAGAGTCACCACTTATCTGACCAGACACTTTTTCTCATCAGAGTTCAGGCACACACACACACACACACACACACACGCACGCACACACACACACACACACACACACACACACTTTTATTATTTTGCTTTCAGTTTCAGGAGTCCAGATGGAAGAAGGTTTGGGTTTATCAGAATCTGAATATTGTTCATTCAGTATCCATTTTTGTTGGATCACAGGAACTAGGCTTGGGCTCATTTTGCCCTGGATTTCGCCACTCAGGCTGCATGAGCCTGCAGGGATGAAAAAAGTCCCAACAAAACGGTCAAAAAATGTATAATTTGTGTTTAATTCCAGAATATTCCCCTAAAAAACACTAGAAGTCATCATCAGTTATGCAGATAATGCAGGAGAGGAGTCGAACATTTATTTTGGTACAGTACCATTATTATGGAAGGCATGACAGCCAGTTTAATTATGAACAAAATGACAACATTTATACATTTATAGTGCGTCACCTCTAACTCTGAAGCCAAACCTACGGCCTTGACCGAGTTGCTGAAGTCCTCTCAGCTGTCACTTCGTTGCTGCTCGTCTTCAAACAATCATTTTCAAACAGAAGGCTATCGGTCACTTTCCTCACTCACTGTTTCTCTTTCTGTGTGAGCTCAGCCGACAGTCTGGACAAACACAGCCATGTCACCTTGAGGTGGCTGTGTGCCGTGATAAAGCCACAAAGTCACAGTTGACACATCAGCGGATGTTCTGTTCACTATCAGCCACCCGTGTTTGACTGTGGACGCGAGTCTGCTCTGAGATTTTCCACATTTAGAGCTGCTTTTACTCGAAACACCTTTTTGATAAAGGTGATCTTGTTGATGTGTCAAGCACACGCGTCATGAAAAACATCCAGGAGGAAGAATAAACACTCAAACAATCAAGTCTCATTTACCTCGACTGGTGAAAAGCTTTCTCCATGTGCAGCCACCTTCTTTTTAAAGCCCTTCACCTTGCCTGATTGATGTGTCTGCACTGTGCTGGTGATGCTTAAAGAGCTGCTTGAGTGTCTGCCTAATTGTTTACAGGTGTGTGTGTGTGTGTGTCTTCCTCTGTCTTTAATAAGTAGAAAGCTCAGTAATCAATAACGGTGAGCTAAGAGACGAGAGGGCCAGTGGCAGCAAAGCTAAACACTCAATATACTACACTTTACTTTCTGTCCTAGTGTACCATGTCTTTGTGTGCTATCATATTTAATCACCTTTGTTTCTATTTCATGCCATTTGCTCTTTTTTATTTTATACTGTGGAAAGAGACTAACCTTAATATGCCACTCGGTTAAAGTGAAACTCATTCAGAATCCAATTATGTTCCAAACACACACAGAAATATTGTAATGATGGATTTGTATACTAAATTCACTCATAAATTATTAGCAATCAAAAAACCTATTTGAATACTTCATGTTTCATTTTATCTATTCCAATGGACAGAGAATCACCTCATAGTAAAAATGACAATAAATCGCCTTTAAACGCCTTTTTTGTCGAGTTTATTTATTTCAAGATCCTATTGTGTCCCTGCAGGCTTTCTGTACTCATGGTCTGGTGGTTCCTCAGCCACAATCAAAACCCACCAGTGCTCCCCAACAGCTAGACTGACATTCACAAATAAGAAAGTCCTCGTCCTGCTAAAATACGACTCAATAAATCTTATTCAACTGTGAGCACTTGGCTCAGAATTACAGTCAACAGAACTATTGTCGATCAGACATCTATTCTGAGGTCAGTTTGCCTTCACGACACAGAAACGGTCATGGCTAATGAATGATTAATCCAGTAGTCAACAAGTTGATGGACAGAAAAGGAATCAGCAACAATTCCGATAATCAATTATGAAGCAAAAATGACAAACACGTTGTTATTCTGGCTTCTCAGACGCAAGGAGTTGCTGGTTTTCTCTGTTTTTATATTTCTGTAAAGTTTTTTGGTTTAGACATTTTTCCACACTCTCCTGCCTTTTTACAGACTGAACAAATAATTAATAGAGGTGGGTGATGTTGGATTTTATTTTTCTTCAGAAGAAACCCATAACGATTTTTGAGTTATAAAAAGGATGTAACAGCCAGTAGTGTATGTATTATTGCCAATATGTCCTTCTGGTCTTTTCTTTTTTACATAGACAAACTTTACACGGATCCCTGAAATATTATTTCATGTTCTTAAAGAATTCTGACCAGGATACATAGTTCTGATTTCCATTTCTGTTGGGCACACAAATATGTCTGCAATGAGCCAATGTATCGGCCCTGTAATCTTAGCCAATGTACTTCACATCGCACAAGGTTGTTTGTTTGCACTTGAGTCCGAACATATCGGAAGTAACCCTTCAATTCCCCTTTTTGTACCCTTATTTACCATCCTGTACACAGTGCCTCATTTACTTTCTCTCGTGGGTGGCTGCAGGAATAAACTAGGTGAGTGTTGCTGATGTAGATGTTTGTCCCAACAAATAGGGCAATATGGTGTGATGTTGATCCCTTCCTCTTCAGACCAGTTCATCATCCGGGGATCTGTGCAGATACAGCTGTCTGTATCATCATCATCATGTTGTGGTTTGACAGGATGATCTTCCACATTGTGGCTGACTGGCTCAGTGTTCATGCATCCACTTGTGTCATCAGCACATTTTCCACTGAATATCCACAATGATTAGTCACCAGCAGGCCTCTGTTCAATCATGAGTGTCAGGAAGTCCACGTTGTGATGAAATCAGACATTATACATTTATTTTTAGCTGGACTGCAGCAAAGCTCTCAGAAGTGTCCCAGAAGCAGATCTCTGCTCAGTTTTAAATACATACTTAGTCTGTTTTTGACGGGAGATGAGTCAAGTGCAGTTTGAACAGATCGATCCAGACGGGATTGCATCTGACCAGATTTTAACCATTGAACAACCTATGCAGACTCACAATCATATTATATCAAAACAGACAGTTACACTATTTTTCTACATAGCCTACTTACCCAAGAAGCACAAAAATCAAGGAAAAACGATCAAATCAACAAAATCTGAGAATGTCAACAAAAGCAAAGTCCTTCTGCAACACTTCCAGTTGCTATGATAGTTTTTTCCAGACAATCTGAGATCTCTGCACCTACCAATCGTGTGGGGATTTCTAAATCCAAAATAGATGCATTTAGAACGAGAGCGAGAACAGCCACTAACAAACGTTTTCCCCTTACCTGAAACAATACTCCTACAGTACATAGTCTTCTGTAGTAAAACAAACTAGAGTTATAGTGAATCACTTTGTAACATGGAGAGAACTTTTAGAACCCTTGAAAATGGATGCCCTGAGCAACGCAATATGGTACCACATGTTTACTAGCACACAACCTCTGCATGGCACCACCCCAAAGACTTTGGATTGGTTCTGCAGTGCAGGTTTTCTTAAACTCTTTGTTTCCACTCAGTGATAGCAATGAAAGCCATTCTAAAGAGTGAAGCATTAGAAATTTCGTAAGTCTAAAAGTACGACATATGGAGGACAGAACAAAACCATCATCCTCATCATGAAGTCATGCCCGCTGGAATCTAGGTGTAAAGCTGTCTTTAGTGGGTTCATCCTTGCTCGCACTCGCGTACCACCGAAGACTTTTAGTCTATACCCACCTGATACGTGGGTCCCATCTTGGTCTCACCTTGTGTATAAGCCTTCAGATGGTTAAATGAACCATATAAGGCCCACAGCTTAGAGGGTTGTGCCTATACTCATATAGACTGGGCTTACGGTATGTAACTACGTAAAGTTCTATTTCATATCTTGCTTCATTAGCTATCACTAGAGGGATAAGGGAGCAGCAGTATGTGGTCCATGCTGGGTCTGACCAGTTTCCTTCAAGCACAAACACACCCACTTCAAGAGAAATAAATAACCAGTCCATACATGTCCAATGCCTCATGACAAAATGGCTCATCCCAGTACATCATATGTGCACAGATGGCACAGAGACACTACAATACCTGCTATTCAGCATTAGGGGAATGAAACTGAAAAAACAACACAAAACCTGCTGTGACAAATGGAGACAATGGTTACGCACTGTAACAGTCCAGCAGAGAGAAGAGTATGGGAGAAAACAACTCTCCATGCACAGAACGACTGAGGGAGAGTGCAGTGAAAGGATTCCAAATAACAGTCCATCCATCTATTTAATTCCACTTATCTGGGATGAAGTCACCAGAAGACATCCCTCTCCCCAGCAATGTTTTCTAGCTCCTCCTGGGGGATCCCAGGGCTAGATGGGATGTAATCCCTCCAGAGAGTTCTGGGTCTGCCCCGGGGTCTCTTGAAATAACAATTACTCTGACAAAACAGTCAATGCAAACTACGGCTTAGGCTGATAGGAGCAGAATTACTTTTACAGTTATTCATAAATAAATATAGGGCACAAGAGGATGAGTCAGGGGATCACTGAAGTCAGTAGGACGAGACCACAAATGTCAAATTTCATGCCAGTCCATCCAACAGTTGGCAGGTGGCACTAGAGGTAAATTCAGGGGATCACCAAAGTCATCGTGATTCTTCCTCTGGGAATCATAAGCGTACCAAATTTCATGGGAATCCATCCTGCATTTGTTGAGACATTTCAGTCTGGACCAAAGTGGTGGATAGACCAACATTGTCATGCTGTTAGGATGGCTGAAAATCCTGCTTGTGGTTTTCACGTCAATTAAGGTGCTGGGATGTCGGCCCAACATTACATCTTCTTGCTTTAAGGTGGTTGTTGTCGCCATTACTCATCATGGCTCAAACCAAACCCAGCTGCTTTGTATCATTGACCTTTAATAAGACAAATTTATACCCAGGCTTGGGTCTAATGAACCTTTTAATGTGCTTTTAATAGTCGAACATTGTAGTGACCGTTACCAAGAAGAAGTTTCATATTTGCGTGGGCGTTCTAGATCACTGTTTCATTATTGATATTTTGTTAACGGGTTTCAAACATGGCGTTCCCCTCCACTCTCTCCCGAGAAATGACTGCACTGTACAGGAAACATCTCCTGCTTTGTCCGCAGTTCATCAACCCAGAATTACAGTAGCTCTCCCCCTCTCCTGCCTTCCCTCTAATTGCTGTTAGTTTACTGTTGATGGAGTGTAATTAAACAGACGCTTGGCAGCGTTTAGCCGCTGATAGAGTTGATCAGCACTGCTCCTGGCAGCCGAGGCACAGCGGTCCCTGCGCTGACAGATTGGAAAGCAAGATGGAAGGTGCTTTGATGTACCAAACACTGGTTATCAGCAAGCATTACAGCACTCTGTCACTAGACAAGCTAACACACACATGCACCTGCATGTATGCCATGCAGGCAGACAGGCGTGTGGTACACTCACAACACATTTAACACATTGACCCCCGCACAAAGAGCCTATCCCACCTGTTCCACTCCAGCATCGCCGAGCTCTGCCATAGCTGCTCCTCCTGCTGTGATGAAGAGAGTTAAAGTGGTGATAATGAAGCCAGGCCCTGAGCAACCAATCAGAATGTGGCAGGCTAATTACAAATATCCTCTCCACCTCTTTTCTCTATCTCTGGCTCCGTCTTTCTGGATGTTATGTGAATGTGAAGCTTTATGTCGTTTTTTTTTGCGAATGTCAAGTCTGCAGTTTGCCTGCTGTGCGTGTCCTCTTTGTGAACTTCTCACCTCCCTCATTGGTCTCATCCTCCGACCACACATTCACAGATTAGTGAGTTCACCTTCACTATGTACTCTTGGATTATTTGGGACGAAGAGTGATTGAACTCACTGAGAAGATGATGCTGATTTGAGGTTTCTTTTGCAAGATGTGTGCCTCAAGTTATAACTGAGGACCATGCTAAAACACTAACACTACACTACATGTAAAACATTTGAAGGGATGGTTGGCAATGTCGCAGTGCCCTGGGAGCAGTTAGAGGTTCAGTACCTTGCTCAAGGACACCTCGGCAGTGCCCAGGATTTGATCTTTGATCTGGCACCTCTCCGGCTTCCAGTCCACACTACATACTGTGGCCCATGCTGGACTTGACTTGGCCACCCTTCAGTTCCTAATCTAAATCCGTGTGGACTGAGCTACCGTTGCCCAGTAGCAATACTATTCAGTTAAACTAATTATCAATATTTTTTATTAATGTGGCGTCTAAAATGTTATGCAACCACCCCACTATCTGGGCTGCCAGCAGCCCTTCTCTTGCTGGTTTGTCAAGATGTCATCTTGTCCCATTTTAGAAGTTAAATTAAGTTTTAATCGGTCATATGATCTCATTATTTCGGTCTGCTTTGGAATTCTTCCAGCTGCTTTCACTCTCTGCCCATCTGACCTCAGACAACAAATCAGTTTGAGATGGTACCATCCAGAGGGAAGCATAATGTTATGGTGGAACTGGTGAAAATAGTATGGTCAGTTACGATGAAACTAGGCATTGAGAAACCAATAATCACATCTTAAAATAGCCTCGCTGTATATGCTGACTGACAGATGTTTAGTTGGCTAACGTAGGGTTAGCTTACCTGCTCTATGAAAGCTGTGACATTAACCTCTGTAACTTCACATCAGCTGATACCATGTCATGTACATTTTCAATGAGTTTACTGACATTTAAATGCTGTTTGTCTGTTTTGTAGACTGTTTTCTTACTATTGGACTAGTCAACTACTCTACATTTATTTCTGTTTAATCAATGTCAAAATTAGTCATCAGGATTATTCCTAGTCATCCTGCATCTTCTTTGGTGCCAAAAAGTACTGACAAAGAAATAACTGGTCATGGGAATTATTAGTTGGGACTGCAACTGGACCTTGTATAACATAGATGGTGACAAACAGACAAAAAAGAGGCACTTTGTACCTTTTTAATGCTACATTTCACTCCCTTTTTATTAAGGAACTGCTGAAGTATACAGAGTAGGACACAAGTTCAGCAAACCTGTGCTCTAATTCTTTTTCACTCTTCTATGATGGCAAAGGCATGACAATTTTCATGAGTGGATGGATTAAGAAGTAGGAATGCATCACTCACCCATCTGAGGACCAGCGTTTATTGCAAAACCTGCAGCTCTTTTGTGGCCAGTGTTGATTTCATAACGATCCTTACTCCCTGAAGTCAGACAGCTGAAGTTAAGTGACAATGTGCAATATACTACTGACCCATTTTTGGGTGAGCTGAATATGCAAGAGTAATATTACATGTCACTGTTTATAACACAGGGCATTTATCCTTTGCTCGACGGGCTGTTGTTTAAAAAAAAAAAATGAGGGCATAATTTAAGAGTATACCCACTTCTCCAGACAACACTCCACGGAAAAATGGGACTCCTTCTCAGTTATAACTGCAAGTCGGACTGAATTTAAGAATGTGCATCATGTCTGTGTGTTCACTCACAAATAAACATTCCTAAATTCATTTAGAAACAAAGACGCTCTTATTACTCCAGAACTTGCCTGAGAATTATCATACTTTAAATTTTTCTTGAGTACCGAAGCGATCCAGTGACAGTTGTGTGTACATGAACGGGCACGTTGCAAACAGGAAGTACTAATAACTAATTAGGCATATGGACACAATATTTGAATGGTGTCAAAATGTAAACTAAGCTCCCAAAATGTGTTAGAATGTGAAAATCCCTGGTGTAGGCAGTACACGTCACAAACTGTGGTTATTACAGTGGTAGTGGTACATAATATATGCAATGCATGTAACTGTACTATACTGTAGTATTACCATATATCTTTAGGCCCCATATTGAACGTGCATATTTTGGTCTGAGTTGACACATAAAGATGTGTACAACATGTAAACCTGATTAACAGCCGTGCACAGCACAGCAAAAAGCTCCATAACACAATGATATTTCCATTGCAAATTAGCTAACTTTATTAGCTCAATAGAGTAGCTGTTTGATACCCATGTGGTACATACAGTATATGTGTTTATGTAGTTTACAGTATCCAAAGTCTCCACAGAACACAAAGTGCAGCAGCTGCTGTTAGTTTTAGATTAAAAGTAGGGCAAAGTGTTAGGCAAATATTTGAGAACAAAGTGGAAGATATGCATTTTGTGATACTGGCAGTTTTTTTTTTTTTTAAATCAATCTTGTTGAAAAAGTACATCCACTGACTGCTGTTCACACACTCGATCAACCGCGTTAAGAAAAAGCATTTCAGACTTGCCAAGCTCATATATTAAGTATAGTCAGTCTGATTGCAGTCTTTTGAAGTCGAGTGGAAAGATATGAAAATGGGAGTGATGTTTTTATTTTATAGATGTGGCACACGTCAGGACTCGAGCACTGTAATCCACTTAGGGCATGCTGATTTAGACGGGGGGACATTTGATACAAATAGTGTTAAATGTCCTTTTTGTACAATTCAGCGCCACTACTCAGCAGGGAATCAAAGTCCCCTCGTCTCCTGTGTGTGTGTGTGTGTGTGTGTGTGTGTGTGTGTGTCCTGATGTACTGACCGATCCCATCGCAGTTCTTTTCAATTTTCCAATTTCTTCAGCAGTCATTTCAGGAACCAGACCAAAGATGTGTCCAAAACTCTGAGCTTTTTTCACGAGAGCTGTAGTAAGTGTGTGTGTGTGTGTCTGTGTGTGTGTGCGTGTGTGTGTGTGTGTGTGTGTGTGTGTGTGTGAGAGACTCTACTGTATGTGTGTGTTGAATGGATAGATGGTGTAATGTGATGTGACAGCAGGGAGGAAAAGGAGAGATTAAGTTCTAGGGCTGGCCTGCTCACTTTAACGGCTCGGCTCACACACATCAACGGACGATTAAAACACACACACACACACACACACACACACACACACACACACACACACTCACGCCCTCTTGTCTCTTTAGCCACTGAACAAGCAGCCTCTTGTGTCCAAACTTACATTATCTGTGTTTATGCGACGCTCCTGGTTAATTTAGCATCACATTACTGCAGTCTTTAACTTGTTTCTGGATGTGGGCGCGTCTTCTTTACTCTCTACTTTTAACTTCTAATGTGATTCCCCCCATCTTTAGCCCCCCCCCTCTCCTATAGCGATTGCGCATTTGCCTCTTCGCTGCTGCTGTTTTGTGTTTCTGCAAACAGATTCCACAACATTCTTTCCCCGCTGGGAGAATGACTGCGTGCCTTTGAACGCCCCTCTGTGCTCTCACCACAACATACGATTAGTCTTCCTACACATACAAAACATGGGAGGGCACAGGCGCTGCACCCGAAGGCATGTGGACACACACATGCTTCTGCATGCCAGCGTCGGTGCAACATGAGGCATCAAAGACGTGTGCATTAAACGCACACACTCATGCACTTTGTTTGAAGGTCTGCCCACTGGGTCCCCAGTTTCAGTGCGAGTGTGTGTGACTGGAGTGTTAACTGGTTCGTTCTGGAGTTGATCCACCTCGCACCCATCTATCTCCTCCTCCGTCCCTCCCTCTCTCTTCTTCTCCATCCTCACCCTCTTCGTCCTTACTTCTCTCTTCTTTAATATCTTTTCTATCTGTACCATTTTTCACTCAGCCACTCCGTTCCACCAACAAACTGTGAGGCCGGTCTTATCACAGTATTACAAATTTTAGATTTGCATTTAGCAGAATAAGTTTTATCTTCTTATCCACAATTTGTCAAGTGGTTTTAAATGATTATGGCCCTGAAGCAGAGCCCAACCAATCCAGGATTTTTTGCCACAATCCTTCAAATTGAGTATCAAACACTTGTGACAAATGAATGTTTAACAATAAACTTTATTGTCCAAAATGACATCATTGTCCTGAAACGGTAAACTTCTCTGGGAATTATGAATAAATGTACATTAAAAAAAACAAATGGAACATAATTAATATATCTAAATTACACCAAAGTTCTTTTTTCTGAAATATTATTATTAAAAAAAAATCATATTGGTGCCTATCGGACAATATATACACCAATGCTGATATATCTGTGATAGACCAATAACAGCCGTTAATACTGGTCAGGCTCCACATGAAAGTTAAAGATTTATTTGGTGCTGTTATTTTGTTTTTTTTTGTTTTTTTTTTTTTTTTTTGATAAACCCAGACATATTTGATTGACACTGACTAAAACAGAAGCATCTGAATTTTCTTGATCTTGATAAATCACTTCAATGATTTTCTTTTTGGGAATCAGCGTTATTTTGGACTAACCACACCAGTTAGTAACAGTGGCAACTCTGTTTCCAACCATCAAAGAGGTTAGTAGTGATTATAGTGGAGCATTTAGCACTGAGGAGTCAAAAGAGACCAAGAACTGAGCTGAAAGATTGTATATTGGACTTGCATTCACACAGAAACACAACTCCAAATAAATGCTAACGTTGCTCCGTAATGAGTGGATGCGTGAATAAGCAACATTTGCTGACAACAGTTTGTTTCTGCTGCCCCCAAGTGGCCAAAAAAAATCAGTTATTGAAGCTTTACGAATTGGCCTTTTGTTATTGCAGCTCTATGGATTTTTGGTCAACCTTAATAATAAAGTGACATTTTTCTTCTGCCTTTTCAGACAAATCACACATTTTCAGTCTTCCCTCCATTAAACATTAAATGTTATCATGATAGAAAGGCCTCTGAAAAGTACCCTGCGTGAAGAGATTTTATGTTGAGTAAATGTTCACTAAGCTGCTAAGCACAGATAGTAAATATGCTGGTGCATCGTTAATTTCACACAAGATCAAATCCTCTTTTTCTCCACATTTCATATTGTAAATATTCATATGTCGTGTACAGAAATGCATAGATTTTTCCTCATAGATCTGCTGTTGGCACTTGAAGCAAATTTGCTGAGTCTGATCAAAACAGCCGCACTGAATCAGGTCAGAGCAGCATATTGACTGTCCTCAGAGAGTCAGATGTTATGATATCACAGTCGTGATATCTGATTTGTATTAAAGGTCTAGAGGCATCAGATCAATAGCTGCAGCACAGGAGCAGACGCTGTCAACAGTAAGTCTCCTGATGCCTGGTGCATAGTCTGATCATGTACCCATCACTGACCGGCCTGCCTCGAGCACACAAAGGGCGAGGTGTGTGTGTAGGTGTGTGTTGTGTGTTGTGTGTGTGTGTGTGGTCAAACCACATAGATAGATTTTGACTTTGAGGATCGGAATCAAAGAGTTCAACAGGGTGAGAACACATTTGGCTTTCAAATCTGTGCGCGCATGTGTGTGTGTGTATTCACACGGTCGTTCACGTCTTCCTCTCCCAGACCTCTCTGAGAGCTCACATCCGACACATCTCGTGAGGCATTATTCAAATACTTAAACCCAGATGGGCCGAGGCTCCAATCTATTTATTTCATCTGATGGAGAGTGCTTCACACGGCCTCTGCCCTGTGGAAGGCACACTGAATCAGTGTGGAGAATATCAACCGCTGCATCTTCAGCATCTTCTACCCTCAAATCCCTCCTCTGCCCTGAATCACTTTTAGATAACAGAGATCCCAAGATGACAGAAAAATCTAATTCTTTGCAAATACAACGCCTGTTTTTCTTTTTTGTCCTTAAAGCTGGATGGAGAAACTATTTTTCTTTGTTTTTTGTTTTGTGGTATTTTTAGTAATATGTTTTGTTTTTTTTGTCATGGCTCTGATGACAGCTTCATGCTCAAATGATAATAGACATTTATTGATTTTCTGTAGAAATACGTGTGAGTTCAAGCATGTGTTCTGTTCATGTCTGCACTTTAAAAAAAGAAAAAGGAAAGCTAGAAACTTAAGTGAACTCTGTCCATCACTCTGATAATTGATTTATTGTTTGTCTTTTTTCTTCAAGCAAAAACTGCAAATTTCTCATTGATTTGTTTTTGGTTCTCAAATTTGAGATTTTGCTGCAGATCTGTCTGAAATTAAAGTGAACTGAAATTTAGTGATGACAGTTTTCACTGTTCACTAAGCTTCTAATTGATTATCCTCTTGGGGTGCTGATTGGAGATGTATTGCAGTTACTTTTCTATAAGTATTGCAACTCAATACTCCGATTTATAAACTGTGGGGAAAAAGTTGAATCATGCACTTCTAGTGGCTGTATATCATGAGTCATATTTCTAAAAACACGCATGTCACATGTCATTCAGTCTTTCTGAGTTTTATTTTCATGAAGAGAATTTGGAATTTGAGTTTTGAACCTTTGAGGTTGCCGTAGCTGTCGCGTGTTGAAGCCTCGTAGATTGAATCAGTAATGTGAAGTCAGCGGCTATTAGTTTTAATTTCCACAGAGCAAAAGAAATATATGCCTGTTAAGTATGAGCTAATGGACTAAGTGCTAGTTATTTATTTATATACTGTGTGTGTGTGTGTGTGTGTGTGTGCTCATGGATGCTGGTGTGGACAAGCAGCTTCTCCTCTTCCCTCCACACCTGACAGTGAAGTTATTCATCCATTCATCCTCCTCTCATCCTCTGTTCTCCATGGAACACAAGTAGGAGCAGTCAGTCAGTCAGTGGCACCCATTGGTGTCGCAATGACGCCTACACGGGCACATGTGTGTTGGTGTAATGCTCTCTCTCCTCAGTTTCACACGGGAGAGGGTGCATTATGGGAGAATGAGGACCATTGTGCTGGTTCGACTGCAGTGCCACCTGATGACATTTAACAAAAGACAGTGATTGAAGAGGTGAGGGGGAGTGACACAGGAAGATGTAGGGACAAACAGAGGACGATGACAAAATGATAGTTTTACTTTCATCAACATTCTGTACTTTTTCTTAGAGATACAAACAGTATGGGATTTTCAAGGCTGATCCAGATATTAAACTGTCAAATTTTTTTACACAGGCACCACACATAAACAAATATTTTTGCCAGCGTACATGTGATATATCTGTGATAAACCAATAGAAGACATTTATTACTGCTAAAACTCTACATGGATTTTGAGGCTACCTTCAGCAAGTTAAATAATTTTTTTAAATGAAATGTTGAGAAAAAAAATCAGGCTGTTATAAGTCATAAAAAGAAAAAAGTTCTATTAATAATGACAAGGAAACTGAGATAATAAGTGGTTAAACCTAAGATCTGATCCTCTATCCCTCATTTTGAATTTGATTTGGACATACTTTATTTTGAATATTTAAAGAAATAAAATACATATGTAAAAACTAAAATAAATACAGTGTACATAAACTACCATTTTCCAATGAGCAACTTAAATGAACATTTCATGTCTGAAAAGGAGTCCTGTTTTACACTATCAATACTCAATAATCAATCAAATCACATAAACCAACTGTGACTCTTAATAACTAATGTCTCACAGCTGAACTACTGCGTTCATCCTCAACGCTGCCAAATCCAGAACGTGAAAAAGAAACAGAAAAACCGATCACAGCGACAACAACACCGCTAGCACGCTCTACATTCCTCTCTGAAATCATTCTAAATACGTCCTTTCACTGTGTTTGATTTTTTCCTCTAGTCCATTCACTTTATCTTATTATAAGAAGATCCTGTTAGAATAAAGAGGATTTGTTTTTCTCAAAATCAAAATTTTATTATCACAACGTTACATTTTTTTTCTCAAAATATTCCGACTTGACTACTTGATTTTTGCCGTGACGCTGTAGCTTTTAATGACTGACTCTGAACATGTGGACTAATGACAGAATTTGAAAAGGTGGACTGTGGTTATTATATTACAATACAAGAGCAGTAGAAATGTTGTAAGCCTGTGACTGTGATGAGGAGTCATCATGTCCACCCGGCTCTGCTCTGGTTCCACTCTTTCTGTCTCTGTGTGTTCATACTGTAGCAGAAATATCACTCCATTTTATTTATACCGCTGGTGGGTGTTTGTTTTTTTTTAAAGTGTGTACGGAACCTACGGCTGCGCTCACTCTCCCATAGCCGGTCCTGTTCCCTGCGTCGTGTGTGTGTGTTTATTCAGTTACCAATCTCTGAAGTAGGACAAATATAAGAGTGTAGGAGGCGTCTCAAATTGCCTTTACTCGATCTTTGTTCCTCCCTTCCATCTTTGTTTTTCTCCCCGTCCAGGTGAGACACGCAGAGTCCAAATCACTGAAGCTTTCTATTTACAGTAGCTTTTTGTCCCAGTGTGTGTGTGTGTGTGTGTGTGTGTGTGTGTGTGTGATGAAGAGGAGTGTTTGTATAGGAACAGATCTGAAAGCTCAGCGTTTGCAGGCACAAAGAGTTTGTGCATCTGCATCAAAATAACTCCCCATTGCGTTCTTATGCAGTGGCAATTAGCAGTCGTGTGTGTGTGTGTGTGTGTGTGTGTGTGTTTGCTTCAGTATATTCATGTTAAAGCGGATCAATAGATATTATTTTTAGCCCCTCTCCCCTCCTCTCTCTCTTTCTTTCACCTCTTGCTTCCATCCCTCCTCGTCCACGCTCGAAAAGTGCGTGCGCCGGCTCGTCCTCCCACATTCCACTGCCGGTGTTGAGAGCTCTCTCTCTCACACACACACACACACACACACACACACACACACACACACACACACACACACACACACACACCGACCTCCCTCTAATAAGTTGGCCCAAGCCTCAGCAATTCTGCAGCTTCACCCCCTCTCCCTCCTCCCTTCCCTCCCTCCATGGGAGGTGGAGGAGTGGAGGGGGGAAAAAACCTGTTGGGGTTTAGCTCCCACAAAAGTGCCGCAGGGCCATGCTATGGTGCAGTGCACTAGGCTCAGGCATGTGAGAGCTGTGACTGATACACGCCGACAGCCGCGTGGGATCTGCGCGCACACACACACGCGCGCGTAAACATTTTTCAGATGCAGCAACTGTCTGATACATTGTCTGACTTCGCCGTGCTGCAGCGTGAACAACACAAGCCGTGATATGAGGCGTAATATGACACACACACGCACACATAATCTGAACTCACACAACCTCGGAAGCACCTTGCTAATGATACAATGCTGCTACGTTCAATACACACACACACACTCTGATATGAATGTGGACATTGGTCACTGTATCACATTTTGTAATGGCGGTGCATTGACACACACACACACACACACACACCTACATACACAGGCATGGACACATATTACACAGTGCCTAACCCTTAAGCCTGCTGCATGTATACTGTTGCCCTTGAGCAAGGCCCTTAATCCCAGACTCCAACCAATCAGACTGTGGTTGCCATCGTCTTCCAGGTGTGTCTGTGTGTGTGTGTGTGTCTGTGTGTGTGTGTGTGTAACCATGTAAGAGTAGGCCTCGGATCCTAAAAAAAAAATTGGAGTGTTCTCCTCAGAGAGGCCGAAAGAGGAACATTCCTGCATATTATCTGCCTCAGTAAACACACTCCAGCTTTATACGCCTTTTTAAAAGTAGTCTGCTTTACTTTGTTTCCCGTTTCATTATCCCAGTTAAACTGCAAATAGGCTGTTTGTTGTTTTTCTTGTTCTTCATCGTGTTTTTCAAATCTGTTTTCAATTGCAGGTAGCTTTAAAGAGGTCTTAAAGCTTAACTGTGCCTGTGCGAGACCTGCGGGTCTGTAATCAGGGATGCATCAGTGGAAGAAGTGCTTTTGCTGTTGTTTCAGGTGAAATAACTGGTAGATTGACAGTAGGTGATCAGTGAAAGCTCTGCATTGGCCTGTAGACAAATTTGCACCCAAATGTAGCGTAAAGTTTAAACAAATTTTTAAAATGTTGGTTTAGATGTGATTTGTTGCATGAAGCTTTTGCCACGTGACACATCTTTTCAGGAACTTCTTGGTTGGAACTTTGCCATGACGTGTTGAGTTTATCTTAACATGGATTCCAGGGGTTGGGCGATATCGATAAAATTCTATATTAATCAAGGTTTCATATTGCGACATCAGTATATATTGTGAGTTTTCTGGAAAAACAATGTTTGAATACAATAAGCAGGTAGTTATGTCTGTTTTTGATCAATCCAGCATGAAATCTAGGTACCTCAGGGCGCCCCGGTAGTTCACCTGTTACAGCGTGGGCCCCGTGTACCAAGGCTGAGTCCTTAGTGCAGCGCCCTGGGTTTGATTTCAACCCATTGGTCCTTTGCTGCATGTCCCTCTCTCTACGCAATTTCCTGTTTACCTTCAGCAGTTCATAAAGGCATGAGGCATACCGGTAACTCACCTGGTATAGCAAGGCTAAAAGTCCTTTATTCAAGCAACCCTGGTTCAATTCCAGCCCGGGACCTTTGCTGCATGGCATCCCCTCTGCTGTCATGCACTTCGACTCCCATAAACCCTAAAAACAGATTCGCCTGCACAGATGACTTGATCCTGTGTTGTAACTTCAAACAGGAAGTTCTTCAGGTAATCATCAGCTTTTGACACGATAGCAGCATGCAGAGGATGTTTCAGTGTGTGTGTGTGTGTGTGTGTGTGTGTGTGTGTGTGTGTGCTGTAGTACATGACTCAAGTGAGACGTCAATACAGGCTTTATTTTTCCCAAGTTCTACAGAAAGTGTGTGAAATACATCCTGTGGATAAAAGCTACAATGTATTTATTATAGGAGCTGATTTCACAGCGACTATTGATATTTTTAATTGGTTCAATGGGGAAAAAGCAAAGTATTAAATCACTGTTTGTAATGATGCACTGTGTTTTTGTTGAACTGAGTGTGAGTGTGACTGTGAGTTAATCCATGGCTTTAGATCCTGCATCGACCCAAAAGTCAGATAAATGGCTCTGAAATATGTGCGTTGTCTGTGATACTCTTTTGAGCAGAGGCCGTATACTCCGGCTGCCGCTCTGCACCACCCACAGATCTGTTTCCAATCACTGAACCTGCACCGTATCACTGCACCGTCACCTTCACAGTTTAATCACCCCCTACTGACCAGCCAACTCTCACGTTACAGTCACACACACACACACACACACACACACATGCACGGCTTCAAGCTTAGAGAAGGAGACAGAGTCGACCTCCGTCCCTGACTGTTTATGTATGTGTTTGACATCTTTGACTGAAGCGCCACCTAAAACTTCAGCTACACGTCTGACAAAAAATATAAAACCTCCAGGAACCCAAAATACAAAAACAATGACACATGCGTCTATAAAAATGTAAATACATGTTTAATGGTCACTCCAGATTTAATGGTTGTAAAATATTGTCTTAATGTTTAAATACAACAGAAATATAATTTTATTCCCAAATAACTTTTTGTGCCTTTTCCCCATTGATATCTCTGAAAACATTAATAATTCAGTTTTAAAAATGTTTGATCATTTACATATAGTCTCATAAGCCTGACTCACTTTTCAGTTTGTTTTCTCAGCTCTTCAAGACATAAAATGATGATGCTATGAATAAAACATGCTCAGATTTCTTCATATTGTTGTAGTCTTTTTGGGAGAAAATTGTCACCAAAGTTGTTCATCTGCAGAGTTAACCACTCTTTATTTCACACACAGTATGAATACATATGGTGAGCACACTGAACGAAGCTGTAGGACTGTACTTGAATATATACAGTTCAAAATTTTAGTGAAAATGTTTGAGAATTGATGACTGTGGCTGTCTTTCACAGGTTTCTGAGTGTATAATAATTCAACAGCCATGTGATAACAATGGCAGAGAATTCACAACCCAGCTCAGCCACAGAGAGAGTGACGTGTCCGAAAAGTCCCTGTTTAGAATTCAGTAGCACCAAGTCACGACAGGAGCCATGTTTGGTCAGGCGGATACAGTATCTAACGATTTAGTTTCCATTGTCCGGAGCCACACTTCCGATTTGAGCCTTGAATCCAGAACAACAAATAAACTACATTTATTCAATGAACCATATTATCCATAACAGAGGCAGACGAAACGCTAAATATTTGCTGTCAACTAGACATTTAGAATGTGCTCAAATCAGCATGACAGCACACCTGACTCATCACTAAAAATATTACCCCGCCATCTCCACATTGTCACATCCTGAAAATATAGAACATGTAAACAAATAATAAGTCCCCTGGAAGTCAATTTTAATAATGTAATACATCTGAATTTACAATTTCAGCTTTCTTTAATGAATATTCTGTATTTTATGGAGCTTTTAGACCGCCTCGTTAATACAGGTGTGTACCTCGTTAATACAGGTGTGCACCTCGTTAATACAGGGTGCCCTCGTTAATACAGGGGTGTGCACCTTAATAGGGCGTTAATACAGGAGGTGTGCACCTCGTTAATACAGGAGGTGTGCACCTCGTTAATACAGGTGTGCACCTCGTTAATACAGGTGTGCACCTCGTTAATACAGGTGTGCACCTCGTTAATAGAGGTGTGCACCTCGTTAATACAGGAGGTGTGCACCTCGTTAATACAGGTGTGCACCTCGTTTGTGTTCAGCACAATTGAGTGAGCTCAGAGAAAATGCTGTTTTTGAAGACTAAAGGTCGACTTATGTGGACTGAAGAGGAATATTTGGTTAGATAAAAACATTTTGGAAATGATTACATTGATCTTTGTTCAATACATTTTGACTTTTGGACTTTACAGCGCTGTGGAGTTATTTGAAATGTTTGGATCATCCTCCATCAGCTGTTCCGGTGAGTCGCTGATACGGCGCTAGCTTGCCAATAATGACGTTAAAGCACACCCTCTCGTGTAATATTACTTACTTTAAGTAAACTACAGTGGGATTAGTGAGAAAGTTGCTAAAATGAAAGGACTGCGAGCGCTTGAGCTAAACTAGTGTAAGTTTAAATGTATAGCAAATAATTAGCCACTGTAATGAGGAAAAAATGTAACTAGGTTTAGCTAAAGCAGCATAAATAGGATGAGAATAGCAACAACACAGAAGCACCAGCAGCCAGAAATGAGACGA
This sequence comes from Argyrosomus regius, assembly GCA_946959425.1. Classification (NCBI taxonomy): domain Eukaryota; kingdom Metazoa; phylum Chordata; class Actinopteri; family Sciaenidae; genus Argyrosomus; species Argyrosomus regius. The sequence goes on along the minus strand of OX336889.1, from coordinate 24,702,349 downwards.
TACGCTTAGCGGGTCATGTATTTTGTTCAGTAGACGGCGTAGTTAAGTCTCTCCTTGTACTTGTAATGAACAAAAATAGATATTCAACTTATTTTTAAAGAAGGAATAATTAAATATTATTATTGGCTAGACACTACATAGATTAAATGGATGACATTGAGGTATTGAGGTAAACAATATAATCATGATGAGTCTGTTTATTCAGACTTGGGGTGGTTCTTACACACACACACACACACACACACACACACACACGCCCTTTGAACCCCAATAAAACTTGAACAGTTCATTTCCTTTGCCAACATCCAGTGAACTGAAGTGTGTATGTGTTTGTATGCAGCCAATTTAGCCCAACAAGCTTAAATATAGTGTTTTTTAATGCCTCTCTGCTTGTTGCTTGAAGAGTCAGTACTAGCCACAGCAGCAATATTATTCCCACTGGGCCAATGGTGTGTATGTGTGTATGTGTGTGTGTGTGTGTGTGTCAGGTTGTTGGTGGCAGTTGTTTGTGAGCTTCATTGATCGCCTCTTGTACCTGTTAGCACAAGATGACTCCACTAAGGCTACAAGGTCCCCACTGACCATATAACTACACAGACACACACACAGATGTATGTCAGTTCACCACACACCCAGCTGCTGCCCACGGTGAATATTGTTTTTCTTTCACTAAGCATAATATTATGCATATGTGGCTGCACTGTCACAACAGCCTGTAATATCTTATTTATATTCTACCCCATGCAGCAAGAATCACCCACACTCTGCTTCTCACACACACACACACACACACACACACACACACACACATGCACACACGTCTCAGAAGTATCAGCAACAATCAGTAGTGCAAGTAGCTATGGCCTGTGTTAGGGGGCTGGCTAAATCAAAGGAGATTGATTAAATCAGTCAGCTAGGTGCGAGTGTGTGTGTGTGTGTGTGTGTGCACCCTTTTTTCCCAGTGACACCTACTTGCTTTAAGATAGATGGGCGTCATTAACCTTAAATTAATTATAACACACACCTCACATTCCCCCTTTCTAGTTGAAATATAGGCAAGTCAAAAAGAATCACACTCCTGCAGTAAGAAAAGCGGCGCATTGACCGACAAGGGTGTGTGCAGCAGATGGACATGTATCCTCCAGTCAGAGTACAATCAAATGTAGCACACTACTGTAGGTTGTTTTTGAGCCAAAAGTTAATCATCTCAGCTCAGGCGGCAGGAAAGAGCAGGCCAAGGCTGAATAGATAAGAGGCTGGAAAGCTTCTTAGCTTCTTGATGGTGCAGATAGTAAGTTGGGGTGTTTTGTTTGAAAGAAAAACAGAAAATGAGGTGAAATGCCTGTATTGTGTTTGGCAATCATGAGAGGTAAAATGCCCTTCAGGGTTCACGGCATTTATTGAAGCATGGCGGCTTCCTCACTCAGATAAAGACGACCGAGCCAAAATGTTGGTTACAGTTTCTTTAAAGACGGCCAAACAAACAAAGGGTTTTTAAGCCCATTTTAGACTGTTTTGAATTGAGTTTTATCACCAAGCCTCAAAACATTTTAAAAATGACTCCATCTCTGCTATCTCCATAAACTCTGTTTTCATTTTCACATCAGCAAGGTTATCTACAAGCTACACGCTAGCCAGTCAAGAACACATTAGCACTAGTTCGACACAACAAGCCTGTCTGAGCCTCTTTCTGTTTTCTTCATACACCTGTGGAGCTGTTTACCCCCCTCTATTTCTACTTTTTACACCACATACCACCTCTGAAAATATTTGGCTCTCCATCGTGACACACATTAAATACAGTCGACCCTATTTATCTACAGTTCACACAGGAGGCGGATTTATTCTTCATAAGAAGGTTGAGAAGAACAGAACCGCTTCCAGAACCACAGCTACTTGGGTGGAAACTTGGGCTCTCCTGATTTGCACTTCTCTTCTATATATGTCCTGTTTGGAGCCATGATTTCAGAGTTTTTGAACCATTTATTTCATCTCCACTTAGACTTTCCATTCAAAATTTTATAGTATATTGTTAAATGTTCCAAATTAGTTTATGTAATAATATATATATATTTCAGAGATTCCTAGAGGAAGCTCGTGCACCACCAGTGGTACCATGGTTTGATGGTGGTACAAAGAAATTAAATAAACGTGGATGGTGCAACACAGCTAATAAGCCGTGTTAGCTTTCTCCATTTTGGACTTTTGTTTGCAGCTGATCAATTTTCTTGGCAAAGTTCACCATGGGTGACTGTGTGCAAATCTACTTAATGACATCATTGTTAGCGGGACCATAAATGTCACTCTTGTTGTACTAAGCACAGATTGACTTCTTGTCTCTTAATTTCAGGGCTCGTTTGTATCTTTCAATCAGAAATAATAAGGATGGGTTATTTTGTGTTTTTGTGTCTTGAATTTGGGATCTGGTCTTCAGTACAGTCTCAGGTAACAAAGATCTTTAAAAGCCTCCTCAGCTCCCTCAGTTACTTGACGTGCACATGTCAAGGGCATGTATGCACACTTACCTTATGTAACCATGCAGATATCATTATCATATGTGCGCTTAATGACTCAGCTGCACAGGCTTAAGGAAACACAGGCTGACATATGGAACTCACCAGTCTCAAGATAACTTAAGTCTACAGTAAATCCACTAATGAAGAAAAAAACTTAAGAATTTTATTAAGGACTGAGCCTCAGCCTGTAGGGGGTTAGTGTGTGTGTGTGTGTGACGTACTTTGGACAAGAATTATTCACTTGGATCAGTGGACGAGCTTTAGGGATTTTGACAGGGATCTCAGTGTGTTTGTCTGCAAATGTGTGAGTGTGTGTTCCAGTAAAAGCAGCTAGACTGAAAGTCCCACAGAACAGAGCCTGGACAAACTCGCTGTCCTTCAAAAAACATGAAACGTCCTGTAGATCCTTCAACCTGCGAGACTGAAATCAGCTCTCTGCATTCTGCTGAGTATAGACAGTCGAGGTTGACCCATTCATTGTTTTGGACTATTAATTGGCACCGATGGGATGTTTTACAGATCGTTATCAGAGAAAAAGGCTTCCGATAGTGGCACATGGAGACTTTCTTTAGCATTCGGCGCCTGTAAGAACAAATGCTTCACAGACACAAGTCAACTCGGGGAATGTCTACTGTATGCCAGCGTTTTCAACCAAAAAAGAAGGGTGCATCTGCTCACCAGTGGCGAGACAAAATTGTCTCCATCCTCTAACTTTATTTCTCGGTGGTGCCACCATCCAACTTTGGTGAAACACATTGACTCTTAGTGTTGTTTCTATTTTGATTTGTACTCTACGCTTTTATAACAGGACGGTCTGAATGCATTACATATAAATGTCGTAAAGTTTAAATAATACTGACGTGCAAGAGTAAGTAAGTGTTGTAAAACATCTGCATAGACCTCTCCATTCACCACACTCCAATGTTTTCTGTGTCAGTCCACACCTTGGACTGATGCACAATGGATGGTACTGAGTATTTATTATTTTATTGTGTGTGACTGGGGTCAGAGTTCACCGTATTGGTGATATGCCTACATGAAAATCTGTGTACACATTTGTCAGGTGACATGAGGTGAATGGCATTGTCTTGAAGCCATCACAAATGAATGCAGGGTCAGTCCCTCTCTGTCTCTGTTACATAACCACTGAAGCAGTCAGGTTATTGTTCTACCATCTTCCATGGCAAAAGACAGCTGCTCACCTCTGGCCACACTGTTGGTGACCTCAGACTCTGACCTGGGACCAGTACAGTCACGTATTCCACCTCAGCTGCTGCTCTGACTGAAGGGACATAGAATGTGGAAAACGCTGACTAAGACAAAAATGTTTTGGAAGACAGATCACTCATTTGTGTTCCTGGAAATATTTGATGTTGACCCTCAGTTCACCCTGTGGCTCAGGCAGTTTGATCATTACCCTTGATGTGACTAGACTAGGCTTTGGCAATTATTTAGTTTTTTTGACAACCTAAAGTTGACATTACCATTAAAGTGAGACTAATACATTCATTCTTCCTCAGGCAGTTGACCATTTAGTTTTTAGAGTGCATCATTCATTCACACCGGTGTCTTTTTAATATTGAGCTCCAACATTGCAGAGGACTTGGAGTGTTTAGCCATTCCACCTCTTTGGTACAAATATCTCAATAAGTATTGGATAGATTGCCATGAAATTTGGTGCAGACGTTCATGCTCCCCAGAGGATAAACAGTAAGGTTATGACGATGATCTAAGTTTACCTCTGAAAATCTTCTTCTAGTGCCAAAATAAAACTCACATTTGTGACTTTGAGTGAAATATTTAATATTTAATATATGATGATGAAGTTTGACGATCCCCTGACTTTTCCTCTAGCACCATTATCAGGTCAACTTTTGAATTTGTGTAATATTTAGCAAAATACTCACAGAATCACCTCTGCATGTCCGCAAATGAGCATGTGAGCATGCTAATGTTACAAGTTAAGTACAGCCTAAAATAGTAGACTGTTAGTCATGTTTAATTATCTATTTATTGCTTAATCAACCCTTTTTGATGGCAGATATTTAGACTTGTCATAGCAGGAATAGCACAGGTAGCACAGCTCTGCTGTCTCTGCTGGGATTCTTCTTCTGCTGTTGTAAATCAGGACTAAGCTGCTGTGTGTTTTGTTTTGTTTCTGCCTCCGGTTAGTGATTGCACCAGTTTAGAAAAATATACACAGTGCTGTACAGAGCATTTTTGAAAATCTTACATCACTCTGTTTTGCCTTGGGCTTTTTAACACGATCAAACTCAATAGCAAACACCTGTAATCAAAGAGAAAGCCATAATGCCTCAATGCTGCCGTGAGATCAGCATGCTGTATATAGTGCACTAACCAAATTGCATCCAAGTTTATCAGTAAATGAGATGAACAGTTTCTGCTCTCGACTTTGGAGCAGTTCTCTTTGAAGTTTGTGACAGAAAAGGAAAAAAGAAAACAGTTCTGCGCTGTGTTCACAGAAATTATACAATTTGTACCTGATAAAACAGAAAAGTCAAAAAGTCACATTCTGGTTTTAATTAACTTTGACCAAATGTGGTTACTGCATTTTGATTTTCTACTGGAGAAATGATGAATCAGATGTACTTCACTGCAAATCTTTTTTTCTCTATTTGCATATAACTTATCGGACGCAGTCACTGGCTGTTTTTTATTGTATTATTGTCGACGTCCTGTCTCTAATACAGTGTTTGTCAAACTTTTTACACCACGTACCACCACAGAAATTATTCAGCTCTCCAAGAACCACCGTTATGACACGCGTTAAAATATAGTCGACCCTATTCAGCTACAGACAGTTCACACAGGAGGCATATTTTATTCTGCATATAAAGATTGTTTATTGTCCAGTATTCCTGAATGGAACCGGTTCCATTAACCTCCACTTCTTCTCTCCATGTCACAGTTTAGCACATAACCAATCATGGATGTATGCACGCTACTTGCATGAGCGTGATGTTAACACAAATTATTACAGGAAATGCAAAACATATTCATATTCAAGAATTTCATTCAATATTTTGTATGATTTTGTTGATTGTTTCTGAATTAATTAATTTAATAACAATAACATTTTCTCTGTAGTTCCTCTGCGAACCACTCAAGGAAACTTGTTTACCACCAGTGGTACTTGTACCACAGTTGGAGAACCAGTGCTCTATAGTGTACTCTGTACAGTTTTTTTTTACATTCAGAGTGCCTGAGGTACAATGCAAACATTTCACCATCACTCCAGAATAACTTCTATCAGTCAAACTCATGTTTCCACAAAGCTTTCTGCCCTTTCTCTCCGAGCGAAGAGAAGATGCTCTCATAATGTTTGTGTCTTTTCTTTAAGACTCAGTGTCTCAGTCTCAGAACACGATGACGAAATGGGTCAGCTAAGTGGATTTATCGAGGTACCAGAGTGGAGCGTTTTCACTGTCACCTGTCCAAGTGCTTCAGCTTAGTGATTATTCAGGAGATTGAGGGCTGGGTGGGGGGCATTCCACTAATTATTTTCACACGAGGACACATCAGTACAGTATATGTAGATCGGCTGTGTTGTAAAAACGGGTTCTTTTGGACTGTACCTGACTTTGGTGGATGTTGCACAACAAAAGCTGCTCTTATTCCCTGAGATTTGTTCAGGACACACACACACACACACACACACACACACACACACACACACACACCTAATAGATCTGCCAGTTTAGCACCCTCCTCCCTGTACACTTTGTCTCTCTCCACTTCTTCTCAATTGCTTTTATTTAAACACGGTTTTGCTAAATGCTGCCTTTGTTCTCCCTGTGTGTGTGTGTGTGTGTGTGTGTGAACATGATTGAACTAATCTCCCCTCACGTGATGAAGATAAGGAAGTTAATCCATTAAAACGGGCTAAAAGTCAGCTCTGTGCGAGTGCGTTTTTTTGTGTGTGTTGCTAACAACGCTGAGCTTGGTTTGTCCTTGTGTTTGTGCTCTGACAGAGTTGTTGGAGACCGTCTGTGTCGTGAAGCAGAGCTCCCATCTTCATTTCAGTTTTAATTAACACTTCTTTTATGCATTATTTCCTGTTCATCAGTATATTTGTATTAACTGTCTTGGAATATTTAATATGAAAAGTACAAAGGATAATGTTTTTATTCTACATTGGTATTTTGGTTTTTTATCACATAATATGACAAATAAATTATTGAGTTTCTTAGAATAAAACATACAAACTCATATTCCACAAAATAACGTTTCCTATACAATACTATGTAATTTCTCCTCCTCTTCCTTGCTAATGTCAGCATTGTCTTCTTCCTTTTTTTTTCTTGTCAGTCTTCTTCCTTCCTCTTCCTCCTTTTCCTACTTTCTTCTCTTTCTCTTCCTCTCCTTGTTCTTCTTTTCCTTCTTCTGCCCCATGTTCTCATCCTCTTGCTTCTTTCGTCCTATAGTTAATATTAGAATATTATAAGTCACATATATATGATATACTCCAAATAACGACTTTAAAGAAAAATGGCCGTAGTCTCCGACAATTAAAATGATTTGAATATAACTGAAATCTGCCACCTGTCAATCAAAGCAGCCACTCTGTTAATTCTGCATAATTTTAAACGCTATAATTAATCTGAACAGGTGAGTTGTATATAAATTCACCCTCAGTACAGTTGTCATGAACGGGGAAATTAGCTATAGAGACCAAAACTGTTTTTTGTACCAGGCTGTAAACATTTTAACATGGAGATTGACTCGTTCTGTAGCCAGCCTCAAGAGGCCGTGTGAGGAACTGCAGTTTTTGGCACTTCCTCATTGGCTTGCATTATTTTTAGCCCCAAATATTACGTGTGTTGTAGAGTTTATTGAGAACACACAGCTTTAATAAGCAAAGTGAGGAGGCTCTTCTTAAGATAATTTGAGCGATAGGTGTAGTGGGTGGATGGTGGTGATGGTGTGCAATGCAGCTGTATGCTAATGGCTGCAGGTTTGTCACACACACACACACACACACACACACACACACACACACACACAAACACACACACACAGGTTGATTGGATACTGTCTCAGCCTTTATTCCATTACAGATATTGACACAAAACTGGCCAGCATGGCAGTAAACTGTGTCCCTCCTCCTCCTCATCCTGCTGAAGCTGTGTGTGTGTGTGTGTGTGTGTGTGTGTGTGTGTGTGTGTGTGAAACACAGAGACCTTCTTATTGTATTATTCATCCTCTCACCTGGGTGTGTGTACTTTCTCATGTGCTCTGTTGTTTTTTTCTGTCTCTCTCACACTCTGTGGAGTTCTGTTGATGTTATGACTCTCATATTTTCTCTCTCTCTCTCTCTCTCTCTCTCTCTCTCTCTCTCTCTTTCTCTCTCTCTCTGCATAATGTGTTCTCATGCTCTCTCCACCTCTTGAGGGTTCACACCACACATCTTTTCTTCTCTTTTATCAGATTCACTTCTTGTTCTTTGTCTCTTTCTTTCTTTCTTTCTTTCTTCTTTCTTTCTTTCTTTCTTTCTCTGGGCTTTTTTTTCTGTCTTCCAGTCTTTGGCCTCTCACTTTCTCAGGCCAGTTATTGTCACAGCTGTGTTTTCACAGTCAGATGTCCGTGATGAGTTTGCTGGACAGTGCGTCCTTAACGTTTGTGTGTGTGTGTGTGTGTGTGTGTGTGTGTGTGTGTGTGTGTGTGTGTTTGTGTGCTTCGAGGCCGGTACAGGGCAGTGCCATGCCAGTGCCTTCCCATATCTCGACAGAACCCGTGTGAAAGACAAAAAGGAAGAGAGAGTGAGAGAGAGAGTCAGTGGCAGTCATTGTGCACAAATGTCTTTCCTCCCTCTTTTCCTCCCTCGGTCTCACCCCGTGTCTCACTGGGACTCTGTTGTCTGTTCTGTTACTGTTGCCTCACTTCATTTGCCATCATCTGAAAATGAGAAAGAAGCATCTATGTTGTATGTCTGCATTACTAACATGTTGATGCAGCTTGAATCAATATATAAATATGTAAGTCTGATTTATGATGTTTTCATCTCATTTTGGAATTGGACTCCAAAAGTCTGAGACCACAAAATCTCTGATATTTTCGCCTCAACCTGGAAATATTCAGAAAAAATGTGGATTCAGAACAAAGCGAAAGTGTCAGAGGTCAAATTTCTAAGCAAAGGGGGGCTTTATCAGAGTCAATTCACAGCTAGACTCAAGATCTCCAAAGTGTTGGAAGTTCAGGGAACTTTGAAACACTCAACAGAAACTGGATCACTTGTATCCAAACCACGATCATCCAGACCAAAGGTGACCACACCATCAGAAGATCAATACATCAAACTTAGTTGCCCAAGATATAGAGCTTCATCACAGATACAACATTTTCCAAATAAAGAACGAAAGACTCCACTCAGCAAAAGTACGAGGACGAGTAACAGTTTCTAAGCCACTTCTCAGGAGGGGAAATAAGGCCAAACACTTGGGGTGGACTAAGAAATGCATTTCACAGTGGATGACTGGAGACAAGTCTGATTTACGGATCCAAGATTGAGATTTATGGCAGTAACACAAGGGTGTATGTAGCAGGAAAGAGAATGAAACGCAGTGTATCAAATCATGTGAAACATGGTGGTCTGGGGGTGTTTTGTTGGCTCTGGAGTTGGACATGCTTTGCAAAAACTACTTGAAGATCTAAAAGTCCCGGACTGTCATGGACTTTCCTTCGAAGTCACCCTGACCTCAACGCCACTCAAAATTGATAGGGGCACATGAAGACTGAGAAAATCCAGGCGTACTGTGACATCACAAGAAGCTCGTTGGAACATTGTTGAGTCATCCTCAGAAAATGTGAGTCATCAGGTTCAACACATACTGTACCTGTCGAGTCTATGCCAGCTAGAGTGTATTCTGTCATTAAAGCCAAAGGAGTATAACATAGTCTGAAAAAATAGGATTACAAACAAAACAAATGCAAAATCTTGACAGGTGCTCTCAGACTTTTGGACCACACTGAAGTTTAAAACCCTACATTTATTTTATTTATTGTTTTGTGCCAGTAGTAGTGATCCACATAGTCACATTAACCCTGGTGAAGGAGGCCCGTTGGTGCCAAAAATTAGGTGAAGTACCCACAACACTTTTGACATGGGTCATTTAGTTTTTCTGTCTCTCTATGAATGGCTCGTCATTGCGATTATTTTGTCTTGTACTTTACGCACCATTTTCCACTTTTGGTCCTGATTGTTATAATGAGTCAGGCTGAAAATGGTTCGACTATTACTTTACACTATTCTGATATATGATCTGATGTTAGTTACCTTTTAAGTACAGGTGCAAAGCATGAGTTAGTTCCAGCTTTGCAAAGAAGTTGATATTCCAGTTTTGTCTCTTCAATATCATTCTGACTTGAATACCTTTGGGTTTTGGACTCTCGATGATGATATCAGTTTGGGCTCCAGGAAACTCTGATGTCTATTGGCATTCTTCACTACTTCCTGACAAATTTTAGAATAATCCATCCATTTTCTTCTTGGATTGAGTCGCGGTGGCAGCAGGTTTAGCAGGGCACTCTAAACGTCCTTCTCCCCAGCAACACATTCCAGCTCCTCCTGGGGGATCCTGAGGCGACCCCAGGCTAGATGGCCTATATAGTCCCTCCAGCGGGTTCTGGGTCTGCCCTGGTGTCTCCTCCCAGTTGGACGTGCCCAAACCACCCCAGCTGGCTCCTCTCGATGAGAACGAGCTGCAGCTCTACTGGGTTCCCTGGAAGATTGACATCATACCAGACTTCATTGGCAAACAGGAGGATTATAGTTATATCTGGATATTTATCCGGCTTTGGCTCAGGAGGCTGCACTGTTACAGTCACAAAAGTGAACAAATCCATCGAGACAATTTACAATCACGTTCTGATGGGATGCATTTTGGCATGTGCACTCTTCGTCACGCAGATCTGAATTTATATCTGCTGTATAAGTCTTATTTTCTATTTTAAGGGCTGTGAACCATGAGCTCTGACAGCATCAAATGGAGTGTGATCCCCACTGACTGACATGATTTTCCCTGTTGACACCACAGCTGGAGTGATAGGTAGATTGTGATAGATGACCTGCACATTGCTCATTTTTCAGACCCACTTTAGGATGTTTTGAATCCCACAAACTGATCTAAACTCTGTTGAGCCGCGATGCATAAGGGGATGATTTTCTCTCCTATTTATTTTTACTCTGTGTGTATTTGAATGTGTGCTATGTTGAGCTCAGTGTGGTTTGAGTCACAGTACACCGCTGTCAGCCATGTCACCTGAACAATTCCCCTAATGGGAATCTGTCCACGAGAACTGCTTCTCTACTGACGTGACTCCTTCTCTGCCCCGCTGCAGTGTCCTCACCCTGACGCTGCATGCACAGTGTGGGACTGATGTTAAAGAGTATGATGATGTAAAGAGAGGGATGGGGTGGAGGAGAGAAAATGTACTATGAGGAAAAGAATTATGGCTTTGAAATATGGAATGCACCACAGTTATGGAACAATATGCTTTCGTTGTTATTTTCATTTTGGATATTTGACCAGAGATCTCAGTGTGGTGTGAAATTTTTTTTCTTAGCAGTCTCAAAATATTCTGTGACGGTTTTCTCCCTCGGCTTTAAGAAGCTGCTAAATCACCTGGAACAAACTCATCATAAGACTTTTAATGAAGCATTTTATTCTGAAGCTCTGATGTCTAAACACTGAGAAAAATATGCTTTAAGGGTGCAGTGTGTCAGATT